>OX453058.1:16595047-17795047 GCA_949699795.1 Spicauda simplicius
AAGAGCTACTTATTTTCTGCTTTGAAATCTATACTTATAAATAAAATTGAAGTGTCTGTTTGTAATATCAAAATAACAGTTTTTTATCAAATGCATATGAAAGTATACATGATACTGATAACAAAACAACAATTAGTAAAATTTTTGTCTGTCTGTCTGTCTGTCTATCTGTCTGTCTGTCTGTTTGTTTTGGCTAATCTCCGAAACTGCTGGACCGATTTTAACGGGATTTTCACTATTAGACAGCAAATTTTACGGCGCGTAACTTAGGCTACTTTCATTTTAGAAAAATAATTAGGGTACTTCGAAAAAACATAAAAACCTTCAAAAATTACCTCCGTTTTATACAAAATAAATCATAACTTAGGTTCAGCTGATATGATTCACATGAAACTTGAAGTGAACTTTGAGTATCTAGAATAACATAATATGATAAAAAATTTGACCTTCAACTCCTCAACCCTCATGATGCAGGGGTACTGCCTGCCTAAGCCGCGAGAGCTACTTATTTTCTGCTTTCAAATTTGGTATAAAGTTTTTGAGCAAAAACAAATGGTGAAAATTTTGACCTTCAACTCCTCAACCTTCATGATGCAGGGGTACTGCCTGCTTAAACCGTAAGAGCTACTTATTTTCTGCTTTGAAATTTGTTATAAAGTTTTTGAGCAAAAACAAATGGTGAAAAAGTTCACCCTCAACTCCGCAACCTTCATGATGTAGGGGTATTGCCTGCCTTAACCATAAAAGTTAGATTTTTTTTACTTACATATATTTAAGGAGGTTTCTAAGCAGAAACAAATGATGTAAAATTGACTTTTACCCCCTTATGATTCGAGGATACGTCGTTAACCCATTATTGTACCACTGCTGCGCACGGGTCTCTCGGAATGAGAAAGTTTTAGGCCATAGTCCATCGCGCTGGCCAAGTGCGAATTGGTGTACTTCACACACCTCCGAAAACTTATTTTTAACGAATTCTCGGGCATGTGGGTTTCCTCACAATGTTTTCCTACACCTAAAAGCAGTGATAACTAATTACTACTGCGCACATAAAACAGTGGTGCGTGCCTGGGTTTGAACCTCGGACCTCCCGATTGAGAGGGCATCTTTCAACCATTAGGCTATCACTGCTCTCGATTCGAGGATACCTACTGCATATACTACAGAAAATGGCCATTAGGTGTTAACCATACAAATAAATGTAATTTAAATGTCTTTTGAATATGAGAATTCTACTTTTTACTAAATTAATATTATATTTTTGTCTTAACGTAATGATACTATACTCAACTGACTTCGAAAAGGAGGAGGATCAATTCGGTGGGTATGTTTCTTTTATGTATGTACATCGATTTCTCGGCCAACTGTAGAAGAATTTTCTTTCATTCGATGGAGTCTACTTGCAGTTTGATACTATTGTCATCATTCATAACTTCAAAAATATGTTGCGATATAGCATCATTTAAGATATTTTGGCATATGTACCTACCTACCTACGTAGATTTGAAACGAAGATAACTTAAGTCATCGACTTGCACGGATTATTAATAAGAGCTGTTAATATTTGTAATAATATGCTGTACAATGGTGTATAAGTACCTATTGGTATTGTGGCCAGTTATGCTCTCTTTGCATTTTGTGTCAGAATAGTAATATAAAGTATTATAATACTTATATTTTTGCAGTGGTGAGTCAAACGAAATGTAGTAGGTAAGCCTTACGTTGATACCCATTTTTATGCTATTAAAAAATCGGCCAAGTGCAAGTTGGACTTACGAACGAAGGGTTTCGTAGAATTGAATAGATATCTTTAATGCTTCCTTTCCAAAGGGAAAAACGGGGCTTTTACTAAGACTCCGCTGTCAACCTGTCTGTCACCAGGCTGTATCTCATGATCTGTGATAGCGGGACAGTTGAAATTTTCGCGTATAATGTATTTCTGTTGCCGCTATAGTAATAAATATTAAGGGGGGACTTCCATAATATGACAAATGTTATCTATTTACACAATATTAATAGGAAACAACAGGTAGAGCTTGAAGTATTCAAGGAATATTCAATCATATATTCACTTCAAAAATAGATTAAGATAAATAAATATAAAATAGGTATTTCGGGGGTTCTCAAAGGACATAAAAGTTGCTATTAGTACTACCGAAAAAATGTTGTGTACTTAATTTTTTTTTGTAGACATATAATTGGATATTTCATGCACTTTTTAAACGCGGGCGAAGCTGCGGGTTTCAGCTAGTTTTGTATAAAATGGAGGTAATTTTTGAAGGTTTTTATGTTTTTTCGAAGTACCCTAATTATTTTTCTAAAATGAAAGTAGCCTAAGTTACGCGCCGTAAAATTTGCTGTCTAATAGTGAAAATCTCGTTAAAATCGGTCCAGCAGTTTCGGAGATTAGCCAAAACAAACAGACAGACAGACAGATAGACAGACAGACAGACAGACAAAAATTTTACTAATTGTTGTTTTGTTATCAGTATCATGTATACTTTCATATGCATTTGATAAAAAACTGTTATTTTGATATTACAAACAGACACTTCAATTTTATTTATAAGTATAGATTTCAAAGCAGAAAATAAGTAGCTCTTACGGTTTAGGCAGGCAGTACCCCTGCATCATGAAGGTTGAGGAGTTGAAGGTCAAAATTTTCACCATTTGTTTTTGCTCAAAAACTTTATACCAAATTTGAAAGCAGAAAATAAGTAGCTCTCGCGGCTTAGGCAGGCAGTACCCCTGCATCATGAGGGTTGAGGAGTTGAAGGTCAAATTTTTTATCATATTATGTTATTCTAGATACTCAAAGTTCACTTCAAGTTTCATGTGAATCATATCAGCTGAACCTAAGTTATGATTTATTTTGTATAAAACGGAGGTAATTTTTGAAGGTTTTTATGTTTTTTCGAAGTACCCTAATTATTTTTCTAAAATGAAAGTAGCCTAAGTTACGCGCCGTAAAATTTGCTGTCTAATAGTGAAAATCTCGTTAAAATCGGTCCAGCAGTTTCGGAGATTAGCCAAAACAAACAGACAGACAGACAGATAGACAGACAGACAGACAGACAAAAATTTTACTAATTGTTGTTTTGTTATCAGTATCATGTATACTTTCATATGCATTTGATAAAAAACTGTTATTTTGATATTACAAACAGACACTTCAATTTTATTTATAAGTATAGATTAGTAGCAACGTGGGCGGATAGAGAAACATAGTGTGGATTCGCACCGCCGGGGGCAGAAGTAAATATGGACACAATGTTAACGTTTTGTATTTATAAAAATCTTTGTTTACGTTTCAAATATGACCTTTCTGCCTTTTCTAGATAGTATACTTAATCACTTACACGATGTGCGTAAATAATTTAGAATATCAACAATTATCATCATCTATCATTGTTTCGTTATTGCACAATTATTAATTAATGAAACCCCGCGCGACTTCGTTCGCGCATACTAAAACATATTCTATCATACAGCATAAGAACAATTGAGAGCTGCTCCTGGACATGCCATGGAATGCTGGCGACATCAGTGGGAGTTTATGCAATTCAGATAGACACTGCTATCCATAAAAATTTCGTCTATTGACCTAACCGCGTTAGAAGAAGGACAATGTTTCGCATAAGTATGTTTGTATAAAATCCCCATTTATTTGGCAAGCACTGCAGCCCAAACGGCTTAACGGATTGTAAAATATTACAAACCGAACCGTTCGAAGGTGGTAGTACCAGTGTAGTTTGACCGGGGAATTACCACCGCCACAACTATTTTTTAGCGTGAAGCATTTCTTGCGTTTCGATGGAAGGGTGTGGTTGCCGGCACACTTTTATATGAGACAATCATCATAGTCTTCGGGAGTAGCAACGTATCTGTTATTGACTAAGTTAATTATAGATGTCCATGAGCGGCAGTGACGTCTTACCATCAGGTGGACTGCATGCTCGTTTGCTACTACAGTCAATTAAAAAAAAAACAATTGAAACGACTCAGGTGTGAGAGCGATAAGCTGCATTAATCTATAAATAAAATCTATAAATATGGTGTTCGTGGTAACGTCCAAAATCTCATAAAGTCCTATTTAAGTGACAGAATTCAAATAACAACAATCAACAAAATATGTGGTAAAACCAAGACAGAAAAACAATACTCGTCAAAGCCTAGAAAATTAAAATATGGAGTGCCCCAAGGCAGCGTACTGGGTCCTTTGCTATTTTTACTATATATTAATGACATAACAAAAGTAACAACACATAAGATGACATTATTCGCTGATGACAGTACCATACTATTTACCGGTAAAAACAGAATTTAGAAAATGACATTAATCAAACATTGACATCCATTAAACAATGGTTTAATCATCATAATTTGAGAATTAATTTAAATAAAACTAAAATAATGAATTTCAAACAAGGACGTGACATTTATTCTAAAATTAATATTAGTTATCTAGGTAATACAATTGAACATATTGACAAAGTAAAATTTTTGGGTCTACACATTGACAAACATATGAACTGGAAAGCTCATATAGATTATATCTGCCAAACACTAAATAAATTTACATTTGTTCTACTTTAGAACTTCTAACAACTTTGATAAAATTCTTATCATTTATATTATAAAAGTATAATATTCGACACGTATTTTTTTAAACATCGGTGAAACCGCAAGTACAGCTAGTTTCAGCATAAATATCTTTAAACCTTTTTTTGTTCTTTAGGGAGAAACGATCCCCCGGTGGGCGTCCTCAGTGCTACGAAGAGGACTCCAGGATCTCCAAAAGAACGCAGAAAACAACTCACTGGCACCCACGGGCATCTATAATCAACCCCTGATAATATAAGAATTTACCCTAAGTTTAGTCACTAGTTGGAGATTTAAATTGAAATGCCTTGGATAATTGTTATTATGCTCCGTGGCCACATCCTTCCAATTAGAACGCCGCAGTTCTTAACACTTTTTACTAAATGTAACCACTTCCAATCTGTCTTTTTTTAGTTGTTTAAAAATATATGCTGTCATAATTTTATGGGAAAACCTAGTCCTCCAAAAGACCAAAGTGGGCGGATTCCAGTGACAAAGCATGGAATTGCATTGCCTGAAGTAAATATTGAATTAACCACACTCTATATGAATTAATCGGAGGAAATCGTGTCAACTCTATACATAAAAACTCCGTAATTTGAAATTGTGTCTCAGGAATCATCGGCAAAACGTACTACCGGCACCGCAAATTGTGTATTAAAACTTTTCTTTATGATCCACACGCTTATATTTTTTTTTTTTTTTTTATTTGACTGAAGTGGCAAACGAGCATGCAGTCCACCTGATGGTAAGTGGTCACTGCCGCCCATGAACATCTGTAATCAACTTCATACAGAACATGGATTCCATCTGAAGTCAATCACAGATGCGTTGCCACTCCCGAGGACTATGGTGGTCGCCTCATGTGAAAGTGTGCCGGCAACCACACCCTTCTATCGAAACGCAAGAAATGCTTCACGCTAGAAATAGGTGTGGCGGTGGTACTTCCCCGGTCGAACTACACTGGTTCTACCACCTTGTGATAATACGAACCACCACCATACCATACCACCTTATATAATACGAAACGTTAATTTTGCAGCCCTAAAATATGCTATGACTCAGACGCTTAGGCTGTCACGCGTCTGATTTGATGGCCAAGGAGATAATAATATTTCTTTATAATTTGATTACGTAGATAAATATGTTATGGACACCTGTGCAAATGAATTCCACAATCAAAAAAGTGTAAGAAAAAACAATCTATTAGTAGTATGATAATGATCTAAAATATTTTGATTAAACCATTTATTAATACTAGCTTGCACACGCAACTTGCTTGACTTAAAAACAATTAAACAGTAGTATTTACATATTTATATTCACAGTATAAAAAATTAACAATTGTACATACAAGTATAAGCAATACAACTTACTTATTAAAAAGAAAGGTAACATAACATTTTTTTTATAAAATCATACTAACTGTAAAAATTACAAAGTAAACAAAAAATTCCACATCGCGGTCTCCTTGGACTCTTGGAGAGTCTCATGAATGCTGGTGTGGGTGACTTAATTTATTCCACACGTACACTACAGCTGGTAATTATGAAAATGTAGAATGAAAATATAGGAATTCATCTAAAATTACGAAATGTCAAATAATGATAAAGCACAGGTTCTTACATGAATTTTACCAGTACCTATTTCATCATTCTCTTACGATCTGGTCTTAAACCAGGTCGTAAGAGATAATAAATACCGTTGTTACAAGGCAGAAGAGTTGTCACTTCTACTCCTCTCTACCAGTTATCACCACTTTATCCACAATTCTATCAATATAAATGACAACCATAATACAAACAATATAGTGGTACAGATATAATTAAAACAAGTATTCAGGAACCTCGACATACAACAAAATAATTATTCAAGAAGCTTCAAAAATTTCTCTATGGTTTTGCTTTGCACTCAGTCCAAGCTCACGGCTTTACAATATTACAGGAGCTTTCAGATACATTGCAAACAGTTTGCGGCTACATACAAGACACTAATACTAAGCACTGAAATATAAACCAAGAACAAGAAAAAATATAAAAAAGTAATTATTACTATGATCATTCCCGCATTTAATCTTGTACCTTAAAGATCAATCTGTATTGGGATTATTATATAGCTATCCTCATTATAGGCAATTTATAATCCAGTTACATAGACAAACTTACCAAGTACATATATCTTACTACAAAACTCAAAAGATAGTGAAAACTCAAAAGGCAGGGAAGAGTCAGTAGAAATTTAGAAATTATTTTCTTACTTAAACAGTCAGAAATCTCTTTTTTTGACAATTGGAACTGAAACAATTTTTTTCGGAGATGGAAGGAGTTTTTTAGATTTTTCTCCGGAAACACGTTCGCTACGTATAAAATAGCTTTATAACCCTTAGCCAACGTCAGATAAGACTCCAATCTTACCTGAAGCTAATTATAAACGACAGTGACCACTTTCAGTAAAATAGACTGGTAGTTCTACAAAAAAATGAACATCTGGTCACAAAGGGTGAGTCACAAATGGTGAATCAATCTAGATAAGTATCACTAAGCGTCGTAATAAGCACCCCGCAAATGTTTAATTTTATCTACGAAATTTTAATTTTTTAGAGATAAATGAAGACACCGTTGATAAAGTGTAACAATAAATAGAAAATCTGAAACGAAGACACATCACTGATTTTCGAGCTTCAACAATGAAGTTCTTAGTGGCGTCACTTGGTCTAGTAGCTTGTGAGTATTTTCTTAGTATTTTTTGATACTTAAATTTAAATATTTAAAGAGCGGGCATATCGCTACCTACTATATTGATTTCAACATCCAAATCATGAAGCAACATCATGACGTCCCCCATTGACTAAAATAGCTGTACAAAGGATACATTTAATAATAATTCTTTTTCGAAGGTGCTTCCCCCTCTAAAAAAAAGGTATTACATGACCACAACAATTAGGCGTATGAAACAAAAGCGGTTCCGTACCCCGCACCTCGCTTTTGTCCCCGCGCATCCCCTAGTGACGTGCAGTCGTGCATCGTCTAGGTATTTACGTTATCCAGCACGTGCTTAATGTTATTTCGTTATAATGTTAGTTTAATGAGTGATTGTTGAATTTTTAAAGTTATTATTAAATTAGTTGATTATTTATAAACCTCAAAATGGGTAGGAAAAAGACTATTCGTGGAGCAGAAAGGACCCTTTCATTCAAAATATGTATTTTTTTGACAAGAGAAGATGCATGGGCTCAGTATTCTTGTCTCCCAAGTCGAAAATCGAGTGTGTGCTGCAACACGCATCAGTCTCTTACACAAATAAAAAAGAAAGAAAATATTCCATGTCTGCGAATATATTAAACACATGAAAGTGCTATAATAAATACACGACTATTAAACATATACCACTATGGCGTATGTTTTAATAATCGTATACACATACCTACATACTGTTAGTATTTGGATGAATATACTTCGTATCGGGATGGGAAATCCCTAGCTCTAAAGACGTTTCAACTGTCATGCGCCTAATTGTTTTGGTCGAGTAGTACTGCAATCCCGCTAAATAGGATTCCACAATCCTGCGGGATCCAGTATTACGTTTTCGTCAGCATGACCCAAGAACGCATTTATGCGTGGCCTTTTGTTTTAGTTTGTTACTTGTGAGGAATATTTAGATATTTTTTAAAATACAGTTCATCCTATTTAAATAAATCCAATGGCTCAACATTTCATTTATCATTGGGTCACGAGGGTGTTAAAAATGATAAAAAAAATGTTTGCGTCCTATTGTTAATTCCATGGGGTACAACCCATTATTATCCCACTACTGGGCACGGGTCTTCAGTCAGAATGAGAGAGTTTTTTTTAGGCCATATTCTGGCACAGTGCGAATTGGTGGATTTCCGAGACCTTTTTTTTTAAGAACTCTCAGGTGTGTAGGTTTTCTCATAACGTTTTCTTTCACCGAAAAGCAGTCATAATTAATTTTAATTTATAATACGCATATAAACCAGTGGTGCTCGGCTGGATCTGAACCTGAGTCTGAAATCTGGAGGAGATTGAGAGGGCAAGTTTCATCTATTAGGCTATCACTGCTCAATGAAATGTGTTTGTCTAATAAAGTATTCTTCACAGTATGCGCTGGTAATGCTGTTCCCTTAGTACCAGGGGATAACAGCCACTATGTAGAAGGTGAGAGCCGCTATATTTGGATACCCGATGGTGAGGGTGTACCCCACCTCGTTGACTTACATGAACCAGTTGACGAGGAACTTCTGAACAGCAGAAATGGTGCAAACAACCAATACTGGCTCTTCACTAGGTAAAGACTAAAATTTTAATAATTAATTACCTTAATTAGAATAATTAATGAATTAATTGATTACGTTTCGTGTTTCGTTTAGTTCGTAATCTCTTTGAAGATGTTTATAATTTCATTTGTCACGCGTTCAATTTATTCTTTACCAAACCATTATTCAAAACATTGTTTTTTGTCATGGCATGATTATTTCCAGGAATAACCGTAACAACGCGCAAGTAATTACGAACGGTAATGCCAATAGTCTCACCAACTCGCAATACCGCGCTGCTCGGCCAACCAAAGTGATTGTCCACGGCTGGAACAGCAATGGAAACTCTCCGATGAACCCACAAATTACAAGGGCGTTCCTCGATGTTGTCGATTGCAATGTCATTGTTGTCGACTGGCGTGCTTTAGCTAACAGCAACTATAACACTGCAGTCGCCGGTGTACCTGGCGTGGGTACGCATTTAGGCAGATTCCTCAACTGGGTTGTCACAACTTCTCGTGGAAATTGGAACCGATTCCACTTAGTTGGGTTCAGTTTGGGAGCACACGTTGTAGGAAACGCCGGACGCGCAGCCAGTGTCCGACCTCCCCGTGTCACTGGTAAGACGTTAAAATTATATTAAAATACAAGCTGACCCGGCGAACTTCGTTTCGCCAAAGAAAGATTAGATTGCCCTGCATCATCAGGGTTCAAGAATTGAACATTATTTTTTTTATCAAGTCTGCTTATTAATCCTAATATTATGGTTTAGGTAACAAATACCTCTCATCATCAGCGTTGAGGAGTTGAAGGTTAAATTTTTCATAATATCAAGTCATTCTAGATACCCGATGTAAATTGTAAGTTTCTTGAGAATTGGATCGGCAGAAGCTGGATTATCCTAAGTGATCTAAAAAACTAGAAGCGATGAAGGTGGTTTCCACCTCATAACTCAAAGAGTAAAATAATCCACCACAACCATGCTCAAAATAGAATGGTTAGTAATGAAATCTCCTATTAAATAAAAAAAAAAACCAGGTCAGAAATAGCCATATTATAAATGGTTTAACTGAAACGACTTTCCTGTATATATGTATGTAGATTGAGAATTACACGAAAATGATAAAATAATGATTGTAAACGTCACTGCGATTGAAGTACAATGCTCAAAGTAATAATGGCCGAAATTTTCCAGTAAGAAACAGTAAGAAGTAAGATATAGTTTATTGCAAGAGGGACAGGAGAGCACTCCTATCCCTACTCCGTGCTGATTACAGAGCGAAAAGTTCCCCGTTACGCTCGTGGGGCCCCGTATTACCAAATTCCTCCGCTTGGGAGCAACATAATAGCAAGTTCCGCCGACTTTAAATTTTTTAAATACATTTTGACAAAAATAACTGTGGGACAGCAGTTAGGAACGAAGTTCGGGAAGAAAGAGGGAAATCGGTCGCACTGCAGCGGCGTTACGGTGTTACGTTACGACGTTATGGAGTTGCGATTTTTGTTGTATTGCAACGTAACGTATACGATGTAACGTAACACACGTAACATCGTAACGTTGCGGTATGTTGTTACGTTAATTTGCTTTATAACGTTACGTTACATTGTAACGGTACGACACTTTGTAACGTTACATTACGGTGTTGCGTTACGTTACATTGTACGTTACGTTTCATTGTAATCTTACATTAAATTGTACCTACCGTTACGCTACATTCGCTACATTTCGTTACATTCACTTCAGAACGCAAAATTCGGAAAGAAAGAGGGAAAAGCAAATTAATAGCAGGGCGGCGACGCCGGCGCATCTCGGTTCAAGTCAAAGGTAGCGGAAGCACGCGTGATCAATCGATGCGGCCAACTGACCAATTTAGGGCGAATCACCCTTAGCACTTGAGGGTGTAAATATTAGTTACGAACCTATTCTCAGACCCACTGACTAGCTATTATGCTGCTCTCAAGCGGAGGAATTTGATAAAACGGTGCCCCATTAGGGGTATACTGGTGTTACTTTTCGCCCCGTAAACAGCACGGAGTGTTCTCCTGTCCCTTTTGCAATAAACTACCGTGACTCAAAAAAGTATTTGTACACCTCGTTTTTTACCAATAACTTCAATTAGACGAATGTCAGGTGAACAAAATTTGGGTGGTTAGTACTTAACGAAGCATAAAAACGTTGTGTATGTATATTAACTTTTAATAAAGAGTAAAAAAAATGTTATTAAAAAAAAACAAGAATTGAGCGGTCAAAAAAGTATTTGTACACTTACGTGTATATCTTTAAACTATCGAAAAAAGTATTTAATGAAGACAAAGCGTCCTTAAATGTTTCATAAACCCTTTTTAGATTATTTTTCGATTATTTAATTACCAATTCAGTTTAGAATGAGTATCAAACAATCAAGGAAAATAAAAAAAAGTAAAATATGTAAGTCTCGGCGAGATTGCGTTATTATTTTTCGGAAACAAGGAAAAAAATATCAGAAAAATGGTAAAGAGCTGAAGTTACATCATGACAATGCAGTACATTGTAAAAAAAATCGAAAGAACGGTTCATACAAATGTAAAAGGAAACCCGATCAGATCAACCGAAGATACTTATGACGAGAGAGCGCCGTACTACCTTTAGAGAAGCTTCAGAAAAACCGTTTTCCAGTGTTCAAACGCTGATCAATCACATCGCATCAACATATAGCAAGTCCGTATGATCACAAACTGTGCATGATGTTCTGCACTCAACCAAAATATAAAAAAAAATCGTTTGGTGAAAACCGATTGCTGAGTTGCAACCGCAAAATAACGGTTTATCATGTTAAACAGAACGTTACGTTTTGGGCCTGTATGGCTTACGATGGCCTTGAAATGCTTGCTTTTTTCGAAGGGAATATAAATGCACGCAAATATATCAAAGTGTAGCGCGATAATTTGAATGAAAGTGCAGTCAAATTATGCCTTTGTGGTCAATATCACTTTTAGCATAACAATGACCCTAAGCACACTGCACGAATAACAAGAGAATAGTTACTCTATAAAATTACCTATCAGGTATGCTACCACACTTTGGATAGTTGAGTGACACCACACACCACCAATCTCCAGATATTAATTCTATTTAAAATCTTGGACGTAATTTAAATATAAAGTGCACAACAGAAAAAATCTCAAATATACATAATCAGCAACGAATAATCCTATGATTATTCGTTGCTGATTATATAACAGTGGGAATAATACCTGTAAACCCATCTTAAAATTGGATGAATCCATGCCAAAAAGATAACAAGCTATTATTAATGCTAGAGACATGCATAGTTCATTTCAATTATAATGTCGGGTTTAAAATTTTCATGTTTTACAAGGTTGTCGTAATTGTACAAATACTTTTTTGACCACTCAATTCTTGTTTTTTTCCGTATAACTTTTTTATAACTCTTTATTAAAAATAAATACATATAAACAATGTTTTTATACTTTGTGAAGTACTGACCACCCAAATTTCGTTCATGCAACGTTCGTTTGATTAAAGTTATGGGTAAAAAACGAGGTGTACAAATACTTTTTTGACCCACTGTATATCTGACTTCTTACTGTTTTCGGAAACATTTCGGCCATTATTATTGTTTGTATTGTACGTCAATCGCAGTGACGTTTACAATAATTATTTTATCATTTTCGTGTAATTCTCAAACTACATACATATGTACAGCAAAAGTTGTTTCAGTTAAACCATTTATAACTCAAGAACGCCTGGATTATTTTTAATGGATGTTGTGTATTTGCATTTACATTCGTCACAAATAAGATAATGTACGTTAAAACAAAAAAAACTATCGGTAATTAGCTATTGAAGGTATAAATAAATGATAAATCTAAATAATATGGCTATTTCTGAAATAATTTCATTTTTTTTATTTAATAGGAAATTTCATTACGAACCCTTCTATTTCGGACATGGATGTGATGGATTATTTAACTTTTTGAGTTATGAAGTAAACCACCATCACTCCTACAGTTTTTTTTTACATAATTTAGGATAACTTAGCTTTTGCCGATCCGATTCTCTAAAAACTTACAATTTACATCGGGTACCTAGAATGACATGATATTATGAAAAATTTAACCTTCAACTCCTCGACGCTGATGATGCAAAGGTGTTTGAATCCTAAACTATTGTAATAGGATTAATAAGCAGACTTAAAGAAAAATTTAACGTTCAATTATTGAATCCTGATGATGCAGGGCAATCTAATCTTTCTTTGGCGAAACGAAGTTCGCCGGGTTAGCTAGTTGTCTAATAAATATCGAATAATAAAACTTAATGATTTTATTTCATTAAAAATATAGGCACATATCCACTAAAAAGCGCGAATAAAAAAATAACAAAAAATCTTCACCAATTTCCATGCTACATTAAAGTAAAAAAATAGTTTAATATATGTTGGCTTAGAACACTCAGCACTTAGTACATAGTGCTGAAGTCGGCACCCATATAAGATATAGTTCCGACACCGTCATCCACCGAAATATGGTGAGCGCCGACTTCGCGACTATGTACTTAATACTGAGTGTGATCTAAGCCAACATACATATTTTTTAGAATATAGATCTAAGTAAAATAAATGCGCAGGTTTATTGTTAAATGTGAGCAAATTTTTACACATCCTCAGGGAACTGTCAATAGAAAATTAGAGTAACCGAACCCGAGTAGACTGTGAGTTCTGATTGAAGTCGGTCACTCCTGATATCTTAATAGATTGTATTCGTATCTCTCTGCTTGTCCTTAATTCCTTACTGCTTCTGTTATTATTTTGTAATATTTTAAGGTTTGGATCCCGCCGGACCACAATGGGGCAGCCACGCGGATGCCTTGAACCGCAACTCTGCTCAATACGTTGAATCCATCCACACCGACGGTCGCGGACTCGGAATCATGAACTCCATTTCCCACGCGGACTTCTACCCCAATGGAGGCAGGCACCCGCAGCCTGGTTGCGCACTCAATACTTGTTCTCACGGAAGAGCCACAGAACTCTTTGCAGCCACTGTCAGATATAACCGCCTCGTTGGCAGACGCTGTGTAAATCTTTGGGAGGCTGAACTTGCAACTTGCAACGGAGCTTCTCTCCACATGGGCAACAGTAACCTTGGCAAGCGAGGGTAAGCATACATTTTAATAAAATCATAACCAACAAAAGTTAAGTGTTGATTTTCGCCTTAATTTTATAATTATAACTTTTTATATATTTTAATTACCGCCTATCGAATCGAATTTTGGCTGTCTTTATATTCCAATAAATTTGAAAGGTAACTTACAGAACATCTGCCACAACTCCATATCGAACTGAGGTTCTACCTGAAGCAGAAAATACACGCAGTGCTATAGATATTTCTTAGACTAATGTTATTTACTAAATGATTTAGTGTGCTTTTGATTCGTTTCAAATAAAATCTACTACAGATTTTTACACTTTAGAGTACTTAATACTGGCCTATGTAAACCCCTCATAAGATACTTGGAAATATATCAATACCTACTAAACATTGTTACGTTATTAAATATTTTGCACTTATATCAAATATTATTTTATTACTTTTCAGAAACGGCATTCATGGTCTCCGGACTGGACGCAGTTGGCCTTTTTAAGCTACTCGAAACAACCGCATGGCTAAATCAATAGAAATAAAAAAAGTAAGCATTTACATTGATGTTTTATTGCAATCCTTTAATACTTTCACGTGTGCCCGAGGTTTGTTTATATTCGATTCGAATAAGTTCAATATCAGCAAATTCTGATTGAACTAATCCATGCAAAATATACAGGGCAGTCGGTGACGCAGTGATTCATCTATACATATAATACCGATAAATAAAATTGAAGGGTCTGTTTGTAATATTAAGATAACAGCTTTTTACCAAATGCATGTGAACGTTTACATGATACTGATAACAAAATAACTCATCTCCAAAACCGCTAGACCGATTTTAACGAGGTTTTCACTATAAGTTATCTAATTTTACAAGGTTTAATTAGGCTGTTTATTATTTTAGAAAAATAATAAGAGTACTTCGACAAATTAATAAAACACGTAAAATTACCTCTGTTTCATAAAAAAAAATATGATAACTTAGGTTCAGCCGACTTGATTCACATGAAAATTACGAGTGCACCTGGAGTATCCAGAGTAACATAATAATAATATGATAAAAAAACACCTTCAACTCCTCAACCTTCATGATGCATGGGGTGGTGTCTGCCTAAACCGTAAGAGTTATACCTATTTTCTGCTTTCAAAGTTGTAATAACGTTTCTGAACAAAAACAAATGGTGAAAAAGTTGACCTTTAACTCCTCAACCCTCATGATGTAGGAGTATTGCGTGCTACATCGTGAGGGTTGAGGAGCAAAAAACAGCTAACTCTTATGATTAGCATAAGAGTTAGCTGTTTTTAGCGTACATATTTTAAAGAGGTTTCTAAGCCGAAACAAATGCGTCCCTGTAGCCTCGGGGTCAGAATAGGGCTACGGTATCCCCTGCCTGTCGTAAGAGGCGCCTAAAAGGGGCTTCCGGAGTTGCAGACGGCTAGAGTGGGAGCTCGAACCGTTTGGTCAGGCAATCCCGGGAAGAACGGCGGTATGTGTGGTCGCATACCGTTGTAAAGATTAGACGGAGCGGTGGGCCCAGCCGCCCATCTGGGAGGAGCCCGATGGGGCAGCGCGCTCGAGGATTCCGGTTGAAGTCGTTTCGAGATCCCGGAGTCTTCCTTTTCAGCGCCGAGGACGGCCACCGGGGGGTTTTAGTGCGGTAAGAATCCCACATAACCCTGCGTCGCTCCCACGGCGTCGGGTACCTTTGGAAGGTTTTCCCCTCGAAAACAAAAAAAAAAAAAACCCGGAACAAATGATCTAAGAATTCACCTTTAACTCCTCGACCCTGATGGTTCGGGGATACCTAATGCAATATACCATAGATGCTTTTGGTATATGAGAACTCTACTGCGTACTAAATTAATATGGATATAGATATTTATATCGTTTTATTAATTCACAATGCACCTTGATATGTTTGTTGTATGCTGTATATTAAGCCTGAATTAATTATATTTCTTTCTATTTCTTTTTGTAATGGATTTCGTAGGAACATACTTATAAACAATAAGTACATACTTACAAATAATTAACCAATATATAGTTAATTCGGTTTATTTTTGAGTTGGTATTATCCAAGGTACCAGGTACAATATGATCATAAGAATACACGCACGCAGACGCATCACGATGCTGCCGCGATCGAGCGTCTTCACTCTTCAAGTGTATTTAGGATTTACTTTGTGTATAGTTTTAATAAGGAATGACAGATGTCACTGCATGCTATATTGCGCCAACGACTAATTCCTGTAGTTTGTACATAAAAGCGAATGAAACATTTTGGGACTTTACAATTCAGAAAGATTTAGTTTACATTCGATTACATTCAATTCAGTGGGTAAGATCTGTTTAAAATTGACTGTAACGATACACTGGATATATGCAGCAAATATTATAATTCTGTCTTGACGTACCTAATTATATTTTGAACCGACTTCAAAAAGGAGGTTATCAACTCGGTTCGTATGTTTTTTTGATGTATGTACAACGTTTTTCCGCCTACTGTGGACTTATTTCAAACATTTTTCTTTCATTCGATGGAGTATACTTGCACTTTGATAGCATTGTCATGATTCATAACTTTAGAAATATGTTGAAATCGCGATGTAGCATCGTGTAAGACATTATGACATATAAACGAAGATTACTTAGGTAGACATTATGACATATAAACGAAGATAACATAAGCTATTAATTATTTCTTAAGATTAACTTAAGCCATCGATTTGCATAAATTAAAATTAAGAGCAGTTAATAATTGTAATAATATGCTGTACAAATACTGGTATTGTGGCCAGCCATAATATAATGCTGCGCTTAATATAATAAGTAACATTGTTACATTATCTGTTAAAGAATATACCCGTCTACTTAGAAACCGTAGATTGCCTTTGTTGCTTTTGTTAGCAAATTAGTATTTTCAGAAAATAATTCGGAAATTACGCTATCAAATTTAGTCAAAATATGTACCATATAACTTTTAATATAACACTATTATATTTAATTTCATAGATTAGAACATAATTGTTGTACTACCTTCAAAAGTCCATAATAAATATTGTAATCGAGAAAAGCAAACGGTACCGACTCGATGTCGGACGGCCGGGTGTAGCGGCGGTCATTCGAGCACAGACGGCGATAGTGAACGGACGCATACCGAGTGTGAAACAGAGTGTAAATACAGTGTTTAAAAGTGAAACAGTTTATTATTTTAAAAGACCCCTTCTGACTAATTCTAACAAGTCAGAAGTGGGATCTGAGTTTTTTTTATTACTCTTCCACGCCCGCAAGTGGGTAAGTCGATTTATTTTAATTATTACAAAATTATAATTACTGTTTATGCATGTCTTATTTATTCATTTGAAATAGCAACGAACAAACGTTATTTATGTAATTAAATAATCTTCAATTATGTATTTAAATTAGCATCAATTATTATGCGAATAAATAGCGTTTTGTTCGTGGTTTTAATGCTTGCGTTTTTCAAAAAGTGGAAGTCTGAAACTAGACTCAAAAGCAATCTTAATAAACTAGTCTATATTTGTCTTAATATTAGAAATAAAAATTCATATATAACCTTTTAAAGCATAATGGATGGATTTATCAGTTATTATCCTCAATTTGCGGAGTGTAGGGTATAACGACAATGTTTGACTACTTGGCCGTTATTCGGATGATACCTACGATTGCCGCTTTGCAACATAATAATTAACAATTGGTAAACCGGACACTATTGTTTCTTATTTTTTTAATGACTCACGCTTATACACATTAACATAAAAATGGAATTTATGAAGTTTTACTATAATTATGATAATAGATTAACTGTGGGTTAGAGAGCTATATTATTTACAATTTACATTTTTATCGATTTATCGATATGTTTGTATTAATAAGTGATACTGTTTTCACATTTTCCTCCCCATGTCCTATTATTGCCTGTATATATAGTAATTTAACGATGTCAGATGATGATCAAAGTAGATACACGCCTGCCTTAGACCCAAATGGGCCAGATAATGGCAGAAGACATAAAAACGATTCCGCGGCTCATACACATAAAAACAAACGCCGTCGGTCACGATCTAGATATTTATCACCGGATTTACGTGAAAGCAGAAGAAATCGTAAGCGTAAAAGGGCTAGCAGTTCTAGAAGTAATTGCTCGAATAGGACAAGCGTTTCTCCAATAAGGAAGAGGTTACGTAAGAGAGATTGTTACCGAAATCGCTCCAAAGGTGAATCTCGCCATAACAGAAATAGGAGAGATAGCCGCAAGGGATCTCACCATGATTCGTCAAGTACTGACAGTTCTTTGTCTGACAGCAGCTCCTCTACGGACGAGAGTTCATCATCTACTAATGATCGCAGGTCTCGCTCTAAAAGTAGACGTACACCGAAGAGCCGATCTCGGATCAGGAGCCGCAACAACAATAGGGATCTCATGAAAGACCTCATAAATGCCTTAAACAGCAGGGGTTCCGATTCGCATGGAGCCCAGGAAGTCATACCTCAGTTTGACCCCAGCCAAAAATCGCAAAGTACACGAGCTTGGCTCAAGAAAGTTAACGAAGTCGCAAGTATTTACGGTTGGACAGATAAACAGACCATTTATCATACTTTACCTAAGTTGTCAGGGTTGGCACGACAATGGTATGAGGGCCTTACATCGATTGACTTGAGCTGGAAAGAGTGGCAGAGGAAGCTACTGAAGTGTTTCCCGGACGACAGAAATTATGCTGACAAATTAACAGAAATGCTAAATAGGCGAAGTAGAAGAGAGGAAACATTAGAGGAATACTTTTATGAAAAGGCTAAATTGGTGAACCGTTGTCATGTAAAAGGCAAAGATGCAGTGGATTGTATTATTCATGGCATTTATGACCACAACATTCGACTAAATGCCCAGGGATCAAACTTCAAACGCCCCAGTCAGTTACTACGCTATTTAAGAAATATTACAGTTAAAAATATAAGGTCAACAATAGAAAACAAGAAGCCTGTCTCTTCTAATAAAACGAACACTAGCAGATTTAATGAGAAATTACTGAAACAGAACACAAGTCGGATAGTAAAATGTTTTAATTGTTCGGAAGTAGGACATACAGTTCCAAAATGCCCTAAACCATTACAAAGATGTTTGAAATGTCAACGGATGGGGCATATAGCTGAACATTGTAAACGCGATTCGATGCCAGATAGAAATGCCGTAGATTCTAATAATAGTTACAAGGAAGTTCAACAAATTACTGCTCAAGGTAGGGTCCTGGATATATATCATAAAACTATAAAGGTAAATGAAATTAAATGTACGGCTTTTATAGATTTTGGAAGTCAGTGCACGATTATTACTAAAAGTACTGCAGATAAATTAAATGTTGAGGTACATAATGATAACTTGCCGGTTATGAAAGGGTTTGCTTTTGGCGCCATTAATCCAATAGGTTATGTAATGATAGATGTTAATATAGATTTTGTGAAGTCAGAAATTAAAGCTTTTATAGTGCCTGATGAATATCTTAATACTGATATTTTAATTGGGCAAAATCTGACTGAACTTTCTGATGTCATTGTACACAAAACTAATAAAAACTTGGTATTATACTCGGACAAATCGGATATAGGCAAAGTTAAAATATACTCAACCACTTCTTCAGAATTGATGGGGATTCAATCTTTATCCATACATTCAGAAAACGCTGAAACAGGGTATATTTACATACCAGGTGGTACATCTTTGAAAGCAAACGATGAGCATATAATTTTACAAGGGGTATATCATCTTAATCAGGGCTTTGGGACAATAATAGCGATTAATATATCCGGTGGCAAAGTTTTTATAGACAAAAATAAACTCTTGGCGCGGGCCCATTTCTTACCTGTGTCTGGAAGTTTAAAACCTTATAGACCTCATGAATTTGAAATTAATCGTGTGCAGCTTAATAATTCTAAAGAAGCCCCGAGTAAAGTTTTTATTACCGCTGCTATGATCAATGTAGGGCCAGATGTTAGTGAGAATCAGATTCAATGCCTGCTTACCCTTCTGAATACATATAGGGACTGTTTTGCTCTAGATACCAGTGAGTTAGGTGTAACTAATATCTCAGAAATGCATATTAAATTAAACGATGAAAGTCCTGTTTCTTATAAGCCGTATCGCTTATCTTATAAAGAACGCGAGATTGTTAGGGGACTGGTGAATGAGTTGCTTGAAAATAAAATCATCCAAGAATCAAACTCATCATACGCGAGCCCTGTGGTTTTAGTGAGGAAGAAAAATAATGACTATCGCTTATGCATAGATTACCGATCGTTAAATAAGAAGACTGTGAAAGACTCTTATCCAATGCCGGTAATCGATGACCAACTTGACCGTCTAAGTGGCAAACGATATTTTACCAGCCTGGACTTAAAATCAGGATATTATCAGATCCCGATGGCTGAGGACTCTAGACACCTTACGGCGTTCATAACGCCTGATGGGCATTACGAATATACACGGATGCCGTTTGGTCTTGTAAATGCCCCGGCTGTTTTCCAACATATGATAAATAAAGCGTTAGGCAAGGATAGATATGAACTCGCAATGCCGTATATGGACGATGTTTTATCGCCGGCAACAACAATAGAAGACGGTCTTAATAAGTTGACAAGAATTCTTAACGCATTACGGCAAGCTGGTTTGACGCTAAACTTACAAAAGTGTTATTTCTTTGAAAATACATTGGAATATCTAGGATTTGAGGTTTCTAGGGAAGGTTTGAGGCCAGGTCAGAAAAAGACAGAAGCAGTGACTTCATTCCCTACTCCAACCTCGGTACATCAGGTGAGACAGTTCGTTGGTCTGGCAAGCTTTTTCCGGAGATTCATTCCAAAATTCGCTAGCATTGCTAAGCCATTGACTATGTTAACCAAATCTAACTCACCCTGGAAATGGAGCGAAGCTGAGGAAGGTGCTTTCCAACAGATTAAAACTGATTTAGCGCGAGGTCCATTACTGGCTTTATATGACCCAAAATATTTAACTGAGGTCCATTGTGACGCAAGTAAATTAGGCTTCGGTGGGATATTACTACAACGAGCTGAAGAAAAATTGCCGCCAAGACCAGTCGCTTATTTCAGCAAGCAAACGACAAAAGATGAGGAATTCTTTCACTCCTACGAGCTTGAGACTCTTGCTGTAGTATGCTCACTAAAACGTTTTCGTGCTTATTTGATAGGTATCCATTTTAAAGTATATACAGACTGCAATGCACTAAAGACTACGTTAACTAAAAGAGACTTAGTCCCGAGAATTGCAAGATGGTGGTTGTTACTTCAAGAATACGATTTCAGCATAGAATATCGTCCCGGAGATCATATGAAACACGCTGATGCACTTAGTAGGAATGCAATAATTGAAGAAGAGGCAAAAGACTTGTCGGAGTGTCGAGAATTCGAAATAATGAATATAGAGATAAATGATTGGTTACATACGGTGCAAATGACGGATCCCGAGTTAAAAAGAATGAAACTGATTTTAGAATGCGATGAGAATAACGTTAAGGATATTGTGACAAATTTCATGGTTAGAGACAACAAAATTTATAGGCGAGTAGGTGACCAGCTTAAATGGGTTGTTCCTAAGGGAGCTCGTTGGCGTATATGCCAGTTGAACCATGATGAAAGTGGACATTTTGCTTACGATAAAACTTTAGACAAAATTAAACAAGATTATTGGTTTCCGAAGATGAACAAATTCATCCGCAAGTATGTTTCATCATGTTTGAACTGTGCATATAATAAGGGCTCTACAGCTAAAATAACTGGTTATTTGCATCCAATCCCCAAAGGGGATACCCCTTTTCAGACCCTACATATGGACCACCTGGGCCCCTTTATTAGAAGTAAAAAGGGGAATTCATATATCTTAGGGGTAATAGATGGCTTTAGCAAATTCATTTTTATAAAACCTGTCCGGAATCTTAAATCAAAGACTACCATTAATGTACTGCAGGATATATTCGATACAATTGGAGTGCCAAAGGTAATAATTTCGGACCGTGGAACAAGCTTCACTTCTGCTAGTTTCAAGAAATTTATTGCTGGTATAGGCGTGAAGCATGTTCTGAATGCAGTTGCAACACCTCGTGCCAATGGGCAAATAGAGAGGTACAACCGCACTATACTAGAATCACTGGCAGCGACTAACCATGGGATGGACGAGCGTACATGGGACGAAAATATAGGACGAGTACAGTGGAGCCTGAACAACACAAAAAATAAAAGTACGGGTAAAAGTCCAGCTGAAGTAATTTTTGGTTTCCGTACCGTCAACGTTAGCGAAGGTCCTATCATAAATGCATTGAATGAACGTCAAGCGCACTGTAATGAAAACGGCGAGCATACTCGACAAGATGTTAGAGAAGAAGCTCAGGAGAACACTAAAAGGAGTCAGGAATATATGAAAAAATATTTTGATAATACCAGAGCCCCAACTAAACTCTACGAAATCGGTGATTTGGTAATGATCCCAAACCATCACAATCCTGCCGATGGCAAAAGCAAGAAATTGCGTCCCAAATTTCGCGGCCCCTTTAGAGTAACTGCCGTTTTGGCTAATGACAGATACGAAATTTGCAGCATAGACGGACACTCTAAAAGAAAGTATAAAAGTATATATCCAGCAGACCAACTAAAAAGGTGGATAACGTTTAGTCTACAAAATGACTCTGATAAAGATGATGAAATGTCCTGTGAAGAAAGTCAAAACGTAAACTAAGTAAACCTTTTGTTTTGCTATAATTATGCTAAACGCGGTTTATCGTTGATCTATAATTAATATGCTAAGATAGCACAGATATATTATTATTATTGTATACACATATTTGATTAGTATACACATACTTATAAATTACATAGTATGTGCATAATAGGCATTATATTCCATTTTAAAGAATAGTACAGTGCCGCTGTGTATATAGGCAATCATAAATTTCCCTTTCCCTCCTATCCTTTCCATCACGTTTTCATGCTACAGAGGCAGGATAAAAGTGAAATGACCTGGTGACTAAAATATATGGTGATTATATAATGGAATTAACTTTAAACAATTATGAAAGTGAAGGATGCCGAAGTACAAGCGGTACGCACCACTAATGGTCACAGGACAGTGAAGGATGCCGATGTTTAAGCGGTACTCACTGACTGATGCCGGTGTAGGATGCCGAAGTACAAGCGGTACTCACTAATAATGCCATGGTAAAAGCGGTACTTGCAGTGGTTGCAAAGGATGCCGGAATTAACCTGGTTTTGTATAATATGTTATATCCTATATATATATGGTATATCCTATAAAAAGTATTAATTGATATTGAAGAATTATTAATAATATACGCATTCTCATATAGATGAGTTATAAGAATACTTAAAAAAAAGTGATATTATTGTGAATATTACCAATATAGATTATACTAATAGCACTGTTATATGAAGACGAATTAACGTCACTGTTTATTACAATAGTAATTATAATTTAATGGGTTTTCATTTGAATGAACAAAAATAAAGGTAAATAATTGACTAAACTAAAAATACGATAAATATTCACACTGAAACATACTTCCAGGCTAACTATAAGGATGTGGACATGTTGGGGGAGCAAAGGCGGAAGTCATCGGGCACCAACACTAGAAAATTTACAAGGGAACTCTACTGTATCAGAGAGAGAGAAAGAGATCATTCATGGTGCATTTCTCCGGTCCCAACATTATAAAAGAATATTAGGGATGAAATCACGAAATAATTATAACATAATGATTAGTTTAGTATATGAATCAATTACGAATGTTAAATGATGATGAACAATAAACAGATTATTAATTTTTAAATTTGGAGAATATTAAAGGAAATATTAATTATGTTTATTATTTCAGAGCAAATGTTTTATTTCTTTATAAGTTTTTATTACTATATGTGTCATGTTATATTAATATTTGGCCTAAGCTTTTATTTTTCTTTTAGAATATGTATGAATAGCGATAATAAAATAAAATCATTTTGTTACTTAATTGTCTTGTAGACGTGCTGTCGTAATATACATGATTCAGACAAAAATTGTTAAACTAGTAAATAAATTGCATGTTTAGTGAAACAAGCAAAACCATGTACTAGTATTTATTCCAAGCGAAAAATGCTTGTTGGAATAAACAGTTAAATATCAAGACTGAAATATTGTACTTTATAATGTTATGTTATGTCATATTATTAATAAGATACCATATTAAATACATAGTTCAAAGATTGTAAGTGTGTAAAGTGCTCTTTGTATTCTTGCTACATTTATCTATTTATCAAATGAGTATCTAAAAACTAGTTCTATATTGTATAACAATCTTATGTTAATTTACTTTATCTGTATGCGGACATACCAGTGGTCGAATGGCCGGACTCTGAATAGGGGCATTCCGTTATCAGGATGGCCGACTGTTAGCAAATTAGTATTTTCAGAAAATAATTCGGAAATTACGCTATCAAATTTAGTCAAAATATGTACCATATAACTTTTAATATAACACTATTATATTTAATTTCATAGATTAGAACATAATTGTTGTACTACCTTCAAAAGTCCATAATAAATATTGTAATCGAGAAAAGCAAACGGTACCGACTCGATGTCGGACGGCCGGGTGTAGCGGCGGTCATTCGAGCACAGACGGCGATAGTGAACGGACGCATACCGAGTGTGAAACAGAGTGTAAATACAGTGTTTAAAAGTGAAACAGTTTATTATTTTAAAAGACCCCTTCTGACTAATTCTAACACTTTTATATTAATTTATTTAATTTAACGCCTTTTTGCATTTTATGTCAAAACAGTAACATAAATGTGTTATAGTACAATATTTTTGTAGTGGTTAGTGAACGAATAGTAGTAAAAGTCTTTTGCTTGATACCCGTATTTTAATGCTTTGAAATAAAATTAAATGCAAGTTGGAATTATGGCACGGAGGATTCCGTAGCCTTGAAGAGACATTTTTCTTAAGGTTCCTAACCCACAAGGTAACAACGGGACCCTATTACACCGCCGAAGCTTACGACTGCGCTGCCTGTCTGTCCGTCTATCCATCTGTCTGTCACCAGGCTATATCTGTATATAACTGTAATAGCTAGTGTTGAAATTTCACAAACGATGCCGCTATATCTGTTGCCGCTATAGTAACAAATAAAAATATTTAAGGGGTTACTTCTCACAACAAAAGTTATATTTTAACTCAATATTAATAAAAACAATAGGTAGATCTCCAAATATTTTGTTTTTTATCTGACTGAAGTAGCAAACGTGCATACAGTCCACCTAATGGTAAGTGGTCACTGCCGCCCAAGGACATCTGTAATCAACTACTTCAGATGGAACCCATGTTCTGTATGAACATGGGTTCCACCTGAAGTCAACCATAGAAGCGTTGCTCACGAGGACTATGATAGTCGCCTCATGTGAACGTGTGCCGGCCACCACACCCTTCTATCGAAACGAAAGAAATGCTTCACGATAGAAATAAGTGTAGCGGTGGTACTTCCCCAGTCGAACTACACTGGTTCTACCACCTTTAAAAACTTAATTGATAAAGCAGTGTAAAGCAATAATGTATAGATGCAGAATGTATGATGAAATTACATAACTTTAAGACCAGAATGCAGTGGCATAGTATGGTTTTGCAACGCCCGGAATAGAAATTTATTTCGCATTTAGTGGCCCAAATGCCGCACTTCAAATCGACGGTGAAAAGAAAAAAAAAATATTTTAAATATTGCCACGCTCTCAACGAGTAGCCCTTTTTTGTCGAGGGGGAAACTTCAGAAGGTACCCGTCGCCGTGAGAGCGACGCAGAGTTATATGGGATTCGTACCGCAAGTTCGTTAAGATCAGTGCGGTACAAATCCCCCATAACCCTGCGGGAACAAATTCGGTGTCAAAGCTCTGTATACACGTATTGCATCTTATAATAATAATAATAAATACTCTTTATTGTACGCATAAAGTATACATAGCATAGAATTATACAAATTAAAAGAACGATACAAAAGGTGGCCTTATCGCTAAACAGCGATTTCTTCCAAGCAACCTTTTTGTAAGGAGTTAAAGTAACCATAAATATAAAGAATAGGTAAGGTGCAGTAAATTAATTTAAAGAATAGCTTAACCAAATAACAAGATAACAAAGGAAGTGAACATTCTATCATAAATCAAATCAAATAACGAAGGGAAAGGGAAAGGGAAGAGAAAGGTGGTATAAGTTAAAATGTTTATAAGAGATTTATGATTATAAACACGTTATACTCGTACACTACAAAAAGCAACATTTTCCGCCATCCAGATACCTGCTCAGGCTAAGTTGATCCTAATCTAAGTGGATGGTCAAACAGGCCAACAATATAGGGCTAAATCCTCCTAATAGTGAAAATTACAGTCCGACATTGGGATAGTAGTGGGCTGTTGACAACAATATTTGTTATCCAATTCAGTATGTACTAACTGGTAATGGCATTTACACTCGATTATCACGATGATCCAGTTATCCACAATTGATAAAGTCAATTAATCAATCAAAGAGGAGTTCATGTGATAAAACCTAAAACTTTAATTAATATCTGTACATTAGCATAATTAAATTATTATAATCAATAATGTAACGTCATAATATGTATCTCCCATCATAATTAGCTGAAAATAACATTAATAGTAGCAACTTAGATATATTATGAATAAAAAATTTTTTAACAGAAAAATATCTACCGACTTCCATGTCACAAAAAAGTAAAAAAATATTTTAAATACTTATGTTGGTTTAAAACATACTCATTACTTACTACAAAGTTCCGAAGTCGTAGGTAGTTCCGAAGTTGACGCTCAACATATTTTGCTGGATGACGGTGATGAAACTATGTCCTATATGAGCGCCGACTCCATGAGTTCATAAATATTTAAGAGAAACTATCATAAATCATACATAGCTTTTGTCTGTGACTTTGCACGCGAATACTATTATGTTAATGTTAATTAGAGCTGCAGTTTTAGAACTCAATTCGACGACTTTTGTTATTTCTAATTTTCATTTTATTTTATTATCGTTTTACCTTATTAAAATATAATGAAAAAACAGCAAGTGGTAAAGAAATTACCAGCGCATAATCTTGAAAATCATAGTAAGTAGTCACATATGCGAAATGACTAAAAAAGAAAACAGATAATTAACACTTGGAACATAAATCCCCTAGATTCAATTTAAATAAATCGTAAGTTGATGAAACTACATCAAAGAATAATCAAGACGAAGCTATTTGCATCCTGAGGCTGCAGGATTTAGGCTGTGTCCCCAGTAGGCAAACTGTTAGCGACTGACCGAGTGAGTGAGATCAATTTTCGTGTGTCGCAAGCAAACTGTTATGAGTTAGCCGCTTTTTTATGTCGACTGACTGAATTTTCACCTTACTATTGTTGCATGGACCATCCCTCCATAGTTTTGTTGGTCACGATGGATATTTTAAAAGTAATTGGTATTTTTTTTTTCTGTTTTCGAGGGGGAAACCTTCAAAAGGTACCCTACATCGTGGGAGCGACGCAGGGTTACGTGGGATTTTTACCGCACTAAAACCTCCCCGGTGGCCGTCCTCGGCGCTAAAAAGAGGACTCCGGGATCTCCAAAGGACCGTAACCGGAGTCATCTCAACGCGTTGCCCCGTCGGGCACGTTCCAGGTGAGCAGCTGGGCCCACCGCTCCGTCATGCGTGGCCGCATACCGTCGTAGAGACCCGACGGTATACGGTCACGAATACCGCCGTCCTACCCGTGGTCGTCTGTTCGAACGGTTCGAGCTCCCACTCTAGCCGCCCGCAACGCCGGAGGCCTCATTTGGTCGCCTCTTACGACAGGCAGGATATACCGTAGCTCTATTTTGATTCCGGAACTACAGGGACAAATTAATTGGTATCTATGATAATGAAACAGGATAAAAAGAAGCACTGGATTCACGTCGATAGCTTCTTTCCAACTGTGTTGAAACGAACACGAACAGTTTAGCGCAAACGGACTCACTACGTTGGGCGAACAGTCATATCGCCGTCGCAGACTATAATCGGTTTTGCTGCGGGTTGGCCACTAGCTGAGACAGTTCACGTAACGCTGCAAACTGCGTAAAGTAAGCGCAAACTAGCAAACTTTGGACACTCCGTTTCAAACATTTGGAAGAGCGTATTAATCCAAAACGCCGCACACACAGTCGGCCGCTAACAGTTTGCCTACTGGGGCCACAACCATATGCCATACAGAAGCAGTTTATTGAAACTGGGAATAAGAGAAACTATATTATTAATTAAAATTTCGTAAATGATTTTTGTCGCCATTGCCGTAGCAGTATCAAAATATATATAGCATATTAAACAAGCTTGCATTACATTATTATATTGCGGCACAATACACCAATATCAAGCATAGGTACATATTTGCTTGTGGTAATCTTAAACCCTATGAAGATCAATCTGTATTCAGATTAATGCTATAGCTATCTCCACCAAAGACAACTTACAATTAGTGTCCGACCGAATATTCGGTTTCGGTTTCGGTTGAGTTTCAGCAAAAATACAGGTTTCGGTTTAGTTTCGGTTTCGGAGGAAAAGCTGCCGAAACTACGAACGGAACCGAAACTGCAATCGGGAGTTCTCGCGCTGTAATCGGTCATATTCGGCGCGTTGAATGTCGTACGTTTAGTTATTTTTAAATTGTGTTAAGAAATAACTAAACGTACGGTATTCAACGCGCGTGTAATTATCCTTAAGTGAAAATCTCGAAGACTGAATACCTGATGATTTAAAAATGAATAACCAAAGACTGATGATTTTATAAAGGTTTTTTTCTTTTTTCCTCAAAACTTGATCCTTGTAAGGAAGTTTCGGTTTCGGCCGAAACTCAGACCGTTGCCGAAATTCGGTTTCGGTTTCGATCGAAAAACCAGTTTCGGTCGGACACTACTTACAATGCATCTTTACTGACAAACTCACTAAATACACAGATCTTCCTATAGAAACACAAGTAGAAATATAAAAAAATATTCTTACGTCTTTGATAAACGTTATATTCTTATTGTTTAGGTATAAGAGGAGACATAATATTTTTTTAAATTCCAGTTTCAATCTAAGTAGGTACAGCCAGAATTTTTAGTATCTATGTTACCGTTAGAACCCGTTCTTTAGTTAAAATGCGTTTTCTCTCGTTAAAAGTAGTTTTTGCTAAACGCTTTGTTACAACTAGTATTAACTGCTATTAAAATAACTACCAAGGAAGACTAGTTCTAACTAATTAAAACGCGTTTTGCGAAAATTATTTAGTTAAAATTGTTTCAACAGAGAGACGAAAAGCGCTCTTTATTTGTTATTTTTTTCTTTAAGTTCCAATCTAACCCAATCCATCCCACATAAAAATGCTGACCGCACTCCTGCATCCTCATGGTAAGGTATTTACATCCCCACTCGTTGAAGTAGTTTTAACCGAGTAATTTTGGCAAAACGCGTTTTGTCTAGTTACAGCTAGTTTTCGCTGCTAGTAATTTTTAATAGCAGTTAATTTTAATTCAAACAAATACGTTTAGTTAATACGTCTATTTTAACTAGAGAAAACGCGTTTTAACTAAAGACCGGGTTTTAACTGTAACATCTATATAATGCCCGTCTAGTAGTCCTTGCAAGATAGTAGGACTTTCTTTTTTTTTACTTTTTTTTTATTTTTATTTTACTCAACTCCGCAGACACCATCGCTACATATTATAGTAGCTCTATAACTGCTAGCCAATCTCAGGTAAAACAGGAGTCCTACCTACTACACACACATATTAGATGGAGCTAAATACAAATGTCCACGGGAGACCGTGGTTACTATCGGAATGTCTGATACTTCTACATAAAAATCAGTCGTATGTACTTCTAGTTGCAAAGTAATAAATCAAGATAAGTATAACTTTCGCGACGTAATTAGCACCCCACAAATATTTTTTTTATCATCGGGATTGGTGAAATACTAAATCCGTAGATAGATAGCTGATTGATGAGATAAAAGAAGACACCGTTGATAAAGTAAGACAATAAATAGAGTACGTAAAGCGACAACAGATCACTGACATTCGGGCTTTAAAAATGAAGCACTTAGCGGTGTTACTTTGTCTGGTACCTTGTGAGTATTTTCTTTGATTAATTTGATTTTGTTTCGACTAATTACTAAAATTACATGGGCTCTTTCCTGGTTAGGTAATGTTAAATTCTATCATTATAATTAGTAGTTGGGTATTGCAGCCTCTCAAAATAGGCTTTCACAATCCCGCGGCGAACAGTATTGTTTTGTTCTGTGCGATCTCGCAACGCGTTTTTTGATAATAGTCCTTAATTTTTTTAAACGCCTCCTCGGTTTGGGTGTACTATTTTTGGGGAATTTTGCGTTTAAATATTTCTAATACATAAATCTATCCATAAATCTCCACCCATTCGCACTTGGCCAGCGCGGTGGACTGTGGCCTATAACTCTCTCATTCTAAGGGAGACCCATACCCAGCAGTGGGACAATAATGGGTTGACGACATCCATAAATCTATTTTTAATTATATCGACGGCGTTCAAATTTAGTACTTATTGTTTTAGCGGGAAAATCAAATTAAATAATAATTATAACTCAATGATATAAATAAAATAAAAAATAATAATAGCTATTAATTGTTGTATTGAATTAATAGCTATTATTATTTAGCTAGCTTATTATTTATGTCAACAGTGTTTAAATTTATGAATTTCATAAAAACTAATGCACGCGAGATAAAAATAATCCAGCAAGATACCGCGTGGTTAGGAAAAGTACGAGATTACCATCCCTATTCGTAATATTTGAAACCTTGTCGGGGTGAGAACGTTACCCAGCACTAGGACAAAAAGCAAATGTTGCAAGTCTTAATAATGCAAATATTACAATATGTATCGTAATAATTTATTTTAATTACAGTTTGCATTGGTAATGCTGTCCCCTCAGTACCAGGGGATAATAGCCACTATGTGGAAGGTGAGAGCCGCTATATTTGGATGCCCGATGGTGAGGGAGTACCCCACCTAGTTGATCTACATGAACCAGTAGATGAGGAGCTTCTGAACAGCAGAAATGGTGCAAACAACCAATACTGGCTCTTTACTAGGTAAATAGTTAAATTATAATAAACCTTTATTGTTAGAATAATATAATCGAGAACTTTTTCACTTTCTGCATATCTTGATTTTTGTAACTTTTCTATGTTTGGTTTTGAGATGTAACTAATTGTACTTGACACGCATACGTCTTCTTCTACCAAATCATTATTGAAAAAAATGTTTACCATTATAATTTTTCCCAGAAATAACCGCAACAACGCGCAAATAATTACGAACGGTAATGCCAATAGTCTAACAAACTCGCACTACAACGCTGCTCGGCCAACCAAAGTGATTGTCCACGGATGGAACAGCAACGGAAACTCTGCGATGAACCCACAAATTACAAGGGCGTTCCTCGATGTTGTCGATTGCAATGTCATTGTTGTCGACTGGCGTGCTCTGGCTAACAGTAACTACAACACTGCAGTCCGTGGTGTAGTTGGAGTAGGTCAGCATTTGGGCAGATTCCTCAACTGGGTTGTCACAACTTCTCGTGGAAACTGGAACCGATTCCACTTGGTTGGGTTCAGTTTGGGAGCGCACGTTGTAGGAAACGCCGGACGCACCGCCAGTTCCCGACCACCCCGTGTCACTGGTAAGAAGTTATAAGTAATTTATTCAATAGTTCTTAACGTTTTTTTTTTCATATTTATTCTACAACAAATTGCATTTCTTGACAGTAGTCATAAAATAGTTAAATAAATCAACATAAATAAAATCTAATAAATTGAATACGACACGTCTTTAAAGTATAATTTTATTAAAATGGATAATGCGCAACCTGCCTTTTTTGAATTAAATATGAACAAACGTTTTATGCATCCATATAGAGCCATCCATAGCGTACTGTAATCAAGTAGGCGGCGAGTTCTGCTTGAGATCGGTCATGAATATGTGGCTACTCTTGACACTTAACTGGATCTTTATGCTTTACTCTAAGTTCTTACTACTACTGTTATTAGGTAGGTGAAAATGCCCAAAGATATCATTTTGTAATATTTTAAGGTTTGGACCCCGCCGGACCGCAATGGGGCAGAAACCAGGACGCCTTAAACCGCAACTCTGCACAATACGTTGAGTCCATCCACACCGACGGTCGTGCACTCGGCATCATGGACGCCATTTCTCACGCGGACTTCTACCCTAATGGTGGCAGAAACCCACAGCCTGGTTGCGTAATCAATACTTGCTCCCACGGAAGAGCTACAGAACTCTTTGCAGCTACCGTCAGATACAACCGCCTCGTCGGCAGACGCTGTGCAAATCTTCGGGAGGCTGAACTAAGTAATTGTAACGGAGGCTCTCTTCACATGGGCAACAGTAACCTTGGCAAGCGAGGGTATGTCATTCATTTTAATAAAATCCCCATAACAAAAAAGTTAAATTCATCTTTGTGACTTCGTCTCAATTTTACAGTAAAACACAATACAAAACAGCTTTATTGTACACCAAACACAAAAATATAACAAACAAACAATGAAAGACATAAAATGTAAGGTGCAACAGGCGGTCTTATGACTAAAATGGCCATCCCTTCCAGACAACTTTAGATTACATATTAAATTTGTAGATTTAATATAATTTAAGTTCCGTGGATCGATTCTAATTTTAACTCTCTTTATATTACGAAGTAATTTAAATACGAGTTACTATACTCGGGGCAAATTCGATATGGAATGTTTAATAACAAAGCGTTACCTAGCAACCATTGACAGGCAGGGGAATGCAACTTTTTGTTGTTTTATCAGCCGTCTTTTACATATTATTAACTTTTACCTGTCACATTTAATAGGTTGCAAATCCCGTCATGGGTTTAGGGTTGTAATATAGTTAGTTATACAATGACGATAATGGTAAATAAATTTAGTTTGACTGGTTTTAGCATAATATTTTGCAGTTGGTCGTTATTAGATAATCAACGCTTCTTAATTAAATTACTCCGCGAAAAATTAATGCATACTTTGGTTGAATACAAAATACATTTATGTACAAATTCGTGCAAGTTGGTGATAACCCTACATAGGATTTTTTATGGTTTGTTTACATTTATTCCAGATCGAATTTGCCCCGAGTATAGACATCTGTTTTACCCGTGCCAAACATAGATGCGATGCTAATACTGAGAGTTGACATTGTTGCCTCAGTTTTTTTAAAGACAAGATATTTTATTTCTGTAGTTAATGTTATTTGCTAAATAAATAAACATGCTTTATGAATACTTAATTACTAACATGGTATCCGTAAATCACTTATGATTCATTGCAAGAAAAAATCTTAATATAATTATTGTTTCTTTACTTCACAATTATTGATTAGGTTATCAACTCTAATGTATTTTACCAATTTTTAGAAACGGTATGCATGGTCTCCGTACTGGACGCAGTTGGCCTTTTTAAACTACTTGGAACAATCTCGTAGCTGGCTGAATGAAATAAAATAATGACAGCATTTACGTTGGTGTTTTATTACAAACCCTTAATACTTACAAGTGTCCGAGTTCAATATCACTCAATTCTCTGTATAAGATCGTACCCAAAATTTAAATGGATAAAATACTGAGAATCCGGTTATTGGCAGATTAACGAAATGTCGCTAATGCAGTCATTCATTGAACATAAGAAAACTGAATTTTGTTATCCTAGGACCTTTAAAATTGCCCTTTAAGATATTATTTTCTAAATATAGCTTTTAGGTAAATTCTTATACTATGCACGCAATGTATAAGAAACAGTATCACAATTAAAGTGTCACGGGACATAATGGATTTACATAAACCGAAAACTATTTTTCGTAACTATCCTTTTACTACAATCGCTGCAGAAATAAGCTTACTAGTGATGTAACGAATGTTATTATTTGCACATCCGCGAATTCGAATATGCCAAAAATTTGCAAATAGTGACATTCACCATTCACGTATGCGGATGCACACAACCCGACGCCATTGGAGCGGCGCAAGGTTGTGTGGATTTTTTTCGGACTAACCCCAGTGGCCGTCCTTGGCGCTACAAGGTGGGCTCCGGGATCTCCATAACGCAACAAGATTCCTCTGAGCGCGTTGTTTTATCGGGCTCCTCCCAGATGGTCGACTGGGCCCACCATCTAGTCTTTACGACTGTACGCGACCACACATACCGCCGTCTTTTCCGGGGTCACCTGACCGGACGGTTCAAGCTCCCGCTCTAGGCGTCAGCAAACTAGAAGCCCTTTTTAGTCACCTCTTATGTCAGACGGGGGATACCGTAGCCATTTTGTAAATTTCTTCGGTACAGGTTAAAATGGGGTTGAAATTTTGTCTTCCTTACTTGAACTAGCTACAAACTAAACACTAAGAACGAATTTTTGGAAATTCGCCCCCTAAGGGGTGAAAAACGGGAACAAATTTTTTTTTATCTGACTGAAGTAGTAAACGAGCATGCAGTCCACCTGATGGTAAGAGGCCTATGCCGCCCATGGACATCTGTAATCAACTTCATACAGAACATGGGTTCCATCTGAAGTCTATCACAAATACGTTGCCACTCACGAGGACTATGATGGTCGCCTCATGAGAAAGTGTGCTGGCAACCACACCCTTCTATCAAAACGCAAGAAATGCTTCACGCGAACTTCATTGAGACCTACACCAAATATCTTCAAACACAAGTCAATTATTCCCATCGGTTAAGGAATTACATATTTTGTCTCCGACACACATCATCAGACCCTTAAATAGTCAATGATGAATTCGCTTTGCAATTTCATTCGGACCTACATCAAATGTCTATATAACACACAACTCAATTACTCCTATCGGTTAAGGAGTTTTCCTCATTTTCTCCAGAACCCATAGATGGATCCTAACCATATTTATGTGGGACCAATTCGCAGCTAGTCTCTACACAATAAAAAAAGAATAATTAAAATCGGTCCATTAACGGCGGAGTAATCCTTGCACATACATAAAAAAATATATACTGACCGAATTGAGAACCTTCTCCTTTTTGAAGTCGGTTAATAACTGATTTCTTGGTTCAATCTACTTCAAATTTCAGATAAACATTCTTAAACGGAATTGGACGGAATGTGCAGCAGTAGACCTTAAAGTCTAATTGCGAGGGTCTACTAGTAACGTACCTATATTCCTCTTGAATTTAATTGTATCCACTAAACAATGTTAGTAATAGTATAATCACTACAAAATATGTTTAAAAAAACTACAGCCGAAACAAATACTACAAGAAAGTAATAAATAAAATTACCCGAGTTTCACAAGTGCGGTGAGAAGGCAGCATCCACTACGTTTAATGCGCAAGTTGTCAACACGAAACGCTGGAAATTTGTTTAACGAATATTACGTTCTGTTAATCATTTTCCTATGTTTATTAGCTGACAACATAGTCATGTTTATGAAATTATATGTGAGGGACATTTTTGATGTTTTTATATGAATTTGCTGAAGGTCACATATCCTACTAACTAGCTTTTTAAAGACTTTTGGGTAAACTCAGACGTCCGCATTTAGCCTATTCAAATATTGATACAGATTAAGTAATATTTTATATTTATAATGCCTCATACGTATAAAAGAAACAGAAAAGAAGTATACTTAGAAACACTGAAAACAGCTATTCTATTATGAGACAAATAAATGAGTTATTAGTAAGCTGAAGAGAGATGAGGAATATATTAAAATGTGTCAGATCTACGTGCGAGCTGGGACGTACAACTACCACACTAATTTCGACTTTGAAGCAGTTTTTGCGTTTCGTTGCAAGCGTAAGGTTACCGGATCATTTTATATAAGGTGACCAACTTTGTCGTCGGAATTTACTCTGTTCGGGTAATGTAATGTAGTAATGTAGCTTTAAAATTTTCAATATCGAAAGGGTAGATTTCTGCTTTGAATCCAATTGCAGCATTTTCTATATTTGTGTTCCGATAAAAATTCATCGTGTAAATGCCAACCACGAGGATGATTAACCAGCTATCCATTAAAGACAAAGAAAACTAATAAACATTTTATATAACTTTATGACAAGGTCACAAACTCCAAAAAAGTATGTAATACTAAATCTTTAAAAATTTAAACGATTTAGGTGAGGAATAATATAGGTGCATTTTTTAATAAGAAGTATTTTAACCCTTCTGCGGAAGACTACATCCTTTGCGAAGGTAGTCAACGATAGACTCGTGAAAGTTTTTTCCTGTGACGGTAGGAAAATACGCGAAATTTTTACTCTAAAAGTTTTATGGTTATTTACATATAAAATCGTACTTTTGAATACATTAGATATGTTTTAAATACTTGCAAAACCCACCTGCTGTCACTGTGAATCCTACGGTCACAATTACATTTATCACTAACATCACATCTGGTGAACAATATGGATAAGCTGGAGAAATCATTTAGCAATCGGATGAGAGCATTTCATATTATTGTAACTAGTTATACTACAAACAACTATACAAGAACTGATGGGACTGAGTGTCGTGAATTCCATGGACATACACAAGACGATACACAATCACCCAGACCCAAAACATGAATCTAAACTCAGATGCCTGTCTGGTCGGGAATCGAACCCAGAATATATTGCGTGTTAGACCGGTACGGTAACCGCTCTGCCACGCGGGAATCTTCTCGATGGGCGGGATATCTCTTTATTGTAATAATAATTAACAAAATAAAAGATTTGCTCACTGTTTTTATAGCCCTGATCTCAGTATTGATTGATTATTTTAAATTACTTTTTGACGACTTGTGCCCAATGTATGAGCATATAATAATAATAATATTCTTTATTGTACCCATAAAATATACATAGCAAAGAAGTTACAAATTAAAAGCACGATACAAAAGGCGGCCTTATCGCTAAACAGCGATTTCTTACAGGCAACCTTTGGGTATGGAGTTAAAGTAATAGTAAATATAAGAATAGGTAAGGTGCAATATATTAATTTTAGATATAGCTTAAAATATATATATAACAAAAGAAGTAAATTATTCAAAGATGATGAGCAATGAGAGGTAGGAAAAAGGTATAATAGGTACTTATGGGCGATTTTAATACATGTGTACTTAAAAATGATTTCCGCTCACATATACTAACATCGCTCTTCAGCTCCTTTAACCTTGAACTCTTGCCTTTGCTACTCATAATTTTCCTAACTACTCCTTCGCTTTTAGATCTGGTGATAGTTTCTGCCCTAAATAATGTAGTCAGTCATGGGAAACATACTGCTTCGTTTTCTTACCACGACTTACATACTCTATCTTTCTTATTGCTTTGGTACTTTGAAGCGTAATTCTAAATATCTTATTCTAAAGGTATCGTTAAAAGAGGTAAATGAGTCACATAACAAGACCAATGAAGCTGATTGAAGTTTTGCTCGGAAACATTTATGAGTTCCCTTACATGAAATCACACAAAAAGTCACGCTTAACATTACGTATATATTTCACTAGATCTTGAGGATAGAATACTGCTCAATGTGAGCCGACTTCAAAAATATTTACTAGTGATTTTTCATTATTTAAACATTACCGATATTCACGAACGCGAATGTTATTTTTTTTTCAGCGTTTAGTGTAGGGGGCCGGAGAATCTAGATTTGGCGACCTATTTTTATAGCATCTCCTGTATACTACCCCCCTGGGTCATAAAGAGCTAAATTCACCTCCTAGATTCCTAGTAAAGAGTATAGCTCGACATTAGAACATTAATACGGACAAATTAAGTACACGTTATTTAGCAATGTCAACCAGATAAGATAAATAAGATGTTCCATATAATGTTATCCACAATCTTTAAAGCTAAACAAATCAATCAATAATATTCATGTGATAAAATCTTAAATATTTTGATTTAAAATCATACGAACAAATCTATTATTTGATAAATTATATAATTAATACTTCGACGTCATATCTTTTATCATGATTGAGTGATAAAATAATAACAGTATTATCATGTCAGTCCGCTTTATGGTAAGTGGTAACCTCCCATGGACGTCATACAGAACAATCGTACTATCTGAAGTCAATCACACATCACATATATTAATATGCGTTCTTAGTTCCGAGATAGAGAGACGGTAATCACAGCCTTTTCCTGAAACGCAACCTTCCTGTACCTCCCCGGTCGAACCATTCATGTTCACCACCATGTGTTATAGTTTATTATGAGAATACAAAATAAAAACATGAGAAAAGCTATGGTACTAGGATTATGAAATTTCTTGCGAGACACACCTACATGCACTTTATGACTATAGGAACAATTAAGAAAAACCAGAATGGGGCCGCGAATAACACTGTTGTAATAGGAAAGATGATATGCCACTTCTATTCTTTTCTATCAACTTTTTCAACCATTATACAATACAATACAATACAAAATTTCTTTATTGTACACCAAAAAAAAAATGGTAACAAGAACAAGAGATACAATGGAAGGTACAATAGGCGGTCTTATCACTAAAATAGCGATCTCTTCCAGACAACCTTAGTGGTTGAAGGAAGATATTAAGGGTGCAAGAGAGGGCAGGGGTGTACAAAAGTATGACATACCGACTTAATAAATTGTGAATGTATATGTTTATATATATGTATATGTGCATATCAGCAGCTAATTTAGACAACACAGAGCTTATAGAATAGAAATAAAAGGAGAAATGCAAGGACAGCGGATATACAATTAAATAGAGGAAAATATATACGACTATTTGAGAAGTAGACTATAGTGAAAGGTAGAAGTCTTTTACTTGGTTTTTAAAAGAATTCAGTGACTGTGCACGACGGATAACGATAGGTAAGGAATTCCATAAGCACACACACAATATCTAACAGTGAACTTTAAAATTCTAATGGATGGATTATGATTCGCGGGGGTGGTGGGATTTTCTAGTATATTATTTACTATAATAATAATCATAATCGGACTCACTACGGTCGAAATTCGACCTTAATTCCACTCAAAAACCTAACTTGTAGCACGAACTGCACGAATATTACTATATATTACTTAACTTCAAAAAGCGGTTTTATTGACTTAGATGTATTTAAAACAGTAACGGGCATTTTGACAAAGATATCTGACGATTTTGACATTATGTGTCTTCATAGTATTGAATGTTTTATTTCGTATAATTTTGTGTGCGCGTCAAATGCACGGTAGTATGCGTAATGTGTCTTTTGTTTGTGTGTGTGTGTGTTTTTTGTTTTTTTATGTATATTCTATGCATTATTTAAAAATAAAAAAGTATTTCATGCTCCTTCTCTACTTAAGCTATAACCGTGTTAAATTTCATACTCCTCCGTCCGCGGCAAGTTTCTTAAAAACAGATTACAAGTTTTTTGCTTCACGTATTTTTAATAAATATATAGATAATCATTTTTTTGACAGTAAGGAGCATAGCATGACACTTGGCTTGCCGAGTATTTTACTTATGTTATATGTATATTTTTGTTATATCCCATCAAACGTAATACGCATAGTAGTAAGTAATATGCATAATATGTAATTTTGATTAAGTTTGATTCCTTTTGACGTCGCCACACATGGAATCGATAATTAGAACTAAATATTCGGAGTTATTACAGATTTTCTTTGTATTTAGCTAAATAAAAAACAATAAATATTATGTATGTCATAACTTCATAAGTAACCAAAAATATAGCTATCACTAACTTCATCCTTTTTTTTGTTCTCGAGGGGGAAACCTTCATAAGGTATCCTACGCTGTCGGAGCGACGCAGGGTTATATGAGATTTATACCGCACTAAAACATCCCCGGTGGCCGCTCAGCGCGGCATATAAGACTCCGGGATCTCCACCGGAACACTACCGGAGTCCTCTGAGCACGATGCCCCTTTCAGATTCTTCCCTAGTGAGCGAATTCGCTTATCGCTCTTTGTGTTCGTTATGGTGACGATGTGCGGCCACACATACCGCCGTCCTTCCCGGAGTCGCTTGGCTGAACGGTTCGAGCTCCTACTCTAGCTACCTGTAACCCTGGAAGCCCCTTTTAGCCACCTCTTACGACAAGCAGGGGATACCGTAGCCCCGTTCTGGTCCCGGAACTACAGAGACAGACTAGCTTCGTCTTGCGGCTTCGTCCATCTCTGACAAGTTTACTACGGTAATGAGTGTTCCACGTGTAATCTAACCTAGATTACACGTGGATAAGCTGTCATCCAAATTTCAGAGAAATGCAATCGGCAGTTTTTTCGTGTTACTATCACACATACAACCTCAAAAACTCTTAAAATATATACAAAAAAAACACCCGTATAGACTTCTGGTCGCAAACCAACAAAATGATAAAAGATAAGTGAAGCTTCCGCATCGTAATTAGCACCCCGCAAATATTAAAAATTATCTATAGAATTTGTGTTTTGTTGAGATAAAATAAGAGACCGTTGATAAAGTAAAACAATAAATAGAATACGTTAAGCGAAGACAGATCACTGACATTCGGGCTCCAACAATGAAGGTCTTAGTGGTCTTACTTGGTCTAGTAGCATGTGAGTATTTTTTTCGTTGTCTTAAATAAGCAAGTGTATCCCTACCACTTGTATAGATTTAAACATCCTAAAAATGAAGCACAATCCTGACCTCCGCTAATGACTAAAATTTCATAGTTTTTAACTGGTTTGAACCAGTACGTTAAATTGTCGTCCCGATCACTATGATTATAGATATATGTATTGCAATCCCGCAAATTAGGATTTCACAATCCTGCGGGATCTGACGTTGTTTTTCTTCGAATTTTCTCGCAATGCGTACATTTTATAAAAAAAGTTTTTTTGAGATCGATATGCTATTTATAAATTTCATCTAGGTAACTTAAAAATAAACCAATACCTATCATACCATACCATATCATTTTATTTCTCATTGAGTTCAGAAAGACTGTCAATTCCATTTAGAATAGTATTTTAGAGATGGTATAAGCGACTTCTGAGGTCCTATCACCATATCTATTTTTGTTATAACACTAAACTTGTCACTTTATGGTTTTAAGGGGTATGGTAAGTAAAACATACTTAACCATGGCGTTTCAGTTTTGTCCTTAGTGATAAGCAAGAATCGTCTTACTAATTGTCTGGGTCTGTCGAAGTCAGCGCATATACCTGTATGACCTTCAGCGAATACCGTTTAGATATTCTGATTCAAGGTATCCTACCCTTGGCGACACACTGTCGACTGTTACCACGTTGTTGACGAGGGACTGGTGGACGAGGAACCCGATAACACTCTAGTACAGGTGTTCGCCCTTCCGGTGATAGAACGAGTTACCAGGTTTAAGGATTATCACGATAATCCTCGTCCACGTCCTCCCCCTGTCTTCAGAAAACAGACAATATTAAAATACTCAAGTTTAACTTGTCTATCTATTCTTTCAGCTCCTATATCTTCTATCAGTTATCAGTGTAATGGTGTTCTATGTTACAAGGTGCAGAAGTCGGTTATGGTAGCTGGATCTCTGTCGGAGATTCTTAGCACAGTTTGCTCAGCCCTTACCTTAACTTCTAGCATAGCTTGGAATGGCTGGGCTGCTGGGGACTGGGAGCCGGAAAATCTCTGCACCTTTCATTTCCGGGGGTTTTGCCGATAATCACCGCGCTTGGCAAGCGTCTTGGTGACCGCAGTAGATGTAGGATTACGCAAGGAGATGCTGCTACCCGTCTCTTGAATTTATGTTATTTAGTCGCCTCTTAGTACATCCATAGGAAGACAGGGAGTAGTGCTATTCAAGACCGACACCACACGGCCAAATAAAAATCATATATTACAATATGTTTATTTAAGAATTTATTTTATTTACAGTATGCGCTGGTAGTGCTATTCCCTTAGTACCAGGGGATAATAGCCACTACGTGGAAGGTGAGAGCCGCTATATTTGGATGCCCGATGGTGAGGGTGTACCCCACCTAGTTGACTTACATGAGCCAGTAGATGAGGAGATTCTGAACAGCAGAAATGGTGCAAACAACCAATACTGGCTCTTCACTAGGTAAATAGTAAAATTATAATAAACCTTAATTAGAATAACGATCGAGGACTTCTTTATTTTCTGCATATCTTGATTTTTTGCGTTTAAATTCCTAAGTTTTCTATGTTTTTTTTAAGTTCTACTATTTTTATATTCAAAAGCCCGTTTACAATGATGATTATTTCCAGAAATAACCGTAACAACGCGCAAGTAATTACGAACGGTAATGCCCATAGTCTCACCAACTCGCACTACAACGCTGGTCGGCCAACCAAAGTGATTGTCCACGGATGGAACAACAATGGGAATTCTCCGATGAACTCACAAATAACAGGGGCATTCCTTAATGCTGTCGATTGCAATGTGATTGTTGTCGACTGGCGTGGTTTGGCTAACAGCAACTATAACACAGCGGTGGCCGGCGTACCTGGCGTGGGTCAGCATTTGGGAAGATTTCTCAACTGGGTGGTCACAACTTCTCGTGGAAACTGGAACCGATTCCACTTAGTTGGGTTCAGTTTGGGAGCGCACGTTGTAGGAAACGCCGGTCGCACCGCCAGTTCCCGCCCTCCCCGTGTCACTGGTAAGAAGTTACAAATATAATTAGATATGGTTTTTTAGTTCTTCAAATACTTTAACGTTTTTTTTTTAATTTTCTTTTTTTAACAGTAGTTATGAAATGTCAAAATAATCTTCGTAAATAATGAAATCGAATAAACCGAATAAGACAATTCTTTACATGTGTAACTGAGTTACAATATGTATTTGTATCTCTCTGTTTTACCCTAAGCTACTACTACTGTTAGTAAATAATGATGCTCAGCGATCTCTACCATTTTATAATATTTCAAGGTTTGGACCCCGCCGGACCGCAATGGGGCACCAACCCAAACGCCTTGAACCGCAACTCTGCCCAATATGTTGAGTCCATCCACACCGACGGTCGCGGACTCGGTATCATGAACACCATTTCCCACGCGGACTTCTACCCCAATGGTGGCAGGCATCCCCAGCCTGGTTGCGTAATCAATACTTGCTCTCACGGAAGAGCCACAGAACTCTTCGCATCCACCGTCCAATTCAACCGCCTCGTCGGCAGACGCTGTGTAAATCTTTGGGAGGCTGAACTTGCAACTTGCAACGGGGCTTCTCTGCACATGGGCAACAGTAACCTTGGAAAACGAGGGTATGTCATGCATTCAATAATACGAAACATAACAAACAAAAAAATAGTATGAATTACTAACCTTGTTTTGTTCCTCGTGCTTATTTTATATTTTTAACGTTTTATCTAATTACGTTTCTGTTGATCGAATCAATTTTTAAGTCTCTTTATATTCCAATCAAGTTTAAAAATAATTTACTGGAAATCTGTTACTAACTTCATGGAGAACTAGAGGGTCCGACCTCATAGAATACTTAATAAAAAAATTAACATCATTGAGTATTTTTTACTTATATCAATATTATTTGATTAATTTTCAGAAGCGGTATTCACGGTCTAATTACTGGACGTAGTTGGCCTTTTTAAACTACTTGGAACAATTACGTAGCTGGCTCAATGAAATTATATGATGAAGAAAGCATTTATATCGAAGTTTTATTCCAAATCCTTATTACTTCCACATATCCTGGTATCTGTATTACAATCTTACGAGTTTAATATCACTCAGTTCTCTGTTACATATTCAACCTAAAACTATGAGTAATATACAGTATGTCCCTTAATTATTAATCCCACGGGGTGTTGGTAATGCAGTCAAAAGCTGCTGCTGACATATTTTTTTAATTAAATTTAAATAAATCATATTTCAATTAAGTTTAATTTCGCATAACTTGTACATTTTATTAATAAGAAGCGCCTGATAAAAAATCAATAGCACCAAAGTATTTTCTTTTTAGTAGCTTGTATTGTATCTGAGAGATCAAATAAAACATCTAAATATATAAACTTTGATTTTATTATACTGATAGGATAGTTTTGTATTCTTTTACTAACCGATTTCCCCGAGGAAAGGTTATCTATACGTCACGTATCTATATCTATACTTCTATGCTTATAAATAAAATTGAAGTGTCTGTTTGTAATAACAAATGCATGTGAAAGTATACACGATACTGATAACAAAATAACAATTTGTATTTTTTTTTCTGTCTATCTGTCTGTCTGTCTGTTTGTTTCGCCTAATCTCCAAAACCACTGGACCGATTTTAACGGGATTTTCACTATAAGATAGTTCATTTTATAGAGCTTAACTTAAGTTACTTTTATTTTCGAAAGATAATAAGGATACTTCGGAAAAACATAAAAACCTTCAAAATTACCTCCGATTAAAACAAAATATTAGATAACTTAGGTTCAACCGACATGATTCACATGAAACTTGGATTGAATCTTGAGTATCTAGAATAACATAATATGATAAAAAAATTGACCTTCAACTTCTCAACCCTCATGATGCAGTATAGTTATCAAATTTGTCGTACACGCATAGTTGTTAGTGTTTTAGATTCGTGAACGTCGGCGAATTCGATAGCTATAAATAAAAAAAACTCGCATAACATTATCATGACAATAGAATAGATGTTAACAGTTAATATTTACCTTTTTAGCCGACTTCAAAAAGGAGAAAGTTCTCAATTCGGTCGATATATATAGGGTGGCCAAAAAGTCGTGGATCAAACGCAACTAATGGTTAGATGGGATCATCAGCAGCAAAAAATTGTTCTACGGGAGGTCCTTAAGTTCAACCTCTGCAGAATTATAATTTATTTTGTGCTTTAATAAGAAAATTGACTTTTTTAACATTTTTTTTTATCAAAATTCGAAAAATTCAACTTCCTGAATATTGTATCCATATTGTACAACGAATACTCCGCCTTAGTGAAACGATTTTAATTTTTTTTTATTGTGTAGAGACGAGCTGGAAATTGGTCCCACTTAAATATAGTTAGGATCCATCTATGGGTTCTGAGGGAAATGATGGGAACTCCTGAACCGATAAGAATAATTGAGTTGTATTTGAAGATATTTGGTATAAGTACGAATGAAATTGCAAAGCCATTTTATCATTGACTATTTAAGGGTCTGATAATGTGGCTCGGAGACAAAATGCATAACTCTTCAACCGATAGTAATAATTGAGTTCTGTTTGAAGATATTTGGTGTAGGTTCTAATGAAATTACAAAACCAGTTCATCATTGACTATTTAAGGGTCTGATAATGTGGCTCGGAGACAAAATATGTAACTCGTCAACCGATGGGAATAATTGAATTGTGTTTGAAAATATTTGGTGCAGGTTCTAGTGAAATTGCAAAGCCAGTTCATCATTGACTATTTAAGGGTCAGATAATGTGGCCCGGAGTTAAAATATGTAACTCCTCAACCGATAGGAATAATTGAGTTGTGTTTGGAGATATTTGGTGTAGGTTGTAATGAAATTGCAAAGTCAGTTCATCTTTGACTATTTGAAGGTCTGATAATGTGGCTCGGAGACAAAATATGTAACTCTTCAACCGATGAGAATAATTGAGTTGTATTTTAAGACATTTGATGTAGGTTCTAATGAAATTGCAAAGCCAGTTAGTTCATCATTGACTATTTAAGGGTCTGATAATGTGGCTTAGAGACAAAATATGTAAATCCTCAACCGATGGGTATAATTGAGTTTTGTTTTAAGATGTTTGGCGTAGATTCTAATGAAATTGCAAAGCCAGTTCATCTTTGACTATTTAATGGTCAGATAATGTGGCTCAGCGACAAAATATATATAACTCTTCAACCGATGGGAATAATTGAGATGTGTTTGAAGATATTTGGTGTAGGTACTAACGAAATTGAATTACTCACTTACTAGCTATGATCAGAGGAACATACGTACACATAAAAATGAAAAAAAAAACTTTGTATAAAAAGATTAACCGACTTCACCTATCAGCCTTTTTATATAGGCTAGGTTAGGTTGGAACTTAAAAGAAAACATAAAACTAAGCGAGCAGGGCGCGTTAGCGCCCTGCGAGTGGGTGCACTCAATTAATATGAATTATAAAAATATTATAAGTTATGGCTTAGGTCTATTTTCAATTTGTCATTTAAGGTTGAGATTGAATTAGATTAGAGTTTGTGTGGAGGAATTCCGGGAGACAGGTTGAAGGAATCTAAAAATTTAGTTGGATAATGTCCTAAATCTCAATGGCTGTATCTATGTATGTAATATGTATATAATCTTCATCCCAAATAGTCAAATAACAATCCCGTATTGAATTTCCAGTATTCCTTTGATTTGAAATATTAAAAATGTTAGAGAAATCGTTGCTACAAATCATGAGTGGACGCTCAAAGGTGGAATAGCATTATGAGCGCTTTTTAAAAGTGTGGGTGCAACCTTGGACGACGCTACGGCAATAGCTATTTTTCTATCAGATCTTATATTTTTCACTAATAGTAAATTTATTAAAAACTTTTTACCCGTGCCCCCTAGTGCATCTAAATAAAACTAAAAATCTAATGACAGTATCAATGATTCGTAAACTAATTTTGGTTCTACTAACATTTAAGCAGCGCTCAGGTATGTTTATAGTTTATCTTTCTTAAGCCTTGTTAAGCTCATTACATAAAAAAATTAATTTGTCGGCTAGGTAAATCCAAAATATTTTGTACTTATACCTGACAGAGATTAAATCTTTATTAATTTCATATAAACTTTGTGACACATTGATTCCCAGGCGGGCAAAAGCTTTGCATTTTCGATGCTAAATAATATTTAAAAAATGAGCTGGTTATTAAAAAAATAATACTAAAATTAGTATTTATGAAAACTACAGATTGTAATTATAATAAAAAAATGTACAAAAGATAACTGGATTCAAACCCCAGACCTCGCGTTTCTAATCCGCCCGACTTGGCACCACACGGCTATCACGATTTTAATAACAGATGCGAAATTTACATACTTATGAGTTAAGAACATCATCTATTTTGGCTTATTTTGACACACTTTGTTATTCTAAAATTAATTTAAAATATGCTGTTATTAAAATGCATATTTTCTATAACATTATTTATAATGAACATATCATAAATATAAAAAGAACAATAATGTTGACCTTGCTCGTTTGTTGTTAGGTTAGAGGCAAAAAAGCTATAGCTATTAAAGCTATTAGCCATCAACCACGCTTCAATATTCATAAATTCAATTATTTATCACAAAAGTTGCAAAAGCTTCTTTATAATAATAATTCATGATGTAATTGTTATATCTTATTTAGATACTGATCGATTTATTAATGTTAGTATTTTGCTTATAAGGCTATCAATTGTATTTTGTCCCTAATATTTATTTTCGCTAAAAATGGATGGGTATGGTCAATAACATAACTTTTTTTATGCAATAATAGTTAAGAAACTATTTATATACCATGAACATGGAATGACAAATAGAGTCGATAATTTTATTTTGAAACAATGTTAAAACATTTTATCGCCTTTGAATTATTGGATTCGAATAACTATTTTACTATAATAGTATGAAGCGCCATTTGTTATCAATTCGGAATCCATGTACTCTAAAAGCGATTTCACATTAACTCGCAAGCAGCGCGGCCGCAGCGCGTCAACGGATGCTTTTTTATTATTGAAATATTTCATAAATTCATAAATTAAATTAAAATCAATTTGAATCACATCTATTTTTATGATAATTGATAGTTACAAATTTATACGTATTATTTTTGAATGAATTCAGAATGGCATCCGGGCGGCCATTATGGCTACTGTCATGTACTCATGTCACACTACTGTCATGTCACACATGTTTACATTAGAATTTAACAAAATACGCGACAATTCGAATTTTACTGATATATGTTGTCGGCTCGAAATAAATGTTTTTTATGTTTTATTATTTAGATATAAAACCTTATCCTTAGTAAGTCTATCGTACCCCTTGACGGACTTGTCAATATGGGACTTTGTCAAAAATAAAACTTCCATACAAACATTTATGCCCGATTTTAACGCTTTCAACCCATTTTTTTCGATAAAAAGCAGCCCATGTCCTTTCTCGAGGTCAACACTATATGTGTGCCCAATTTCATAAAGATCGGTTCAGTTGTTTAGGCGTGAATAAGTAGCAGACAGACAGACAGAGTTACTTTCACATTTATAATATTAGTAGGGATTACAAAGTTGTATTAGACTTAGACTACCTGTGATTTCTACGATTGTTGTTAATAGATATGATTTATTAATTATTTATTACTAGGCAGACAAAACTTCGTCCCCGTAGTTACGGGATCAGAATAGGGCTACGGTATTTCTGGAAGGACGGCGGTATGTGTGGTCGCATACCGTCGACTAGTTCAAGGTCAATTTATTATCAAGTCCTTACTTAGCATTATTTATATTTCTTAATCACCAAGTGGATAACTCCTAACGTTTACTAATACAGAAACTCTCGATTATCGGGGTTGCAGAGCCGAATGTGAAATTCTTCATAATGTCTCTGCCAAAAAATGATAAATGGCTTACTTTTAAGGTTTAGGCATTCTGTACTTCTGCATTATCAGGGTTGCAGTGTTGAAGGTCAAATATTTAGTCATTTATATACATATCCGTTAACACTAAACTCTTACGATTTCGGCTTGAAGTAGCCTGTAGTATCATGGTTGACGGGCTGGAGGTATTTTTTTATTATATTATTTTATCTTAGATACTCAGAGTTCGTTTCGAGTTTCATGATCGGCAGAAGCTAAGTTATCTCAAATTAATCTAGTTAAGTGTTTATACAATTTGAAGATGTTTCTCAATTTTCCTGGGATCCCAACATCAGATTTCAAAGTCGATGAAAAAAATTCTTTGAAATAGGTTAACAGTAGTTGGAAAAATTATATGTAGGTATACATAGATTAAAAAAGCATACGAATCGAATTGATAACCTTTTTGGCAGGTTTTTTCAGTTTTCTTCCTCGCAGTACGGGCGGTTAAGCCAAGATCCTCGTTCCTGACATTGGGTCGCGAGACGTGACCACGGCACCCAAATCAGGTGTACGAAGTGACGCGGTTAGTAGATTTGCCTACCCAGCACTTATACGAATGAGTGACTGAAACCGTCGCAGCTTCGCCTCACATAAGCTTCTCCCCCTGAGAAGTGAAGGTGGGCTAGAGGATATGGAGCTAAGTAGTTCCAGAACATTCGCCACAAGTAATAGATTCCCTGTAAGGAAACCTATTACCCGTGCCTAAGGTGAACCGTTCCGAACAGCCTGCCGTATCCCTCGCATGATTTCATTCAAAAGTGACAAGCAGGAGTCGGGCACACGAGGAGATTTTTGGGCCTGTCTCCCCCAGTGATGCGTGCCTGGGTTTGATTCTCGGACCTCCCGATTGAGAGGGCAAGTTCCAACCATTAGGCTATCACTGCTCTATACCTATTCGTAGTTAATTATAGATGTTTATGACCATGATTTGTTACCATTTGGTAGATACATCTAGTAACTACGTTCTACATGCAATAAAATTAATAAAACATTGAGTAAAAATTGTCTGAAGTAATGATTTTATAATTGGATTTCAGTAATATGTAGGAATCATTGTCTTAAGTTTCTATAAAACGTAATATTTTATTACCCGTTAATGCAGGAATACTTAGTAACTTTTTACACTACTAGTTTCCACGTAAGAACAATTGAGATCCCTATATGTATGTATACATACTCATAGGTACATCTGGATGATTATTCTTATCTGGATTATTCGCTAAGTACCATTTAGCGATTAATTACTACCAAGAATAAAATCTGCTAGCTTTTAATCTATAGATTATTTATTACACTGAGATAAAACGAGAGTACGTAGATAAAATAAAATAATATATAGAACCAGTAATGCGCCAAAAGAGCACTGAGATTCGGGCCTCAACAATGAAATTCTTAGTAGCATTCCTTTGTCTAGTAGCTTGTGAGTATTTTCTATGTACTTTGTGATTTTATCATCTATAGTTTGTTAAAAGCGTACATAGCCTTGCATCTGATGTAGATATGAACATCTATAGAAATGCGGTCAGAAGTTGAATAAAATTTCAAGTGCCGCCCCACGACTGGATGACGATGATGGACCTGAAGAAGACGGCGGGTAACCGCTGGATTCAGATGGCTAAGGAGTGGTCGAAGTGGCGCAGATTAGGGGCATCCCCTATGTCCAGCAGTGGACTTTCTAAAGTTGATAGACGTATGGATGAATATCATTATTCGGAGAGAATATTTGGCCAGGACCGATTATTATTATTCGACAGCAGTCATTTAAACCTCATCAGGTGCCTTATAGGCTGTTACAGATATCCGATATGGGTTGATTACTAGCTCGTACTTTATCCAACAATAAATGTAATAAAGTATGTGCCAGGCCCTGGGAAAGTGGGTATATGGAACTAAAACGCTTCCAATTACTGGAACGTTAAAAATGTTGTAATGTATGATTATGAATAATTTTTATTTACAGTATGCGCTGGTAGTGCTGTTCCCTTAGTACCAGGGGATAACAGCCACTATGTGGAAGGTGAGAGCCGATACATTTGGATGCCCGATGGTGAGGGTGTACCCCACCTAGTTGATGTACATGAACCAGTAGACGAGGAGCTTCTGAACAGTAGAAATGGTGCGAACAACCAATACTGGCTCTTCACCAGGTAAAGATTAATTTCGCATATTAGTCCATACTGGTTCTCATTCTCACCTAACAAATCGTTTACCACGATGATTATTTTCAGAAATAACCGTAACAACGCTCAAGTAATTCAGAACGGCAATGCCAATAGTATCAGAAACTCGAACTACCGCGCCAACCGGCCCACAAAAGTTATTGTCCACGGATGGAACAACAACGGAAATACTGCGATGAACCCACAAATTACAGCAGCCTTCCTCGCAGTCCTCGATGCCAATGTCTTCGTCGTCGACTGGCGTGCTTTGGCTAACAGCAACTATAACACTGCAGTGGCCGGTGTACCTAGCGTGGGCCAACATTTGGGCAACTTCCTCAATTGGGTCATTAACACAGCTGGTGGAAACTGGAATCAGGTTCACTTAGTCGGATTCAGTTTAGGAGCGCACGTTGTTGGAAACGCCGGACGTACCGTCGGCGGCCGAGCTGCTCGTGTCACTGGTAAGAAGTTACAATATTATTATAACACAGTTTCAGTCGGTATAAAAATACTTATAAAAGTTTTTAAACAGGTAGCTACTTCTGAAACTTAATTGTATTTGTTTTCGAATCTCTCTGCTTTAATGCAAGCTTTTACTTCTGCTGTTCTTTGGTAAAGATGCCCAGAGATCTCTACCATTTTGTAATATTTTAAGGTTTGGACCCTGCCGGGCCGCAATGGGGCGGCAACTCGAACGCCTTGAACCGCAACTCTGGTCGATACGTTGAGTCCATTCACACCGATGGTCGTGCACTCGGCATCATGGACGCCATTTCTCACGCGGACTTCTACCCCAATGGTGGCAGGAACCCTCAGCCTGGTTGCGCAATTAATACTTGCTCTCACGGAAGAGCCACAGAACTCTTCGCATCCACCGTCCAATTTAACCGCCACGTCGGCAGACGCTGTGTCAATATTCGGGAGGCCGAACTTGCCACTTGCAACGGAGCTTCTCTCAACATGGGCAACAGTAATCTTGGCAAGCAAGGGTATGTCATACATTTTAATAAAAGTCATAACAAAAAAGTTTATCAAATTTATCAATTCTTCGCATTAAATAAACACATATTTTTATACACATTCATATTCATATACATACCTTAATACACATAATTTTTCTATCGAATCTCTTTTTCTTTTTCTCGATTAAAACGAATTTTACTGTCTTCCCATTTTGACCAACTTGAAGTTAATATTGTGGTAACTAATCTGACTATTATACTAATTTACTATTTTTAATACTATCGATAAATTGTTTCTTAAGCTCATGTTATTTACTAACTAAACTTAATCGTACGTTGGAGTGGCAGATGTTGAAAACAGGTGCACCAGCCGATATCAAACGATCGTCCCATCTACCCGTTTCAATTATTTGCTTCTCCTATAAAAGGGGTCTGAGAACTATCTTAGACGCGCATTTGATTTGGCTGCGTCTCAGGTCACGGACCGCTGTCTGTTTCAACAGACTCCTCCAAGTCCTTACTATTGTTATTTATTGATAGCCATTGAACTCGTATTACTGTTAACTTTTTAGTCAGTTACATTGATAGTAATCCCTTAGTACCGTTTCTGATGTCCCAAGGCTCGGCTGTCCTCCTGTCCTTCTTTGTTTACCGACACGTAATTAAAATTCTCTGTCTCTTGTTGTCCTTCATTTGAATACTTAATTGACTTAAACATCGATCGTATCATTATTATTCGTTTGCAAATAAAAAATATTGTATTGTATCGCACAATCATTCAATACATTATATTTGCATTAAATACGTATTTTGTTTATTTTCAGAACCGGGATCTATGGTCTAATTACTGGACGCAGTTGGCCTTTTTAAATGCTTGGAACAACATGTGACTAGCTAAATTAAATAATAAAATTGAACCATTTATACAAATCTTTTATTACCTGTCCCAGTGTTTTTCTTTTATAGAAACTTGTTCTTTTAATTTCACAGAATTCTGTGCACCAACTTAAGTTGAAAATTTTCGGTTATATTACTAGTAGAATCCACGACATCATTTTTGTAAAGCATTTTACAAAGCAAAGATCCATCCATTAGATTTTTGATATCGAATACTAGATATACCCCCGCCTATTTTTATCAAAGTAACGAAGTGAGCTCCGTTCTCAAATCACGCCTTTTTATAGGTTCGGTCGCCTCACCAGGTACGACCTTGACTCAATAACAATACAAAAACACTAACATAAATTAATACACAACCTTCTATAGTTTCATTTTAGTAAATAAGAAGGTAAATAAAATGGTAATTTATCATTTTCAAAATGTTTTATTTAGAAACAATAGTCTATTGAAATTCATATTTTAATAATACAAATTGTAAATTGTAGTCAAATCACGTCCAATTTATTCTTAAAACGCTTTTATAAACGAAGGAATTCTCAAAATTCCGGAATTGATTCAACATACATATTTCTTTATGATATTTAAGTCAGTTAATTATTTAGTTAATCAACTTTACAATAATAGTTTTCTTATATTAGCTTCTGATTAATGTCCGAGCCGACATATTATAATAAACGAAACTAGTCACCCGTCGCAGCGGTCGAAATTCGACCGAAATTTAAATTAAAAAACTAAACTTCATATTGTCCAAAGTAGCACGAATATTTCTCAAATTCAAATAAATTCCGTTAAATGTAAAAAGAGGTTTTATTAGCTAAGCTGCATTTGAAAGCAATAGCGGGTATTTTGACAAAGACATCTGACATTTTTAAAGTTATGTGTTTTCATAGTAATACATTGAATGTTTTATTTTGTTTATTATTTGAGTTGGACTCTCGCTTGAAGGAATCCATACCCTTTGTGCGCGAGTCGAGTCCAACCCATAATTGATTGGTTTTTATGTACATACTAGCTGACCCGGCGAACTTCTTTCGGCCTAAAAGTTGAATATCTAAAATTATCAGTGTTCCTCCACTGTATTATTCATATATTGTACCTAAAAACCTTCCCCTTGAATCACGTTATCTATTAAAAAAACTGCATTAAAATCCATCGCGTAGTTTTTAAGATTTAATCATACATAGGGACAGAGGGCGGTTAACTTATAATATTTTTTTAAGTTCTAAATTGAAACTAAAAATATTACTTACATAAATTCAGTGTTAATCCTTATCTAAATATTACATTCGTTAGCTTCGTAATTTAATATAGCTCAAAATTGTCTTTTTTTAAAGCATCAAATAAATACTTTAGAAGATATTAGAGATTTAAAATTATATAATTTACCGAATAAATATTTTCTCCGCAAGCAAACGATCGCATTGTGCCTCTCGGCATTCACAACATGAGCGAGCTAGACGACGTATCCCTCTCGCTCGCATATGCAATCGCTCAATCAATGAATGGAAAGATAAATTTCGCATGTGTTAATAAAACTGTGATATCGCTGGTGTGAGGTCGGGCGGAATAGCAATGAGAAGTCTGGGGTTGGAATCCAGTGTTCTTCAGTACATTTTATTAATTTACTAATATTTATTTTATTGTTATTATTATAATTATATATTTTTCATAAATACTACTTTTAGTATTATTTTTTAATTATATAACCATTATAAATAAGCATGTTTTAAATATCACTAGTCACCCATCGAAATGATCGAAATTCTGCAGTAATTCAACTCAAAAGTAAGCTTGATATTATCCAAAGTAGCACGAATATTTCTTAAATTAAATCAAACTTTATTAACTTTCAAATTATTTTAAATACACCCGAAAGCTAAACAGGGGTTTTATTGATTAAGCTGCATTTAAAACAATAACTGGTACTTTGACAAAGACATCTGACATTTTTGAATGTTTTATTTCTTTTATTGTATATGTGTTTATGTTAAATATGCAGTAATGTGTGTAATATGTTTTAATTGATTGTATGTATGTTTTATGCATTATTAGAAAAAAATATGAGAATATGGTACTCCTTCTCTACATCGACTATAACCGTGCTAAATTTCATAGTCCTCCGCCGGCGACAAGTTTCTTGAAAACGCATCCCAAGTTTTTGCTTTACGTAATAATTATTATATAGATTTAGTATCGGAAATGTTAAGCTTTCGCCTGCGTGGAAATCAGTGTGTCACAAAGTCTATATGAAATTAGTAGAGATTTAACCTCTGTCAGGGAAAAGTGTAGAATATGTTGGTTTTACTTTGCCGACAAATTTGTTTCTTTATGTAATTAACCACAAACAAGGCTTATCAATAATAATAAGTAAAATATAGATGAGACTTCTTTAAAAAGCAATACTTTTACTTCAATATTGTCGTTAATAGGTACCTGTACTTATTATTAATGGCAAATGCTGATATGATTAAATCATTATCACTCCTATTATCTATCTTATTTCAATAGAAAATAAAAAAAAAAATTAATAAAAGTGTTTATCACAATTTCGAGGCCACATGCGTTGTTGTACCTTGGACAATTCTCCGTTTTTTCAAGTGGGTAGCGGTCACAGGTTTTTGAAAATATACATAGTTTTAAGATTGAATAATGTAGTCCATTAAATAATGTTTACATACATTCGGACGGATGATAGTACTTTTATTTTTTTAAATCATTATTAGAAAAACTGGCCTAGATACGGTAACGGTGACCTGTTGCAGGTTCCCCTACCGTTGATTGGCGTACTAAATTAAAAGAAATTGGATAACTATAACCATGTAGTTGCCGGCTCTCTATCATATGAGGCGACCAGCATTGTTCTCGAGAGTAGCAACACGTCTGTAATAACTTCAAATAGAATCAACACCTATATGATTTTAGACTAGTATTATCGCGGAATTGATACATTATAATACTTAACGGGTACTCACGATATGCGGTTTATGAATTCTTATAGAATTCTTTTTGCCGATATTTCGACCCAGTTGCATGGATCGTGGTCACGGCCAAACTGCGGTAGCGGGGAGAAACCGTTGACAAGCACTAGTGGTAAATTAACCTATCTACCCTACGTCTAGTTCGTTTTTCTTTTTTAGGTTCCATATCACGACACACAACACTAACTGTATCCTTACGCACCACACTTTGCACTATTTGCGATTTACATAAACTAACCACCGGATTCCACGCTTGTGCAAGTTTAAAACCATCTTCTCTGTTAAAATTCTTAGGATGTTTTTTGATCTCTATAGCTTCTCTTACTAAACGTGGGAAGTAATGACGCTCAGCGGAGATCACCTGAGGTTTATGCAGTTCGATCCAGTGGTTAGAGCCGGAATTAAGGATGTGTTCAGCTACCGCAGATTTTTTCGGGTCATTCTTTTTGACTGCGCTGATGTGTTCTTTAATCCGTTGGGATATGGCTCGTTTAGTCTGTCCAATGTAGGAGTTGCCACAGCTACAGTCAACCTTATAAACCCATTGGGGGACATTGGTACGGGATGATGTCTTTAGGTGTACGTAGGTAGGCCGCAAGTTTTTTAAAGGGCGTAAATACAGATTTTATATTAAATCTTCTATCCAAAATTCTACCTATTTATCCGTTACACCTTTTACATAAGGGAAGTATGCGCAATGTCGCTCAACTCTACTGGTAGTGTAATGTTTTCTGTCCTTTTGTGTGGTCCTAGGTATGTGGCCATTACGGCGCAGGACATCATCTATGTGTTTTAATTCCTGTGGCAGTTGTTCATCGTCACATAATGCGTGTGCACGGTTTGTGAGTGACCTTGCAACCGATGCTAGGTGTCGAGGATGATAGCACGGTATAAATATCTACAGTAGTCTAACTCCTTAGAAGCGCACGAAACGCAAGTTATACCTACGCTGCTCGATTTCGGTTTGCATTCGGTCTACAAACAGACCCGAATGTGCCGTAGAGACGAGCGGACTGTGTAACGGTTTTTTGAGCAGTGATTTTTTTATTTTACTAATAATATGGCGAAGAAGAATTGTAGACTATATTGTGCTGATTTTGGTTGTTTGAATTCTACATTAACACATCCAAAGATAACATTTTTTAAATTACCTTGAAACTACGAAAGGTAAGACAATTATAATGTTGTTTAATGTACTAGAACTACCTTCTTTCTTTGTTTCTTTTTTAATGAACTGGTTTTTAGCTTTTCTATCGAATGTAATACCTGGATCCATAAATAATTAAAGAATATTATGATAAAGGGAAGTGACATAGGTAAGTATGTGTGTCCTACATGCCATTGGCGAAGTGTATCTCTTTTCAATAAAGTACATAGTTATAGGTAAGTGATATTTTTGCAAAAAATAGAATATTGTTCGATAAATAAATAACTACATAAAATAAATAAATCATTTTAAATTTATAATTACATTTTTAAACCTTTTTTTTTTGTTGTCGAGGGGGAAACTTTCAAAAGGTACCCGACGCCGTGGGAGCGACGCAGGGTTATGTGAGATTTTTACCGGACTAAAACCCCCCCGGTGGCCGTTCTCGGCGCTAAAAAGGAGGACTCCGGGATCTCGAAACGACTTCAACCGGAATCCTCCGAGCGCGTTGCCCCATCGGGCTCCTCCCAGACGGGCGTTTGGGCCCACCACTTCGTCTAGTCTTTACGATGGTATGCGACCACACATACCGCCGTCCTTCCCGGGATTGCCTGACCGAACGCTTCGAGCTCTCACTCTGCAAACACGGAAGCCCCTTTCAGTCGCCTTTTACGACAGGCAGGGGATGTCATAGTCCTATTCTGATCCCGGAGCTACAGGGATGACAGACTTGCCTGAAAAAAAAGCTCTTTTTTTATATTTGTGGATATCTCCTAAAACGTTGTTTGGAGAAAGATGATTGTCAAGCCTTGAAGTCATATATAAAGCCCGATCAAAAAAGCCATAATTTCAACGAAGAGAGTCGGTATTTAAGCTACCGAGACTACTGCAAAAATAATTTACAAAGTTTTTTAATAATACCCAGGGATGATTTTGTGCAATATGTAGAAAAATTGGAGGAAATATTTCGAACTTCATTTAAAACAACACACATAAATTGTAAAGTAGCTGCAGGTATTTATAACCAAATGAAAGATATTCCTTTTTCTCCACCATGTCAATATTTCCCAAAATTATTTTTTATTATGCTTTTTATCGGAATGCGAATTTTTATACTATTAAATTTAATAATAAAGCTTTTCGTACGTCTCAGTCGAGGCACAAATATTTTTCAGTGTCAAATTTGTAATTATTATTAGTAAAATAATGATTTGTTATTAAAAGTCTCACATATTAAAAAAATAGTTTTTTTTTATAACCTAAATCGACTAATTAAAAAACATTACACGTATTCAACACTTCCTATACAATTCACATGAATTATATTTGTTTAAAAAATAAATAATAGTTTAAAAAAACTAAAAAAACACGCTTTTTTTTTTATTCACACTATTATTAATTTATATTCATTGAAATTTTTAACACTATTTTCTTAATTTAAATTCATTTAAATTTATTTTCTATTTTTTAGTTCAGTTTTCTATAAAAAGCGTGCTTTTTAGTTTTTTTAACTATTATTTATTTTCTACTTTTTAGTCAAAATAAAACATGGAATAATTTTATTAAATTAGTGTATTGTCATCGGTCCTCAATAAATCTACAAAGTTTGAACGAAATCTGGCCGTTTAAAGTGGGTCAAAATCGCGCCCAAAGAAGTCGGTTACAAACAAACATACAGGTGAAGCTAATAAAAAGCTAATAAAAATATATAATAATTACTGTCAAACAACCAGAAAGAAAGTATTCATACTGGTTGATGTTATTAAAATACTATAGGCAGGCAGCCCTAACGCAATCTTTCGTCCAACGCCTCCGTAGGTATAAAATTAGAGGACACGGCAGAGTTAGAGTACTGTATGATATTTATATTGTGATGATAGTGTGAAGTGCCATGTAGGTATCTATCCGTGTGAGTAAGTTTCCGGTATACTGCATGACTAAATGTACCATCTGGGCGAGTGTTTAATGCAACATCCAAGAATGCCAGCCTCCCGTTGTCTTCCATTTCATAAGTAAATTTAATATTAGTGTGTACCGAGTTCAAGTGACATAAATACGTTTCGAAAAAAGAATTCTATAAGAATTCATAAACCGCATATCGTGAGTACCCGTTAAGTATTATAATGAATCAACACCTATTTCTAGTGCAGCGTGAAGCAGTTCTTGCGTTTCGATGGAAGGGTATGGTTGCCGGCACACTTTTATTTGAGGCGACCATCATAGTCCTCGGGAGCAGCAACGCATCTGTGATTGACTTCACACAGATTCCATGTTTTATTTGAAGTTGCTTGCATTGCTTTGTTGTTGCTGCATACTCGTTTGCTATTTCGTTCAGATAAAAAAGCTTTTCCATATTAAATAGTTGACGAAATCGTTTCCCACTTTAATCGGAAAATCATTGTTCTTTAACCACACCAAATTAAAACAAATTAAAACACCGCAATTGTTAACACTGGTATTATTATACAGCGTAGTGACGATTTCTCCTGGATTTAACAACATAGAGTTCTACCTCATTCTAAATAATAAAATATAGTAGGAAGGTAGATAGGAGAATATCACTATATTATTAAAACAGTTGTGCAACATATTCAAAACCCAAGATCCCAATTACAAAGTTGTTTATAAATATATGTTTCATAATTCTATCGCCACACATGGTGTTTCAATAAAATTCGCCAAAAGACAGCTGACCAAAATGGGCGGCTGCGGAGACGTAACGTGCAATTAAGCTGCCTGAAGCGAAATGTAAAGTAACCACGCTTTATAAGTAGAAATAAACTCTAAACAGATTCTGATATAATAATTATAAATTGCGTCTATACAATTTGTGGATGAAATCTTCCCGTATGTTACGTAATGAAATGTGGTAGATACGAGAAAATTGATTTATCTGCCCACTAGAACGCTCATTTCTCCATGCACGACTCGCTAACCGTCGAGTGGACGGCAAAGAATGACACATATTTATTTCTGTTATTTCAATACACAGATTAATACAATTTATATGCATGTGTATATATAGATTGTCATCTAGAACACTCAACCTGCGGCCCGCGGGCCACATGTGGCCCGCCGGGTCCTTTTGTTTAGCCTAACTGAATTTCATAAGGATAGCACGTAGCAACAAGGTAGCTCTTGAAAAAGTTTCGTGAAAGTGAAAAGTGTTGAAAGGGCAGCATGTTTCATGTCGACAATTTGGGGTAAAGCGGAATCGCGCTCTTTTTTCTTATTGCGTCCCCACGCTACGCCATTGCCCGGGATCGCTCCGCTGAAACATGTTTGTGACCCCTATAATAAAAAGGTTGAGTAGCGCTGATCTAGAATATCACAAAAAACACTCATTGCTGTGGTAGAAGTGATCAAAACGAGCAAATCCGCGAGAAATACCTAGTACGTAGATAAATAAGTTATGCCCACCTGCGCAAATGATTTCCACAATCAATGTAGATAATAAAATATAATCTAAGTATCATTACTGTTATAAAATCTAAAATGTTTTGATTAAACAATTTTTAATACTAGCTTCTACACGCAACTTTGCCTGAATTACCAACTGTTAAACGAATAACAATTTTAGAAGTAAAGTACAAATAATAAATGACTTCATCAACATAGTTTTAACATAAACGAGATAGAGTGGCATAGTGTAGGTTCGCATCCCGGATCTTAGTTGATATTTCTGCACCGTGTTAAGCCGACTAATAGGGTGGCCCTGCCAATCTGTCGACTAAATATATTATCTATTGTTACAATTTTATATAACTTATTATTATAATTATAGTACTAATATGATTTTTTTATGACAAGTTTGTACTTACATTTTTAAACCTACCACAAATGATCACTATCGCCCAGAGTTGACTGGCAGAGGCATAAAGTTTACCCTTGTAACCCTTAACTTAAGGTGTTTCAAAAATTAAATAAAAAATATATAATATATTTAAAACATTGTTACCTCCTTAAGGAGTATCTTTGACGAAATTGAGTTGACGAATATATAGTACGAAACTGCAAAATATGCCGCCCCACAAACGTGCTGCTCAGGGCAGGTTTCTCTCTTTGTTCTGACACGCTAACCTTCTAGAAAAATAATAAAGAAAGCCAAAAATAAAGGGTTCCGTCTAGTGAGAGATATTGCGCATCATTGGAAGAGTAGAAGGTAAATGACAAAAATATTTGTTACCAATGAAGCACATATCTAATTATTGTCAAAATGATAATTATGATTACAACGTTGTGATAATGCTATCCACTATAGATTACGTTAAACAAATCAATCAATAAGAAGTTTATGTGATAAAATCCTAAATATTTGATTGCAATTCGTTGGAACAATTACATCATTTCTTGTATCGTGATTAAGTGAAAAAAGTCTTAGTATTAGCTTATCGGCACTTAAGTTCTAACACCGCATAACCAGAGTTGCCAACTTAGGGGTTTTTCGCCCAAATTTAGGGTATTTTCAAGTAGGATGGGGATTTTGTAGGGGTGTAAATTTTTTAGGGGTATTTTCAGGGTTTTTTATAAATTCAACATATTGGTGTTTTTAATGGGAAATCTCCCCGCCAGTCGAAGAATTCCAATTAATAATTCATTATGGGGGATTTTAGGGGTTTTTAATGAAGACTTTAGGAGAATACATTTTTGAGAGTTGGCAACCCTGCGCATAACTCAATAAATGCCCATTTTGAGTTAATGAAATAATGATTATCTTAAAATAATATAGGAACATAATAAAAATAATAATATTTTCATAAAAAATATTATTTTAATATGAGTATATTTGTTTAAACGCGATATATTATTTGGTAGTTGTAATGATAACTATTTGAAACAGTTTATTTGCTCTCCTGAAAAGTTGCTAATTTTGAGATCCGCGGTGTTAGAACTTTATCATGATACTTACCATACACCGCTCTAATAGGCTAATAGGGCAGAAGAGGTGTCACCTTTTTCTTTTGTACCAATTTTATTAACTTTTGTGCCAATTTTTAACTATTGATAATAATAGTAGTATAGAAGGGGAGCAGTGATAGCCTAATGATTAAAACTTGCCCTCTCGATCGGGAGGTCCCATGTTCAAATCCTAAGCACCACTGATTTTTCAAATATTATGTGCGTATTAGAAATGAATTAATATCGCTGATAAAAAAATATTCTGTAAACAGTGCAAGAATATTTTTGTTTAGCTTTAATATTTTTTTTACTTTTTAAAGCCAATATTATTTTAAGTTTATTTCTAAATATAACACCCGAGAGGTGGTTAGTAATTAGGTATTATCGGCTTTAAACCCTGTTGCACGGTAAACCAATTGAATTAGTAGTAATATAATTAAAAATCCTAAATCCATTAGTAATAAACATAGAATTAGATAGCTAAAATAAAAAAAAATCGTTTAATAATAAATAAATGTAACATAACTCGAAACACGCAGGTTTTACCGTGTAACAATGGTACAAAATTGATTTTTTTCTTAAAAACCGACATAGGCTACTTATTCATCGTTATTCCATTATTGTCTCACTGTTGGGATCGGATCTTCTTCAGAATGAGAGAGTTTTAGGCCATCGCTGCCCAATTGCGAATTGGTAGACTTCGCACAGCTCTGAGAACTTTTCTAAATAGGTACTCTTGGGTGTTTAGGTTTTCTCACGATGTTTTCCTTCACCGAAAAGTAGTGATAATTAATTTCTAAAAATCACATAAATCAGTGCGTGCCTAGGTTTGAACCTCGGACCTCCCGATTTCAACCATTAGGCAAGCTTAGTATATAACTATAAAATTAAATTACTTAAACTAGCAGTACCAAAGTCTCAACTGAATAAATCTCAGATAGATAACCCTATAAAATTTAAGGGATTTCCTCGATTGCCCTAAAAACCCATCATTACATCGAGGTTTACTGTCAATACGGCCTAAGTATAATCCCACTAAAGAAAACAGTGAAAAGAATTATATCGGTCCATATTTGGCGAAGTAAAAATTAGTACTAACCGAATAGACAATCTCCTCTCTTTTGAAATCTGTTAATAAACATTGTAATGTACGTTGTTAAGGATGGCAAAAGTATGGTTTGACGAATTTTTTCTCTTTATATTTTTTATTTTTAAATTCCAAATGACTATAAAAAATGTAATATAATAAGTACATATATTTTTTTTTATTAATGTTATTTAGTATTACATTAGTTAATTAAGTAATACAGTTAGTTAGTTATACTAATCAACCTTCGCAACGGGCGAAATTCGACCGTTATTCAAATCAAAAACATAAACTTCATATTGTCCAAAGTAGCACCAATATTTCTCTAATTTAAATAAATTGCAATAATTTTCAAGATATTTTGAATGCACCCGTTAAAGGTAAAAATAGGTTTTTAATAAACCTCAGCTGCATTTAAAAGCAATAGCGGGTATATTTGGTATATAATACATAATTAAAGAAAAATATATTTTTGACGTTATGTCTTTTCATAGTAAGACATTGAATGTTCTATTTCGTTTATGAGTTTGTTTGTGTTAAATGCAAGGTAGTGAGTGTAATGTGTTTTTAGTTGATTTTATGTATGTTTTAAGCATTGTTAAAAAAACATTAGCAACGCGCAATCCTTCTCTACATCAACTATAACCGTGCGTAATTTCATAGTCCTCCGCCTGCGGCAAGTATCTTAAAAACGATTCTCAAGTATTTGCTTCACGTATTAATATATAGATAGATATCACATCCGTACGTTTCGATAAACATATTTTTATTTCCTGTTTGTACAGGAACACCTGATATTTTTTAAAAATACCAGTTTCCATATATGTACGTGTCAAGACTACTTGCTTTTTCTTTCAAAAGTGCAAGGACTCTTTCTTTCCGGAGGCACCACCAATGCACACATATATGTATTTAAGCTTTATAACTCCTAGCCAACCTAGTAATTCAACAATCTTGCCTGGAGCCGATGAAAGATGTCCATGGCCGACAGTCGTTTCTTAGGTACTATCAAATTCTACTCTTCATTAAAACAAACACTCGTCTGTCCTCCAAGTAATCAAGATAAGTGGTACTTATGCGATGTAATTATGACCCTGCAAAAATAACTTCTAATCTACATGTTTTGAATATCCCTGAGATAAAAGAAGACTCCTTAGATAAATACAACAATAAATAGAAACCGTAAAACGACGACAAATCACTGACATTCGGGCTCTAACAATGAAACACTTAGTGGCGTTACTTGGTCTAGTAGCTTGTAAGTATTTTTTAGATTTTTTTATTTTGTAGTTTAGACAAGCGAACACATCCTAAAAATAAAGCTAATGATTTAAATTTTATGATTATTAGCTACGTTCGGAGGGTAAAATCGTCGTTGCTATATTAGTTATTAGTAGGAATTAATCCTATTAGTTCTTACTAATCTTTAACCTTACTTTTTCATTCTTGAGGGGGAAACCTTTAAAAGGCACCCTACGCGCTGGAAGCGACGCAAGGTTTTGTGGGAATTTTACCGCTCCAAAACCCCCCGGTGACCGTCCTCGGCGCCACAAAGAGGACTCCGGGATCTCCAAAGAACGCAACCGGAGTCTTCTGAGCGCGTTGCCCTATCAGATCAGAGACCCATTCGATTCCGCAGAATAGAATTCTAGAATCTCGCAGAATGCAGCATAATGTCTTGAACTGCTTGATCCCTTACCGCGTTCACCAATTATTATAGCCTTCAAAAGATTTTTCCTGATTTCAAAATTTGAAAAAATGATCACCTGACTTGAAGTATACCAATAAAATATTTTTCATTTTACATATTTTTACATTATCTACTGATAATATCTTTATTACCCCTATTAAAGGTGTAGTACCCTATTAAAGGTGGTTTTGTGTAAACCTTTTGTGATTCGACTTCTGAGAAACCTCCGCCGTACCCATTTGTCCCCTAAACACAAATAGTGTTAATCGTTGCTGTGTTCTGGTTTAAAGAGTGTGGGGAGGATTCTTAATGACTTAACAGGTATATCAAAGTGTCATTTTAACTTTTATGCATCTAGAAATTGCAAGATCGCAAGCAAAATAACATAAAGTATAAGATTAAAAACATTTACCTCATAAGGTCGTATCAAACCGCGATTCATTAATTGTAGTCCAGGCACAGATGGTCAATGTAGAAGAACAAATTTCCCCAGAAAGAAACTGAAAGAAAAGAGTAATAAAAAAACTTGTAAATTAATGCCCTTAAAAATGTAACCCTGAGGTGTAGCGATACATCTGTGGCTAGCCACAGATGTATTGATACAGTTCCGTCCTTGCGATACCCTGGTGCAACGACGGTGGCAATGGCATTAAAACCTTCAATAAATACGCTTAAATAGTTGTTATCATCTTTTAAGGTTTCGTTACCAAATACGAGGTGTAATTGTTTAATAAATATGTATAAAATATACATTTTTATTATATAAATTTAATGTGTGGGTATGTTATTATTACTTATTTCTTAAGTCAATGCACAACATTCAAGAAAATCCAGCAAAATAGAAAAAAAATGAGAATGTACGACGTAAGTTGGCCACTAATCTGGTGAAATAATTATGTCTTATGTTTCCGCAGCTGTAGAATAAAAATACTGCCCAGAACTGGGGTTTGTTTAATATTTTATTTTATTTACAGTATGCGCTGGTAGTGCTGTTCCCTTTATCCCAGGGGATAACAGCCACTATGTAGAAGGTGAGAGCCGTTATATTTGGATGCCCGATGGTGAGGGTGTACCCCACCTAGTTGACCTACACGAGCCAGTTGACGAAGAACTTCTGAACAGCAGAAATGGTGCAAACAACCAATACTGGCTCTTCACTAGGTAAACACTAAAATTATAAAAAACCGTCAAAAAGTAATGATTAAAAAGTTCATTACTTTCTGTAAATTCTTTTTTTATATTTCTAACCAGATGTCCCGACAAACGTTGTTTTGCCATATAAAAAATAAAAAAAAATGTTAAGGGTAGACAACCGTTAAGGGGTATGAAAAATAGATGTTGGCCGTTTCTCAGACCTACTGAATAAGCATATAAAATTTGGTAAAAATCGGTCAAGCCGTTTCGGAGGAGTATGGCAACAAAAACTGTGACACGAGAATTTTATATATTAGATTTTTACGCTTTAGTTCGTAAATTTTTGTTTATTTTTGTGATGTACCAAATTTTATTTATCACGCTATACCTAACAAACATTGGTCCGCTCCTCGTCATTATGTAACAAGATGCTTACCATGATGATTATTTTCAGAAATAACCGAAACAACGCTCAAGTAATTCAGAACGGTAATGTTAATAGTCTCAGGAACTCTAACTATCGCGGAAACCGGCCTATTAAGGTTATTGTACACGGTTGGAACAACAATGGAAACTCTCCAATGAACCCACAAATTACAGCGGCGTTCCTCGCTGTTGTCGATTGCAACGTCTTCGTCGTTGACTGGCGTGGCGTGGCTAACAGCAACTATAACACTGCAGTGGCCGGTGTACGGGGCGTAGGACAACATGTGGGCAACTTTCTCAACTGGGTCATAAACACAGCTGGTGGAAACTGGAACAATGTCCACTTAGTTGGGTTCAGTTTGGGAGCGCACGTTGTAGGAAACGCCGGACGCACCGTCGGCGGCCGAGCTGCCCGTGTCACTGGTAAGAAATTACAACATTATTATAATATACTTTCAGTAGTTATTAACTATAAATAATAAATAGCGAAATAATCAACGTTAATAAAATCGAATATGTGGATTAAGAGATGTATGTAAATGTGTAAATAAGTAAAATTAGATAAAGCGTACCATTTTTTTTTAATATTTACATAGGTATAATTGATATAGCTTACCGGACAATAAAAAGCAATACCATCCATAGTGAACCGAAAGCGAACTCAAGTACGCGGCGATTTCTGATTGAAATATCTCACAGATATATGACTTGTCATACAATCAAGTCAGGTATCAGGAGTAGCCCTAACACCTAACTTGATTGTATTCACGTATCTCACTGCTTTACAAAGCTCATACTGCTGTTATTTGGTAAAGATGCTCAGAGATACGGATCTCTTGGCATCTTTATCCGTTTTTCTGTTTGAGGGGAAACCATCCAAAGGTACCCGATGCCGTGGGAGGAACGCCGAATTATATTAGATTTTTATCGGACTAAAACCCCTTCGGTGATCGTACTCAACGAGCCCGTTTCGGAATCCTCCCCACCATACCCCATATTCTTTATGACGGCTTGCGACCACACATGCCGCTGCCCTTGCTGGGTATCTCTTGGCTCGGTTCAAGCTGGGTTACGGGCGGCAAGAATTCCCAATCTTGCTGCCCGCAACCCCCGAGGCCCCCTTTTTAGTTGCCTCTTACGACATGCAGGAGATACCGTAACCCTATTTTAGTCTGAGAACTGCCTGGACGGCATTCTTACCTGATTTTGTAATATTTTAAGGACTGGACCCCGCCGGACCGCAATGGGGCGGCAACTCGAACGCCTTGAATCGCAACTCTGGTCGATACGTTGAGTCCATCCACACTGACGGTCGCGCACTTGGCATCATGGACGCCATTTCTCACGCGGACTTCTACCCTAATGGAGGCAGAAACCCTCAGCCTGGTTGCGCCATCAGTACTTGCTCTCACGGTAGAGCCACGGAACTCTTCGCATCCACCGTCCAATTCAACCGCCTCGTCGGCAGACGCTGTGTCAATCTTCGGGAGGCTGAACTTGCAACTTGTAACGGAGCTTCTCTCAACATGGGCAACAGTAACCTTGGCAAGCGAGGGTATGTCATACATTTTAATTAAAGACTAAACAAAAAATTGCCTTAATTTTATATTTATAACTTTTAGAGACAGCGAATACTAATTCTCTTCCAGTGCCGATCAAATTGAAATAAGTACAAAGTTACTGGACATCTGTAACCAACATCTGAAACCGTAGTTTCGTCTCAGCCCGATGTTCTGAGAGAAATTGAGAAATACTACGGACAGTTGTATGCTTCCGCACGAGCTCCCGCCCGTAACAAGGCGGACGACAAACGTGCCAAACTGACCCGACACTATACTGAGGACCTCCCGGACGTCAGCCTGTACGAGATTAGAGAGGCTCTCAAACAGCTGAAAAACCACAAGGCACCGGGGGATGACGGAATCACAACAGAGCTGCTAAAAGCTGGTGGTAAACCCGTACTAGTGGCGCTCCAAAAGTTGTTCGATTCCGTCATTACTAGCGGGACAACCCCGGAAGCGTGGAGCAGAAGCGTAGTGGTGCTGTTCTTCAAAAAGGGCGATAAAACCCTCCTGAAGAACTACAGGCCCATTGCGCTTCTGAGCCACGTGTATAAGTTGTTTTCGAGAATCCTCACTAACCGTATTGCACGCAGGCTTGACGACTTCCAGCCTCCCGAACAAGCCGGATTCCGAAAAGGCTACAGCACCATGGACCACATACACACGCTTCGGCAGATTATACAGAAGACCGAGGAGTATAATCTGCCGTTATGTGTTGCTTATGTGGACTATGAGAAAGCCTTCGATTCTATCGAGCACTGGGCGGTGCTGGAGTCCCTTCAGCGATGCCAGATCGACTATAGGTACATCGAGGTGTTGAAGTGTGTATACACAGCCGCCACCATGTCAGTCCTAGTACATGACCAACGCACGAACCCCATCCAATTGCAGCGGGGAGTCAGGCAAGGCGATGTCATATCGCCGAAACTGTTCACCGCTGCGTTGGAAGATGTGTTCAAGCTGATGGAGTGGAAAGGTCTTGGCATCAACATCAATGGCGAACACGCCACACACCTTCGATTTGCCGACGATATAGTCATCTTGGCAGGTTCGCTGACGGACCTCAGCACAATGCTAGGCGACCTCAACAGTGCCTCACAACGGGTGGGTCTTAAGATGAACATGGACAAGACGAAAATCATGTCTAATGTCCATGTCACACCCGTACCGGTAGTTGTTGACGGCACTCCTCTCGAAGTTGTCGACGAGTACATTTACCTGGGACAAACGATCCGGATGGGTAAGTCCAACTTTGAGAGGGAGGTCACTCGAAGAATCCAACTCGGCTGGGCTGCGTTCGGGAAATTTCGTAGTATCTTTTCGTCCACAATTCCTCAGTGCCTGAAGTCGAAATTGTTCGAGCAATGTGTCTTGCCAGTGATGACCTATGGCGCCGAAACGTGGTCCTTCACTAAAGGCCTCATTCGAAGGCTCAGAGTCGCTCAGCGTGCTATGGAGAGGGCTATGCTCGGAATTTCGCTACGAGACATGATTCGTAACGATGAAATCCGTAGACGAACGAAGGTTACCGACATAGCTCTCAAAATCAGCAAGCTGAAGTGGCAGTGGGCCGGCCATATCGCTCGAAGGACGGATAACCGATGGGGACGAAAGGTCCTCGAGTGGCGACCACGTTTAGGCAAAAGGAGTACAGGTCGCCCCCCTACCAGGTGGACCGATGACCTGAAGAAGACAGCGGGAAACCGTTGGATTCAGAGGGCACAGGACCGGTTGGAGTGGCGCCATTTAGGGGAGGCCTATGTCCAGCAGTGGACATCAAAGGGCTGATGGATGGATGGATGGATGGATGTAACCAACATGGAGTTGGTAATAGATGTCAAATTATTACTTATAGAACTTCAGCTCTACCCGAAATCGATCATCGATGAAAGTGGGGGCTCGAAACGTTCAGCCCACGACAGCATGTGTCGTCGACGGCACCTGCCGTCGTAAACACCAGGAGGCGCAGTGAGAGCCAATGCTCACTAAGAAGAGCCCGAACGGGGCATCGCGCTCGGAGGACTCCGGTTTTGTTCCATTGAAGATCCCGGAGTCCGCCACGCAGCGCTGAGGGCGGCAACCGGGAGACTTTTATTTAGTTAAAATCCCACATAACCTGGCGTTGCTCGCACAGCGTCGGGTACTTTTTTAAGGTTTCCCCGTCGATAACAAAAAAAAAAACAAAATCAATACCTAATCTTTATTTCGTTACTGCTTAATTATTCTGCTTTTTCATAAACATTAACTATTATGTAATTTTCTGAATTTTTCAGAACCGGTATCCACGGTCTTCTGACTGGACGCAGTTGGCCTTTTTAAAGTATTTGGAACGACATCTAGCGACGTGTTCAAATCGTTTAAATGATATATAACCACAAAGAAATAAAGCATTTACGATTATATCGATGTTATATTACCAAAATTTTCTTCTTTTTGTTCTGATGTCTGTCATGTAATGTCATTGTGCAAGATGAATTCAATCACCCATTCACCCAATCAGATTAAGCTGAAAATTTGCATGCATTTATATGTAAATCGATTCAAACTGCAAATAATCGGTGGAATCACCTAGAAGTTCAAAGGTTGCCATTTGTATATGGCCCCAAGGTTCGGACCAATTAATTATATTAAAATTAATATATAATTGTACAGATATTTATTATTTATGAACCAAGTTTTAATTAAGTGTTTTATTATCACGTTTCATAAAATAGGCATTAATAATTAAATTAATTTAAAAATGATATTGTTAAAAATTATTCATACATTGCACGCCCATATACAGAGAAAACAATATGTATAAATAGCATCGCACAATGCACTAGTATTTATGCAATTAAAACTACTTATTACCAATTACTGATTATGGTTATCATGGCTACTTTGTGACTTCTATTTTTACATGGTTAATTACATATATAGGTACATGTTTTGATAACCGCTATTTTCATTATTTATCTTCACACATTAAATTGCGTGTATGGTATCGCCGCACTGCGTATTGATACTGTGCGATTTTTCACTCCCCCATCAATACAGTATAGTATATATACCAAGGATATACCTACACAAGTATATACACCACTGTAATATTTTAATAGCCATGAATATCGTCAGTATAATGGAAGAACTAACTCCGATTTTGGCTAAATTGACTTTTTCCCATTTTCTTGACCCCCAAATTGTGCCGCATCTTTTGGTCTAACAAACATTCCATCTTAACCCAATCCAAAAATAAAGCCATTAATGTGTTTCAGGCATAGAAATAGATGGTTATTTTACCACTAATTCATTATGGAAAAAATTACTAACTCTATAAATAAATGAACGGCTGTGATTTATAATTACTGGAGTATAAAATGAATTTTCTAAAACGACTTATGTAGTTTTTCCTCAAACAAAAATATTATAATGAAAAAGACAAATTGAAGGAAACCTAAACAACTTGAGTTATTCAATCCGGGTGTTTATAAGCATTCTTTCGTTTTTAAATAAGTGTACTTAGTTGACCCAAGTTCGCGTATTTACATCCATCTAATGCGTGGAAAATCTGAATAACTACCACAAGGAATTAGCTAACTAACGGTTAAAAGCTAACGGTATGTTTGCAATATCTCGGTGTGGCAAAATTGGATAACATAGTTTTTGATTTTTATTATTTTTTCGGTTCATGAAGGAAATTAGTGTGATTAAGCAGATAATCTAGAGCAAACATGCCTAAAGGATATAAAATTGTCAACACTAAAATTGTTCTCCATTTGTTAAAGATATCAAAAAGTGTGTCAAAAAACAGTAAATTGCGATTATCTCGAAACTTGATTTTTGAGTTATTCAGTTCTTCCATTAAACCGACGATATGTAGAGTATAGCCTATTATTGTCCCACTGCTGGGCACGGGACTCCCTCAGAATGAGAGGGTTTTAGGCCATAATCCACCGCGCTGGCCAAGTGCGAATTGGTGGACATAAATATGTATGCATAAAATATATTATATACTAGCTGAAACCCGCAGCTTCGCCCGCGTTTAAAAAATACATGACATATACCTTTTTTTTCGTTCTCGAGGGGGAAACCTTCAAAAGGTACCCGACGCCGCGGGAGCGACGCAGGGTTATGGGGGATTTTTTACCGAACTAAAACCTCCCCGGTGGCCGTCCTCGGCGCTAGAAGGAGAACTCCGGGATCTCGAAACTTCAACCGGAATCCTCCGAGTGCGTTGTCCTATCGGGCTCCTCCCAGATAGGCGGCTGGGCCCACTGCTCCGTATCGTCTTTACGACGATATGCGACCACACATACCTCCGTCCTTCCCGGGATTGCCTGACCGAACGGTTCGAGTTCCCCCACTCTAGCACTCTAAATTCCTTGAATAATTCAAGCTCTACCTGTTGTTTCTTATTAATATTGTGTAAATAGTTAACATTTGTCACATGAAACCCCCCCCCCCTCTCCCTTAAATATTTATTAATACCAGTAGGTACTTGTACAGCATATTGTTACAATTATTAACAGCTCTTTTTAATAATCCATGCAAGTCGATGACTTAAGTTATCTTCGTTTCAATTCTACATAGATAGGTACATATGCCAAAATATCTTATATGATGCTCCATCGCAATCTCACATATTTCTGAAGTTATGAATGATGACAATAGTATCAAACTGCAAGTAAACTCCATTGAAAGAAAGAAAATACTTCCTCAGTTGGCCGAGAAATCGATGTACATACATAAAAGAAACATACCAACCGAATTAATCCTCCTCCTTTTCGAAGTCAGTTAAGTATATCATTACGTTAAGAAAAAAATATAATATTTATTACCTGCATATAATTAATAGTGATACGTTACAAAGTCCCTATTTTAAACAAATCGTACCAATTGAATCCAACGTAATCAAATTTGAACTCAAAATAATTCGCTCACTTTTATACACCTACAAACTTCAGGAATTAGCCCTTGGCGTAACTCAGGATACATCCAGCGACATCTGTTATCCCTTATTAAAACAATACACAAAGTAAATCTTTCTAAACACGCTTGAAAGTTGAGAATGCTCGGTCGCGGCAGCATCGTGATGTGTCTGCCTGTGTAGGTGTATCTATAGTTATAATCGTGAATATTGTTTACTTCATGTTTAAGTAGTTATCCACCTCGTTATTAGCTGAGGTAAGTAACTACTCCGAAAATAAGTCGAATTAATTATATTTCCTTTGTTTTTTGTAGGTATAAATTTGTTTGTACGAAGTAGATTTATTACAAAAAGGTAGATTGTGAATTAAAAAACGGAATATCCATTTCCATATTAATTTAGTAAAAAGTAGAATTCTCATATTCAAAAGACATTCAAATTACATTTATTTGTATGGATGAAAGCACCTAATGGTCAACTTCTGTAGAATATGCAGTAGGTATCCTCGAATCAAGAGCAGTGAAACTTGAAACTTGTCCTCTTAATCGGGAGATCCAAGGTTCAAACCCCGGCACGCACCACTGTTTTATGTGTGCAGTAGAAATTAATTATCACTGCTTTTCGGTGAAGGAAAATATTGTGAGGAAACCCACACTCCCGAGAATTCGTTAAAAAAAAGTTCTCGGAGGTGTGTGAAGTCCACCAATTCGCACTTGGCCAGCGCGGTGGACCATGGCCTAAAATTTTCTAATTCCGAGAGAAGAGTCACTGCGTCACACGACGTATCCTCGAATCATAGGGAGGTAAAGGTTAATTTTTACATCATTTGTTTCTGCTTACAAACCTCCTTAAATATTTGTGAGTAAAAACAAATCTAACTTTTACGGTTAAGGCAGACAATACGCTCAACGCATGAAGGTTGAGGAGTTGAGGGTCAAATTTTTCACTATTTGTTTTTGCTCAAAAACGTTATAACAAATTGGAAAGCAGAAAATGAGGAGCTCTTGCGGCTTAGGCGGGCAGTACCCCTGCATCATGAGGGTTGAGGAGTTGAAGATCAATTATTTTATCATATTATGTTATTCTAGATACTCAAGGTTCATTCCAAGTTTCATGTAAACCATATCGGCTGAACCTAAGTTATCATTTAATCTGCATAAAGCGGAGGTATTTTTTGAAGGTTTTTATGTTTTACCAAAGTACCCTAATTATTTTTCTAAAATAAAAGTAGCCTAAGTTACGCGCTGTAAAATTAGCTATCTAATAGTGAAAATCCCAATAACATCGGTCCAGCGGTTTCGGAGATTACCCCAAACAAACAGACAGACAGACAGACAGACAGACAGACCGACAAAAATTTTACTGATTGTTGTTTTGTTATCAGTATCATGTATACTTTCATATGCAATTGATAAAAAGTTGTTATTTTGATATTACAAACAGACACTTCAATTTTATTTATAAGTATAGATTGAACGATAACACCAAAAGGCAAAAAGTTTCCGGCCGTTACTGCTCAATTTATATTTGTTTTGATAAAAACTTATATTTAGTTTGCAATGTTTGGATATAAGTATGTACGTTTAAGTCAAATCTTGCAATCTTCATTTTTCACAAGAATAAAGATGTATTTTTTTCAATACCTCAGACTTCAACGTTACAAAAAAGTAACAGTTAATTTCAATAAATGTTTATTTAGTACATAGTTCCGAAGTTGGCATAACATATTAAGTTGGGTCATGACGATACAATATTGTTCAAGATGATCGCCGATATCATTTAGGTACTCAATGTCGTCAAATTTAATGAAAATCGGATCGTCACAAGCTAAGTTATCTAATATTACTCTAAATAATAATACGTGAAGCAAAAACTAGGGATCAGTTTTTAAGATACTTGCCGCGGACGGTATACTTTTTTTTATAAGTAATGCACAAAACTAATATAAAGTCAGCTAAAAACATCTTACACATAGTACCATAAATTTGACACAAACATATATAATTATAATAAACGAAATAAAACATTCAATGTCTTACTATGAAAATACGTAACGTCAAAAATGTCAGATAAATTTGTCAAAATACCCGCTATTTCTAAGTGCTGTTAATGAAACCTCTCTTTACCTTTAACGGGTGCATTTAAAGTAACTAGAAAATTAATACAATTCAATTGAATTATTCATGCTACTTTGGACGCTATCAAATTTAGTTTTTGAGCGGAATTGTTAAGGTCGAATTTCGACCGGTGCGACCGGTGAATAGTTATAATATTTAGCTGCAAATATTAATAATATCATTACCTTCTGTTATGTAAATATAAAATAAATATTTTAGAATAAATCTACAATTATGAAGTCTTAGATAATTAGCGTTATAGCAAACACCTAAATCAACTTTACCAATAATCGTTCCACAATGTTCTAAATACCGTTCAAATAAAGCAGATAGGTCACAGCTTCTCTTCTTTTCTGCTAACTTTACCGTTCCATCAATTTTAAACTATACAAAACTAGCTGATCTGGCGTACTTCGTTCCGCCTAAAATGCAAAACTCTGTATTATACATAAACACCTTCCTCATGAATCACTATTAAAAAAACTGCATTAAAATCTGTGGCGTAGTTTTAAAGATATAAGCATACATAGGGACAGAAAGCGGGAAGCGACTTTGTTTTATACTATGTAGTGATAATATGACTCCTAATTTGCCTGTATCACGGTATAAATATCTATATTAATACTGTATTGTAGAAAAAAAATCTTAAATTTTTACGCATTACAACTATTATAGTTTAACTCATGTTATAAGCAGATTTCTTTTTCTAAATGTTTTTTTATTTTTGTAAGATTTTAGGACGTCCCTGTTATTACCAATGTAACCATGAGTCCAGGACTTATAATAATAATGATTATCTTTGTTACTGATGGATTTGTCTTTTCCCGAGCTTTTTCCGAGCACGAGTTCGCGCCTCACTAGGCACGAAATCGACGGATATTAATAGAATCGTGGAATTGAAATTTGTTTGTAGGTGCTTTTTTACAAATGTTTAAGGGCGATAGTAAATATTTATCGTCGGATATCATCGCTATTCAGGTAAGTAAAAATAAAGACATAAGTATGAGTGAGCATGACTCGTCGATTTAAATTAAGTATAGTACAGTGTTTTACGTCTCGTAAACATATTTTTTTTTTCGTTGATGGAAAAACACATCATAGGCATGTATTAATAATAGCCAATTTTTATGTCCCTACAGTATAGATTCGGTTTAAATACGTCGGTATCTTATGTTTTACAAAGGTGGTAGAAATCTTTGACATTTAACTCCGGAGACACATCGCTAAGCACTTTTTAACCGACTTCCAAAAAAGAGGAAGTTATCAATTCGTCTGTATTTTTTTTTAAATATTTGTTACCTGATTACTCCAGACTGGGTGAACCGATTCGGATGATTTTTTTTTTATTTGAAAGGTAGTGCTTGTCACGGGATCCCATTTTTTAGTTCTTCTGACAATGGCATCCATAAGAGAAGCGCATAAGTCATACAGGACATAGTTTCGTCACCATCATCCAGCGAAATATGTTGAGCGCCGACTTCGGAACTATGTACTAAGTACTGAGTATGTTCTAAACCAAAATTAATTGAAATTATTTTAATAATTTACGGTTACTCACTATATGCGGTTTTTGAATTATTTAAGAATTCAAATAACCGCATATCGTGAGTACCCGTTAATTATTAAAATGTATCAATTCCGCGATAATACTAGTCTAAAATCGTATAATTGAAATTATTTTTTACTTTTTTGTAACATGGAAGTCGATAGATAATTTTTGTTAAAAAAAAAAATTAACAGTTGTAACCATGTCCATCGGTGACAGTGGCTATTTATCAAATGAAGTGCTACTTTTACTTTACATAAAAACATTCTAGCCCTAAATTGATCTAGATAAGTTAAAATTACGCGACGTAATTACCACCCTGCAACATTTAAGTTTTAATCTACGAATTAGGTATTTCCCTGAGATAAAAGAAAAATTCCGTTGATAAAGTAAGAAATAAATAGATTCCGTAAAGCAATGCCTGATCACAGACATTCGGGATCTAACGATGAAGTCCTTAGTGGCATTTCTCTGTCTAGTAGCTTGTGAGTATTTTATTTTTATTTTTTTAATTGTATCTAATGATGAGAAATAATTTGTAAAACCAGAGGAGTCGCCAATGCGTCGTCACCTTTTAAGTAAAGCTCTCTTTGCACTAGATTTTTGTCATCGCGCTCCGGTAATACTTTAGGAGTATTGTAAAGCCAGTAGAATATACAAAAGGAACCTATGTCTCTCTGCAGGATTAAGGGTTCTAACCTAGATTATTGGGTCGTTGACGATTTAGGCCGCGCTACGTATGGAGTCAAATGAGCGGAATTTTCTGGAACTTCGGCGCTATGACAAATATATTTTGTTAGCGGTAAATGTGCATGTGTGACACATGCACATTTATCGGGGGTTGCACTAAGATTATAATTATTTTTAAAGGATGTCAGAAGGGATATATCATCGGCAAACAACACAGTAAAGTCGTTAAGTATTTTTGGAAGATCATTAATATAAATAAGGAATAAAATACATCCTAATACGCTGCCTTGGGGTATTGAATTATTAATGTTTATAGTTTTAGATCTAATTATATCTATTCTACCCCTTTTTGAGTCAAAGTTTTCTATCTCTACGATTTGTTTACGATTTTTAAGAAAGGAATTAAACCAGTCATATGTTATTCCGCGAATTCCTATGTCATACAGTTTATTAAGCAATATTTTAAATTTAACTTTGTCATAAGCTTTTGTCATATCTAATAGTATACCTATTGCATAGTTTTTGTCATTTATTATTTCAAGTACTTTTTGCATATATTTATATACGGCTAAAATAGTCGAACGTTTTTTCCGAAAACCATTTTGGGAGTCATCGTACAGATTATGCTTTTCAAAAAAAGAATCTAAACGTTTTTGCATTACCTTTTCGAAAATTTTTGATGAGGTGGGCAGAAGGGCTATGGGTCTGTAATTATTTGGGTCCGTTTTTGAGCACTTTTTATGTATCGGCTTGATAACGGAGATTTTTAGTAAATCAGGAAAAACGCCTTCGGTCAGTGATTGATTTATCAGTAGGTAATAAGGTAGGGTCAACTCTTCTGCGCAATTTTTAATTAGAAAGGGTGGAAGTTCATCGATACCATGGCTGTATTTACTTTTTAAGTTTTTTAAGATTAGGAATACTTCACGAGGTTCGACCGGTGTTAAGAACATCGTGTGCTCCGCTCGGAACAGTGGCGGACGGCCGGTGGGTGCGCGTGCGCCCGCCGTACTGCAGGCTCCTCCCACCGATGCGAAGTATTCATTGAAGTAATTTGCAATCGTGTCGGGATCGGAAATTATCTTATTATGGATATGCAATTTGATGTCGGATTTTGTTTTGTTCCCGTTTTTGTTTGACCGCGTTTTTATAATTCTCCACATGGTCTTCGTTTTATTTTCTGATTTATTCATTTCACAGATATATTGATTACGTTTTGACATGAGAACAGTTTTTTTTAGAATCTTTGAATATTTGTTGTAGTGGTCAATCAAGATGGGATTTTTGCAATATGTCACAAGTGTTTTTAATAGTCGTTTATTAATAGAAGATATTTTTATACCTCGTGTTAACCAGGTTTTCTTTTTAATAGGCTTTAATGTAATAACTTTTTTGGGCATACATATGTTTAGAATTTCTTGTAGCTTATTGTTGAAATTATTGTAGTTGTCGTTAACTGTTTTTGTGTTATCTATTATTGTGGACCAGTCTATTATTTCTAAGCGATTTTTAAAATTTGTTGTATTATTTTTGTTAAATAGTCTTTTTACTATTTTCCAGTTATTTGGTGTATTGTCAGTACGTATGACATTTTTTAGAGTTATGTCCACTCCTTTATGGTCTGAGAAACCGTAGTCATAAACCTGTGTTTGTAAGGTTCGTTTGTCTATATTAGAGAATATTAAGTCTAGGATAGTCGACGAGGATTTTGTTACGCGGGTGGGTTCCGTGACATATTGTCTAAGATTATATTGTAACATAAGTTGTAATAGTTGGTTTGTGTGATGGTTTTTGTCTAGAATATTTACGTTAAAGTCGCCACCTATGATAATATTCATTGAATTATATTTTTTATTTACTATGTCTAATAGACATTTTAATTGGTTATAGAATAAATCGGTCTCTCTTCTATTCCAATACAAAACAATTAATAATAAGTTAAACTTATGGATGGTTATTGCACATATTTCTACTACATATTCAATAGTCATATCTATTATTTCTTTCCTTTCAACGAATTCTAAGTCGTCTCGCAGTAGTATACACACGCCGCCTCCTACGCGGTTTAGTCTACAAAAGGATGATGCAGTGGTGTAGCCGCTACAGTTTATTAATTCAAGTTTTTCTGTGGTTAGCCAAGTTTCTGTTACACAAATTGCATGATATGTTGATGTCTCCAGGAATGTCTCAAGAGTAGGAAGTTTACTATACATACTTTGCATATTCTGATACAGTATGGTAAAGCTGTTATTGTTAATTGCGAAAAGTACGACGGTGATCTAAGTTAGTTTTCTGTGTGGTATTATTATATTTAAACGTGTTTGAAGCACTCTCATTGTGTATCGAAGAATCTCGTGCTGGGGAATGAGATTTCGTATGGTCGGGCATCTGATTCGACGGTCTGAGGTAAGGTGATTTTACAATACCATCTATTACAAGTTTATTATGTTTTATTATTGCGCGGTGTCCATTTTGCCTTGCTTCTCGTAGTTGCTCTTGAAGATTTCTTCTGTGGCGCAATGCATCTTCATCTAAATATTCTGATATAAAAAGTCCTGTGTTTTTAAAATATTTGGCATTCAGGAATAGATGTTTTAACATTTTTTTACTGATAAGCTCAATAGCAATAGGGCACCGGGAAGGTTTTCTGCCTATTCTATTTATATCTTCGATGTAGCCCGTCAGATCTATATTGAGAATATCATAAAAAATGTAAATAATTCTGTCGTTTAATTGATTTTCGGTTTCGTCGTCATATTCGCGTAGGCCATATAGCACAAACTTTTTAGAGTTATCCGTGTAACTGTGTAGTTTATCGAGGTTACTTGTATTAGCCAGTTTTATTTGAATCTGTTTCACCTCTTCTTGAAGTTTTCCCTGTTCTTTTTGTAAATGTTGTATAGATGTATTTATTTTATCGATTTGTTTGTTTATTTTGTTTTGTTCGTCTATGATTTTATTTGTTTTTATATTGATGTCTTGGAATAATTTTTCGGTGCTTCTTAGAATCTCACTTTGTATAGTATTTTTAATTTCAAGAAGGATAGATTGTTTGCTTTCTTCCAATTTTTTGTCAAGTAAGTGTGTGATAGTGTCGATCATATTGTTTTCCAGTTTTTGTGTGCCTTTTTCTATACAATGTTGATCGGGAATGGGCGTTTGTGTTTCGGTTAGGACACACGTATCTCTAGTTTTAACGGGTGTATTGTCGTTTCTCTTTCTTCGGGTTATGTTGTCACAAGAGGGACAAAGCCAGGATTTTTTGAATTGTGACGTGTATTTTTTAAAGGTGGTCAATGAGATATTTAAACACTCATGATGGTAGGTCAGTGGACACACGCTACATTTTAACAACTCTGTCGTATGCTGAATACTTAGAGTACACGCTGCGCAGTTCATCTTAAGGTCGTTTATTGATTGTGTATTTCTTGGTATTTTGTTCAGTACGGCGTACAGCTGATCCGACGAGTAGTGGCGGGGATCGGGTCACTGAACTCTCGCGCGGTGCATTTTAAAAATGATCAGTTTTGTCGGTTTAAAAACATCTAATATCTTCTTATTTTCTAATATTTGTTGATAATATCTTGCAAACTTTGTCTCACTTCATGTCACGATAGCTTAGCTCGTTGTTGGTAACAGTTTTAGTACATTTACTCACTATTTTACACCATTTCATTATTTTACACTCTAGACGTATACAGGTTAGATTATGACAGTAGCGATGCTCGCACGCAACAATTTTTCACTCCCCCATCAATACAGTATAGTATATATACCAAGGATATACCTACACAAGTATATACACCAATGTAATATTTTAATAGCCATAAATATCGTCGGTATAATGGAAGAACTAACTCCGATTTTGGCTAAATTGACTTTTTACCATTTTCTTGACCCCCAAATTGTGCCGCATCTTTTTGTCTTACAAACATTCCAATATCTTAACCCAATCCAAAAATAAAGCCATTAAAGTGTTTCAGGCGTAGAAATAGATATGGTTATTTTACCACTAATTAATTATGGAAAAAATGCCTAACTCTATAAATAAATGAACGGCTGTGATTTATAATTACTGGAGTATAAAATGAACTTTCTAAAACGACTTATGTAGTTCTTCCTCAAACAAAAATATTATAACGAAACGAGTCAAATTGAAGGAAAACTAAACAACTTGAGTTATTCAATCCGGGTGTTTATAAGCATTCTTTCGTTTTTAAATAAGTGTACTTAGTTGACCCAAATTCGCGTATTTACATCCATCTAATGCGTGGAAAATCTGAATAACTACCACAAAGAATTAGCTAATTGGATAACATAGTTTTTTATTTTTATTATTTTTTTGGTTCATGAAAGAAATTAATGTGATTAAGCAGATAATCTAGAGCAAATATATATATTTGCAGACAGTAAAATTGTTCTCCATTTGTTAAAGGTATCAAAAGGTGTGTCAAAAAAACAGTAAATTACGATTATCTCGAAACTTGATTTTTTGACTTATTAAGTTCTTCCATTATACCGCCGATATGTGGAGTATAACCTATTATTGTCCCACTGCTGGGCACGAGACTCCCTCAGAATGAGAGAGTTTTAGGCCATAATCCACCGCGCTGGCCAAGTGCGAATTGGTGGACATAAATATGTATGTAGGTATAAAATATATTATATATTGAACGATAACACCAAAAGGCAGAAAGTTTCCGGCCGTTACTGCTCCATTTATATTTGTTTTGATAAAAACTTATATTTAGTTTGCAATGTTTGTATATAAGTATGTACGTTTAAGTCAAATCTTGCAATCTTCATTTTTCAGGTGAATAAAAGGCGTATTTTTTTCAATACCTCCGACTTCAACGTTACAAAAAAGTAACAATTAATTTCAATAAATGTTAATTTAGTACATAGTCCCGAAGTTGGCATTACGTTTTTCGTACGCAAGACCTTCCTTGGCACCCTGCAGATCTCATCTAAAATCTCTCCTAAATTACCCTTCCCACGAAACTTCTCTCTATTCCCACTCCTTCTCTGTTCATGCAGTTAGGCTATGGAATTCATTGCCGCTTAACATTCGACTCTCAAAAACCATTCCTATGTTTAAAAGACGAGTCAAAGAGCACTATTTATCACTTTCATAATATCATATTGTATGTATATATTCATATGTATGTATTTGTATATATATTATATATTTATAAATTTATTACATATTTTAACTATAAATATTTATTTCCAGTTGTGCACACCTAATTTGCCTTACAAATGCACACTCCGATCCCAGGGCTGCTGGAAGAAATTTCATCTTGAAATGAGTAGTCCTTTGTACTTAAGTTTATAATGTCTGTTTTTTTATGTATTGTTTGTGTACAAAAATTATAAAATAAATAAATAAATAAGTAAAAATAAATCAGCTAAAACACCTTACACATAGTACCATACATTTGACACAAACATATATAATTATAATAAACGAAATAAAACATTCAATGTCTTACTATGAAAATACGTAACGTCAAAAATGTCAGATAAATTTGTGAAAATACCCGCTATTTCTAAATGTAGCATTAAATGTAGTATTTCTAAATAGTGCATTTAAAGTAACTAGAAAATTAATACAATTCAATTGAATTTTAGGAATATCTATGCTACTTTGGACGCTATCAAATTTAGTTTTTGAGCTGGATTAAGGTCGAATTTCGACCGGTGCGACCGGTGAATAGTTATAATAATTCGCTGCAAATATTAATAATATCATTACCTTCTGTTATGTAAATATAAAATAAATATTTTAGAATAAATCTACAATTATGAAGTCTTAGATAATTAGCGTCATAGCAAACAACTTTACCAATAATCGTTCCACAATGTTCTAAATACCGTTCAAATAAAGCAGATAGGTCACAGCTTCTCTTCTTTTCTGCTAACTTTACCGTTCCATCAACTTTAAACTATAAAAACTAACTGACCTGGCGCCTAAAAGGCAGAACTCTGAAATTATCAGTGTTCCTCCACTATATCATGCATGTATTATACATAAACACCTTCCTCATGAATCACTATTAAAAAAACTGCATTAAAATCTGTGGCGTAGTTTTAAAGATATAAGCATACATAGGGACAGAAAGCGGGAAGCGACTTTGTTTTATACTATGTAGTGATAATATGACTCCTAATTTGGCTGTATTATAGAAAAAAAATGATAATTTTTTACGCATTACAACTAATAAAGTTTGACTCATGTTATATGCAGATTTTTTTCTAAATGTTTTTTATTTTTGTAAGATTTTAAGACGTCCATGTTATTACCAAAGTAACCATGAGTCCAGGACTTATAATAATAATGATTATCTTTGTTACTGATGGATTTGTCTTTTCCCGAGCTTTTTCTGAGCACGAGTTCGCGCCTCACTAGGCACGAAATCGACGGTTATTAATAGAATCGTGGAATTGAAATTTGTTTGTAGGTGCTTTTTTACAAATGTTTAAGGGCGATAGTAAATAGTTATCGGACATCATCGCTATTTAGGTAAGTAAAAATAAAGACATAAGTATGAGTGAGCATGACTCGTCGATTTAAATTAAGTATAGTACAGTGTTTTACGTTTCGTAAACATTATATTTTTTTTTATTTTTCGTTGATGGAAAAACACATCATAGGCATGTATTAATAATAGCCAATTTTTATGACCCTACAGTATAGATTCGGTTTAAATACGTCGGTATCTTATGTTTTACAAAGGTGGTAGAAATCTTTGACATTTAACTCCGGAGACACATCGCTAAGCACTTTTTAACCGACTTCCAAAAAGGAGGAAGTCATCAATTCGTCTGTATTTTTTTTTAATATTTGTTACCTGTTTACTCCGGACTGGGTGAACCGATTTGGATGATTTTTTTTTTTATTTGAAAGGTAGTGCTTGTCACGGGGTCCCATTTTTTTAGTTCTTCTGACAATGGCATCCATAAGAGAAGCGCATAAGTCATACAGGACATAGTTTCGTCACCATCATCCAGCGAAATATGTTGAGCGCCGACTTCGGAACTATGTACTAAGTACTGAGTATGTTCTAAACCAAAATTAATTGAAATTATTTTAATAATTTACGGTTACTCACTATATGCGGTTTTTGAATTATTTAAGAATTCAAATAACCGCATATCGTGAGTACCCGTTAATTATTAAAATGTATCAATTCCGCGATAATACTAGTCTAAAATCGTATAATTGAAATTATTTTTTACTTTTTTGTAACATGGAAGTCGATAGATAATTTTTGTTAAAAAAAAAAATTAACAGTTGTAACCATGTCCATCGGTGACAGTGGCTATTTATCAAATGAAGTGCTACTTTTACTTTACATAAAAAACATTCCAGCCCTAAATTGATCTAGATAAGTTAAAATTACGCGACGTAATTACCACCCTGCAACATTTAAGTTTTAATCTACGAATTAGGTATTTCCCTGAGATAAAAGAAAAATTCCGTTGATAAAGTAAGAAATAAATAGATTCCGTAAAGCAATGCCTGATCACTGACATTCGGGATCTAACGATGAAGTCCTTAGTGGCATTTCTCTGTCTAGTAGCTTGTGAGTATTTTATTTTTATTTTTTTAATTGTATCTAATGATGAGAAATAATTTGCGAAACCAGAGGAGTCGTCAATGCGTCGCCACCTTTTAAGTAAAGCTCTCTTTGCACTAAATTTTTGTCATCGCGCTCCGGTAATACCTTAGGAGTATTGTAAAGCCAGTAGAATATACAAAAGGAACCTCTGTCTCTCTGCAGGATTAAGGGTTCTAACCTAGATTATTGGGTCGTTGACAATTTAGGCCGCGCTACGTATGGAATCAAATGAGCGGAATTTTCTGGAACTTTGGCGCTATGACAAATATATTTTGTTAGCGGTAAATGTGCATGTGTCACATCGGGGGTTGCACTCAACAAAGTGAGGTTCATCTTATTTTGACATCCGCCCCAGAAGGTCCTCGATTTCAAACACAAATCGGATTCTGTTTTTTTTATATCTCTGTGTCCAAGCGGGTATATAGCTGCTGCTTTTATTGATATCCGCAACACGAAGAAAAAGAGTAGAAAAGAAAAATCTTTACGACCCCTAATGACTACAATGTTATGGCCGCTTTCCTAATTAGACCGCCATTATAAAATATATAAGCCCTGCAGTATTTTGTAGTGTGGTAAATGTCTATACTTATCGGTGTCCAACTTGATTCTTAGAGATTCAGCAGGAATACCAAACTATTCTAGCTAGCTATTATTCTGTCTCATGATATGCAAGATCACAAGCAAAATTATATAAACTGTGAAGTTGAAAAGATTTTAATCATAGTACCGTATCAAACTGCGGATTACGGCAACTCGAAACCAAACTAAGACTATGGCAGATATACTTGGGCTCTAGAAAACTTCCACAAAAAAAATACAATGTTATTAAGGTTAGCTGTGACCCATAAGTGTGAATCTTTTCTTATCTGGTATTAATCTATCACATCGACCACAAGCTTGTTTCCTGTTTAATTAATTATAAACAGCCCTAAATAAATATAAATATTACCTGAATAAATAATATTTTTTTGCCTTTCTTTTTCAAATTCTACTTATTTATATATGGAACGAATACAACATATTTAAGTTGGAATGGACAGCAATGGGATGGAACAACAATAGATACTACGTATTGAAAAAAGAGTCATAAATTGTTAAAAAATAGGATTTTTAGATTAATTAATAATTTGTAATATTTTATCTTATTTTATGTTAACTCGGTTTAATACTACTAATTTCATAAAAACAATCTATGCAAAATATACGATTAAATTAAACCAAGCAAACTATCGTGGTACGAAATCAGTTCAAAATTGAAATCCGTAATAGTGGTACTTTGGTAAAAATACTGCACAACTATGGGACATACAAGGGAAGAATTACAAAATTGTTGTGTAATAAACTGTGTTATTTACAGTATGCGCTGGTAGTGCTGTCCCCTTAGTACCAGGGGATAACAGCCACTATGTGGAGGGTGAGAGCCGCTATATTTGGATGCCCGATGGTGAAGGTGTACCCCAGCTAGTTGATCTACATGAGCCAGTTGACGAGGCGCTATTAAACAGCAGAAACGGTGCAAACAACCAGTACTGGCTCTTCACTAGGTAATAACTGAAATTATTCTAAAGCTAAAGTGAAATCATGATCAAAGACTTCTTTACTATAGTTAATTTAATATTTGAGTTCGTCTAGTCCAATCTATAACCCGTTCATATCCAATATATTATTGACCTTCTTATAAATATTGATCTATACTTGTTATTATCTCATTATATCTTTTTCCACGGCGATTATTACTTTCAGAAATAACCGAAACAACGCCCAAGTAATTCAGAATGGTAATGCTAATAGTATCAGGAACTCGAACTACCGTGCCAATCGGCCTACAAAAGTGATTGTCCACGGTTGGAACAACAATGGAAACTCTCCGATGAACAGTCAAATTAGAACGGCGTTCCTCGCTGCTGTTGATTGCAACGTCTTTGTCGTTGACTGGCGTGGTGTGGCTAACAGCAACTATAACACTGCAGTGGCCGGTGTACCTAGTGTGGGCCAGCATTTGGGCAACTTCCTCGTTTGGGTCATCAACACAGCTGGTGGAAACTGGAACAATGTCCACTTAGTCGGTTTCAGTTTGGGAGCGCACGTTGTAGGAAACGCCGGACGCACCGCCGGTGGTCGTCCTGCTCGTGTCACTGGTAAGAAATAACAATATTATATTAAACTACTTAGTAGTTGATAACATCTTAATTAAAGTTTTTTTTTTTTTATAACAACTTATTTTTATTAATTGTGACACATAATATGTAGCTACTCTTGAAACTAGACTTGACCTATACTATATCTGAGTTTTACCCCTTTTCTTGTATCAGGCAAAGACACACAGAAATCCCTTGAATTTTGTAATATTTTTAGGTTTGGACCCCGCCGGACCACAATGGGGCGGCAACTCGAACGCTTTGAACCGCAACTCTGGCCGATACGTTGAGTCCATCCACACCGATGGTCGCAAACTCGGTATCATGAACGCCATTTCCCACGCGGACTTCTACCCCAATGGAGGCAGGCACCCACAGCCTGGTTGCTCAAGCAGTACTTGCTCTCATGGAAGAGCCCCAGAATACTTTGCAGCCAGTGTCCAGTTCAACCGCCTCGTCGGCAGACGCTGTGTCAATCTTCGGGAGGCTGAACTTGCAACTTGTAATGGAGCTTCTCTCAACATGGGCAACAGTAACCTTGGCAAACGAGGGTATGTCATACATTCTAATTAATCTCTTCAAAAATATGTTTTACTAATATTTAGTTCTTCGCCTTAATTTCGTTGATAACTTTTTATTTAATTTCCCTACTATAGATAGAATCGAATTATAATTCTTTTCCGGTTCTAATCAAGTTAAAATAGAAAAAAAATGGTGGATATTTTTAACTAACATGGAGGAACTAGGGTTCTACTCGATTACCGATGGTTCTACTGCTGAGATACGGTTGTCTCGTATTATTTTAATACAATAGATGTTTTGCGGTCAAGCCATGTAATGCCAAGTGAATAATTATTTATCCTATTGATGCGTTTTAAATAACCTCACTTCCATTTATAATCATTAAATTATAATCATTTAAAGCACTAGTAAGCTTAGGTAAATTTAAGCCGTCCCTGTAGTTGCGGGATTAGAATAGGGTTACGTCTGTCATAATAGAGAACTAAGAAGGATCTTCCAGGGTTGTGAGCGGTAACAGTGGGAGCTCTAACCATCCTGCCAGGCGACCCCAGAAAGATAGCGGTGATATGCGTGGTCCCAAAACGTTGTATAGACAAGTCGATCCGTCCCTGTAGCCTCGGGTCAGAATAGGGCTACGGTATCCCCTGCCTGTCGTAAGAGGCGACTAAAAGGGGCTTCCGGGGTTGCAGACGGCTAGAGTGGGAGCTCGAACCGTTCGGTCAGGCAATCCCGGGAAGGACGGCGGTATGTGTGGTCGCATACCGTCGTAAAGACTAGACGGAGCGGTGGGCCCAGCCGCCCATCTGGGAGGAGCCCGATGGGGCAGCGCGCTCGGAGGATTCCGGTTGAAGTCGTTTCGAGATCCCGGAGTCCTCCTTTTCAGCGCCGAGGACGGCCACCGGGGGGGTTTTAGTGCGGTAAAAATCCCACATAACCCTGCGTCGCTCCCACGGCGCAAAAAAAAAAAAAAAACGACAAGTCGATCCAGCCACTCACCTTTTTTTTTTGTTACGAGGAGGAAACCTTCAAAAGGTACACCGAAGTCTTGGGAGAGACTCCGGATTATGTGGGATTTTTACCCACTAAAACCTCCTCGGTGGCCTTCCTCAACGCTTGTAGTAGGGGACTCGGAAACTCCAACGGAACGAACCGGTGTCCCCTAGCGCAGCGCCCCTCACGGGCTCATCTCTTGGGGGACATGTACCATCCCCCTTCACCATCCGGTGCTTACGGCAAGATGCAGCCACACATCTCGCCTTGCTTCTCGAGGTTGCTTGTTGGACGGTTCGAGCTCCCACTCTAGCCGTCCGCAACCCCAGAGGTCCAGCCACTCACCTGGCTGAAGCCTAATGGGGCAACACGCTTAGAGGACTCCAGTTGTGTTTCTTTAGAGATTCCAGAGTCCTCTTTGTAGCACCGTGGACGGCCTTCGAGGTTGTTTTTATTGCTGTAGGGATCTCACATAACCCTGCATAGCTTCCAGGAAGTGGGGTACCCTTTTTAAGGTTTCCCTCTTGATAAAAAGGTACATTGAAGTAATGATAAGGTATATAGATACGTATGTATATTAATATGTAAGCATTCGTTATCACAGTATAAAACAAAGTTGCTTCTCGTTGTCTGTCCGTATGTATGCTTAGATCTTTAAAAGTACAACCTTAATGCAGTTTTTTTAATAGATAGAGTGTTTCAAGAGGAATTTTTATGTATAATACATGTATAATAGTGGAGAAACACTAATATTTTTTAAGATTTTTGACTTTTAGATGGAACGAAGTTCGCCGGTCAACTAGTTGCACGTTAATTTAGTAATTTTATTTATTTTCAGAACCGGTATCCATGGTCTTATTACTGGACGCAGTTGGCCTTTTTAAAAAAGTTGGGACAACACCTAGCTACGTGTTCAAATCAATGAAATAAAATAATTAAAGCATTTACAAGTATATCGATGTTTCACTACAACCTCCTTTTACTTCTTCTTATTCCGATCTTTTTTTAATAGAAAGTTGCAATTTTACTTCTAACATCTAATCTATATTCATATGTATTTTAAAGGAAATACTGATTTAATTATTTGCATATCGTACGTACAGCCGATACTACTGTACTTAGAAACTTGATACAGAGGATTTTTTATGATGTATGAGCACTAATTTTCGAAATTTTCGAAATTCAACCCCTAAGGGGTTAAAAGTGGGGAACGTTTCTGTCAAAGTCCGCCAATTTTAAAGCTGCCTTAATGCAAATTAGTATTTGACTTTCTGGTTTGATATCATTGAAAACATGTTTCGCCATGTTTGAAAAATTCATCTTTATTTGATTATCTTGCAAGCAAACTGAAACTTGGAATTTGGGTTTGTGGTTTTACTAAATAATTTTTTTACTACTTTTGGATAAACAACCCCTAAGGAATTGATGAATATTCGGTAAGTTTGATGCCAGCTCAATGAAAACTTAGTATTTGTCTTCACGGTTTAATCTAATGTAATATTCATTATACCGCTTTTGCATAATCAAACCCTAAGATGGTAAAATAAGGGTTTTAACTTTGTATGAAAGTTCTCTTATTTTGATTCAAGCTCACTGAAACTTAGTATTTAGCCAAGTGGTTTGATATATTGGAACGTCAATTTTACTGTTTTCTAAAACTCATACCTTAAGAGGGCTAAACAGGGATTGACTCTTTTTAAAGTTAGCAAATATTGGTACTAGCGCGATAAAACTTGGTAATTGGTTATTTTATTGCGATAAAATGGAAAAAAATATTGACCACTTCTGGATAATCCACCCTTAATTATTAATTAATGTTTTTGCGTGGAAGTAGTTAATGTTTAGTAATACTATTTATTAAGTAAAATAGGTGGTTCACAAATTTATAATTTATGGGATAGATTATTTATTAGTCTACGCCAGTCTTTCCCAAATAACGCTACCACGTGGGCGCTGGAGGCCTAGAGGGAGGCGGTCAGAAGCTCATAAAAAGATTGGGGGCGCTGATGTGACTAAAATGGGCCCCAAATTGGATACCCAACATTTGGCGACCCATTTTTAATGTGCGACAGAGTGACTGTTGGGATTGAGCTTTAATTTTTATTTAAAAGTCGGGATATCTGGCAACTCTGATAGGTTTTATTAAATTCCAATTGAGACCGATTTATTGAGGTGAAAGAAAATGAACGGCGCTACTAAGTAACTGATTTTTAAAGTGGACGTTAGACATAATGACTGGTCTACGCGAACGGATTCGCGCGGGTCTGCTAGTTCTGTATATGAGATAAGGCTGAGAATGTTTGCATGCATTGTACATATACATACATTGATTCATAATATTTTTTTGTTTTTTTTTTGTAGTCCACCAATTCGCACTTGTCCAGCGCGGTGGACTATGGCCTAAACTCTTTCATTCTGAGAGAAGACCCGTGCCCAGCAGTGGGACAATAATGGGATGACAACATTTTTTTGTAGCAAAACGACATTAGTTCTTTGATTTGTTAAATTCCAATATATTAACGTAATCAGAGCATCAAAAAATATTTCTGAAGCTCAGAAAATTTGTTCAGAAGATAGGTCTTGCCGTACGTTGTTCTTCATAGATTTTTTCATTCGCAATAAAGCAATTAACGTGGACTTTATGAAAATGATAAACTAATTTGAAAACAACAAAGATATTGGAAATGTATCAGAGCAACAAAATACTGGATATATAAATAATATAATATATATAAATATATTTGATATATAAAATTATATTGTCATATGTAGATCACAAGTTTCCATCTTAACCCTGGTAAAATTTTGTATACTGAATGTAATGGTTTCTTGTTCAGTTCAATTCGATACATTTATGGCCGAATAACCTTTAAATGAATTGTTGCACATTTGTTTTCTTTTTTTATTATTATGTGGTTACTCTGACAGGGGTGATTCTTTCACTATATGTCAACGTGGAGCCGCAATTTGATAGTTTTCACGTAGCCGATCCACCCTTTATGAATATAATTATACTGTTTAATTTCTTTCATAGTCTGTTTGGTTTGAATGTCAATATTACGTGTGATTTTTTTAATATATAAATTTTATTTAACATATAATTGTATATAATTAGACGACCCACGTGGCGGAGCGGTTACCATACCGGTCTGTCGCGCAATGGGTCCCGGGTTCGATTCCCAGCCAGACAGGTATCTCAATGATTAGTTTAGATTCATGTTCTGGGTGTTTGTGTGTTCGTCTTGTGTGTGTCCATGGTCCATGTCTAGGAGAAAATCCCAGTGTGGGGCTATGAATTTAGATAGCGTTTAAAGCGTATGTAACATGCATGATCGTGGATTATATGCTCCTATCCCGTTACACGTTATATCGCGATTTGATAAGTTGCGATTTTGCAAGCCCCGGCCAATACATTAATTGTTTTGGCTACAAATATACACACACACATTTGTTGCGTGATTACATGTAATGATAAAAGCGGTTATCAAAACACATGTAATTATGCAATACACATATAATTATGTATTTATTTATACATAGGTACTTATTTTGATAACTGCTTATCATTACCTGTAATTACATATTAAGAGGTGTGTATTGTCACCATGCAATTTCATAATGTGCAATGAATGCCACACGCCCCAATCAATAAGACTTGGCAAGGTGTCTGTTGAGAAATCATGTATTAAATAATTGTTATACAAACTGTATATATATATCATATACAACATGTATATGCCGTATAGTAGTGGTGTAATTAGTGTACAAAATACTCCTTTTTTTTGTTATCGAGGGGGAAACCTTCAAAAGGTACCTAACCGACGCCGTGGGAGCAACGCGGGTTATATGGGATTTTCACATCACTACCCGCCGTTGGCCATCTCCAGCGCTGCGTTGAGGACTCCGGGATCTCCAATGGAACACAACCGAGGTCCACCGAGCGCGATGCTCCAATAGGACTTTTCCCAGTGAGCATTTGTATTCTGCGCCTCCTAGTGTTTACGACGGCATGTGCCCACACATGCCGTCGTTCTACTCGTGGTCGCCTACCTAGACCGTTAGAGCTTCCCACTCTTACCGCCCGCAACCCCGGGAGCCCCTTTTAGTCGCCTCTTACGACAGGCTTACTGTAGCCCAGCGACAACATCGTTGCTGTAGCCCTATTCTGGTCCCGGAACTACAGGGACAGTACAAGATACTCCAACATCAACTTGTTCAGTAAACATACTATACGTAATAGAATATAACAGTGATTATCTCAGATATACATATTAAGGAATTCTTGCGATTGTTATTCCAAAACACATTACTGTTTTTTACAAGCTTTTTTTAACTTAACTTTATGGATATTTGTCAGGGTGGAATCTTGCAACTGAATTTTGAAACAGTTATCATCAACCGATTCAGCTGAAATTTGGTATACACGATTAGGTTGCATGACAATGCATGTTTAGCTATATGACGTCATTGTAATTCCAATTTGGTGGATGATCCAAGATGGAGGACTTGTTACTTTTCCTGGACTAAGCCAATATGAGTAAAGGGCTTAATTTGTAGAATACAATACACTACAGAAAAATCAAATCCAAGATGGCGGCCACCAAAATAATGGAAGATTATATACTTTTGTGCTACATACGTAATATTGATTTCAAATGGAAGGGCCTAATTTGTAGAATACAAAACACTATAAAATAAATCAAACCCATTAAGCGTAAAATGAGTTCCTCTTCGTATAAGGAGTTTATAAAATACAAAAATGCAAAATTTGCCGCCCCAAGCGTGCCGCCCAGGCAAGTTACTCTCTCCGATGTGGTACGCTACGACTCTAGGTGGATGGCCAAGGAGGCCGAAAATAAATGAGTAAATCCTCTTCCTGGAGAAAAATATTGCGCAACATTGGGACACTAGGAGGTAATTGACAAAAATATTTGTTACCAAATAAATACGTGTCTAATTAGCAATGACAAGCAGATTACACTGTGATAATGATATTAACACTCGATAAAGTTAAACAAATCAATCAATAAGAAGTTCGTAGTTCGTATGATAAAATCCTAATTATATTGATTTCTGTATGCTAGAACAAATAGAACAATTATGTTCTATAATAATTATATTAATGTGACGTGATATCGTGATAAGGTGAAAACAAAATACGTTAACTCATGACCCGTTACTTATGGAGCGGAAGCCACTATCATTTCCACTTTTAGACATTTTGGGATTAGTCAACTCCTGTCCAACTCCTCTCATGAAATTTAAAAGTAGGTAGTACATTGGGTTATGGCGACTTCCCGCAACTGATCAACAGATGGCGCTACTAGTATTCTGAAACACGCTATCAAAGTATTTTCAATACCCCACATATACAAGTTCCGAACATCAACTGTCGGAGCACGGCCGCTCCCCAGGCATGATCACCTAGCCTGGCGGGAGATCTCCCTTTGCCAAAGGGTATATAGGGTTTTAAAATATTTGATGAAAAAATCCTTTATTCCTCGATCCTGAGGACGCAGACGTACTTCGGTCGAAACCAAAAAAAATGTCCAATTGGTTGGTACAGATATGTAATAAGATTAATTACCAGTTAAGTACATAAGATCGAAATTTAGATCTTTAATTCGACAATTCTGATAATGCAGAATACCGCAAGCCAAAGTTAAAAGAGTTGGTTTTTTTCTTATGGATAAATAGTAAGATTGCTGAGCAAAGATATTAGATTAAATTTTTGAGCTTTAACGCTTTAATCTTCATGATGAAGGGTCATGAAGGGTCTAAGCCATGAAGGTGATGATTATGGTCATACAATAAGAAAGCAAATTAAAGATTTAACACGTAAAATTTCGATTTTCATTTCTTATTATAAAGATTAATTTATTCATGGATGTGATTTAAATGGAATTTAAGGTTATCCTCGTTATTACCAATGCGATTGGGAGTAATAAAACAGTTTTTTTATAAATCCGTGTTTTTGGTGCGAGTATATTTATATATGTACATTATTTACATAAGTACATTGAGAGAGACACCCGAAAACGTATACAATGATTGTTTTGAAGAAATGTCATAAACTCATACTAAGGGTACAAATCTGGTGGCACGGTAATGCCGCCCAGTCTAGAAAAAGCGTTACGGCCGTGCCATACTTTTCTCGAACCAATCCAGGCCATTTTCGACCCTCTATAATTAAAATTTATTTCTGGATTAAAACTAGTAGCCTGAATTTTCAGTAATCAAACAGGTATCGAAAAGGTATAGTACAAGCATGGTATATTTCAAATTTAATAAAATTTGAACCAATAGTTTAGGAATTTGTAGCGGCAGTGCAAGTACCGCACAATATTTATATTTTTACTACCCCCGGCTACGGTAACAATGACTTGCATCAAGTACCAACATAAAATTTATTATGCAACTACCCCGGCTATGGTTACAATGATGTTTTGATTTCTTCCGAAGAGGAAACCATATAAAGACGTTCTGAATAATTTGTTTTCGAAACAAGAAACAACTTCATCGTCGGCAAAATATCTTCAGCATCTTCATCACGCAGCATCATCGCCGGAACTCGCCGCCGCTTTCCTGGAGCACTCGCCGCCGCTGAGAGATGTCCACACGTCGCCGCCGCCGATCCGAGGATGCGCGCGCTAGCAACCCGCGCTATATTTATAGCAAGCCGGCAGCACAAGCGAGACGGCCTAGATTTCTATTTCTTTCTAACATTTCTTGTAACTACCTTATCTATTATTTACATTTTTATTTATTCATTATTTATAATATTATTTACTTAGTTACTTAAGAATTATTGGTAAAAATTCCTTTTATTTTATTGGTTTGTATAATTATTTAAGTCATTATTGGTCGATCAAAATTGTAGCCGGGAATATAAATACAGGGTGCCTTCCTTAATAAAGCATTCCATTCTCAAGCCTCAACCTTCTGAACAACCAGTAGTTTTATTCAACCCACTACAATACCTGGAGTCAGTAGGACACCGCTACACCCTACAGTGGTGATTCTACAGTGGTGACCCCGAGCTCGAACACCGAGGGACCCCATTCTGGGACACCGAGGAAGCTCTGCAACAATCCAGCGAAGAAGCTCTGCAACAATCCAGCGAGAAAGCTCTGAAGAATTGAAGATCAATCCCTGCAAGAAATCAGTGTAACCTATTGTCGTCACTATGGAGGAATCCATAAAGGAACATCTTGTAGAAGAAATTAGAAGGCTATCGTTTGAAGTTGCCGCGCTGAAAGCATCGCAGGAAACCACGTTTAATCACCATCACAGAAGACCACCCTATCGTCGCAGCCGTTCTACAAGTCGAAGTTGTTCAAGCTCAAGAAATTCTCTTTACTGCTACTACCATCGTCGTTTCGGTCATGAAGCAAGAAAATGCACATCTCCATGCTCATTCAAAACTGAAAACATGAAGACGAAGTCGGAAAACTAACTTCCACGCTCGATGCGACGGGATCTGGCGTCACGGAAAAATCCTACCGTCTATTTGTGACCGACAAGCGAAGCAACCTCAATTTTTTGATCGACACTGGAGCGAATATCTCAGTTATTCCGCCGCAACAGAAGATGAAGCCACTGGAATTCAAACTCTATGCCGCAAACAATACAGAAATTCCAACATACGGAGAGAAGACAATGGAACTCGATTTAAATCTACGTCGACCATTCAAATGGAAGTTTATCATCGCGAAAGTCAGTAAACCTATAATCGGTGCTGATTTTCTAACGCATCACCAACTAGTTGTCGACATAAAGAATCGCAAGATCATCGATGGGAAGACCAATCTTTCGTGTAACTCGTTCGTGCAAGCAACAAACCTTCCTACTATAAGAAGTATAGACGTCGAACAGCCATATCATAAGTTACTAGCTGAATTTCCCGGAATAACAAGATTAACTTCAATGAAGCTCACACCGAAGCACAACGTGGAACACTTCATTGAAACAACCGGCCCACCACTTCATTGTCGCGCACGTCCAATCGCACCACACCGCTACGAGCAAGTCCGAAGGGAATTCGAGAATATGATAGAACAAGGATTATGCCGCCCAAGCAAAAGCCCTTGGTCATCACCACTTCACGTCGTACCTAAGAAGAATGGCGAACTACGAGTTTGTGGAGACTACAGAAGACTCAACTCTGTTACAACTCCTGACCGCTACCCAATACCGCGAGTCAAGGACTTCACTCATCATCTGTCGGACAAGAAGATATTCTCCGCAATCGATCTCAACAGAGCCTACCAACAAATTAAAGTACGCGATGAAGACATAGACAAGACTGCAATAATCACACCTATGGGATTATTTGAATTTCCACGAATGACACCTGGATTGAAGAACGCCGTTCAAACCTTCCAAAGATTCATACACGAAGTACTTCAAGGACTCGATTTCGTATTCGCATTCATCGACGATCTTCTAGTTGCAAGCCCAGATGAAGAAACTCATAAGAAGCATCTACGTATTATTCTACATCGACTAGAAGAAAATGGCATCACCATCAACCCATCAAAATGCATATTTGGACAACAAGAAGTTCAATTTCTTGGTTTCACCGTTAGTAAGGAAGGAATCAAACCGCCTGCAGAAAAAGTCCGAGCAATTGTCGATTACGCCAAACCACAAACAATTGAAGAACTCAGAAGATTTCTTGGAATGTTAAATTTCTATAGAGAACACATTCCGAATGCATCCGAAACACAAGCACCGCTTCACGCCTACCTTCATAATACAAAGAAAAAAGATAGAACTATAATCGAATGGAACGATGACGCCACGAAGGCATTCGAAGCTTGTAAAGTCGCGATTCAAAATGCAGCTTTACTTGCTCACCCATCACATGAAGCAACACTTGCTATCTTCAGCGACGCGTCTGATAACTCAGCGGGAGCCGTACTTCAACAACACATTAATGCAAAATGGCAACCACTTGGCTATTTTTCGAAGAAATTCTCCGATGCACAACGCAATTACAGTACATTCGACCGAGAGCTACTTGCTATCTACATGGCTATTAAGCACTTCAGAAAAACTTTCGAGGGAAGAAACCTGATAGTTTTCACAGACCACAAGCCATTGACTTATGTACTTCAGAAGAAACCTTCAACATCGGAAACACCACGTCGTGCAAGACAACTAATTTTCATCAGTGAATTCACAACTGATATTCGTCACGTCAGTGGGAAAGACAACTTAGTCGCCGACGCACTCAGTCGCACACGGATCGACAGTGTATCATGTCCAACGACAATCGACTATTGCAAGATAGCAGAAGCGCAAGACAGAGATAGAGATACGATCAAGCAACTATCGAATCAAAATAACTTATCTATCAAGCAAGTTATTTTACCGATGTCACATCTACCTATCTACTGTGAAGCTTCAACATCTACTATGCGTCCATACCTACCTGAAGAATGTCGTCGTGAAGCATTCAACGCTATTCACAACATTAGTCACCCAGGCGTCAGAACAACAAAGAAGCTCATTACAGAAAGATTCTTTTGGCCTTCAATGCAAGTTGATGTCGGAAACTGGACGAAGCAATGTCTACAATGTCAAACATGCAAAGTACAAAGACATACATCAAGCAGCCCATCTTCATTTCCACCATCGGATCGATTCGAACATCTACACATCGATATCGTCGGACCACTACCTACTTCACCTCAAGGATATCGATACCTCGTTACGATGATCGATAGAACAACGAGATGGCCTGAAGCAATACCTACAGATGACACTTCAGCAGAATCTGTTTCGAGAATTGTCTACGAAAATTGGATTACTCGATTCGGTTCACCAAAGATAATTACAACCGATCAAGGAAGAAACTTCGAAAGCAATCTCTTCAAAAAATTACTTCAAACAATGGGTATTGAGAAGACTAGGACAACGCCGTTTCATCCATCTTGCAATGGAATCTTAGAGAGGATGCACAGATCGCTCAAAAATTCTATCAAAACTCGTCTATCTGAACATACAACGTGGATTGATGAGTTACCTACAGTATTAATGGGTCTACGAGCAGCACCTCGCACAGATACTGGTATTAGCGCCGCACAACTCACATACGGATGCAGCCTACGTCTACCATGCGATTTCTTCACTTCAACATCAATAAACAACCAAGAGATGGACACCGATTACGTCAATCGACTTCAAGAATCGATTCGCAATGTATCGCATCAAATAACTTCGCACAGAAATAAGAAGCCGATATTCATCCATCAAGACCTACGTAACTGCAAAGAAGTTTTTATTCGCAACGACGCTGTAAGGAAACCATTCCAACCTACATACGACGGACCGTATAAAGTCCTAGAGCGAGATAGCAAGACTTTCAAGTTGGAATTACCCGGTCACAGATCATCTGTTATCTCAATCGACCGACTCAAGCCTGCTTATACTATCAATGAGGATACTTCGGAAGACCTACAGGTACCATCACGTCACCCACCAGAGAGGAAGCAAGACAGCCCATCAACACCTACATCAAGTCAAAGAAAATCTATCTTGAAGACTACAAGATATGGGCGAGCCGTCAAGCCTCCGGTACGCTTTCGCTAGGGGGAGAGTACTGTAGCGGCAGTGCAAGTACCGCACAATATTTATATTTTTACTACCCCCGGCTACGGTAACAATGACTTGCATCAAGTACCAACATAAAATTTATTATGCAACTACCCCGGCTATGGTTACAATGATGTTTTGATTTCTTCCGAAGAGGAAACCATATAAAGACGTTCTGAATAATTTGTTTTCGAAACAAGAAACAACTTCATCGTCGGCAAAATATCTTCAGCATCTTCATCACGCAGCATCATCGCCGGAACTCGCCGCCGCTTTCCTGGAGCACTCGCCGCCGCTGAGAGATGTCCACACGTCGCCGCCGCCGATCCGAGGATGCGCGCGCGAAAAAGGAGGACTTCTTCTCGCGGAGCGCAGCTCCGCGGGGAAACTAGATGAGGGCCTTGCCCTTTGCTAGTGGTTGCTACCGCTGCCCGTGAACACGAGCAGGTCCTTGGAGGGTATTGGCTTGTCAGGCGGGATTTTTTTTTTTTTTTTTTTTTTTTTTTTTTTTTTTTTTTTTTTTAAATATATAATGTGGGAGTATAAATCATCTTTTTGGATATAAATATAATGTAGTATGATATATATATTTTTTTTTTTTTTTTTTTTTTTTTTTTTTTTTTTTTTTTTTTTTTTTCCCCTCCCGCCTGACTTACCATTACAATGTGGGGACATCCTTGTTGGTCTGGTTGTCGGCAGTTCACTCTTCGTTTTTGAGATCCGCAGGTTGCCCCGCAGAGGAAGCCGGGAGTGGGCGGCCTTTATTCAGGGCCGCGGACAATCCACAGTTTGCGACGGCATGCTACCCCAGATGGTCGGATATACTAGCAATGCCGCCGCGGATAGCTGGACTGATGTCTTGGCCCTGACCAATGGCCGCGATCACCTGTTGCAGCATCATTGTAAGGTCCTGCAGCACCCGGAGTTGCTGGTGGCAGGCCTGTTCGCTACCCCCAAGATGGGCGGGGGCTCTAGCGGGCTGCTTCCTTTTCTTCTGCTTGTTGTTAGCAGTGGATTCAGGTGCGGGAGGGGTCGGCTTTGCCTTCTTCCCCTTCCGTTTCCGGCTCTTCTTTTTAAGAGGAGCCCCGCGACTGGTCGGCTCGTTAGCCGCTGCCATGAGGGACCCCTGTTGGTGTTCCTCAACTAGCTGCGGCTGTTGCGAGACGACCGGAGGCTTCCGCGGTCTCCCCGCCTTGGCGGAGAGGGCCACCGTCCCAGCGCGTTTATTTCGCGCTTCCCGCCTGAACGCCGGACATGACGTATGGTTGGCGGGATGCGGTCCGCCACAGTTCGCACATGTGGCCGGCTCTTCGCGAGGACGCGGGCATTGGTATGCGGCGTGGTTTTCACCACACCGCACACAGGCGATCTCTCGGTGGCAGTTATGCGAACTGTGTCGAAACTGCTGGCATCGGTGGCACTGCGCGGGTCCCTTTTTCCCGCGCCATGCCTCTATCTTAATGCCGGGCATGCACATCAACTCCGTATGTGCATATATGCCCGGCAAGAGGCCCTCGGTTCTCTTTAGCACCGCTAAAAAGATACAACCGGGCCGGCCTCGACGGGCCCGGATGGCGCGAGCAAACTCGGGGACATACCCCAGTTCGCGGAGCTCTTCTATGACGTCCTGCGGGGCGGTGTCGGCGGGCAGCCCCCTTATGGCCACCCTCACACTTTGTTCCGCGGGCAGGGAGTAGGAGAACCATGAGATCCTCTCCCGAGATTCGAGGCCGACGAGATATGACTGTATTAGTCTGTACTCGCCGGCGTCCCTCGGGGAGAATCTTACCCCCTGCCCAAAAGGACGGGCATTGGGAGCCCTCCCCAACTTGGACTTTAACTCCCTAAAATGGAAGGTCCAATTGGGGAGTTTCTCCACAATGAGTGGAGGGAATCTGCCTTTGGGAGGCTGACCGCCGGGAATCAATGGGGGATTCATACCTGCGGATCCCACGTTGGTATGGGGCAGCGGTAGCGGTGCGGCTTCTTGAGCTGCGGCTGCTGGTACTGGCGCGGCTGCTGGTGCTGGCGCGGCGGCTGGTGTCGCTGCTTGCGCGGCGTCCGACGACCACGCGCTCGAAGAAGGCTTCAAAGACGGCGGCGTCGGTGCTCGCGCGGGCTGCGGGCGTGGAGCGCCGCTAACCGCTGCCGCAAATGAATACGGCGGCGGGAGCGGCGTTTGTGGTGCTTTCGGGTTTTCGGGCGGGCCAGGGTCCGAATAGACCCTGTGGAGCCCGCGCTCTCGGCTTCTGATGCGGTGGCGGGGGTCTCGGATGACGCGACGCTTTGCATCTCTATCATCCTCCCCCGCCTCCGGACTCCTCGGCCTCCTGGCTAACCTCTCCCGCTCCATGCCCAGCCAGAGATCGGCGAGCTCGTCTTGTTCGGGCGTCGCCTGGCGGGCACGGTAGCGGTCGATGGTAGCCCAGAAGGCTTCTTCGATGTCCTCCTCTAGGACATCGTAAGGGAGTGATTCCGCCTCCATCATCCGGACCAGCTTCGCCCTTGTTTCGGGCGAACACTGGTCCACCCAGTGGTCGGGTGCCCGAGGTCTCTGGAGGGGGGGCACGTCCGTGAAGTCTATCCGGGGTGGCGGGAACGCCGAGCCCGTCCAATGTGCCTCCTCCGCATGTTGCGGCGGGGGCGATGGGGACGGCTCAGGCGACCTCGGCGAGTCCGCTAGGCGCTGTCCGGTAGGACGCGGCGACCTGGCCTCACGCGACCCAGGTGGGTGCGGTGGCCCGCTCGCTCGCGCCACGGACGAGCGCCCGGCGGGGGTATCAGTGGGTCGGTACGGACCCGCAGGTGGAGGCACAGGTTGGGGAGTCTGCTGCACGTCAGTGAGCGACTCACCCAGTGTGCTTCCGTGGCGGGGTTGGGGGGTCCTCAAGTGGGTGGCTTCTTCTCCGTCTGAGTCGCGCGCCGTGCGTGCGGTTCTGCGGGCGCCGGAGCGACCGCTGCCGCGCTGCTGGGCGCGCTGCGGTTGGGGAATCGCGGATTTCCCGCTGGAGCTCGGTTTGGGCATCTCGCCCTCGCTGCGAAGGCGCCGCGTGCCCGGGGGCTCGCGGCGCGGCTGCTACTATCCGGGAGTCTTCCGGGCGCCTAGGCGCCGACTTTGCCCACCTCCGAAATTGTAACAATCCCGGGGTAGGCAGAGAAAGCGATGTGCGCACGAGCGAGGGTACTTGGGCGAGATGCGGCCAGTCCTTAGGATGCGCGCGCTAGCAACCCGCGCTATATTTATAGCAAGCCGGCAGCACAAGCGAGACGGCCTAGATTTCTATTTCTTTCTAACATTTCTTGTAACTACCTTATCTATTATTTACATTTTTATTTATTCATTATTTATAATATTATTTACTTAGTTACTTAAGAATTATTGGTAAAAATTCCTTTTATTTTATTGGTTTGTATAATTATTTAAGTCATTATTGGTCGATCAAAATTGTAGCCGGGAATATAAATACAGGGTGCCTTCCTTAATAAAGCATTCCATTCTCAAGCCTCAACCTTCTGAACAACCAGTAGTTTTATTCAACCCACTACAATACCTGGAGTCAGTAGGACACCGCTACACCCTACAGTGGTGATCCTACAAATTAAAAAGTGAAAGTTTCCTAATTTTGTCACTCACTCACCGATCATCAAAAGTCTAAGGTACTTCTAGTGGACATAGAAGGAGTTCTAATTTAGGATACAATTAGATTTCAGTGTTCGAATCAAGGAAAAACTAAAATATTTTTCAATTTCTGTCCAGTTTTCTAGATACATCAACTGCAAAATAACTTTGTAATCCCATATGTTTCTATATATTTATAGAATTACAAAGTTATATTGGTAGTTAATAAAACAGTGTACCCATAAATATGTAGGATATAATAGAATGATAGGTTAGGGTAGGTTGGGTAAGAACAATGGTTCGACAGGGGAAGTACCACCGCCACAAATATTACAAGCTTGAAAAGTTCTCGCGTTTCGGTGGAAGGGTGTGGTTGCCTGCAATATTTTTGTATGAGGGACTGTATTACTCCTCGGTATTAGGTATTGTATTACTCCTTGGGAGTAGCAACGCATCTTTGATCGACTTTAAATTGAATCCTTGTTCTATATGAAGCTGTTTACAGATTATCATGAGCAGCAGTGACCACTTACAGGTGGACTTCATGCTCGTTCGCTATTTTAGTTTTACTAGTCACCCGTAGCATCGGTCGAAATTCGACCATAATTTCAAAATTCATAAACTAACCTTCATATTGTCCAAAGTAGTAAGAATATTTCTCAAATTCAAATAAAATGTAATAATTTATTAAGTAATTTTGAATGCACCCGTTAAATGTAAAGAGGCTTAATCAGCTAAACCGCATTTAAAAGCAATAGCGGGTAATTTGACAAAGACAGTGACATTTCTGGCGTTATCTATTTTCATAGTAAGACATTGAATGTTCTATTTCGTTTATTATTTCTGTGTTTGTGACAAATGCACGGTAGTGTGTGTAATGTGATTTTATGTATGTTACATGCATTATTTAAATAAATAATAACATTCTGCACTTCTTCTCTAAGTCCACTATTATCGTGCAAAATTTCATATTAATCCGTCCGCGGCATATTACTTAAAAATGCGTCACAAGTTTTTGTTTCACGTATAATATATAGATAAAAAGAAAAAAATAGGTACCTACATATAATTGTGTTCAAGGTAACTTGCAGAATAAAAAACTTTTGCTTTGTATTTTCAAAAGGAGTAGGATCCTATAAGATTTGACTCTGAAGGAACCTTTGCTACATGTATAATCCTTCTGACTAACTAGCCAACCAAGTAAGCCTCCAATCTCACCTGAGCTGATTGGAGATGTCTATAGGTGACAGTAGGTACTTACTATCAAATACTACTTCTACTTTTTATAAAAAGACATTAATCCAAGTGATCTAGATAAGTGGCATCTATGCGATATAATTATCACCTTACAAATATAAGCTTTAATCTATATATTTTAAATATCCATGAGATAAAAGAAGACTCTGTAGATAAAATAAAACAATAAATATAATCCGTACCGATAGATCACTTACATTCGAGCTCTCACGATGAAGCACTTAGTGTCTTTACTTTCTTTAGTAGCTTGTAAGTATTTTCTTACTATTTATTTAATTTTTGATTTTTGTGCAGGTATGTAACAATATCCAAAACATAAAGTAATATGACGATCAGCAATTTTTTATGGGCACCTTCATTTTCGAAGAACATGTTAAATTGTCGTCCCGAATGCTAAAATTAATAATCTTACTAATTTTTATCTTATTTTGCGAAACCTTTGGTGTAACCACACAGCAAAATTCTACAATTCCGCGGGATCCAGCATTGTGTTTTGAACTGTTTAATCCCGTAAAGCGTTCACCAATTATAGTCCTCATAATATATTTTTCTGATTTAAGGATTTTATAAGACGCCTGTTCATTTGTAGTATGCTGTTTAGGGGACTTTTTCCTCTAAATACTTTTGGAAAACTCCATCTACTCACAATAGCATTATAGGTAGCATTTTAAAGATGGTAAAACCTATTGTGATTCACTTCTAAGATCCCACCGTCACATCTGTTTCTGTCAAAGAACATTTGAGTCATAGTGTCATGTCTAATTGCGACCTTATGATTGTAGTCTTGGCCCTGATAGCGATTCGTTTAAAAAGTTCTTACCAACAAATACTAACCACTATTGATAGATGAATATATATTTATAAAGTGCAGATTTTTGTTAATATATATTATTAGGACCGTCTTAGAAAACTAATAAACAACACGTGACGTCACTGGGCAAGGGCCTATATAAGAAATGCGAAACCTGTACCTGGGTCATTTGCTCGTTGGCTTTCGAAGCGATAGGTTCTCGTTCAGTGTTCGTCATTGCGTTTTTATTGTTGTGAACGATAATAGTGTGGTTAAATTATCGCTTAATATTTGTAAATTGATTAGTGTTGAAATTAGAAAATGTCAGTATTTTTGTTAAATAAATTTATTGTTTGTAGGAAAGTTATTTTTTTTAAATATTGTGGCTCGTGCGCTAAATTCAGAAGTGGGATTGGCTTTTCAGCCCACTTACTCTCATTATTTTTAGAATTCTAGTCGTGGGTACTTTGTAAATCTTACGTTAACATTTAGGTTTCTAAAACAAAACGATTTATTCTCCGGTAAATTGAAGTTTAGGTCCTTAGGGTCTGTTCGTGGCATTACGAATCGGTCGAGATCGTGAAGTAGGTCGAAAGGCACTCCGCCGATGCGGACTGATGTGTGTCTTAAACGAGGGCGCCGTTTTGGTCATGCTAGGGATTCTTGTGGGTCTGGTGATGGTAGTAGTGAGCGATCTCCGGTGCGTAATCACAACCTTTGATTGGGATCATGTGATGAATGGTCGCGGTCGTGCGCATAAGCGTTCTTCACGGCGTCGTCGCCGCGAGTATTCCTCAGGTTCGGACCGAGATCGTGCGCGTGAGTGTGTTTGTAGGCTTGCGTCGGTTCGCCGCCGTCGTTTGCGTAGTGGCGAAAGCTCGATGGGGCAAGCGTTGGTTGCTATTGTGTCCCGGCTTAACGATGGCGAACGGGGGACGGCAGACGCGTCTTCGGTGTCGTCTTGAAGTGATAACACTCCTCAAAGTAGTCACGAACCGTATGTCGGTGCAACGCAAGCGCTCGCGGGTACCTTTGCTGTCAATCAAGCAAAGCGCGCTTATTTTGTGTCGAATTTCAATCCGTCGATGCACGACTCTGAGGTGTGGTGTAGTGATGTGGAACGGGCGAAGTTGTCTGATGGCTAAAGTGGTTTAGTGTTTTTCACGTGTTTCAGTTTTGCCTTAAGGGTGATGCTAGGACGTGGCTTAACGAGTGGACGACGTAATCGGTCGTGGTCGAATTTTATTAAGGAATTTAAATCCCGCGTAAGATTGTCTACGCTAGTATTCTTTTTGAGGTTGTGAACACGTGCTCTGATGAATTTCTGTTGTATGACGAGTGTACTCGTCGATCGTTGTTGCGCCTTCGTATAGTCGAATGGGCTTAGCTAGGAGCTCATGGTTCGGATGGTTGTTCGCGGAATGACAGACGCACAAATCAAAGCAGTGGCTTCGAACTCTAGTTTAACGGTCTACAGTTTGGTTTCGTTTCTAGCTAATTGTATTGAACCTGAATTCAACGTCAGGCCTGATATTCGTAGACCGGTCGTGACGGGTAGGAACAGAATGCAGACTTACAGACCATACATTGGGTGCTGCTCGTAAGGCAAAACGGGTCAAGTCGGAGTTGATTGTCGGGCGCCGCTGCAACAGCGTGCCGCCCCTGCCAACGTTGGCACTGAGATTAGGTCGTCGTTGGCACTGAGTCGTGTGGGTTTTGTAAGAAGGATGGTCGTAACGAAGACTTATGTTTTGCCGGGTACGGATCTCTCACTTGGGCTCCAGGCCAGAGGAGTATTGGCTTGTGTGGGGAACTGTCAAGTGACTCGGGGACTGACGACATTTGCACCGCAGTCATATAGGGTGTTCCGGTTGACGTGTCAATGGATAGCGGAGCAATTAACGTTTCATTTTCATACTTAACGGGTACTCACGATATGCGGTTTTTGAATACTTTTGGAATTCTTTTTGCCGATATTTCGACCCAGTTATATGGATCGTGGTCACGGCGAAACTGGAGGGGAGAAACCGTTGACAAGCACTGATAGATTAACGTATCGACCCTATGTCTAGTTCGTTTTTCTTTTTTAGGTTCCATATCACGACGTACAACACTAACTGTATCCTTAGGTACCGAACTTTGAACTCTGTGATTGACATCTTCTCTATAAAAGTCCTTAGGATATTTTTGATCTCTATTGCTTCTCTTACTAAACGTGAAAAGTAATGACGCCCCGCGGAGATCACTTGAGGTTTATGTAATTCAATCAAGTGGTTAGAGCCAGAATTAAGTATGTGTTCAGATACCACAGATTTCTTCGGGTTATTATTTTTGTCTGCGCTGATATGTTCTTTAATATGTTGATGTCCTTTGAAGTCGTTAAGCGTCTTTCGTGCCAGCGTAAGCCTACGTATTGTCTGTTGAAAGGGCTAGGTAGCAATGGGATAGTGGCGCGTGAGTACTTCAATTTTATATTTGGAATTCCTAATATAGCTTTAGAGGCAGATTTTATGGTCGTACCTACATATTGCATGAATGCGCCGATTGTTATCGGTACCGACGTTGCTAAATGGAGACAGTGTTGTGTTTGTTCAGACTAAAGATAGTCAGTGTATTGCTCGTGGGCTACATGTTGGCGCTGTGCGAGGGGTGGACGGGCCTACTGGTACACCCATTCAGGGTACCGAATTGGATTCTTTGATGTCTGTTATCTCTTCCTTTCGCCCATTTTTGATGGTTGGTGCAGCGACTACAACAGTTGAGACGGGAGGTATGAATATTGGGTTGTCTAGTTCAGTGCCGGTGGCATATCATCCGTATCGTCTATCTCATTTAGAAGGATTGAGGGTTCGCGATATTGTCAGGGATTTGTTGGATAGTGACATGGTTAGAGAGTCGGAATCGGAGTGCGCTGGTCCCGTAGTCATGGTCAGGAGGGGACAGGATATGCGTCTATTTCAGAGCATTTAATCGGATTGCTATTTGAGACCGATACTCGCTGCCGCTCATTGAGGATCACATGATCACATTGATGGATCACACCATCTGGGTGAGTACGAATTCTTTTCCAGTCTGGACATGGCGTCTGGATTCTGTCGGGTTCCGATTGACGAGGACTCTGTGCAATTGGCGAGATTTGTGGTGCCTAAAGGGCATTGTGAGTTCCTTAAGATGCCATTTGGGTTATGTGATGCTCCGGCTGCGTATCAGCGCATCATCGGCGGAACCCTTAAGAAGTTTATTGATGCCGGAAACGTTCTTGTCTATATGGGTGATGTACTTTTGCTGGGTGTGACTGTAGAGGAAGGCATTAGGCTGCTGAGAGATGTGTTGCAGAAGCTAGCAGATGCGTTGTCTTCAGTGAACCTACAAGGGTCACGGTATGTCACGGTCAGGTTGGGCCGAGCCTTGGAGGGATCGAGGCCTTGGTTGGCGTGCTTGCGCCAGGCAATGTTGGGCAAGTTCGGCAATTTTTGGGCTTGACTGGCTGTTTCCGGCGGTGCATGGGAGATCGCGCTGCGAGGACTGCAAGCATTTCTAAACTTTTAGAGAAGGGTGTTAAATTTCATTCGTCCACGGTCCACCAATTCGCACTTGGTCGGCGCGGTGGACTACGGCCTAAACTCTCTCATTCTGAGAGATGACCCGTGCCCAGTAGTGGGACAATAATGGGTTGACGACGACGTTAAATTTGAGTGGGGACTTGAGCAGGAGCAAATAAGGCAATACATCATTAACTGTTTATCTAATGAGCCTATACTTGCAATTTTTGATCCACAATTAATCACAGAGTTGCACACAGATGCAAATAGCGTAGGATATGGCGCGGTGTTAATGCAAATATATTGTGACGGTAATAAGCGCGTTGTCGGCTACCTTAGTAAGTATGGTGAGACTAGACGCAGAAGGCAGGTATCATCATTACGAACTAGAGACACTCGCGGTCGTCAGGCCATTGCAACACTTCGGACATTATCTAATTGATGTTAATTTTACTTTGTTTACTGACTGCAATGCTCTGAGGTCTGCTGGGCGCGAGAGGGATCTGCTTCCTCATGTTGCGCGCTGATGGATTTACTTACAGGACTTTAACTTTAAAATAGGAGTAATGATGTCACGTACCGATTGCTTGGGTTAAAATCCATCAGCAGCGCAGGTGAACAGCATCGAAAAGTCCTTAAGCTGGGTACAGAAGGCCGCTGGCGCTGGTGCTCAGGCTCTGTTGCAAGAGTTGTCGGACGGTCAATTAGATCCTACACGTTATGTTTGTCAAAACAACATTCTCTTTTATCGCTATTCTCCTGTAGGAGAGGAGTCTCAACTGTTATGTTGTATTCCCAAAGGTTACCGCTTAAGTTTATTGCGTGTTTTTCATGATGAGCGCTAGCACGTTAGATTGGCAAGCTCGACTCGGGGATGAGAGGCCCGTATCGAGTTACGAAGGTACTTGAGAGTGACCGATGTGAATTAAAGTTGGTTAGTGGAGCCTGTGGTAAAAACCTCACAGAAGTGGCACAATACATGGTGCTCTGGAAGGGAAAGTGGTGTCCCGAGAGTCGCGTGGTATTTTTTGATATCATGATTTTTATGTAACGAGCTTTTATATAATTATTTTGTTTCTGTGCAGAGTTGGATGTTGCTGATTCGAACTGAGACGAGTCAGCAGACTTCAGACGCGGTCTGGCAGGCTTCAGACGCGGTCTGGCAGGCTTCAGACGCGGTCTGGCAGGCTTCAGACGCGGTCTGGCAGGTGTCGGACGCGGTCCGGCAGGAATTGGACACTGTACGATGGGACAGTGGTCCTACAGACACGATTAAAGACAGGGGCTTTATCGTGGTCTGGGTGGTCCTACAGACACGATTAAAGACAGGGGCTTTATCGTGGTCTGGGTTGGCCTTCGGATGCATGGTAAAGACAGGGGCTTTACCATGTATGCGAGAAACACGTAGAGAGGCGTGTAAAGGCCGTCGGATGCATGGTAAAGACAGGGGCTTTACCATGTATGCGAGAAACACTTTGTGTGGTGTGTGAAGTGACGGTTGGAAATCGCGAGCCAACCGTCATATATACTTAGCTGTTTATGACTGAGATCATGTATGACAAAGATGATGTATGAAATGGAAAAATGTGAGAGTTAGTTAGGAAGTTAGTTGGTTGTGCTAGGTTTGTGTGAAGGGGGCCTTGAATGTGTGAAGGATGAAAGATAGGCAAATTGGGTAATGCTTCCTGGTATTTATTTTTATTTGTGAATTCGCCAGATACTGATTCTGAAACCGAGGTAGACGGTAGAGGCTGGGCCTTCATCCGCACGTTCTGCAAATTTGGCAAGTGACCATGCGGAAGCTGGACTCTCATCAGCTGCTGCTGCGAACGTGCTATGCGAAACTCAGCGTCGAGTACGAATCGGTGCCCCGGGACGGTGCACAGTCAGGAGAGGCCGTATTAGGACCGTCTTAGAAAACTAATAAACAACACGTGACGTCACTGGGCAAGGGCCTATATAAGAAATGCGAAACCTGTACCTGGGTCATTTTCTCGTTGGCTTTCGAAGCGATAGGTTCTCGTTCAGTGTTCGTCATTGCGTTTTTATTGTTGTGAACGATAATAGTGTGGTTAAATTATCGCTTAATATTTGTAAATTGATTAGTGTTGAAATTAGAAAATGTCAGTATTTTTGTTAAATAAATTTATTGTTTGTAGGAAAGTTATTTTTTTTAAATATTGTGGCTCGGGCGCTAAATATATATTAAAGAAATATACTTATTATAACTTATTTTTTGTCAATGAAAATCCAGCAATATAAGAAAAATATAAAACGTACCGAATAGGTTGCCCCCCTTACATAGTGAAATAATGCAGTATGTTCCCAGTTTCCTCTATTGTGGTGTGTACATTCTACCTAGCCTTGGGACATAAAAAACAAATGTTTATAATTTATTTTATTTACAGTATGCGCTGGTAGTGCCGTTCCCTTAGTACCAGGGGATAACAGCCACTACGTGGAAGGTGAAAGCCGCTATATTTGGATGCCCGATGGTGAGGGTGTACCCCACTTAGTTGACCTCCAAGAGCCAGTTGATGAGGAACTTCTGAACAGCAGAAATGGTGCAAACAACCAATACTGGCTCTTCACTAGGTAAAGACTAAAATTGTAACAAACCATCATTGCAGTACTGATCGGGAAGTTCTTTAGTGTCAGTAGATCTTTATTTTTACGTTTCAGTTTGTATTTTCTGTGAAATTTCTAATTTTATTTGTCACCCTGTCAAACCCAAACGTTCCATATATTTTCCCCTTGTAACAACAATTGGTCCATACCGCTTTTCATCATTGTCCAAAAAGATGTTTACTATGATGTTTTTTTCAGAAATAACCGTAACAACGCTCAAGTGATTCAGAACGGCAATGCCAATAGTCTCAGGAACTCGAATTACCGCGGAAACAGGCCCATTAAGGTTATTGTCCACGGATGGAATAACAACGGAAACTCTCCGATGAACCCACAAATTACAGCGGCGTTCCTCGCTGTTGTCGATGCCAACGTCTTCGTCGTTGACTGGCGTGGTGTGGCTAACAGCAACTATAACACTGCAGTGGCCGGTGTACGTGGCGTCGGCCAACATTTGGGCAATTTCCTCAACTGGGTCATTAATACAGCGGGCGGAAATTGGAACAATGTTCATTTAGTTGGGTTCAGTTTGGGAGCGCACGTTGTAGGAAACGCCGGACGCACAGTCGGCGGCCGAGCCGCCCGTGTCACTGGTAAGAAATTACAACATTATTTTAATATAGTTTAAGTAGTTACTAACATAATTGTTATTATTTTTTGTTTTAACAAGTTACCTTCTTAAATGCACTAATGAAATAGCAGAATGATAAACGTAAATAAAATCGAATAAAAGGAATACGACGTGTGTAAATAAGTGAAAATAGAGCGTACGTTTCTTTTTTAATATTTACAAAGGTGATGCAGATAGCTTACCGGATAATAAGTAGCACTACCATCTATACGTAAATACCCAAATACCCAAGTAGGCGGCGAGTTCTGATTGAGGTCACTCACAGATATATGAGTAGGTAGACATATAATGACACCTTACTAGATTATATTCATGTATTTTACTACGTTCCAAAGCTCTCGTATTCAACACGCAGTAGAGGACTTCGGGATCTCCAACGAAATACAAGTAGAGTCCTCTGAGCGCAATGCCCTTTTCGGGCTCTTCGCCGGTGAGCAAATACGCACACGCTCCTGTTCTTTAGCATGGCATGCGACCACACATGCCGCCGTCCATGCTAAGTTCACGTGGCTGGATGATTCAAGCGGGATGCGGGAGGAAAGAGTGGGAAATGTTGCCTCCTGTAAACATCAGCTAGGACCAGCCACCACCAGCCACGTTTTACGACATGCATTCCTTTGCCCTATTCTTGCCTCGGATCTACAGAGACTGGGCATTTTTACTTATTTTTGTAATATTTTAAGGTTTGGACCCCGCTGGACCGCAATGGGGCGGTAACTCGAACGCTTTGAACCGCAACTCTGGTCGATACGTTGAGTCCATACACACCGATGGTCGCGCACTTGGCATCATGGACGCCATTTCCCACGCGGACTTCTACCCTAATGGAGGCAGGAACCCTCAGCCTGGTTGCACCATCAGTACTTGCTCTCACGGAAGAGCCACGGAACTCTTTGCAGCCACTGTTAGATATAACCGCCTCGTCGGCAGACGCTGTGTCAATCTTCGGGAGGCTGAACTTGCAACTTGCAACGGAGCTTCTCTCAACATGGGCAACAGTAACCTTGGAAAGCGAGGGTATGCCATACATTCTAATTAAAGTCTTAACGAATAGATGTTAGTAATGTAATACTTTGCCTTAATTTTATATTCATAACTTTTTGTTATCGCTCGAATCGATTTATCGATCGAATTCTCTTCCGATTCCGATCAAGTTTAAGATACTAGTCTGTAATCAACATGGAGTTAGTTACGGATGTCAAGGTATTAATATTAATATTGTATAGATGCTTATAAGACTAGAGTTCTACACGAAGTTGATCACAGGTGCTTTACCACTCCAGATAATAATAATGTTTTACAGCCATTATTTTTAATATCATAGATTCTTAGATATTTACGAAATGAATGAACATGCTTTTGATACGTTTCATACAAAATTCTAGTAAGCATGGGTTAAAGCACTGATAACGTAATTCTATTCATTATTTCGTTATTGAACCAATATGCGGTATTCTTAATCACATTCACATGTAATTTAATTTATTTCAGAACCGGTATCCACGGTCTTCGTACTGGACGCAGTTGGCCTTTTTAAAGAATTTTGAACAATTTCTAGCCACGTGTACAAATCAATGTAATAATTTATTGTCTCAATGAAATAATATAATCAAAGCATTTACGAGTATGTCGATGTTTTATTTCAAACTTTCCTTACTTATTATCTTTATCTTTATCAAATATAAGGCAAGATACTGGAGCTAGGTTTTATTACCTATGTAAAAACAAGATGATACAAAAAAAATATACAAAGAAAAACCGTAAACCCACTGAATTTCTTGCGTAACGTCTTTCGTGTTTCGTTCGCCTTCCTTATACTTTTGAAATGATGGCCAAAGAGGACAAAAATGTTTTTGTACGATTTATATACTGCGCATTGCAAGCTTGCCTCGCAGTCGAAGATCTTCCAATTCTCGAAGAACAAGTGAACACTCATTAATACCGGAAATCGAAACAACGTAAGTTGAAGACTGTCTGTACTAACAGAAAGTAGCTTAAAGTAAAGTAGCTAGTATGTACAATATACAAAAGGCAAACAAGAATAAGGCAAATAAGACAGACATAAAAAAGAGAAAGAGTAGCGTAAAGAGTTAATGTATAAATACAAATTGAACTATACTCTAATATAAATGGGACCCCATGACACGCACTACCTTTCAAATAAAAAAAAATCATCCAAATCGGTTCACCCAGTCCGGAGAAATGAGGTAACAAATATAAAAAAAAAAAAAATACAGACGAATTGATAACCTCCTCCTTTTTGGAAGTCGGTTAAAAATTACGAAACCACCCGGAGCAGAATTTACTAGTATTCTGGAACTCGCTATCGAAGTAATCTCAATATATACAAGTACCGAACAAAGACTGTCGGAGCACCATCGCTCCCCAGGCATGGTCACCTAGCCTGGTGGGAGATTTCCCATTGTCAAATCTCCGCATCGCGTTAAGTCACCTAAATGCGTGTCTCTGCAATCGGTTGACGAAAAGAATATTACACGTATAAAATATTGTCACCTCCTTCCATCAATTGTCACCTTAGCTCCTCCTGTATACACTATATTATACAAAGATGCAAAAATTGCCGCCCCCAAACGTGCTGGTCAAGACGATCTACTCCGCCCTGGCATGCTACCCCTCTAGATGGATGCCCAAGGAGGCCAAAAAGAGGACTGAAATCCTAGCGAGAGATATTGCGCAATATTAGAACACTAGGAGGTCAATGACAAAAATATTCGTTTTCAATTAAGTACGTATCTAATTAGTAATTTAAACCTGATTACCACGATATTGCACTGTGATAATGATCTACAAAGTCGATAAAGTTAAACAAATCAATCAATAAGAAGTTTATACATATTTTGATTTCTATTCGTTGGAACAATTAAAATATGATCAACAATGTGGTGCCAAGTCTTGTTTCATATTATCATCATATCTGAGGTATAATAATACCTTATTATAACTCAGATATGATGTGGAAACTACCATCACCCAAACTCAAGTTTGTAAAAACTGGTTTTAAAATATTTATATCAGGATAATTCTATCGTAATATAATTATTGTAGAAAAACGTTGGATGTCTAAGCTTAAATAAAATGATGAAGAATTTGATCTTTTAATCCTCAATCCTGATGATGAAAAGATAGTTCAGAGCCTAAACCAACGAATTTGACCCTTAGTGCTAATATAATAAGATTACTAAGTAGAGACGTTTAAAATTTTAACGTCTCTGAAGAAGAGAGAAAATTAAAATTTGTACACTGATGATACAGGATACTGCTAGCCTAGCCTGCAAAGCTTGGCTATTCAGTGCATATGAATATATAACAAAATTGTTAGGCGATGAAAATTTTGATCTTAAACTTCAAGCTATTACAAGATATTACAAGCCTAATCAGAGATATAGATTGGTATTGATGCTACGTAAAAATACGGTCCTATTCATAGACAGTTTTATGCCTAGTATACATCCACGAGAACGAAGCTTCCAAAAATAGGTAATATTGATCTTTATTACACAGAAATCTTCTGGTTAAGAAGCCACCTATTGTGGAATTAACCGTCACGAATACCACTCTGATACGATACGATAGATGATTATCCTGGACTGATAGTTTTCTCTGTTTGCAAAATGGCGAGGCCACGGGCATGGGTTTGCTTTCTAGTGCGGCTTACCTAATGTTGGACGCCTATAGAATTTGGAGTTCTGTGTCAGTTTTATTTTTATTTGCGTTTCGAGGCCTATAACCGTAACAGTAGTCCAGTATAAACCGCCTAGGTTTTGTTATTGGTATTTGGAGTAAATATGTGATCTACCACAGAGAAGAAAAAGGAGGATCTATCTCTAGCTCCTCTGACGTCCTACTCTCCGAATCAAAAGACAAAAAGACAAGTTACTATCCCAAAGTAACTATCTAAGGTAGTGAAATGCATGTTATAATCACTATGCACTTTTGCAAATGTTTTCCAAAAACATTAATGGTGAAAGAAATATCAGTAGTGTGATAAAATGCTAACTTCTACATAAAACTTATTTTGGTTCATGTACTGTTAAACAATGAAAATGTTGTATTTTTTACCATACTCTTACATGAACTTGTCCAAGATGCGTACCACAAAAACCCAGAACATAGCAGTGCTTAACGATGATATAGCACTCAGAAAAAATCCACTGGAGTCGAGCTTTAACGGTGAGTGCCTATATGTATTACCTAGTGATTAACAAATATTAATATTAGACATTCGCGAATGCGAATACGAATGCTAATTTCGTTTTTTTCCAGTTTTTTTTATTTTATTTATTTATTTATAAGTTTTTGTACACGGACACATAATAAGGAAACATATTTAAAATAGACATAGTACAAAGGGCTACTTATTCCAATATGAAATTTCTTCCAGCAGCCCTGTGAGAGGAAAGGGTATATAAAAGCAAATCCAGTGTGCACAAACTAGATATAATATATAAATAAAATATAAATACTTGTTTAATAAACATATATACCATATATAACATATACATATAACATATAAATATATATATATATATATATATATATATATATATATATATATATATATATATATACAGATATATTAAATATACACATATTACATATATATTATGAAAGGGACAAGAAATGCTCTTTGACTCTTCTTTTAAACAGAGAAATAGTTTTAGATAGGCGTATTTCTGGTGGTAGTGAATTCCACAGTCTAACCGCATGAACAGAGAAGGAGTGTGAATAGTGGGAGGTTTTGTGGGAAGGATAGTTAAGAAGGGATTTAAGGTGCGATCTGCAGGGTGCTAGAGAAGGTCGCGTGTATGAAAAACGATGTTTCAGGTATGAAGGAGAGGATGGATTTTTAAGTACATTGTAGAGGAGGCAGAGGATTCGAGTATTCCTGCGATAACGGATTGGGAGCCACTTGAGATCCTTGCGAAAGTGGGAGATACGATCAAATTTCCGTAAACCAAAAATAAATCTAATACAAAGATTTTGCAAGCGCTCAAGTTTATTTAATAATTCCTCCGTGGCATCCAAATAACATGCGTCCGCATAATCTAAAATCGGCTGAATGAGAGTTTGAGTAAGGGAAATTTTAGTTTTAAAGGGCAAAAATCCTTGAAGACATTTAAGCGAATGCAGAGTAAAGTGAACCTTACGACTTACTTCCCGCACATAAGTGTTCCATGTTAAATTGGTATCCAGAATAACTCCAAGGTTTTTAACAGTGTCAGAGTACGGAATACGAGTGCCATCGATAAATAATGTAGGTAATTTAGATAAGTCAAGTAAATTACAATGGTACTTTCTACCGATAATGATCGCTTGAGATTTACTTGGATTGACCAAAATTCCGAATGCCTTAGCCCATTCACTTATACGGCAAAGATCATTATTTAAGGTGTTAATCTCGCTAACGGCATTCGGTACAGAAAAGTGACGGTATAGCTGCAAATCGTCTGCATAAAGATGGAAATGTGAAGAAATAATTTTTGTAATGGAATTGATAAAAATAGAGAAAAGCAAAGGAGAGAGAACGCCACCCTGAGGAACACCAGCAGCGAGCTCGCACCAGTCTGAGAAATACTCTCCTTGGCGAACCCGCTGTGATCGTCCTCGAAGATAGGAATTAAACCACGAAGCGGCAGAAGATGAGACGTTATTGGCTCTGAGAACTCCAATAAGGATGTCGAAGTCAACGGAAGTAAAAGCACTGCTAAAGTCTAATAGGACTAATACAGTTAGAGACTTATTCTCAATCGCTCATCGGATATCATCTGTGACATTTAGCAGCGCCGTTACTGTGCTATGACCGGGTCGGAAACCAGACTGGTAAGGGCTTAAAAGAGAATTAGTAATTAGATAAGAAGAAAGTTGCTTGTGGACAATGTGTTCAAGTACTTTAGAGAGAAATGGCAGGATAGAGATAGGACGAAAATCCGATACAGAAACAGCGTTCGCATTCTTCGGCAAAGAGGTAATGTTTGCCTGTTTCCAGACTAAAGGAAAAGTAGAGGAGGATAAAGAAAAATTCATTAAGTGAGTTATAATAGGAAGTACATTTTCAAGGATCAGTGAAATCATCTTTGAACACAAATTGTCATTTCCAACCGCGGTCGAAGTAATGGACTTGATCGATTTCTTAACGTCTTCTTCAGTAACTACCGTGAGGTTAAAGGGAGAACAAGATGGTTTTGGAGCCCTTAATAAAGCAGTCAGTGTGTTACTTTTAGTGATTGGATCCAAACAGTAAGGAGGTAAGGAAAAATGTTTATTCAATTGGTTAAGATCCATATCACTACCAGTAGCACATGACTTTGTGGATATCCCTACAGATTTAAGAAACCTCCAAACCTCAGCGGAGCTACGGTTGACGAGTGAGTCGTGAAAGTAGCGTCTCTTTGCATCCCTACACAGGCGGTTGCAGCGATTCCGTAGTTGCTTAAAAATGGTTAAATTCCGCTCTGAAGGACATCGTTTATATTTTCTTTTAGCTTTGTCTCTACGCCCCATATAGTCTTTAATATCAGAGGTAAGCCAGGGAGCTGGAGCGCGTTTAATTTTAACGCGCCTGAGAGGTGCGTGGCGGTTATAGAGTCCAAGTATTAGATGATTGAATGCACAAACTTTGTCATCGATGCTGGTACTATTAAGAATTTGTGTCCAGTCAATAGCATCAACATCACTCCGCAATGCCCTCAAGTCAATGCCCTTGTAACTACGAAGTGTGAGATATTGCGGCTTACGCTTAGAAGTGCGAATACGGTAAGAGAGATACACAAGATCGTGATATGAAAAACAAGATGTGAGTTGCCCATGAGTATCAACGTTACCAGGTGAAGAGACAATCATCAGGTCAAGCAACGATGGAGAGCAATTTGGAAAATGGTGAGTTGGACTTAACGGTAGAATCTGTAGATTATAAGAAGCTAATAGAGATTGCAACTTGAGTGCACGGAAATCATTTTTAAGTAAACAAGTGTTAAAATCTCCCATTATTATAATATGGTCAAAAACGGTGCATGCGTCAGATAAAATGTCATCTAGAGTGCCAAAATAGTCAATATTAAGACTTGGGCTGTATAACAGACCAAGTAGCACTTTAGAGGTGTGGACAGTAACTTCTAAAAAAAGATACTCAGCTGACTCCGTGTACTGAGACGGTGACGCATTGACAACCTTATAAGGTATATCGGCGCGTAGATATATGCATACACCTCCACAACCTTTACCTATTCTATCATTACGAATAAGAATATATCCTGGTAACGCGAACTGGGAGGAAAGAAGTGAGGGTTTTAGAAAGGATTCCGAAATTAGTAACGCGTCTAGGTAGGCAGTGCTAAAGGATGCCAGAAGATCTGAGTAATGTGCAGGAACACTTTGGGCATTTATGTGAGCAATATTAAAATTGGACAAATAATTGGAGTAAGTAGCGGATATCTGATCATGCAGGGTTAGACAGGCGGAAGAAGAGTCACTGTCGGCGCTAACGAAGCTGCAATTTGACGAAGAGCATGAGAAAAAACTATCATTAGCATCAGTAAAGTCATTCATAATAAATATATAGATAAAAAATAATTAAAAATATAATATAAAGTATACAAATAATAATAATAAAAATACAAAAAATCGCTATGCACAAACCCTTAGTACTCACTATCAGGAGTGTTGAAAGAATTTTTTTTTATCTGATTGAAGTACTAAACGAGCATTAAATCCACCTGATGGTAAATGGCCACTCCCGCCCATGGACATCTGTAATCAACTTCATACAGGGATTCCATCTGTAGTCAATCACAGATGCGTTGCTACTCCCGAGGACTATGATGGTCGCCTCATATAAAAGTGTGCTGGCAACCACACCCTTCTATCGAAACGCAACAAATGCTTCACATAGGTGTGGCGGTGGTACTTCCCCGGTCAAACTACACTGGTTCTATTACCTGGAAAAGTTCTCCAGGTCGAGAACTGGAGAACTCTGTCACCCTATAACGAGTTATAGGGCGACAGAGGATAAAAATGTTGGCTTTTTTTTTGGGTTCGCATTAAATTTGTATAGATTTGGTCAACTTTTTTTGCAAAACACTGCAATACAATATTAGTAAACATTTACACAATTCTCTCGAAAGTGAATGTCTAAAAACTTGCTAATATTCGCGAATGCGAATGCAAGTAAGCATTCGTCACATCACTAGCGTATGTAAATAGAATGCACTTATCTTTGTCTTATTTTTGAGGAAAAAGTAATTTTCCGAAAGTTTCAGTATTTTTACTCATATTATTGTGGTATGCCCCACACTTCTTTTCACGCATTATGGTAAAACGATATGTGATGTATTTGCTGCCGACATCTAAATTCGATACTAGAATGTACACCCAACGCCATCTATTATTGGAGCATTCAATTAAGTGAAGAAAGTTTAAAGTAAAGAAGTTCGCATGTGATACGTAAGTCACATGACATACATATACCTATATGCACAAGACGAACTGCGTAGTTTAACATTGCCTGTATAGATGGCGTTGTTTTAACAATAACTTTTTTGGAATTTATTTAATTTTATCACGGCCAAGAAATATACCTACGTATGAATATAAATGTTTATTGCATAGGATATTTATCGTGAAGCTACATTCGAAGTCCATATATTTTTCGGGCGTGAAAGTATCTTTCTGGGTGTCTACGTTACTACTTCCTACTTTCAGTAGTAACACAGCTTATATTTGAAACTGATTTTGACGTTTGTTACTGCTGCCGTAATGCTTAGGCCAGACAAAAAAAGCTAAGTCCTCATCTCACTAGGCAGGATAAACGTAATCGATCATTCCATTTCTGTTTGTAGTTAATTACAGATATTTATGAGCGATAATGATTACTTACAATCGAGTAGATTGTAGGCATTTAAGATTATTTTAATTAGAAATCGGAGGCAGTCATGAGGATTGCCAACAGAAGTGAGATTTTTAAGCTTATAAAAATATCCAAAGTAAATTATGTCATTCTCTTACCAACACCACAACACTGGCTTCAACTCCACCATGGATTTCAGCACCATCAACCTCGACAACCACCAACAACAATTAAATAATTACCTCGGCCTCTAATACCATTAACAACATTACGGCTATCATAACCACCACTAAAAGACCGCCAATACTGCCTACTAGCCCAACAGCAGCACGGTCTTTAACATTACCACCACCTCCTGCACCTCTCCGATCCCCGTTGCAGCGTGATTGGCTAACACCATTGTAATCGCATGTGGCCACTGTCTGTGCCAATTATGGATGGTGTATAAAAACTCCATCGGAGGATGTTCCATCGGTGCATCCGTCCTCATAAATGTCCACTTTTTAATCTAAATAAGGTGTTGGTACATCTAGGTGCAGACTTATTTGTCCGCTTTTTTTTCTTGCGGACATATTAATTTTCTAAAATTTTCAATCCATAATTGGCATACACAGTGTCCACATACAGTGGTAATAGATAAAACAGGAAAACAATTGAAGTAAGGTATTTCTCTATATTTTCGAAATTTGGCGAAATTTTTAATTTGGCTTTTGGCCCTTGTTTCCCCATAAGTTATCGGTTTTTCTAGCGATGGGGCCGGCCCACTGCCACTTCAGCGTGTTAATTTTCAGAGCTATATCGGTAAGCTTCGTTGGGCTATGGATTTCATCCTTGCGAATTATGTCTCGCACGCTAAACGAATCTGAGCTTTCGAATGAGGCTTACAGTGAAAGACCACGTTTTAGCGCCATAAGTCATCGCTGGCAACACACATTGCTCGAACAATTTCGACTTTAGGCACTGGGAAATTGTAGACGAGAAGATCCAATGCTCGGCTGAGCTGTTTGTCCTAATGCAGCCCAACCGAGTTCGAGTTCGAGTGATCTTAAAGTTGGACTTACACATCCGGATTGTTTATCTCAGGTAAATGTTCTTGTCGACAACTTCGAGATTGCCGTCAACAACTACCGTGATGGGTGTTACGTGGACATTTGACATGATTTATGTCTTGTCCATGTTTATCTTAAGACCCACTCCTTGTAAGGCAACAGATACAGTTATATTATTGTAAGTTTTGATTAAATATAATGAAGAAATATATAAATCATTTTCATTCATCTCTATGAACATAATATTTTTATTTGCCGTTCATTGAAGTATAATCGAGTTCCATTTAATATTCACATACTCATAAGTACTTCTGAGGCCAGAAGTGATCAAGATAAGCGATTGGTAGCAATATGCCACACAGAAATTATAATCGATTTTTATCTTTTAATCTACAGATTTTGTATTACAATACGATAAAAGGAAACCCCGATGATAAAATAAAACAATTAATGGTAATAATAAATCGACAATTTAGTAGCCCTGTTTTACCACAAAACTTGTGAGTTTTTCTTAATACATGATTTTTTCATCTTTAACATGCTAGAAACGCCTATAACCCTATAGTAAGGGGCGTAGCTACCACTTTTTTTTATCTGACTGAAGTAGCAACCGAGCATGCAGTCCTAATGGTAAGTAGTCATTGCCGCCCATGGATATCTGTAACCAACTTCATACAGAACACGAGTTTTCACCTGAAGTCAATCACAGATGCGTCGCTACTCCCGAGGACTATGATGGTCGCCTCGTATAAAAGTGTGCCAGCAACCACACCTTTGCATCGAAACGCAAGAAATGCTTCACGCTAGAAATAGGTGTGGCGGTGGTACTTCCCCGGTCGAACTACGCTGGTTCTACCTTCAAATCTTATCAGCTGTACCATCGATGCAGGGTCCCGGGTTCCATAGGCTACATAGGGCCTCTAACGCAGACGCGTAGCTTGGAACATCTGTAAGCAACTTCATATAGAACGGGGGTTATAAGTGAATCATAGGATTATATTTCTACTCCCGGGGACTAAGACGGTCGCCTCAGTAGAAAGTGAGTCGGTAACTACATAATTTTCCCGAAACGCAAAAAATAATTCATGCTAGAAATAAGTATGGCGGTGGAACTTCCTCGGTCGAACTACAGTGGGTTTACCACCTTTATGTCTTACGTAACTTTGGTCAGTTCGGTGTGAGCAAGCGGTTTTTCCTTTGGACCTATTATAATGGCAAAATTTAACTCAAAAAGTAATAAGTGAAGCGAGACGCGCTTCGTATAGCCCAGTTGCACCTTTTAGTATGACACATTAATTAACCGTCGAATTCAACTAGTTAATCGATTAGTCGAAGAACAAAATTAAACGGTCTAGTTTCGTCGACCATAAAAACAAGGAGGACAGGAATAACAAGCTCAATTTTCCTGCTAGTGGAAGAGTATGCTCAACAGTAGATCAGTAGCGAATGAATAACCAAAATGTGTTTCTCTAAATTAAATACGTAGATAAATTAGTTCCCCCTGTGCAAATTATTTCCGCAATCATTTAAGGTACAAAATATCAGTAGTGTGATAAAATCTAAGATATTTTGATTAAGCAATGTAACTAACACCCGCTTTTGCATGCAGCTTTACTTAAAAGAAAATGTTTTACAATTAACATTTTAGGATACTCGTGCTAAAAGTTCAGTAAACGTACCACAAAGACCAGATCAAGCAATGCGTACCACTGTTGTAAAATATAGTATTTTCAAGTTATACTAGTTTCTACTAAATAATCTCGGAAAATAATGAATTTGGTTTTTTTGCACACCGACCCCTATAATTGACGCCATCTGCACCCAATATCATATATTATTGAAGACTCAAAAAAACACAATTAGTTTTGTGAGTCGCATGGCACATCTGCACACATAGCGAACTTTGTACTTTAATGTCAACACTTTACATGACTACTGCTTTTTTTTACTGGCACAGTTAATTAAATTTTTGAAATTTATTTAGTTTAACAACGACAAAGAAGTAATAACGCTTACATGTAGCATACACATGCTTTTCTGTGAAGGATATTTCTTATGGTTTACTAACGTCGAAGTTCTTATGTTTCTCTTCTTGTCCACCTTATTATAAACCCTACTGCCAGTGTTACAAGTTATTTACAACTGCTTCTGACCTTTGTTGCTGATGCAATAAGTCCTGTGTATTTTCGGGAGAGCAACTCCAAGGCCGCATCCCGCTAGGCCCAAAATTGAGCACTTCAATCCTGTTTGCCGTTAACTATATATTTCATCTAGTAGCTTCCATTTACCTACATTTTCAAAACAATTGATTACAACATAACATAGTTAATTATTATTATAGTATATGATTATTTAATAAAAATTATAGGATAATTTTGTTACGTCTCTATAAACATTTCATTTTATCGCCCGTTCGCACAGAAACATGGAACAAACTTTTATAATACAAGTTTCCATGTAAGTATAGGGAGAGCCGTTTAGTATTTACAAACTTGTAAGTACTTCTGGCCTCAGTGATCGAGATAAGTAGTCTTTAGCGATTTAATTACCACCCAGAAAAGATAATCTACTTTTAACTTTTAATCTAGAGATTTTATATTACTGAGATAAAAGGTTTGATAGATAAAATACAACAATAAATAGAACCAGTAAAGCGACAAACGAACACTGAGATTCGGGGTCTAACAATGAAATACTTAGTGGCCTTACTTTCTCTAGTAGCTTGTAAGTATTTTTGTTTGTAATTTGTGTTTTTGTCCTCTTTAATATGTTGTTACATAGCAATGTTCACACAATTTGCAACGTCGAATACGGTCAAGAGTTGGGTGGAAAGAAGCTAATGTGATACGCGCTTTCTGACACCATAGGGTACATTTTTAGCTTTCGATCCCGTTTGCTGTCATTCAATAGCAGTCGTGTTAAAACTTTATCCGTGAGCTTATGAGTGATTTGCTAGAATCCGCCATAAGTTACTCTAATCTGATCCACACGCCTAGTAGAGCAGTGATAGCCTAATGGTTGAAACTTGCCCTCTCGATCGGGAGGTCCGAGGTTCAAACCCAGGCACGCACCAATGATTTATGTGCGTATTAGAAATTAATTATCACTGCTTTTCGGTGAAGGAAAACATCGTGAGGAAACCTACACACCCGAGAGTTCTTAAAAAAAAAAAAGTTCTCGGAGGTGTGTGAAGTCCACCAATTCGCACTTGGCCAGCGCGGTGGACTATGGCCTAAACTCTCTCATTCTGGGAGAAGACCCGTGCCCAGCAGTGGGCCAATAATGGGTTGATGTGGATCCACACTCCATTCAAAGGACCACACTGGCACAGCATGGTGGAATAAGCTACGGACCACCCCCAGTTCTGGGAAAAGAACGATGTCCAGTATTGGAAAATAAAATTCTTGCAATGATTAATGATTTACCTTATTTACAGTATGCGCTGGTAGTGCTATTCCCTTAGTACCAGGGGATAACAGTCACTATGTGGAAGGTGAGAGCCGCTATATTTGGATGCCCGATGGTGAGGGTGTACCCCACCTAGTTGATTTACATGAGCCAGTAGACGAGGCGCTTCTCAACAGCAGGAATGGTGCAAACAATCAATACTGGCTCTTCACTAGGTAAATATTAAAAACTTATATACACAATATTTTTAAAAACAATTATTTACTTTTATGCCCTGAAAAGGAGAAAATAAACTTTGTTATATCTGATAATTTTATACCATTTTACAATTTTATGTACTTAGGTCATATAAAATCTTGTTGCGAGATTAAATCCAAAAATAACAGACCTATATCTGAATAAATCTAAGTTGGAAAATCTTGGGGCTAGCTTCTATAATTAATAAATTAAGCGAAATGGTTTGTGTGCCTACTATTAAGTCGATCTACTTTTCAAGCATTAAAAAATATATATTCATTTTGATATTCTTAATAATTTTAAATTCTCTTTTATAGCAAATTGTATTGCACAAATAAACCCTTGCCTTTGATATCCAAGTAAGGTGCACAAAAAAATCTACTCCATTATTTTAAAACTGCGGTAATTCTGGATTAATAATTAACTTTCTATCATTATCACTAGACGTCATTAACGCTGGTGTTTGTTTCCAGAAATAATCGTAACAACGCTCAAGTTATCGTTCACGGCAATGCTAATACTATCTGGAACTCGAACTACCTCGCTGGTCGGCCTCTTAAGGTTATTGTCCACGGATGGAACAACAATGGAAACACTGCGCTGAACCCACAAATTACAGCGGCGTTCCTCGCTGTTCTCGATGCCAATGTCATCGTCGTCGACTGGCGTGCTCTGGCCAATGGCAACTATAACACTGCAGTGGCCGGTGTGCCTAATGTGGGCCAGCATTTGGGAAATTTCCTTATTTGGCTCATCAACACTGCTGGTGGGAACTGGAACCAAGTCCACTTAGTCGGATTCAGTTTGGGAGCGCACGTTGTAGGAAACGCTGGACGCACTGCAGGCGGCCGACCTGCTCGAGTTACCGGTAAGAACTTAAAATAATATAGAGCTATTATTTTATAATAAGTGTGAATATAAAAAGCAAATTAATATACTTATTTTATGTTATGCAATCTACGTAATATAAAAATCAAAAAAAAATCTGTAACAGTATGTATAGTAACGGAATTCTGCTTGAGTTCAGTCATAGATGCGTCGTTACCCTTCAAAACCAACTTAAGAATGTAAGAATCTGTTTTTATACCTTTATCTGTTTTAACATAATCCCTACATACCTTATAAAGTTTTAAGCTGGTTTTAGGTATTAGTTACAAATGCATACAATTTTTTTCTGTCGTAATATTTTAAGGTTTGGACCCCGCCGGGCCACAATGGGGCGGCAACTCGAACGCCTTGAACCGCAATTCTGGTCAATATGTTGAGTCCATCCATACCGATGGGCGCTTACTTGGTATCATGGACCCCATTTCCGACGCGGACTTCTACCCCAACGGTGGCAGGAACCCTCAGCCTGGTTGCTTAATCAGCACTTGCTCTCACGGAAGAGCCACGGAACTCTTCGCATCCACTGTCCAATTCAACCGCCACGTCGGCAGACGCTGTGCCAATATTTGGGAGGCTGAACTCAGTTCATGCAACGGAGCTACTCTCAACATGGGCAACAGCATTATTGGCAAGCGAGGGTAAGTTAAACATTGTAATTGGAAATATACTGAATTGAATAATTCTCAAATGTTTGACTCTTTACTTACTAATACATATTTATGAACATTTCTATAATTTCACTGTAGCATAGCACTTGCCTATGAATTTTGATATTGAATCCTTACTCGATTATTGAGATCATATTTCTTAAACTAACTTATTGTTAATATATCAGAAACCTTAACTGTTATCCACCAAACGAGCTTGCAGTTCACCTGACAGTAAGTGCTTACTGCTGCCTATGGATAGCACTAAGCAACTTCGTATAGTTGTAGAACAGGGGTTTAATCTGAAGTCAATCACAGATGTGTTGCTACTCTTGAGGACTGAAATAGTCACCAGATATGAAAAAATAGCGGACCACACCGTCTTACAGAAATGCAAGTACTATTTAATACTAGAAAAAAGTATGACAGTGGTACTAACCCGGTTGAACTACACAGGTTCTAATAAACATGTTTATTTTTAATACGTAACCGTTATTTATTGTATGTATTATTCGCTTGCTTAACCTTTTATTTAATTTATATTTCCAGAACTGGTCTCTACGGCTTACTTACTGGACGCACTTGGCCTTTTTAAAGAACTGATAATAATTTCGCCGATATCTCAATTAAATAATTAACGCAATAATATCGTTTTCTTATCCTATCCTATCCTAATCTTATTATAGATTTCCGTAGTAACTCTCATAGGAAGAGAGATAAAACAGTAAAATAAACACTGCTAAAAACCTATTACTGAATAAACGACTGCGATGTTTGAAATAAATTTTAACTCCACATTCGCCATCAATGTAAGATAGAAAATAGTTTAACCCTTAATCGGGCCGAACCATAAAATCAGTTTTTTATGGCTTATGTATATGTTCTTGGGTCATGTTGGATATTAGTATACATAAAATCATATATAAATTACTGAAACTGAAAATAATGATTGTTTTACGAGTGGGAAATTATTTCCCTTTGCCTGATTATGAAGAGCCAAGGTGGGAAATAATTACCCTTTGCCCGATTACGTCTATAAATTTTAATAGACTAGTAATTTACCCTGACTCTAGTTGTGAATTTATTTTCCTAAATAAATGAGATCAGAATTATTTACAAAGAAGTGAGGTAAAGTGTCATTGCGCAAATAAATGATCCAATAAACAAATGAATCCTTAGTTGAACTTATCAGGTTTTCTAATATTAGTAAGTTCCTAATATTAGTAGTAAATATTTTCTAATATATTTTTAAGCTATTTATCATTAATTGAGTTTCTTTTAAAAGACATGATCTAAAACAATTGAAACACCTATTTTAAAAATATATCCCCACTTTTTATATATAGTGACTCAAAGTGGAAGTCGGGAATGGATAGAGGTAACTATTTTCCCACTTGCAAGAATATATTTCAAATGAATCAAAACTACACAAATGCTACGTATAGGCATTGAATATCATAACTAGATTACACAAAATATAAATAATTAGTACATAGTGAATCAAATATCTACTTATCAGAATCTTTTTTGAATAAACTTTGCAGATATATGTGTCCACTATGTGAAAATGGCGCGGTTTTTTTCTAAAATGACATTAATTTGATTCTGACGTTGCAATTGAAACTTGAAAGGGTGGAGTTGCCAATTAAATAATTCTGTAATTATCTTAGATTATATTTGTGTAAAAAGTACGACGTAAAAGGTTGCCATTTCAAAAATATTCGGAACTTTAGCTAGATTGAAAGGGTGGGAAAATAGTTCCCTGTGCCCGATTAAGGGTTAATGTAGGCTAAAGTGCTGTTACCTCTAGGTAACGCCACTTTGGCGCCAACGAAACAGCACTAAAATTTGATTTTTTAATGGCGTTTGATGTCGCTATGGGATCAAACGCTACTGAAAAATCACTTGATCGATCGTTTTTTACTATAACTTCACAGTAATATTATTTAGAGAACAACATAGCTGTTTCTGGATTGAATGAATATTGTTGTCTTTGCATATCACTGCAGATTTATACGTTAAATACCTTATTTTTTTCACTCATTTTTTAGCGAAAATCGATTGAAATACAACCCCTATGTAAGTACTTCTGTAGTCAATAACGTTATAGAATTACCAATGTAGGGGTTTTAATTCATACTACCTAGTACTTATAGCTACGATTTCGCCCATTGTTTGTATTCCTATAAAAATACCTGTTTAGAGTAAGTAAAAATTTTGTGCACTTACTTCAAAATGTACCTATTCAATAAACCCTGACTAAGCACAAACCCGATCCCACTATCCATGTATTGAAATAACATAACATAACACTTCTACACTCATAGCCTCACTATTTTTTTTCCTGAGTCGTCGGATGCCATGGCCCAACATTGCTAGATGTCCCAATTTTGGCAGAATATCCCGATTTTTAAATCAAAGATAAATGTCCTACGCTGGGCAAGCTCAGTCCGAATTTGTTCGGGAAGGACCGGACTTTTGCAAAAAAAGATCGCCAAATCTATACACATGTAAGTTGATCTGCAGTTTATCGTACCATTTTCTATCATATAAAAGCTTGTCGCGAGATTAGTTCAGGAAATCTGAGCAAAATTTTATGTGGACAATGTGACAATGACAAAATGCATCACAGCTCAACCGTCAAAGGTGACGCGTGATCGGTTGTGTATCACTAGTACCTCACATCGTAACGCGTAACTGATCTAAGCCGAGGTCCGTACCTACACAATTAATAACTGCACCACTGCTATAAAAAGAAAACTTAACATTTAACCGAATGCAATTGACGCCAAGGACTTTAATTACGATAGTAACTTTTATTTTATTCCAATTCAGAAAAGTTAAGGTTTTTGAGAACAAAAACCTAATTTCAAATTCGTAACTTTTTGGGAATTTGGAATTCATTTGTACGCCTGCTTAAACTTTTATATCAATAAATTTATTGTATTTATTCGTATTAAAGTTTTGCCCAGCAACACCAACAATCTCGAGACACGCCTGCCTAACCTTTAATGGCAATAAATATATAAAATTTTTATTGACCTTCAGTTTTTTTTTTCCTTACACGGGAATGATGGGGGAGTTAAGGATTTGTTTATAATGGTCTTTTGAACATTTGTACCAATATTCAGCTTGTTGCGAATTTATATAGCATCGAGTGTCTAATTTTACCAGAAGATTAACGAAATGTTGTCTATTTTGAAAATTCTAGAGTGTTACATGTACATTGAATACACCATTTACAATCTCATTTGGATCAATTTTCTTAACACCTTGGAGGTTACAGTGAAAAACATGAGGAAAGATTTTCGCAGGATATTTGCACGATGGAAAAGCAAAGCATTACTAAGGGACGTAGGTTATATAAGTTCGTCCCTGTAGTTCCGGGATCAGAATAGGGCTACGGTATCCTCTGCCTGTCGTAAGAGGCGACTAAAAGGGGCTTCCGGGGTTGCGGGCGGCTAGAGTGGGAGCTTGAACCGTCCAGCCAGGCGATCCCGGGAAGGACGGCGGTATGTGTGGTCGCATATCGTCGTATAGACTAGACGGAGCGGTGGGCCCAGCCGCCCATCTGGGAGGAGCCCGATGGGGCAACACGCTTAGAGGATTCCGGTGGTGTTTGATGGAGATCCCTGAGTCCTCTTTTTAGCGCCGAGGATGGCCACCGGGGGGGTTTTAGTGCGGTAAAAATCCCACATAACCCTTCGTCGCTCCCACGGCGTCGGGTACCTTTTGAAGGTTTCCCCCTCGAAAACAAAAAAAAAAAAAAGGTTATATAAGTTATATATGATGGCCAACTACTGCTGGAATATTTGTTAAGATCTAATATAGGCGCTTCATTTATTTAAGATAATCTTACAAAAAACAATTGTTCTCCCAACCATAGTAGCTATTTCAGACAAAAAGTGTTTAAAAAGAGCATACTTTTCTTTTTCTACCTATATCTGTGCAATTTCAAAACTAGAGCTGCTAGACAAAAACCAGTATTATTTTTATAATCAGCGCACTTGATTTAACTGAAAAATAGAAATAGTCTGGAAATTTTTCCACTGTTGATCGTTGTAATTTTTATCCTGCTGTACGTTGTAATTTTTACCACTGCTTAAGGAGAGTAATGTTTTTCGAGTATATGTATATTATGTATGTATTCATTTCTTTGACACGCACTACAGCCCAAATGGCTCGACAGATTGTAACATAATTATGACATACATATCATTTGAAACGACTCAGTTGTAAGAGTGACATAGGCTATAATATTTGTATGGCCTCTGTGGTCAGAGAAAATGGGGAAAGGACATTTTTATGTATAACTCATAATAATATGGGTATCATATGAAAGCTAGTAAGTAGATCATTACAAATATATAAATATAAGTAAATAACGCAATTTACTTAACGGATTTTTGGACAGTTTTTTATTAAAGCAGTGCAATTCTCGTAGAAAATATTTAAATTAATAGTACCTTACGATTTTATGCAAATTGACTGAAATAGCAGCACGTGCGTCCGTTCGGTGGTCCATTAACGAAGAGGAGTACGTCTAAAGTGATGACGTACGTCCGTGCTTGACAGATTCACTTTTCCGTCATCCGTCACCGTTGTGGCCAATCAGTAGGCAAGATGAGAGCATCGACAATGGTCTATAGATTTTTTTTTTAGTTTTACGGTAACGAAGCAATTTTAGTATTCCATCATTATTGATATTTTTATGAACTTCAAAATCTGTTACGTTATGTTACTTATTTCCAGAACTGGTCTACCCTTTTAGATTCATGGAACAACCACGTGACTACCTGAATTAAATAATATGAGTAATGTTTTAACGATTTTATATTATAAATAACTTTATTTCCACCTCTATCTATCTGTAATTGAAAGAGTCTATCTGTAATGGAATGTTGCATCTTGCATCTAATTTAGTTAGACTGCATATTTACTACTATACTAGCATATTTTATTAAAACATAGTGCAAACAAATAAAGGGTGAAATTACCTACAAGTACTACGGCGAGAAGTTGCGATTTGTCTCATTACAATACGTATGATTAACCCGTGATTAGGATCTAGATTTATTTCTAGACCGTACATACTTTTTAAATATCAGATATGATGATATTTTATTAATTTATTAAATTAAATATGATTTCGACAGAATATTTAAAAGCACTCAGTGTAATATGGAATTATGGTAAAATACATATATGCCGAATTCATATACTAAATAGAGCCCTTATATCCGGGAAATATCTATTGCTTTAACTTTCTAGGAGTCTCATCTTGTATTCTTCTATATTTTCTGGTAGTTCTGGCTCTGACTCTGGCTGGTAATCAGCTCCAGATAAGGTCAAAGTCTTACATGATGTTTCCCACAGATGCCTTGCTACTTTATTGCACACGAGGACTTAGTTGGATACCTTTGGATAATATTTGTTACAAAGTTCATAAACTTAAAATTAGGAAACGACACAGTTTTAATACTGTTGTTATTAATCAAAAATGGCTGTGATGCTTACAGGTCAAACGTAAATGGACTCTTGAGCTTAACATAATAAGATGACAGATGTCGCAGGACATTTATCCCCTGGTATCATCATTGGCAAAAAGAAAAACAACAAGTGGACCTGGATCTCTCCAGGCGGAAATCATAAAAACGAATTAGATTATATTATGAGCAGCCACCCAAATCTTTTTACAGACACAGCAGTTATATCAAGATTAAACTTTAATACCGATCACCGCATGGTAAGGGCGTCACTCAAGTCTATACCACCCAAAGGATCCAGAAAATTTGCTATACATGACACACTCCCGATATGCTGCACAGAATCCAACAAAACAATGGAGAACTCCCTGTCATTACTTAGTAGAGAACTATTAGAAACCGATGCAATAGATGTAAAAACAAGTTACAACAAACTACAAAACAACATTACATGTCAAAAAAACCAAAAAAGAAAACAGCATAAATACAACTTAAGTAATTCAACACTGCAACTTATAAAAAATAGAAAAAGGTTACTTGATTGCAAAGTAAGGAAACAGAACATCCATGAAATAACTGACTTAAGCAAAAAAATCAAAGAAGCCATCAAAAGAGACAGGAAAGTCAAAAGGTTGCAAACCTTAGAAAAACATATAGCGAGGACGGGAGGAACTAGAAAAGCTCTAAAAGAACTCCGGGAATCAAACCAATGGATCCCGAAATTGAAAAATAACCAAAAAAATGAAACAGGCCGAAAAAACATAAATATAATAGCTATAAAATTCTACCGCAACCTATATTCCAACCAAGACACCACTACACATGTAACTCGAGAAACCCCAATTTATAATCTGCCCTTAGTGAACCCAGAACCTGAAATATTACCAAGCGAAACTAGGAAAGCCATACTAAGCCAAAAGTTAGACAAAGCTCCAGGTCCTGATAAAGTCACAAACGAGCTACTGAAAGGAACCGTAGAAGAACTGGTCCCTATTTTAACTAAAATATTCAATGGCATCCTGAGATCAGGACAGGTCCCAGAACAATGGGAGACGTCCCACATCATTCTCATACATAAGAAAGGACAGAAAGACGACATTGAGAACTACAGGCCAATAAGTCTGATGTCTAACATCTATAAAATCTTCTCCAAAATTATTTTAAATCGAATAAGCAACTCACTTGATGAAAATCAACCCAAGGAACAAGCTGGCTTTAGGAAAGACTTCTCCACGATAGACCACATCCACACAGTCAAGCAAATTATGGAAAAATACAATGAGTACAATAAACCGTTATATATGGCTTTCATCGATTACTCCAAGGCATTTGACAGCATTAGTCATACAGCCATATGGGAAAGCTTACGAAACCAGGGAATCCCGACAGTGTACATAAACACTATTAAAAACATCTACTCCAATACTAAGGCAAGAGTACAACTGGAAACCTTGGGCGAGGCATTCCAAGTAAAGAGAGGGGTCAGACAGGGCGACCCGATGTCCCCAAAGCTGTTCTCGGCGGTGCTGGAAAACATATTTCGAAAGCTAATCTGGGACCAACGTGGACTAAATATAGATGGGCAAAAATTAAACCATCTCAGATTTGCTGACGATATTGTTTTGTTTGAAGAACAACCAGGGATCCTAGAAAAAATGATACAAGATCTAAATAAAGAGAGTGAGAAAGTAGGCCTATCTATGAATATAAACAAAACAAAGCTATTAACGAACTCAAGCAAATGCGAAATAAAAATAAAGAACCGACCTATTGAATATGTAGATGAATATATCTACTTAGGACAAATCATCTCACACACAGACACAACCACAAAAGAAATCAAAAGACGAGTAGCTAATGGTTGGAAAAGATATTGGTCACTTAAAGAGGTCATGAAATCCACAGATCTTAGTATTGGTATTAAAAGAAAGGTCTTCAATACCTGCGTTCTCCCATGTATTACTTATGGATGTGAAACCTGGGCTCTCACGAAACATCACAGAGACATGCTGGAACACTGTCAAAGAGCCATGGAACGAAGTATGATAGGTGTTAAGAAACAAGATAAGATACGAAACACCGTCATAAGAAGTAAGACCAAAGTCACAGACATACTTACAAGAATAGACAGTCTGAAGTGGAGGTGGACTGGGCACATGTTGCGCGGTACACAAGAGAAGTGGAGCAATATCGTAACTCACTGGTATCCCAGAGATGGGAAAAGGAACAGAGGAAGACAAAACAAGAGATGGGAAGATGAACTAAATCTAACGGCAGGCCCAAAATGGAGAAGGGTTGCTAGAGACAGAGTACAATGGAAATTGTTAGAGGAGGCCTTTGCCAAGAGGCACACTGAACTCAGAGATTTTCTATAATTAAAATCAACCAAATACTAATAACGAAGAAAGCAGTTCAGGATAAGAGGCTTATTTATTTATTTATTTATTATCATCATTGGCATAATTTGGGTCAATGCAGTTGAGTAGCATAGATTTAAGCTTCCTGTGGCCAAAATTGAATTAACCACACTCTATGATAATAAATCGGAGAAAAAATATATCGTCAACTCTATACAATATGTGTTAAAATTTGCGTCTCTACGATTTTTTGCAAAAGCTTCCTTTGTAATACACACGCTATACAATACGAAAACCCTCTTTTTGGAGCCATCAAAATATGCTGGGCAGGAGTAGTCTGGTCTACATGCCGGCACGCTATAATTCTGAGTGAACGGTCAAGGAGGGCAGAAATCCTTCTGCTAATACTCTTACAAAAATAATTTATTAAGGTAGGAAAATATATAATCGATCAGTATTATTTGTCTAGCTGCCTTTAGACACGTTTCCAAATACAGAGATTACTAAGTACTTAAATAAGTTACGCAGGCAAATGTGACCGTAAGTAACGTGCTAATATATTCTGCCAGGCTATCGCCTAACGCCGGAAGTTCAGTTTGCCAATGGCAGAATGAAGCATTCGTAATATCTTCTCACACTCCATCAAGAGGTGGCGCTACTACATAGTATAGGTACTGAATCGTTCTCAACACGTTTATTTTATTCTATAGTTTTACTGTATTTCTATACTATCTATAGTTCTATACGTTAACTTTTATTTTATTTCAACTCAGAAAAGTCACGGTTCTTGTAAATAAAAATCTAATTTCAAATTCGTATTTCTTTTTAATTTTGAAATTCAGTTGAACGCCTGCGAAAACTTTAATAGCTATAAATGTTTTATAGTTATTGGTATCAAAGTTTTGGCAGGCAACAGCAGCAATCGCAAGCAACGCCTGCTTAAACTTTAATAGCAATATATATTCTATATGTATTGTATGCAGGCGTTAACAACCTCTTACTCTTGTAACTTGACGGCGGAAAAAAGTTCGCCAACACTCTAAACGTTCACGCTGGTACTCAAGTTGAGTTTTAAAAAAGTTCCTTTGTGAAATACTGCTTTATTAAATGCGAGAAAACTTCGCTGTCCTCATACCTTCACGCCTTAAGTCATGTGTCTGCCATCTCCCTTTCACGCTACGCAGTAGCGTAGCTAGACGTGGGCACAGAGGGCCATCGCCCACGGCCTCGCACTTAATGGGGCCTTGCAAGGCTTCTTTGGAAGACGAGGATTTTGTTTTTGTTTTTGCATTTTCAAGGGCACCTAGCAATGGAATCATGCAATTTGTTTTTCTCTGTGAAAATACCATGTTGACGATTCTCTTTCTATTTTTTTTAAAGTAAGATTTTCAAACTTTTTTTATTATCATAAGTAGTATGTTGCGTCAAAGCACGTTTGTTACGATACATTTACTGGATAGATCTTGGGAAATATAGAAAACGAGCGTCGCTGGTAGGAGTTCGCCCACGTCTACATTGGTCCGCGCTACGCCAGTGACGCTACGCCACTTAATCTAAGCGAATACAATGGTTGCTTAGTAACAGCGTAGATAGAATTTCATAATATTTATTATTTTTTAACGCTTTAGTCAGTTTTATAATCCTTGATAATAATTACTTGTCAAAAATGTAAGCGCACATACGTATGTACCTGCTATGTGTTGCATATCTGAAAATATATTGTATACTATTGTTGCACTTATACTCAGTATGTTTAGATAAGTTCAAAATATTATAAGCATGGAATTTGATAAAAAGCAGTGTAAACGTACAATTCTCAATGAAATTTGAAAGTAATACCAATAATTCCTGTGGTTGTCATACTCAAAATTGCGGGTTACTCTTACTCGTAGAAGTTAATTACAATAATAAATTGTTGATTGGATCGATTATCATTGCGATTCAATATGGGATAGAGGAACAATATATCTTACCTAATGTAGTTAAATGTTACGTAAATTGACGTAACATAATGAAGTAAAGTATATTATTAAAAACTAATAATGAACTAAACTAAACACTTTCAGTTTAACATAATCATGTATTCACTTTTCTTATTAACATTTTTCGCATTAACAGGCCAATACAAATTCGACATAACAATGATACAATTTTTCACCATTTCTAATAAAGAGACCAAAATAACAAAATATCAACCCTTCTTATTAACTTCTATATATGCTCGGAAAATTATTTTTAGTGTTTATAGTTTTAACCATAATAAACAAAACGAATAGGTAATTAAAATGTTCACATATCTAATAACGAATTTTAAATATATTTTTAACATAGTATCCTTTAACCTCTCAAAAACGTAGGTATATAAGGAATCATCATTATTGAATCGGCTAGAGTTGGAACTCGAACTGTTTGATCAGGCGACCCCGGGATGGACAGAGATATGTGTGGTCGCATATCGTCATAAATACTAGACGGAGCGGTCACAGTAGACATATTAGGAACAGTATGGAAACTACCTACAAGCATTAGAAAACGACACACTCACACAAATATACGCTTTGACACGGCCGCTAAGTGGTTTTCGCGGTGCTTAGTGAGTGTCGCGTCAAGACGAGTTGTTATTTGTTTCGCGATCTCTTTAAAAATGCCACTAGTGTATTGCGTGGTATACGGCGATTTCAATTTTTTACACTATAAAATTTAATACAAAGAACTAAAAGAACTACACACACGCACTTCCAAACATCTACAAATATCAATATTAAACTGTTTTCCGTATTTCAAACTAAGTATCATAATAATTATCGTCATACCAGGATTAAAATATATAGATACGAAAACAATATAAAGAGACAACCCTATCGCTACAATAGAGTACCTACGCTCACAATTATTTAAAAAACAAGGCTTAGTTTCAATACTGTTCCATATTTATAATGTGGAGCGATGTCACAGCCGCCCATCTGGAAGCCGATGGTGCAACACGCTCAGAGAACTCTGGTTGCGTTTGTTTGGAGATCCCGGAGTCCTCTTTGTAGCGACTAGGACGGCCACCGGGGGATTTTAGTGCGGTAAAAATTCCACATAACCCTGCGTCGCCCCTGCGGCGTCGGGTACCTTTTGAAGATTTCCCCATCGAGAAAAAAAGGTGCTGTATACCTACAATATGACTCAAATAAAGTGGTACATAATTATAAGACACTTATGAAAAATAATTTTAAACACAAATTATATTTCCCACTATTTTACAATGACGATGGATTCGTCGAAATGTACCTGACTACATTAATGCTTCATCACTACTAAATCACAAATAAATTGAACTTTGCGCAGGTTACTTTAATCGGCATATAAAAGATAGTGATATTATTGCTACAGTTTCTTTAATTTGCGAGCAAATCTAGTTCGTGTTAAGCCTAATCCAGTTGATACTGGAATCATTACTCACGTTTATAATTAATATTTTATCACATTTATTGATTAAAAATTTAAATACTTGGCTTATAATTACTTTTTGCTTGCGTCCGTGCAGTGCACGATAAATAAAAAGATCTATCTTTATATTAATACGTGAAGAAAAAACTTGGGATCCCTTTGTCGAGTAGGTTCAAAGTGATCCCGAGTTTGAACCGAGTTTGAGCGTAAGAGAGGTTTTTGGGGCGTATGTATGTATCGTCCACACATTCGCACTTAGCCAGCGCGGTGGACTATGGCCTAAAACTCTCTCATTCTGAGTGAAGACCTGTGCCCAGCAGTGAGACAATAATGGGTTGAGGACATGTATGTATGTATAAGCATGGTGGCCTATACTATATTAGTCATAGTAGCTTTCAATTGTGAGCGTAAGAATTATGGGCTAGAAGATAATTACGACACTGATTTAGTCACTATCACACTTTACGGAATTATCATTTGGATTGAGGTAGGTATAACTGGTATCAACAAGAATAACGCTCCGTTGAGCGATGTAAGCGACAGCACGTTCAACAAAGTAATCTTTTAACTAAGTCAGCCGATCCGCTTTAATGCATTCCGATCGCAACGGAATGTGGGTAGGCAACGGTGTGTGGGTAGGCGTGGATAATGTCTATCCACGCCTACCCACACACCGTTGCGCTAAGAGAGGGTAGGTAGGTGCTATCCTCACTTGTCCAAGTTAATTAATACTCTACGAACTATAGAACTAAACGGTGTTAATCATAAAATGTACTTAGATTTCCCGTCATCCACCGACATTTGTATGTTTGTCCATTTCTTTGGCACTCGCTACAGCTCAAACGGCTCGACGGATTGTAACATATGATATATCATTCGAACGACTCAATTGTGAGTTACATATAAGATGGGTCGTCACGAGCTTCGCGTGGGCGCATATACAAGTTCCGAACAGAGATTATCGGCGTACGAGCGCTCTGCAGGCATGATAACCTAGCCTGGTGGGAGATCTCCCTTTGCCAAACTAGAATTACTTCTTGCACTACGAGACATGATCCGCAACGTGCCAAACTAGAATGACTTCATGCACTACGACACATGATCCACAACGATGAAATCCGTAGACGAACTAATCTTACCGACATAGCTCTCAAAATTAGCAGGCTGAAGCGGAAATATGCAGGCCACGTCACTCGAATTACCAATAACCGATGGAGAAGAAAGGACCTCGAGTAACAAACACGTTTATACAACAGGAACACAGGTTACCTCCCGACTAGGTGGACCGATGACTTAAAGAACTCATCAAGATACATTATAATACTTAACCGGTACTCACGATATGCGGTTTATGAATTCCTATAGAATTCTTTTTGCTAATATTTCGACCCAGTCGCATGGATCGTGGCAAAAAGAATTCTATAAGAATTCATAAACCGCATATCGTGAGTACCCGTTAAGTATTATAATGTATCAATTCCGCGATAATACTAGTCTAAAATCATACATCAAGATATCACTGGATTCAATGGCAAAGGACTGTTTGGAGTAGTGCCATTTGGGGGAGGACTATGTCTAGCATTGGACTTCTGTTAAAAGGCTTATTGATGGATGGAAAAACGCTTATCTTGGAAAGTAGGCGACATATTGAGTCAAACATAAATAATTTTGTGTTAACTTCGTAAAAATTACGTTCATTGGGAAAAAGTAAAAATACTGCTTCTGGATGTATACAGACGGATCGACATGTTTTGACATATAGATAATCACATTAAGTATAGATTAATTTGTAATTTATTAAAAATTATTTATAAAACACAACATTATCACAAATAAAACAGAGTTATCTATAGATAGCGACCAAAATGCACCGCAAATTTAAGCTGATAGGTAGAATTACGGATTTATATGCTTAGTAACAAGCAAAGTAGTAAAGAAAATAAATAAAGTATAGAAATTCGATGCCCATAAGCTCGTTCAGAGTCACAGCATAAATTCAATTAGCAAAACTTGCAAGGGAATATGAACAACGATGTTAATTTTGTCGCAATGTCGTTTGTTTGTACATACTTTTTTCGAATTAAAGATTGAAGTATTAAAAGAATATACAGTTCACCTTATAGTAAATTGTTAATGCCGCCTAAGGAAATCTTTAACCAATTCCATGAATACTCTGACTGAAGAATGAAGTTTTTAACTCAATTCTAACGAAAATTTTTGTCTCACTCAATGTTACAAACATTGCGCGTTTTTAGTTTTTAGGAGCCGAAGTTCATTATTCTTATTTAATCGATTCGTATTATCAGTCTTTTAAGTGTCATTGAAGATATGAAAGTAATCCATTATGGCGACAAACAAACGCCATATTGTAAAAAAACTAAAAAATGAAAATCATATAGGGCGCGTTCCAGATGACGCTCACAAAGCCCCAAATGCCCAAAACGTCGTTTCACAATAGGACCGCGGTCGTTGTGGTCGCGGTGGTAACTTCACTCATAACGTCATGACTTAAACCTACGCGACGCTCACTGATTGTTACAGTTAAGAATGAGTCAGTAAGCTCACAAGCTAATGGAACGGGAAAAACTGTGGTCGTGAGCTTTGTGAACGTCTAATGGAACGCACCCGCAGAGTGGCGTAACGTTAAAAAGAGATTATGAATAATACGTAAGTTTCTCTTACCGCTATTCATTTTGTGCAACCATTTAGGATCTATAACGATTTTGTATATAAGACCTATAACGAAAATTGGTAATGAAAAAATTATCAACGCGACGCAAAAGACAACCACAAGCCAAATAATAAACCCCTTATTATTAATGTTTAAACAAAATGGAAAGATTGCAAAATCTACCGTCTCATATAGATGATATTTTTTTTTATCTGACCGAAGTAGCAAACGCGCATGCTGTCCACCTGATGGTAAGTGGTCACTGCCGCTCATGGACATCTGTAATCAACCACATACAGAAATGGGTTCCACCTGAAGTCAATTACAGATGCGTTGCTACTCCCGAGGACTATGATGGTCGCCTCATGTGAAAGTGAGCCGGCAACCACACCGTTTTATCGAAACGCAAGAAATGCTTCACGCTAGAAATAGGTGTGGCGGTGGTACTTCCCCGGTCAAACTACACTGGTTCTACCACCTTTTAAAGCGGTCGGGACCCAAATATAAGATGATTGGAGATATCTTTTTATAGGGGTCTCGGTCACTAAATCATTTTTGTAACTTAAGAAATACAGAACTTGTTCCTTTCTTTTCTGTTTTACTTATTTCTGTGAAGTTAATTTTTGAGTAACCGTAATATTTTATTTAAAAAATAAAAATGTTGATAAAAATATATCGTATGCTGAGTATACCTAAAGACAAAATTTATCGAGGTACAACATGCATTATTTCTCGTGATTTAAAACAGGATATACCATTTTATCTTCTAATTTGATTTCGATATCTAAAGATTAATAAATTGTATGTACATTTTAAATCTTTAATTAAACATTGATTAAATCTTGAAATTGTGATAATACAAATAGTAGGTACATTGCGAAATATTTTTTTCAAATTTGTCTATTCTGTCAGTGATGTTTGTAGTCTCCTATTGCAACATCTTATAATAGGCTTACAATGTTATGTAATGCATAATGGGTTCTTTTTAAGCGGTTTAAATGCACTAAGTTTCATTTTATATCCATATAAAGAATCGCCTTCTCCCTCGTTTTAGTCGCAAGATTAATATATAAACTCTATGCCACTTTTACGATAGAAATCCAAAGACACCTCATAATCATACGCCAAAAGCATGCTGTTTAACCTGATAAGTCAATGACATTTGCATAAATACATAGGGGAAGATGGGGCACTACCAGTCACTTAAGCAATACCAAAAAAAGTTCTGAGAACTTTATTGTTCTAGGATAACCACAACCAACGAGATCATGAAATATGACGCAAGATAATAAAAAAAAGGGTTTGACCTTCATAGTCCGACATAGCAGATAATGCCGGTAAGTCGGGTAGGCAGAGCATTCAGGCTTTTAACAACATAAATCGTACATGTAACTTTCGACGGATCATAGCCTAAGCACTCTATATGAGCCTAAAGCCACATTGAATGCAACATCACCTGTAAAGTTTCGACCATAATTATTCACAATATCGTTGGCTGTAATCCCGCAGTTGTGGAAAAAGAATAATCGATTATAGATTCAAAATTTTAGAGAAAAGCTGTTAGAGTTACTATAACATCTCAAATATTATATTTGAGATGTTATAGTAAAACCGGTGCGGTTGGTACTTTGAAATCTGTGCTTATATAAGATAGAACTAAATCGCCAAAATAAATAACATATCATTCATTTGTAAACCGTTGCCTGCAAGAAATACTGGTCCGCGTGACCGGCATTAGCCATCTGTGCGCTTTGGAGGTTAATAAAAATTTAAAAATAATATAATAAATAATAGATAAATGCGACACAAAAAACGAAGCGACATCAGGTTATGTAGGATTTTTACCGTTCAAAAACCCCCTGGTAGTCGTCCACAGTGCTGCGAAGCTGTTAAATACTCCAACAGAAAACAACAGGAATCCTCTGAGTATATTCCCCCATTGGGCTCCACCCAGGTGAACGGCTTATTCCACCGCATTATCAGGTGTTTACGATGGTATGCGACCACACATACCATTTCCTTCCCGAGCACGCATGACTGGACGGTTCAAACTTCCACAAGCTGCAACACCGGAAGCCCACTTTTAGTCGCCTCTTACGACAGACAGGGGACGGCATCCCCTGTGTGTTCTAGTCTCGGAACAATAAGCACTAAACAGTTTTAGACTAGGAAATTTGAAATTGGCTTTTCAATCTGGAGATCCAAAATTTGAATTTTAAGCATGTATTAGAAATAAAGTATCATGTTGTTTTATCACTAAAGTATACGTATAAATGTCTATAACGAAATGTAATTTCATCTGAGCCTGATCACAGAGATGTTACTTGAGAACTAGAATGGTTGCTTCAACATTACATATTCATTGCTTTACAATGGCAATAGGTGTAGAGGTAGTACGACTTCAAATTTCACACCGCTTTATAACAATTCTAACGTAAGATAAATTAACTGGATCAAATAACATAGACTTCTGCTGAGCGTTATTACTAACTAAAACTAGTAAGAAAAGTAAAAGAGATCAAAAACATCCTAAAAACTTTAACAAAGATGGTTTTGAATTAGCGCAAATATTCACTCCAGTGGTTAGTTTATGCATATATCATATGTAGGTATATAGTGCACGTTTGATGCGTATACGTATACAGTTACTGTTATGTCAGATGTAATATGTATGTACTTTATGATGTACGATAAATGTACTTTAAAAATGACCTAGACATAAGTGACCACTAGTACTTGTCCGCCGCTTCTCCCCGCCAACGCATTTTTCACCACGTTGCATGGAACTGGGTCGAAATATCAGAGAAAATTGTTCAAATTTCACAATATCATAATTAAAGTGGTTATATATTATAAGAAAAATAAAACAAGTCAATGACAGTTAATCTCTGTTAAAAATATAAAATTATTAGATATTATTTACATAATTATCAACTTATTACTTATGCTCGTGCGTAATCGTTAAGCCCTCATCCTTGATTTATCGCTAATTATTAACTGTTTTACTTTATAGCACGTGTTGTAAAATCCTATAAATATAAAATCTATTTGAACGAAAAAATTTTACTTCTCGTATTGAATAAAATCCTCCTATATAAATACTTTCAACAAATGTGAATAGAATATTAGGTATTATTTTCATAGTTCTTTCCTGAAAAGTACGTAACTAAAACCTTTCTTGTTTTCTCACGAAAAGCTACAGGTCGAATTTAGGTAAAATTTCATACATATATATTTCAAAACCTAGATTAACCTATGTTACTCATTCTTATAATAATCTTATATGTATGTGGCTGCCGTAAGCACCGGATGGAGAAGGGGTTGGTACACGTCCCCCAAGAGATGAGCCCGTGAGGGACGCCGCGCTAGGAGACACCGGTGCGTTCCAATGGAGATTCCGGGGTCCCCTACAAGCACAGAGGAAGGCCATCGTGGAGGTTTTAGTGGGTAAAAATCCTATATAACCCGGAGTCTCTCTCAACGCATCGGTGTAGCTTTTGAAGGTTTCCTTCTCGTCACAAACAAAGGTTTAATAGTGTTGGTGACAACACTCACTGCTGTTGCCGATACACATGCTAGATGGTTATTTACGAAACACTCTTTAGGGGAGGTCTATGAGTATGTCCAGTTACGGACACACTAATAATCTACGCGCATTAAGTCGCGGGTACGACTAGTATTAAGATATAATTGAGACTATAAATATAATATTCTAATATCACATCGATCACGACTTTATCAATAACAATATAATCTTTTATTACTGTGTTAATAATCTATACATCAATCATGTAGTTATATTTAAAATAAATCTGATTTTTTATACGTTTTCTTAATCATAGAACGAAAGGAGTATAGGACGAACCTCTATTCTCTTTGTTTTGACTCCTTCACATTTTAATTTATTTATGTCACGTAGCTAAGCATGGGTAGGTACTTCAGCTAGCAATAGATAAAGTAATGTAAAGAAAGAAATAGACAAAATTTTAAAGCGGCGACCGTATCAAGAAATTCCGTAACGAAAAAACCTAACACCCCCACTCCGACTAACATATAGCGCGGCCGAGCATTCGTACGTATATGGTACGACAGTACGAAGCTCGCACTGATCAAGAAGCGCTGCTCGGAAATCGGACGAATATGTAAGCAGCTGTTTGTGAGAAAGAGTATATCAAAGAAAAAATAGATTGAAGTAGCATCATGTGGAACCTCTAATAGCAAGGAGTCTCTGCCGCCCATGCACATACGAGTATGTAAGCAATTTCATGCAAAACAGAGGTTCTATATGAAGCCACTAACAGATGCTTTGCTACTCTTGAGCTAAGAGATGGATGGCCTAATATAAAAGTGAGGCAACCACACCCTTTAACTATTATATTTGACGGAGGGGGTGGTTCTTTTTCGCTCATCGTATTAGGATAACCTACTGTGGGCTCTGATAGGGAATGTAAGCACGAGAATAAATTGCAGATTTGATTTTAACACACAGTAAATTGCCGAATTAAAATTGTTACAATCACTGAATTAATCAAACTAAATTAAGTAGGCAAGTAATCGTTGCACTAAGAACGCGGGATGATTTTAGAGTTGTCTGCTTCGGCCGACCGTCAACGATAGACTGAGGTGTCGGCCATTAAACTGGTACAACCTTAACTTCATCGAACGCCACTAGATGGCGCTGGCGTTCCGATGTTGCCACAATACCGCCATTTCCGACATGTTAATAATGTTCAATATTTATTTCATTACATATAACGACAAAAACTTTAAATTTACACTAAACTACACATATAAATAATACTAATAAAAAAAACTCTTTTATGATTTTATCTCAAAATATCATAGTAACATAAAAGTGTTACAATCTCTATATATTAATACGTGAAGCAAAAACTTGTGAAGCATTTTTAAGTAACTTGCCACGGACGGAGGAGTATAAAATTTTGGTCGGCTATAGTTGACGTAGAGAAGGCGTGCTAAATGTTATTTTATTTTTTTCAAATAATTCATATAACATACATAAAATCAACTAAAAACACATTATACATACTACCATGCATTTGTCACAAACACATAAATAATAATAAAAATAAATAAAACATTCAACGTTATTAAGACAGCATTTAATTTAAGCCTAATGTAGTTTTTAATTGTAAGTGTAATGTATTGTCTTGTTGGCTGCCCTTTTTAAATAAATAAATAAATAAATAAACGTATGAAAACACAGAACGTCATAAATATCAGATGACTTTGTCAAAATACCCGTTATTAATTTTAAATGCAGCTTTGTCACTTAAACCTCTTTTTTCCTCCGGGTGTATTAAATTAACTTGATAATTAATAAAAATTTAATTTGGGAAATAATTTGGACAATATCAAGTACCTATAGTTTTTGAGTTGAATTACTGATATTGATCTATAAAACAATCAAAGTGAAAATAAATAAAATTACTTTGAGTAGCTCTAATCGAATTCGCGAGGCCATCAATTAGAAATTATCTATCATCACTTTGTCATTTAAGTGATTATCTCTTTACACAGATAAACGCACTAATAAATAGCAAGAAAATTTTGATGAGCCCAAAAACGGACCATCCTTGTCATGAAACTCCTAGTGGTTCTTGCCGCCCTAGTGGCTTGTGAGTATTTATTTTAAGTTAAATTTATATATTTTTTATTAAATTTACTTTGAATATTTAATAATTCTAATGTATGTGTTTCATAATATCCGAGGGTTAAATTAAAAGCGGAAATACCACCATAAAAAGTGGACGGTATCTCTTCTATCTCTTTTCAGTTAACCCTTGAATTTGAATATAATATAGAAAGGCAGGACCCTTCGTGATTTGAACACGAGAACCACTGCCAAATCCTCTTTCTGTTTAGACAGAAAAATGGTTTGGCTGTGGTTCTCGAGTTCCCGAATTCCCGAAAAGCCTAATATTGGCGGAGAGCTGGGGTTTATACAAATAAGTATTTATAATTGTCTTATGTGTTTTATATGTATACCTATAAGTGGCTTATATGTGTATATCATGTATAATGTGACTCTTATAATTGCGATATTTAAGGAATGGTAACACTTAAAAAATATAAAGACATTTTTCGCAGAGAATTTTAAGATCAACAAACTTGGTTTAAAGTTTTTTTTTTGTAAAAGGGAGGTTCGAGAAAAAATCCAAAAAACCTCAAATTTTGACATTTGACCCCGAATAACTTTTGTAGCACACGAATGATCGATGTGAATTTTTAAAACTTTACATATTTGTAATGGTAAACCCCAGCTCTCCACCAATATTTAGTTTTCCGGGAATTTTCGTTATTTCAAATGTCGTTCGTATGAGAAAATATAAATAAATAATGCAGCTTCAGATACAATTTGTAGAAATTAGCTATTTGTAAGTATTAAAAAAGTTATGAGCATTTATTCGAAGGTATACTCTCCCGAACTCCCCCTAACAGATCTATCGTTTTATTCGCAGTGGTAGCTGGAGGTGCTATTCCTCTGGTGCCAGGAGAAGACAGCCGCTTTGTGGAAGGCCAGAGCCGCTACTTTTGGGAAGCGGACGGTGACGGCAACCCTATCCTAGTTGACCTTCTCGAGCCTATCGATGAAAATATTGAACCCTACAATGCAAACGACAATCGATACTGGCTATTCACTAGGTATGCACAAAAAAAGACATGTAGATACTTTTTTATATTTATAAACCTATGAAATTATACAATTTGGCGACCCGCGTGGTGTAGCGGTAACCATACCGGCCTGACGCACAATGGGTCCCGGGTTCGATTCCCGGCCAGACAGGTATCTGAATGATGAGTTTAGATTCATGTTCTGAGTCTGGGTGTTTGTGTAATCGTCTTGTCTATGTCTATAGTACCCACGACACTAGAGAAAATCCTGGTGTGGGGCTATAAGTGTAGAAAGCGTGTTTTTTTTTAAAAACTGATTATACATAGTGTGAGCTACAAATTAAATAGACAAAAAGATAATTATTAATATTCTTTAGACTAAGAATAATAATAAGTATCTCTTAACTATCTTTAAACTATCAAAATTATATTTGATAGCTGTAAATAATTTATCTACGTACAATGCACATACCTACATTTATGTACCTTTACAGGAGAAACCCGACTAGTGCCCAAATTATAACTAATGGTAATGCTGCCTCCATATGGTCATCTAATTACGTAGCTTCCCGACCTCTTAAAGTAATTGTCCACGGCTACGCTGGCAATGGCAATTCTGAAATCAACCCCATGCTCACCTCCGCGTGGTTGGCTGTCATGGACGCTAACATCATCGTTGTCGACTGGAGAAGACTCGCCCAAGGCAGCTACATGAATGCAGTTAACCAGGCTCCAGCTGTGGGCCGCGGAGTCGGTAACTTCATCACCTGGTTGATCAACACGGCCGGTGGCAACTGGAACAACGTACACTTCACTGGATTCAGTTTGGGTGGCCAGATTGCAGGCAATGCCGGGCGCGGCACAGGCGGCAGACCCAGGAGAGTGACAGGTATTTACTTTCACTGTTTTATTAAAAACTTGCAAGATATATAATATTACTAGCTGTCCCGACAAACGTTGTTTTGCCATATACAAAATTTAAAAAAATGTTAAGGGTGGACAACCTTTAAGGGGTATGAAAAATAGATGTTAGCCGATTCTCAGACCTACCCAATATGCTTACCAAATTTCAGAGGAATCGGTCAAGCCGTTTCGGAGGAGTATGGAGACTAACATTGTGACACGAGAATTTTATATATAAGATTTTTAATAAATAGAAATAGAAAACGAACATACAATTCATACACCTGATGGTAAATGATCACTGCCGTCCATGGACATTGTCACCTACTTCATAACAAGAGCAAGAGTGTTTCAGTGATTGATTCTATGTAGTATCAGTCTCATATGAGTATAAGCAAAACAATACCCTATCATCAAAAAGCAAAACCTGCTTCACGCTAGAAATAGGTGTGACGGTGATATATCTACAGACGAACCAACTTGTTCTACCACCTAGCGAAATATATTTTAACGTTAACCGGTTACCATATCGGTCTGACGCACAGTGGGTCCGGGTTTCGATTCCCGGCCAGACAGGTATCTGAATGATGAGTTTAGATTCATGTTCTGGGTCTGGGTGTTTCTGTATTCGTCTTATGTGTGTCCATGGTACCCACGACACAGGAGTAAATCTCGGTGTGGGGCTATGAGTGTAGAAAGGGTAATTTTAGTGTGTTTTTAACTTATTTTAACACCATATGTTTTTCATAGTCCTGATCCTTTTACATATAATTAAAATAAATTTATGTTTAGGATTGGATCCCGTTAGTCCGATGTGGTACAACAACGGCAACGCTATTGGCACAAGCGCAGGACGGTATGTGGAAATCATCCACACCCATTACGAACGCAATAATTCGCCCAGAATTGGCCACGCGGACTTCTACCCCAACGGTGGCAAGAACCAGCCTGGTTGTGCAACATCAATCTGCTCGCACACCCGCTCTTACCAGCTCTTCGCGTCTTCAATTCGTACCAACCACCTGGTTGGAAGACAGTGCACCAACGTGGCTCAAGCTCTGTCCAACCGTTGTACCGGATCTAACTTCCATATGGGCAACAGTAACTTAGCCAAGAGTGGGTAAGTAATCGCAATGTCACTCTCGCCATATTTTCGACTAGCTTCACCCGCGTTAAAAAAATCTATGTATCGATTGTCCCGTGGAAATAAGATATTTTCCCACAGTCAAAAGTAGCCTATATGTTCATCTAGAGTGTCAGCTAACTCCTTACCTAATTTTATGAAAATGTCCAGCCGTTGAGACGGGAAAAGTAACAAACATACAAACTCACAAACTTTTGCTTTTATAATATTACTCGATTAAGTATTATGTCAAGTTTTATATACTTTTGTGACGAGAGAAGGATAAGAGGAACCATCTGTGTATAATAAGTGTCCGTAACATCAAGCTCGTTATGGCGCACTATTCAAAAAAGAAAATAATTTAGACTTATGTGTTTATTGAAGGTTACCTATATCAACTACTCTCATCGCTAAAATTCAGTATAGTTCCTCAACTCAAGACACTTCACACCGTCGTCTACAAAGCTCCTTCCACATTCTCTAACGACACGCTGTTTTTTTTTTTCTTTAATACAGCTTATGGCTAGACACTTTTTTAAATTATCCTCCCGTATGAAACAGTTCTCTTTACCACTACCTTCTATAATCATAAAAAAACTATCTTCTTCTTAATGATTTTAATGCCAACAGAATTTACACACGATCTTTATATTAAGTTCTAGCTTTACACAGGATTGTGCTTAGATATATTATGTGTTAATGCCATTTCTGCCCCCGATAGTTAACCAGGCATACTTAAGATTTATTCATAATGTAAATTATTTTTTTAAAATCATTATTTAATTCGTCGAATTTCGGAAAAACAGGATCTGCCAATACCTTTTTATACTTCTAACTTACGATGTTGCAATTTTGACATCAATTATTAGTTGTTATTTTTATTTTTTTGTTTAATATTAACATTAAATAATTAAAATGTATCCTTTTTATTTAAATAAATTTAAAAAATACAATGACTTATAGGTCCAATCTTCAGCATATAAATATTTTACACATAATATAATAAGCTAACGTTTTTGAGTGCAAATCATTGATACATTTTTTCTTCGTTTTGAGGTGTTTTTGTGAGCGCCTTTTCAATTATTGAGAGCAGAAACACAGATGTCCACAATATTTACAAATTTGCCTAATAAGCTACACTTACAACTTAAACTAAGTTTTTACTTTCTTCTATTAATAAAGAAAAAGGAATGAGAAAGCTAATTTTATATTAGGCATATATAGTTTTAAAACTTATGTTATTGTCGATACAACAAAGTAAGTTAATATCAATTTTCCTATTTCAGATCTGGCTTCTTCGCACTCAATACCGGCAGGTCCTGGCCTTTCTAATTCATCTAAAAAATTGACACTCACGTCATAAATGGATAATATATCATGATTTGTACATTAATACAATGTTTTTCTTTTATATTCGAAATAACAATTTCTAGTGCCCGTTCTCTATTCAGTCCATGAAGTCGATTGCAACTGATAAAGGTAATTATTTTTTTAATGAAGTAGCAAACGAGCATCACAGTCCATCTAATAGTAAATGGCCACCGCCGCTGCTAACCAAACCGTATACATCAGATCTGAAATAAATTACACATGCGGTGTTCTATTGACTAACATAGTCAACTCGTATTTACGAATGATGCGTCAACCGAACCGCAAGAACTACTCCAGCAAAAAAAAGATGTTCAAAGTCGCTCTTATATTTATTTTATCACAAATAACAATAAAAAATATACACTAAAGCTAAACTATTCACATATGATACTAAATTGACTAAAATAATAATCATTAAAAATAAAATAAACCGTTGAAATTGACCTTATTAAGCTTGATCCCCAAAACATTACGTTATTGTTTAGCTATGTGTTTCTGCAAAGTAGCTACCAGCTTTTTTGGGCATCGGAACCATGGATTAGTAGATTAGATGATTTTTAAGTAAAAAACTTCTTTACCGGCGTTGTGCACTTTTTGTGATGCGTAAAAAATGTTAAACTCACGTCAGGACACGTGTCTTGATCGAAAATTTGTAAGACGCTATGCTACTGTTTTTACTATTTTTGACTAACAAAACGCGCGACATCGTTCACACGAGCCATAATACATTATTGTTTAAGATGCACTGTTGGACATCCTGTTTTGTCAATAGGCACAAATATATTGGACAACAGAGCCAAATACTAAGTTTCATAGAGTTTTTACCCTCTTAGAGGTTATATTTGAACTTAGAGGTTATCGAAGGTGGTAGAACCAATGTAGTTCGACCGGGAAAGTACCACACCTATTTCTAGCGTAAAGCAAATCTTGCATTTCGATGGAAGGGTGTGGTTGCCGACACACTCAGGAGTAGCAACGCATCTGTGATTGACTTCAGATACAAACCTTGTAGTAACCAGCGACAGTGACGGAACTTACCATCAGGAGGACCGCATGCTCGTTTGCTGTTTCACTCAAATAAAAAAAATCTGAAGAAGCCGAACAAGATTTTCCATGGCTTAACATATTAAGCCCCAAATGCTAAGTTCCATTAAATAAGCAAAGTTGGCGGTCTTTCATACAAACCTGCCATCCCATTTCTTTCATAGTAGTTTGGTTATGCGTTGATATATCAGTAATTACGTCAGTCAGATTCAATTTTCAAACATGAAATGTAATTTAACTCAAGAGCACTACGAGGTTAACTTTGATGCAAAAAACCCCTAAAATATATTTTTAACCCGTTAAGTGATAAGTTTCAATAAAATACGAAATATATATTCCACCAAATCTGTTAAAAATGTTTCTCCGAAATTTTGTAGTAAATTGGACCAAAAAATTACTTTTGTACAATACACACTTTACGCCCGTATTTCACCTTCATAAGGAAGGGTTTTCTTAAAATCCTTTCTTAGTGCTCACATCACGAAAGGAACTCCTGTCACAAACTTTAAGTTTCTAGATACAGTAGTTGATATGTCAGTAGTTAAGTCAACTTTGCCTTCTATACATACATATTTGGATTGTATTATTTCATATTTATAATTTTCCTGAGACATTCACTTTTATACATATATTAAAAAGTTAATCTCTTAGAAAAACCATTAATAATATTGTAATAGTTTTGTAGTAGAAAGTTTTTAATGTAATATAAATTGTTGTGTACGAAAGCGCAATAAATGAATTTAATAGAAAATAATCATCGCGAAGCGATGCTATTTTACCTTGCTCTTTACATTCATCAAGGCGTTCTTGGATTTTACATTATATCGTTACGTATGCAGTAGTATCTTATGTGTGATCCTAGCCAGAATTGTGTATTGAATCGATTAAAGTCTGGTCATGCAGAAGCAACCACCTTACCTAAATACTCGAATTACCTGGATACAAAAATGCTTGTTTCTTGTATAAGGGACCGCTTCATTTGTTACTTTTTTATTCGCGTTTTACCCACGATGGTATGGACACAGTATATGAGGTTATAGGATGTGCTTGTGCAAAAAGATGTTGCCATTTATCTCTAAATCAACTAGTTCGATTTTGATGCGGTTTTCAGTGATAGGTTTTGGTTTGATTGATGCATGTTTTTATATATGTGTTACGATGAAAACTCACCACAAAGCGCTGCGGTAAACATTTGTTTGTGCAAAACCAAAACTATTAGTCCGATTTGGATGCAGTTTCCAGTGATAGGTTTGACTTTAATTGGTGTATTTTAAGATACATGTTACGTTGACCACTCATCAGGGGGCGCTTCAGTACAAATTTTTATGCAGAAACTAAACTACTAGACGGATCTGGATGCGGATAGCAGTGATTCAAGTTTAGTTGTTACATGTTCTTCGATATATGAAACGGTGACGACTCACCGGGGAGCGCTGCAGTAAGTATTTGTTTCTGCAAGACCAAAACTAATCGTACGATTTGGATGTTTTTTAAAGCTATCATAGAAATATGTTTTCTAAATTCATTTATATCTAAGGCCTCTCAATTAAAAATACATAGACGCAGCCTCGTGAAAGTTTGGCGAAGAAAGGCTTTGCACCTCATCATTTGGTTCCGTTGCCACCCTTATGCCATGGAACACAATAATGGCTTTAATAACTTCCAATAATCTCTAATGAAATAATCGAAGTGAAAATAATTAAATGGCTTTAAGCAGTTCTAATCGAAATCCTCGAGGCTATCAATAAGAAATAATCTCACTTGAAGTAATTAAACGGACTTATTTGCTTGATTATCTCGGTACACAGATAATCACACTAATAAATAGCAAGAGACATTTGGTGTGCCCGAAAACGGTCCATCCTTGTCATGAAACTCCTAGTGGTTCTTGCCGCCCTGGTGGCTTGTAAGTATTTAGTTTAAGTTACGCTTATGTATTTTTTATATTTTTTTTACTTACCTTTATTATTTATCTTACTTTATAATTCTAGTTCATGTTTGTATAATATTTGAAACATAAATTAAAAGACGAGATACTACCATGGAAAGTGGTGTCCCTCCGTGATTTTACTCCGGAGTTACCAAAGCCAAACCTTATAACAGCAGTGTTAAGCGCTACAATGTTTCGGTTTAAGTAGTCAGTCCACCAATTCGCACTTTGCCAGCGCGGTGGACTACGGCCTATAACTTTCTCATTCCGAGAGAAGACCCGTGTCCAGCAGTGGGACAATAATGGGTTGACAACACAGTCAGAGAGGTATAGTCATATGCCACACTCAAGTAAGACTGATCTTATCTGCGGTTATTATAGATGTCCATGGGTTACAGCGATCACCTGCCTATGCTCATTTGATACTCAATAATATAAAAAAACAAGATCAAGCAATCCAGTCTGGTACAAGGAATAATGTGTATCTTCCCTATCGGTGGTCATAGCTTTCACTGTAGCCTAAGTCCACTAATGTAGGCAGGCATCCCTATATGACTAGCAATTGCATATCTGTATATATCAAAGTGTAAATGAATATCTAAATGCCATGGGGGCATAGAGGATATAATAAATGTTATCAGAGATTACTACTCAATTGTAATTATTATACTTAACAGATGTATCGATTTATTTGCAGTGGTAGCTGGAGGCGCCATTCCCCTGGTGCCAGGAGACAATAGCCACTTTGTGGAAGGCGAGAGCCGCTACTACTGGGAAGCAGATGGTGACGGCAACCCAATCCTAGTAGACCTTCAAGAGCCTGTAGACGAAAATATCGAACCCTATAATGCTGCTGACAATCAATACTGGCTGTTCACTAGGTATGCATACACTTAAACAATCACGTAAAAACTTTTTTCTTCATTAATTTACTATTTACCTGCTGAAAAAGAATTTGCGCTTAAAATCAATTATACAGAGGAATAAATATAGTTGTTAGTTTAAAACTATCGAAATTAGTAAATGAAAACTCCGATGGCAGTTGTTTACACTAAGTGATTTCATAGCTGTAAATATTGGTGGACTAAGGCCTAAAAACTCTCTCATTCTGAGAGAGGACCCATGCCCAGCAGTGGGGCAATAATGGGTTGTACCCCCAAATATTTTTTCTACGCACAACGCACATATTTATATTTATGTACTTTTACAGGAGAAACCCAACTACTGCTCAAATCATAACTCATGGTAACGCTGCTTCCATATGGTCATCCAATTACGTGGCCGCCCAGCCTCTTAAAGTTATTGTCCACGGGTATGCTGGCAATGGAAATTCTGAAATCAACCCCATGCTCACCTCCGCGTGGTTGGCTGTCATGGACGCTAACGTCATCGTTGTCGACTGGAGAAGACTCGCCAGCTCCAGCTACATCAATGCAGTCAACCAGGCTCCAGCATTAGGCCGTGGGGTCGGCGACTTCATCACCTGGTTGATCAACACGGCCGGTGGCAACTGGAACAACGTACACTTCACTGGATTCAGTTTGGGTGGACAGATTGCAGGCAATGCTGGACGCGCCACGGGCGGCAGACCCAGGAGAGTGACAGGTCTTTACTTTCACTATATTATCTTGCAATATATGTATTTTTTTATTAACTTGAAATAATAAACGAGCATGGAACCCACCCGATGACGAGTGGTCACTGCCACACATGGACATCTGTAAGCAACTTCGTACAGAATTATATTCTATATAAATCCAAACACTGATTCTTAACTACTTCCGAAGACTAAGATGGGCGATAATAGTCAGTCGACAATCACACCCTTCAAGTGAAACATAAAAAATGCTCCACACTAGAAATAGGTGTGGCGGTGGTACCTCTCCGGTCTCGCCATACTCTATCCACCATCTTCGAAATAACTTTTAGCGTTGACTTATTGTTTCAAAATACATACGTTTCTTGAATGTCCCTATACTTTTAATTATATTTCAATAAATTTATTTTAGGATTGGATCCCGTTAGTCCCATGTGGTACAACAACGCTAACGCTATCGGCACAAACGCAGGGCGGTATGTGGAAATTATCCACACCTATTACGACCGCAATAATTCGCCTAGAATTGGCCACGTAGACTTTTACCCCAATGGTGGCCGTGGCCAGCCTGGTTGCGCGACTTCTATCTGCTCCCACACCCGATCCTACCATCTCTTCGCGTCTACAATCCGTACCAACCACCTGATTGGAAGGCAGTGCGCTAACGTGAATGAGGCTCAGGCCAACCGTTGCACCGGCTCAGCTACACTTCACATGGGCAACAGTATCTTAAGCAAGAATGCGTAAGTAATATTTTTGACACCTCACTATAATTATTTGAAGTCTATTTTAGATAGTTACATATATATTTTTGTTGAGACGGGAACCTTTAAAATCACTAACCAACCTGTCCCCTTATTCACTTTTGAATAATTTATGAATATTTATATTTATGTATGTTATGATGTTAGTTACATTTTAAATATATGCTGAACTTACGTTTATTCAATGCGGTCAAGGGTCATGTTGGTAAAATTTTCGTCATACGCCAAATTTGAACTTATATACTTCCACGATTGAGACAAATCTTATAATATAATAGGTTCCTCATACGACAAAATACGTCAATCGGTTAGGGCTGTAGAGCATGCTAAAGATTGAAACTTACGTACTTATGCTCATAATGATGAAGAGTAGAGGAGAGGAAAATCTCTCCGTGTAATAAAAAATCCCGTACAAATGCCTTTAATAAGAGTGATGCTACTGAGGCTAGCAGAAAAGAAAAATATAAGATTTGTTAAAAAGTTACACATTTGAATAGAAAAACTTGTGCTTTTTTATAGGTTTTACTTACTCAATTATTTTAGGTATCTTAAGTAATACTTTTATGGGCTGCAGTTTCATCAAATGTTCAGGTTATACGTAGCTCGTACATTAACGAACTAATGAAAGCGAATAAAATAATTATTTAAAGAAATAAATATTCCAACTTTTTTTACCCATTTTATGTATATTGAGAATAATATTAATAAATACAGTAAACGGTATGACATACACGACATGATTATGAGGAATAAACAATATCTCTGTACATGTTATTTACAAAATTATAGATCCTTTTATAGTTCAATGTTGTATACATTTATAATATTATAAAGTTTATTAAAAAAGTAATATTACTTTTTTAATACTACCTATTAAAATCAGAAATGTCAATGATTAAGATTATATATGGACATCTCATTTCATCAAATTTCATTCACCACAGATAATATATTCCTGAAGTTAATACACATTACTCCGTTGACAACGTCTTTCATTTCAAAGACACTAGCGTTGTTGTAGTTTTTTTTTTAATATAGCGTACAGGTGGACACATTTTTAACTATTCTTCCATGCGAGATAGTTCTCCTAACCTCACCATACCATATTCGGAAAACTTTCATTTGTTGATTTACATGCCAACAGAATTACACACAATGTGTACAGTTAGGTTTTATACACAGCTTTATTTTTAGACACATGTTAGTATCTTTACCTTCGATATTTAAATAGGCGCATTTGCCAATTGCGCTTATTTAAATATCGATTTTTTACAACTTACAATTACGGTCGAATTTCCGTACCCGTAGCATCGGCCGAAATTCGACCGTAATTTAAATTAAAAATCAAATGTCACCTGACATTCTTGACGTTGTGTCTTTTCATTTTCATTTTCTAAGTACATATGTGTTTGTGACAAATGCAAGGCAGTGTGTGTAATGTGTTTTTAGTTGATTTTATGTATGAAAAATGCATTATTTGAAAAAAATATTAACATTCTGCACTCCTTCTCTACGTCCACTATAACCGTGCAAAATTTCATACTAATCTGTCCGCGGCATATTACTTAAAAATCCGTCACAAATTTTTGCTTCACGTATTAATATAATAATTCTTTTATATCTTCGGAGGGATTCAGGAAAAATGAAGTTCTGCCACTTACCACCACTACTTTTTTGTTTACCTCTATATCTGTCTTTTTTATTTAATGTTCTTTTGATACTATTTCTTAGAACAAATAATAATTAGATAAACAACTGTAAGGGCTATCATCTCCAATTTTCAAAGTGTAAATATTTTGCTTTGTTGCATCAGTCGCATCAACCTTCTCTTCTCCCAGAATGAGAGTTTAGACCATAGTCCACCGCGCTGGCCAAGTGCGAATTGGTGGACTTTGTTGCATATTAGGTATTAATTTGTTTTTCCGTGGGACTTACAACTTATAGTCATGATAAAAATTACTTCCTTTTGATAATAATGAAAGAGAAATTAATAAACTGCTTTCATATAAGTCATACAACTTAAGTTGTGTACTTACAACTATACAATATATTAATGTTCAAATATCTATTTTTTGATTTCAGGTCTGGCTTCTTCGCTCTCTCTACTGGCAGGTCCTGGCCTTTCTAATTTATCTAAGAAACGAATACTCTGATTTATGTCTTAAATTAATTAATATATTATGATTTGCAAATTACTGTCATGTTTTATTTTTTGGTCGAATTAACCGTTTGTCCACTCATGAAGTGTACATAAAATATGATTAATATGATCTCCGACTGCTTAAAATCAATAAACAGGTTTTTAAACTATTATCACGGGCTTTGAGCGCGGCGACCGAATCAAGAATTTCCGTAACGAAAAAACATAACACCTCCCCCCACTCTGTTTACTATGTAGCATGGCCGAGGGTTCACTTAACGTGTACGTATATGGTACGACAGTATAAAGCCCACACGGATCGAGACGAGCTGTTTGGAAATAGGACGAATATGTAAGCAGCTGTTTGTGAGAAAGTATATATATATAGTATCAAAGAAAAAACTTGAAATAATATCAAAGAAAAAAAATTGCATAAATAAATAATTATAATTGCATAAATTGATAAAAAATGCTATGCAATACTTTTGCCGCGGTAGTCCCCGAGTGACCAAAAAACAGAGGTTCTGCCATAAATACCACTGGTATCATCGTGTCCCAAACGTGGAAGATGCACTTAGAAAAAGACAAATTTAGCTTTTGAATTTAAACGGTTTTGGCAGAAAAAGTTAAGGATAATCTCATATTATTATTAGCTTTTTATTAGCTTCACCTGTATGTTTGTAACCGACTTGTTTGGGCGCGATTTTGACCCACTTTAAATGGTCAGATTTCGTTCAATCTTTGTAGATTTATTGCGGACCGATGACAATACACTCATTTGTTAAAATTCTTCCATTTTTTAATTTGACTAAAAAGTAGAAAATAAATAATAGTTTAAAAAACTAAAAAACACGCTTTTTATAGAAACCCGAACTAAAAAAGAGAAAATAAATTTAAATGAATTTAAATTAAGAAAATAGTGTTAAAAATTTCAATGAATATAAATTAATAATAGTGTGAATAAATACTTTGCATAGTTTTTGAAGGTATATTCAGTTGTAAAACGCACACTCAATAAGTTATCAAGGGTGAAGAAATAATATATTTTCACAAGATCGTAACAGAATCTTATAGGAAATTTGATTGAGTTTTCAGAACAGCGCTTTAAATTTCTGTGCAATCAAAGACACATGGGTCCTTTATAATTTAAAGTGCGATATAATATAATAACGGGGGTTTAAAAGGTACTTTGTTTATTTAAGTTAGATAAACGAGTTATCCAATACTTATCATGGGTTAGTTAAAAAAATCTAACCATAATAAATGTTTTTCTTTTTAAGTCTTACTTAAAAAAAACAACATTTTTTATGGTCACTCTACATTTTTTTGCTAAAAAAAAATAATACTAAAACTAGAAACTAAGCTTTTTATAAATGTCGATACGAATATTTTCACTAAAGTACAGCATTCTGAAAATAATCAAATATTCAGAAAAAAATCGTCGTCCTTTAACTTTTTCCAATAGTGTACTTGCAATATCTCCTAACAATGTAGTCTGTCGTCTGATTTAATAAAGTGACTATTTCGTAGGCAAACATAATTGTTCGTAAAGTTTATTATTCAAAGGATATCTTTTAATAAGGAACTTAGCGAAGAACTAACCACTGGGCTATTTCTGCGTGACCCCGCGATGTACGGCAGAGGAGCCCGATGGGGCAACGCACTCAGAGGACTCCGGTTGCGTTTCTTTGGAGACCCCGGAGCCCTCTTTGTAGCGCCGAGAACGTCCACTGGGAAGGTTTTAGTGCGGTAAAAATCCACATAACCCTGCGTCGCTCCTACGGGTCGCGTACCTTTTGAAGGTTACCCCTCGAAAAAAAAAGGCTTTTCCTGCGTTATTTACCATAGGTGCGTTATGTTATTTTCGCACGTTTTTCGCAAGTCCTGTTTTTAACAATAATAAAAGTATCACTACGGGTTTTTTTTAATTTAATGCAATCAGTACCTAACAATCTCGCATAATCTCAATTGTCGATTAAAACGGACGTCAATTGCGAATTTGATACTAGAAAAAATGCTAAAATCAGTAAAAACAAGTCACAGCTACTAATTACGTTGATATTGCAAATCGCGATAAGATGGCGCGATAGTTGTACTAATAAATAGTCAGATGAACTATTGATACTATTCTTAGATAATTGCTATGGCCATGAAACTACTAGTGACAGTTGCTGCTCTAGTCTCCCGTGAGTATATTTTGAAAATACGCATTTTTATTCCACCGCTGATGAATTATAATAGGCAAGTAACAACGTGTGGATGAAAGGAGTTGTTTGTATGAACTGAGAACATTCTAAATTCCGACATCGTATTTTAAAAAAAAAATCTTCGTTGAAATAACTAATATTTTTTATTCGAAAAATGAGAGGTATCTGGTATTAAAAAAACCGATAACACAAACAATTTCTTAACTCTGCTGTGTCCTAGAATATTTTATGCATTAGAAATGGCAAATGAGCAAGGCTACATTTAATACCATATGCCACTTACCGTACGAAGTTTATAACCTCAAAGAATAAATTGGAAATGCTCATGCAACCTTTAAAAAAACACTAAAGTCTTGAATAAATCAAACTAGTCACCCGTCCCAACGGTCGAAATTCGACCGTAATTCAGCTCAATAACTAAATTTGATGCTGTCCAAAGTATTTCTCAAATTCAATTTAATTTTATTATTTTTCAAGTTATCTTAATACTACGGAAAGGTAAAAAGAGGCTTAATTGACAAAGCTGCATTTAAAAGCATAATCGGGTATTTTGACAAAGAAATAGATCTGACATTTTTGACGTTCTGTTTTTCATAGTAAGAGATTGAATGTTTTATTTTAATCATTATTTATGTGCTTGTGACAAATGCACGGTAGTGTGTGTAATGTGTTTCTAGTTATGTTTATGTATGTTATATATGCATTATTTAAAAAAACATTAGCATTCCGTACTCCTTCTCTACGTCAACTATAACCGTGCATTTCACACTCCTCCATCCGAGGCAAGTTACTTAAAAACATACCTCAAGTTTTTACTTCACGTGTTAATTAATATATAGGTAGATGACGCGGTCGAGTAATTAAAATTAAAGTTTAATAAATAAAACAAATAAAAAATTAAACGCTTACCACCGATTATTGCCGGTGCCGGCGCCATCGGACATGAGATGACTTAAAATTAAACATTATATCAATTCGCTTTTCCGCCTGTTTTTTTAATCTTTGTAATATTTCATATAGAGATTCATACAGCTCTTCATTTTTATAGAAAAAGGTGCCCCATGACCGATTTATGAAATAACATTTTAATTCAGTAGCGGAAACGCTAGCTTCCATGCTCTTGTACTTGCGACACGTTTGTAAACTAACTTTTTTCAAGTTTTGAAACGTATTGTTTCAACACTTGAAAAAAGCTGAAAAAAAGCCCAGACCCAAGCTGTTTTCTTCTATATAATCAGAAATTTCATAATATGCTTTACGACTAAGCTTGACCATCATATAATTATCAATTGTCATTTTTTTTGATTTCAATTGGAAATTAGTCTTGGTAGTCTTGAACTATACATATCCTATTGCGTTATCCTTTTAAGATTCATTATCTTTATAAGCCTTTTTGAGCCTGGAAAAAGTGAAGACATTGAGTTGAACGGTAATTTTGAATAAAATACTGTATTCTTACATTAAAGTTTTTAACAATACTTTACAACTATAGGTACAGCTCAGCCGAACGATTATTACGATATTTCATAACCATAAACATAGTTATCCTCGGCAAATTTATAATTTCTGTTTGTACTAAACCGTTTAGAATCTAGTGATTTATTAAGTTACTTGTACTTTAAGTGCGTACGAGATTATAAATTGAAAAACAAACAACGCATAAAACCAGTTCCTTAATATTCAAGCTTATTATCTAAAATAATTTTAAAAATTCTACTTTTCTGCTGTGAGAAACATAATTATACAGAATTTTATAACGCTTCAAAACTTTTCTACTGGTGTAATATAATGCAGCCCGATAAAAAGGGATAAAATTGAAATAATCGACATACGGCGTGTTTAAACTATTTAAACACTCTCTAATTTTCGGTAGACCGTTTACCACCACCCTATAGACCTTTAAGGCCCGAATTACTTTGAAAAAGACTAGTGAAGCGACACCGGGACCACATCATTAAGTGTAGCTGAATAATTTGAAATATTTTTGGTAATATTAGTAACATTTATTTACAGTGGTGACTGTGGGTGCCATTCCCTTGGTGCCAGGAGACAATAGCCACTATGTGGAAGGTGAGAGCCGCTACTTGTGGGTTGCTGACGGCGATGGCAATCCTCTTCTTGTAGATCTTCATGCGCCTGTCGATGAAGAGATGCTTGACCCTAGAAGAGGCGAGGAAAACGAATACTGGCTGTACACCAGGTAAATTTATAGTTATCATAAGAACAAATCCTCAAATTTTATTCATATGGGTTAAATTACATAATCCTGATTTCTGCACTACTTCTTAATACACCAAGCTAGCTAAGTTAGTACGAATTGGTACTTTTAACGTAGATATGACAATTTTTCATCCAAAATTTCAATGTCGAAAAATCGAATGTGCTTAAGATTTGACCACAAGTTCCTCAGCCAAAAGACGAAAATCTAATACAATAAGATATAAGCTAGGACCATTTATTTTAAAATCATTAAAACATTCTTAATCAAAATGGACACAAAAAATTATTCATCATCATCTTCATCAAAATTACTATCAATTTATCAGAGTGCCCTACTAATAAATTTATTATTTGGATACAATATTTTACATTTTTTTATATATCAGGATGAACCCTACTACGCCACAAATATTAAGGCAAGGCGATGCATCGTCCATCTGGTCTTCAAGCTATTTGGGCAGCAGACCAATCAAAGTTATCGTCCACGGATATGCTGGAAACGGCAACTCTGAGATCAATCAGCTGCTGACCTCCGCTTGGCTGGCTGTTACGGATGCTAATGTCATTGTAGTTGACTGGAGAAGACTCGCTACTTCCAACTACATTACTGCGCTCAATCAGGCTCCTAATGTAGGCCGAGCCATCGGTGACTTCTTAACATGGCTGATCAACACTGCTGGCGGTAACTGGAATCAAGTCCACATCACCGGATTTAGTTTGGGAGGTCAGATTGCAGGTAACGCTGGACGTAGCACTGGAGGCAAGCCTAGGAGAGTGACTGGTTAGTAGCATAATATTTAGTCAATCATCAACCACTATCAACTTTGTTACTGTCATTATTGATCAATTCGTCCTTTCAGGATTGGACCCCGTTAGTCCCTTCTGGTACGTTAACTTTTACGCTATTGGCCGAAATGCTGGACAGTATGTGGAGATCATCCACACCTACTACGAGCGCAATAATTCGCCAAGAATCGGCCACGCAGACTTCTATCCCAATGGTGGTACCAGCCAGCCGGGCTGCCTGACATCAATCTGCTCCCACATTCGCTCCTACCGCTTGTTTGCTTCCAGCATTCGTACCAACCATTTTGTAGGAAAGGAATGCCGAACTGTGGAAGAAGCACAGAAGAAACAATGCAACGGATCTATCACGCTCAACATGGGAAATGGCGAAATGAATAAGTCTGGGTAAACATTAAATTTTTTATTTGAATTTAATTTCTTCTATCAGATTAAGTGTTGTTCTGAAAATGCTATTTATGATTATTTTTTGCAACCGTTATTGATAAATAAAGTATGCGTTGTATGTGTAAACGTGCAACTTAATCTCTATGATCGTAATCAGGGCGTCACGTGTGAAATAAAATAATCGTATCTTATCTTATTAGTATTATAAATGCTAAAGTTTGTGAGCACGTACGTCTGTTACTCTTTTACGTAAAAACTATTGGTAAAATTTGGCACACATTTCATGACAGACTATTGCATAGAATAATCCTATAAATATCCTATATTTTCGCCTTCGGAGCGGGTAAAGTAGCGGGAATAACCTTTTTTTTCGAGAGGGAAACCTTCAAAAGGTACCCGACGACGTGGGAGCGACGAAGTTGCGGGAATAACCTAGTCAATATCTTTAGCCGTAGTACGAGATCGTTACGTTTCCTAAAAACAAATTTTGTTTACGTTTTTCCCACTATTACAAAGTACGTTGCAAGGGACAGTCGAAACGAAAACGTGCAATGCATGAATATAATCAATGGTTGATTTGATAAAATAAACTCGTACTAAGAGCACAGTATCACATTGTTCAAATCTCAACTGATCTTTTACCTCTTTTATTCTTAACGCAATGACATATACATACTTACGAGTATTATCCCCAAGAAAGGCTAGTGTGTTGTATTCTTGCGAATGTCATATCGAAATCAGTTATAGATGGAAAGATTTGAAAACAGGTTTTCGAATTTTAGCAAACTAAAACTAGCATAGATAATATCGTTATTTCATTATTTTTTCTCGGAAAAAACCTGTTATTTAATTGATAAGTAATTAAATATCAACTTATCCATACGATTATCCTATGGGTGTTCTCATAATAATCGCTACGTGTGATAATTATTATCTGTGATATTTGTTAATGAGTCCGATCTTTTATTTCAGTGTCGGCATATTTGGACTTACCACTAAAGGATCCTGGCCTTATTAAAGTAAATACAAAAGGAATGTAAAGTTTATTAAATTAGCAAACAAATGTTAATCAATAATAATAGGATAAAATAAGTTTGTATGTTTATTCATTCAATAAATTATTATTTATATTTATTTTTTGTTTTTCTATTGTATTATCAATCCCTCCTTAATTTTAAATTGGTACGTAAAAAAACTTTGACCATTTAAATTATTATTACAAAAGTTTAGTCTTATAACTCTCATATATAGTGTATCATCTATGCTTATAACTGTCTTGGTATGGTACATTACTGTTTGAGACCTATAATCTGTCTCGAACTGTAATGTACCATCGAGGCGAATAAAGTTTCACTACGAGGGCACTTTCCTGCGCTTCTTCGTCAAGTGAGGCTCTAAGTTCTATTTTCAGTCAGGTATCCGAACCTTATATATTATTCTTCGCGTCTGGTTATTTGTTAAACAATTTAAGGTGGTAGAACCAGTGTAGTTTGACCCGGGAAGTACCATCGCCACACCTATTTGTAGCGTGAAACATTTCTTTCGTTTCACATGAGGCGACCATCATAGTCTTCGGGAGTAACAACGCATTTGTGATTGACTTCAGATGGAACCCATATTCTGTATGTAGTTGATTATAGATTTCCATGGGCCGCAGTGGGCACTTACCATCAGGTGGACTGCATGCTCGTTTGCTACATCAGTCAGATAAAAAAAACTATCATTAGTGTAAGTACACTGTATGAAGAAACAAATACATGTGTCACCTGAACATACGTATATCTCATGGTGTATATATATTTCTATAATATACCTATAGTGACCACTCCCATCCACGAGGCTCTAATTAATCCTAGATAAGTTCAGAGACCTTGCTAAGGTCGACAACAGATGTATACCTACCCATAAATACTAAATTGCCATATCGAAAAGTACTCGTATAAATTCCTTATTACATCAGCCAAAACAGAACACAATGACGCTTTTTGCTGATTTTATTAGGAAATGTATCATCCATCCATCCATCCATCGGCCCTTTGATGTTCACTGCTGGACATAGGCCTCCCCTAAATGACGCCACTCCAACCGGTCCTATGCCCTCTGAATCCAACGGTTTCCCGCTGTCTTCTCCAGGTCATCGGTCCACCTGGCAGGGGGGTGACCTGTACTCCTTTTGCCTAAACGTGGTTACCACTCGAGGACCTTTCTTCCCCATCGGTTATCGGTCCTTCGAGCGATGTAGCCGGCCCACTGCCAACTCAGCTTGCTGATTTTGAGAGCAACACGCTTGCCAGGCGCTGTGACTACTGCCAAAATCCCCAAATATCAGGTGCAGGAAATGAATAATAGTTAAAAATGCTAATAAATACAGGTAGGTACTGTTTTGAAGTAAGGTGAACAAAAAAGTCGAAAATATTTTTCTATAAGTAAACAAAAGCATGATTATGAAAAGTACGTTTTATTGACAAAGCGTGGGGTGGAGTCAATTATTGGTAATATTTTATTACATACATATATCGGTAAAAGTAGAGATATACGCAAACAAAATATATTTAAAAATACTCCACGCTTTTTACGATAAAAATGCCATATAAAATGTTATAAAGGCTGAAATACTGTCATCGTACGCTCTCAACACACGTAAGAACCATGGCCATTTATGAAATCTGGGTTGTAGTGGCTTTGGTAGGTAGACGGTACTAAAGGTGGCGAAAATACCGGTCTACTTACGTTATAGTATAAAAGCTGATTTATATATAATACTTGGGTGATGATTAGATTATGAGCAGTGATAGCCTAATGGTTGAAACTTGCCCTCTCGATCGGGAGGTCCGAGGTTCAAACCCAGGCACGCACCAATGATTTATGTGCGTATTAGAAATCAATTATCACTGCTTTTCGGTGAAGGAAAACATCGTGAGAAAACCTACACACCCGAGAGTTCTTAAAAAAAAAAAGTTCTCGGAGGTGTGTGAAGTCCACCCTTCGCACTTGGCCAGCGCGGTGGACTATGGCCTAAACTCTCTCATTCTGGGAGAAGACCCGTGCCCAGCAGTGGGCCAATAATGGGTTGAAGTGTGTGTGGTGGATTATATTATGTTTTAAGATTATGATAGTTCCAACCCCTTTCCAGACAAGCAGGTATTAAGAACAGATGCGTGAAAATTTACTTTTTGGCATTGATTTATACAACTAATAATGTGTGTACATTTTAAAACTATCTTAAAAAGCCCCCCAGTCATCTATTTTACGTATGTAGGCGGTGATCAATAATTATTTATCTGAAAAAATTAATTACATTAGGTGCTTATTAATGATGATAAGATGAATAATAAGATAAATATACTAATAAATACTTTAAAAACTTGCTCTATTACGACGCAGTCAATACTTATGATGAAGCTGCTAGTGATTGTTTCCGCTCTGGTAGCCTGTAAGTATTAAAAATTTAAACTACTTGTCTCCAATAAAACTAACTAAACAAGCATAAATTTAAAATTGTAACTCATTAGATGTAGCGTGAAAAGTTCTGGATTCATTCATTTTAGTTTTGACATACATAATTAAAATAAGAAAACAAAACAAACATTTATCAATCTACACAACAGTTACATAAGTATTTATTGAAATATAGAGTTTCTAGACAATAACTCATAATAGCGATAAAGTTTGTTAATAACGGTATAAGCAATAATCAATTTATAACATATACGTTGCTGACACTGTTTTTTACACAATTAGTAATTATTCGCCTAAAGTCAAAAATCTAAAATTATCAGTGTTCCCTCACAATATTATGTTTGTTTTATATAAAAAAAAAACCTCATGAATCACTTATAAAAACTGTATTAAAATCCGTAGCGTAGTTTTAAAGATCTAAGCATACATTAAATATAAAATAAATTAATTTCATTTCATTTCATACATAGGGACAGACAGTGTAAAGCGGCTTTTTTTTATACTATGTAAAGAATTAATATTTCATATTGGTGTATTTATTATATTTAGAACAACTGTTATATATAATATAAATATAACATTCCTGCACCCTCCACATTAATGTTTAACTATACCATATCTCAGTGTCCCATCTACTCTTCCCTGCACACAGAATTCATAAGAAGTATCATACGAATAAGTTTTCGTTTCGCTTAATAATACGTATGTAGATATCAAAATTCGTATCTTCATACTATTTTTTTTCTGCGATTCAAAAAGCAAACGAGCATGCAGTGCACCTAAGCCCTAAGGGCGGTTTCATATTAAACTGGAAAAGCGGCTAACCGCGCGGTTAACCGCTTGTGCGTAAGGGGGCTAATGGTGGACCGCACGCTGCACGGCTCATTGGTAAGCAACTTCATAAAGAAAAGGGGTTCTATCTGAAGTCAATTAGAGATAGGTTGCTACTCCCGAAGACTAAGATGGTCGCCTCATATAAGCGAGCAGGCAACCACACTCTTATACCGTAATGCAAGAACTGCTTAACGGTAGAAATAGGTGAGGCGGTAGGAACCTCCCCGATCGAACTATTCTGGTTCTACCACCATCTCTTGGAGGAAGTGTAAATGTCCAACTGCACCTCCCGGTGTACGACAACGTACGGCCACACATGCCGCCGTCTGTCCTGGGTTTGTTGACTGGGCGGTTCAAGCTCCCGCTCTAGCCGCTCGCAATCCCAAAAGCTCCCTTTCAATCGCCTCTTACGACAACCAGGGTATACCGTAGCAGTATTCTTCTCCCCGGCTATGGCTGGTCCTACCACCTGGCGAAACAAGAGCTCTCTTCAAGAATAAAATATATGTAAGGACAAATTCGTAACATTCAGTGCCATGTAAGAGAAATACTGCTTTCCCTTAAATTTTTCAACGTATGTTGTATGTGTTGATATCAGATGCTCTATATAATATTATATGTACGGTAAAATACATTAGCAATGTCTTAAGATTTGTAATTTACTACCATTATTAGTATTGATTAAAAATATAACATTAATAATGTCGTTACAATTAATTGCAATTGAATTGTCGTATCTACATTAAATTAAGCTGATAAAGTGTTAATTGTGCACTTATTATATGTTGATCGGTAATGCAGATATAAATTTGATAGTCTAATTGCTAATTAATGAGGTAGAAAACCATATGTTAATACCTGTATTAAAAGTTTCATATGTCTACATACCGGCCTATCAAAATGCCTGAAATAATGCTTGTGAGGAATAGAACCAGCTTTAAAAGGTAGTTTAAGTAAAGCTACTACTATAACCAATTTTAAAAAACCACCCGAGTACAAGTTATATCTTGTATTAATTTTGGTCCTTATGCTAATAATTTTAAACAAATAGGTTGTAAAGTTTTTCTTCGTAAACATATTCTAAATATAAAAATAGTGATCAGATAAAGTAGTACTAACTGTTCCACTATCTTACCTAATAATATTAACCAGTACAACCATGTTTTGATGTAATTGTGTTCACATCCGCTTGATTCGGAACCTAACCTATCTTCGGTTAACGTCACTGAGATACCTTGCTCTGATGGGTTGTTGTCAACCACGTTAATTATAGTACATTATTACTAGGAAAGATATCATATTGTCGGTGCAATATTGGATAGCGATAGCACGTCGTGCTTAATGATTGAGTGTATGTATGAAAAGGTTACAGCTATCAGATAAAAATGTAAGCAAATTCGTAATACGTGTTATTAATCAAAGATAAAAACTTATTATTAAAAGGAGAATATAAAAACTTTGGACAATTGTACTTATCGGTGCAACCATTTAAAAAGAATACAGGTTGAGGTATTAACGACTATATTGCGATTTAGGTAACATGTTATTACAGCTGACAACGAGGTATCTTGAGATATCTGTTCATCATTTTCAAATTATGAACCTTTTTCCTCCTCCTATTCGTTGGCATCGTATGGTACTATTCTGGAATTCTTATCTTTTCACTTCTAATTAAAAACCCTAACGTATTAGTGATTAATGCTTACTAGTGATTCCATATAATATTTCTTACAAAACGTTAACTTTTTATGCAGTGGTCTCTGGGAGCGCCATTCCCCTGGTGCCAGAGGACAACAGCCACTATGTGGAGGGCGAAAGCCGCTACGTGTGGATTGCTGATGGGGATGACAACCCCCTCCTAGTAGATTTGCTGGAGCCCGTCGATGAAGAAGCTCTAGCAAGAAATGGAGCTGATAACCAATACTGGCTCTTCACTAGGTACGTTATCCCACGTCGTCTTTCTCAAAGTGATAAATACGTCAACGTCGTCAACGCTCAAAGCGGGCTTCTCTTTGAGTGTTGACGACAGTCGTTAAAAAGTACAAAAAACTATAAGGTGCTAAAAGTTATACTTCTGTAAAGAATCAGATTTATGTCTGACTAAAATAGATAGGTCGAATAATACTGTTATTTTAGGAAAGATATTTCTTATTTAATTCACAATAGCAAAAACTACATAGCTTCATGTAACCATTCATTCATCCATCCATTCATCAGCCAGTGAAAGTCTTCTCCTGGACATAGGTCTCCCCTAATCTGCGCCACTTCGCCGTAACAAGAAGAAATTATTCTTATTAAGTTCAAGTAGCAAATGACGATGGTGGACTAAGCAATCTCAAACAGCACAGAGGTTTTATATGTATTTTATCACTGTTGCTAATCTGCTAGACGTGATAAACAATATAATATTAATATCATGTTTATTTCTTATAAGACTGCAAACGTTTACGTCCAAAACAATTAATGTAATAAAAGTTATGTTGTTTGATTACAAAACAATTCTTAATCTTTTCAGGAGGAACGCAAATTCCGCTCAAATCATAACCAGCGGGAATTCTATGTCGATCTGGAGTTCAAACTATTTGGGCAGTAGACCTCTCAATGTTATTGTCCACGGGTTGGCTGCGAACGGGAACTCTCAGATCAACACCATGCTTACTTCCGCCTGGTTGGCCGTCTCGGACTCTAACGTCATAGTTGTCGACTGGCGAAGGCTCGCTAATAGCAACTATGCTACTGCTACAAACGGAGCCGTAGACGTTGGCCGTTCAATTGGTACCTTTGTCACCTGGCTGATCAACACTGCTGGTGGTAACTGGAACGATGTTCACTTTACCGGGGTCGGCATTGGAGCTCAGATTGCTGCAATTGCCGGGCGATTAGCTAACCGTAGACCAAGAAGACTAACAGGTAAGCATGTTACGCTCACAATCAATCTTTAAACGACGTCACGCATAAAACAAAGAGGTGAAGCTAGACTTAAGCAACCTTCAAAAGGTACCCAATTCAAAAGGACGCTGTGGGAGCGAGTTATGTGAGATTTTTACCGCACTAATCCCCCCCCCCCTGGTGGCCGTTGTCAGCTCTATTAAGAGGACTCCGGGATCTCCAAAGGAACGCAACCGGAGTCCACCTAACGCGTTGCCCAATAGGGCTCCTTCCAGGTGAGTGGCTGGGCCCACCGCTCCGTCTGGTCTTTACGACGGTATGCCACACATATCGCCGTCCTTCCCGGGGTCGGCTGACCGATCGGTGCAAGCTCCCACTCTAGCCGCCCGCAACCCAGGAAGCCCCTTTTAGTCGCCTCTTACGAAAGGCAGGGGGTACCGTAGTACTATTCTGATCCCGGAACTACAGGAACTATCACATGCCCTAAGGATAAATTCCAAGAATGATTATACTTTTTATATATTATTTATGCTATAATTATGCCGTCAAAATTAGTTTATTTCATATTTTCACATTTTTTGCCGATAAAACAGTTACATGGTATCCAATTACATGGTTCGTGGCCACGGTTTTTCTGTTTTTAAGTTCTATATTACGACACACAACACTGTATCTTTATGCATCAAATCATTCATTGTTTGTGATTTAAATTAATTAAACACTTGACTCCATGTTAGTGATAACTTAAAACCATCTTATCTGTAAAAGTTGTTGACTTTCTTTTATTCAGTTGTTACAACTGTAGTTCTGGACATGTTAAACTACTGCTTTTCTTCATTATTCCATACATTAAACTTACATGTAAAACTAATTTATTTTCCAGCACTAAACCCCGTGAGTCCTATGTGGCAGAATAACGCTAATGCCATTCGCAGGACCGATGCTGGATACGTTGAGGTTATTCACACCGATAATACCGTTACTAACACGCCACTTAGTGGCCACGTAGACTTCTTCCCTAACGGTGGTAGAAACCAGCCCGGTTGTGGCAACACCGCCTGCTCCCAGTCGCGCTCCTACCATCTCTTCGCCTCCACTATCCGGACGAACCATTTAAGAGGCAATATATGTTCAAATCTCAACGAGGCACAAAACAATCGCTGCAATGGCTCACTTATGCTCCATATGGGCAACGGTATCATCAGCAAAAATTCGTAAGTAGAAAATTTTATTATCTAAAATTTAAAAAGGGTCAATACTTTAATCGGACTCTTTATGTCAGCCCCAGGAATTTTGTCTGGCTGACATTGCTGTGAAAAAGAAAATACTGGAGAGATATGATACTGTATAAATAAAAGCACATTATTTAATTTTAACGTAAAATACATTTTAATGTGTATGGTTTTCACGATATGTTGATGTTATGCCTAATATTTCGACACAGTTTTATGATTCCTAGTCGGTAAACTAGGATAGACTGAAATAGTTAACAATAAATACAAGTCGACAAATCGCTATTGTCCTAATGCTGAGCACGGTTCGCTGAACGAGAAATTTTGTAGTCCCTAGTCCACTGTCCACTGCATTGTTCTAATGGGTACACTTTACACACCTTTGAGAATATTTTGTTCAAAGAATTCAGTCTCAGCCGTACAAGATTTCGTTAAGAAACAAGCACTTAATAAAGGTTCTGTTCTTAAACAACAAAAAAGGAACCCTATTACTAAGACTACTGACGTCTCACCATCCGTCTATCTGTCATTTTATCTCTTGATCCGTGATAGCTAAAAAGTTGAAATTTACGCAGATGACTAAAAACAGAATAAAATAAATATTTAAGGGGGTTACCATACAATAAACGCGATTTTTCGGTTTTTATAGATGTAGGGGGTTCGGTTTCAAAATCCTTTTAAGTTTTTAAATTATTTAATCCCAGCGTACACGATACAACTCGAGGTAACAAGAGAGAGAGAGGAAGGGGGTGAGGTGCGAGACGCGGGCGCGCGAGTCAGCGCGTGGGCAGGGAGCGTCCTGATTGGCCGCTGCTACGCGCGAATATTTGAAATGGCCACAGATAAAACAGACTAAAACGTGCTAAAACGGAACGCGCTACATAGATAATATTACGGAACCATGCGAGCGTGATATTTTTCGAAATATCATTGCGTGCCTGGGATTTGAAGTCCGGACCCTCGATTGAGAGATCGCGTTTCAACCTCTAAGCTATCAGTGCAAAAAAATACAATAATGTATAAAGAACATTTTTCTTTCCAGGGTCGGTCTCTTCGGTTTAACCACGGGTGGTTCCTGGCCCTTCTAGATTTATCACATGTCTCAAATGTAACATAATAAACCCATTGTATTTTTCACAAACTTCAAGTGAGGAACAATGAAGGCTAATTGCATTTTCACGACGAATAATAAATAATTTTATAATTTTCATAATAATAAAGAATGAATATTAATTATTCTTAAGAATATTTAAATAACACTACAGGCGATCTCCGTAGATACACGTTTTTTGTTAAGATTCCTTGTATGTTAATCAAAATAATAATAAAGTAAATAATATTTTTACGTTTTTTGTTTCATTAAAGCTTACCATTCAAGTATTTAAGATCATTTCTTCATTAAACTGTACAGTAATAAAAATACCTGAAACGAAACAATTGAACTAAAATAGTATCTCTCTTCAACACAATATTGTCCCACTGCTGAGCAAGGTCTTCTCTTAGAATGAGAGAGGTTAGGCCACAATGTTTAGGCCACAATGAGAGTTATGCGATTTTTTACAACAAGAAAGTATAACAAGTAAGAAATAATATTACAAATGGGATAGCTTTCTTACGTGTGCGTCGCCTGTTCACTTTCATTTGAAGGGCCAATCTAATCCTAGGAAACTTGTAAAAATGCCTGTTTGATATGAAGTTGATTACGTGTCAAAATGTCCAAGGGTATACGCAATCCCTTACCTCAGTTGGGCTCAACGCTCGTAAGCTAAATAATTCTTGTAAAATAAAAAAATAAGATATGAAATCTTAAAAGTTAAACTGTGTATTTCTCACAACCACCTACCTAGTTACCTACACTAGATAAGGATTTAAACTTTCCCACATAAATTGAACAAATTATTATGAACTAAGCTTTTAACTAAAGAAAATAAACATAAGCATTTGATAGCGTGACTTGCAAATGAATTTACTAACGCCATCTATTAACAATAACGTCTACTAAACTACTAAATATGTATCAACTAATAAAACATCGATATTCTCATGACAATGAGAGAGCGCCTTAAAAAGTAGCCTACGTTACTCTCCACCCTCCTAACTATCTCCCCGCATATAATCCGTGTCATAGAATAGCTATGTGGCGACGTGAAAGACATTTGTAATATTATTATGGATAAAATATCAAATTTTCAAAAAGCTAAGTTGAACACAATTCGCTTAAATAGGTTTTCGCTAATCTAATCAATTACAGTGGCCATTCACTATCAGATGGATTGCATGCTTCGTTGCTACCTCCATGTTGTAAAAAACAATAAACTATTTCAAATGCATGTACGTTAACTTAAACTGCTTTATGCATTATAACTGCAGCGTTATTAGCTGCATAATTAAACGCCGCCACCGCCTTTTCACTCGTGCCCACGAAGTTATGACGTTAATCGTATTATGGTAATTAAGGAAAGATTAACAATCTTTTAATTACAGGCACTCAAATTTATTACTTGAAATTATAAGATCATCACCATAAACTCGATAATTTAACTACTTAACAACTTACCATTTCCTGTAACACAAACTACAGCCTAATCAACACCTTTACGGGAAAATAATTATTTATATAAAAATAATATCTTATCAAATGTATGTTTCAATTAATATTTATTTTACCCTCACCTCTGTTTATTTCAGTGTGATATTAAAGTCCGGATTCAAAACAGTATTATAAAAGTATATTTACACCTATTTCTAACGCGAAGCATTCATTGCGTTTCGATGGAAGGGTGTGGTTGCCGGCACACTTTTATATGAAGCGACCATCCTAGTCCCCAGGAGTAGCAACACATCTGTGATTGATTTTAGATAGAACCTATGTTCTATATACTGGAGCTAACTTTTGTTACCCATGTAAAAACAAGATGGCAAATAAAAAAATAAAAAAAGACATACAAAGAAAAAAGACAAACCCACTGAGTTTCTTGCCGGATCTTCTCAGTTGAGGTCGTGTTCCGATCCGGTCGTAGTGTAAAAAAAAAATATAAATGTAACTGACAATTTGTAAGCGCCCCCGAAGGCCTATGCAAAATAAAGACATTTCATTTCATATATGAAGTTGCTAACAGATGTCCCTGTGCAGCGGTGACCACTTATCATCACGTGGACTGCATGCTCGTTTGCTACTTCATTATTATAAAAAAAAACTTGTACTGGTCTATTCATTAGGTTTCACTTGATATCCATATTATTATGGTAATGAAATAAATCGTCCCCCTCTCACCCCCGTTTTGTGTAATCGCAGGCGTCATATTTAAAAATTACGTAGCCTTTGTCACTTAGCAAACTAAGTCGATTCTAATGTTATGTCTGTTACAATACATTGACGACCCGCGTGGTCCAGCGGTAACCATACCGGTCTGACGCGCAATGGGTCTCGGGTTCGATTCCCGGCCAAACAGGTTTCTAAATAAAGAGTTTAGATTCATGTTTTGGGTCTGGGTGATTTGGATTCCTCTTGTGTGTGTCTATGGAACTCACGACTCAGAAGACAATCCTAGTGTGGGGCTATGAGTGTAGAAAGCGTGTGTGTGTGTTGAGCCGTTTGGGCTTTAACGCATGCCAAATAAATGGACATCTATATATTGATACGTGAAGCAAAAACTTGTGATTCGTTTTTATGATACTTGCCGCAGACGGAGGAGTATGAAATTACGCACGGTTTTAGTTGATGTAGAGAAGGATTACGCACTGCTAATAATGTTTTCAAATAATGCATAAAACACACATAAAATCAACTACAAACACTTTACACACACTACCGTGCACTTGACGCCTACACATACAGGGTGGTCAAAAATTCGTTGATCAAACGAAACTAGTGGTTAGATGGGACCATCAGCAGCAAAAATTTGTTCTACGGGAGGTCTTTATGTTCAACCCTTACAGAGTTATGCTTTATTTTGGGTTTTAGTAAGAAAATTGACTTTTCTAACAAATTCTTAATAAATTCGAAAAATTCAACATCCTGTATCATTTTCATAATTTTTACTAGATTGGTACTAATGTGTTCTTGCGTTAGACATGCTATTTATAGTTGTTTATTGGGTTAATTAAAGACAATATTAAGTTTGAAGACAAATTCTTTTCTCAAATTATAACTTTCTATTTGTTTCGGACCCCACTGCGAAAAAAAATACTCTACCGACAAGAATCTCACAACTTTTTTCGGTAGAAAAACTGAGTTGCGAGACTGGGATTTTTTTAAGTATTGTTTTTTTTTCCTATCCGACACCATCTACATCTTGCATACTATCAACCAATTTTTAAGGCCGACCTCGTCAAACGTTTCTAAGTAATTATATAATTTCGGACAATTGAATTCGCTTACTACTGCCAACCATGCTTTTTTATTTTGTTGACCATTTATAAGTTACCTTTGAACAAAATTGTATCTAGGTACCTATATTTTTCTTCTTTTTCTAAAACATTGAAATAGCAAACGAGCACGTAGTCCACCTGATATTATTGCATACCCTCTTTCTGAAGCAATTGGATAACAAATGTTACGAAAGCAAAGGAGACAATGCAGTTGAATTCGTAAAAAAATTGATGCTTCAAAAGGAGGGTAATATTTTCCACGATTTTTTTGTAAGATTAAAGTACGCTTTTTTACACGCTTTTTTTAAAATAAAATATTTTTTTTTATTCACACTATTATTAATTTATATTCATTAAAATTTTTAACACTATTTTCTTAATTTAAATTCATTTAAATTTATTTTCTATTTTTTAGTTCGGTTTTCTAAAAGCGTGTATTTTATTTTTTTTTAAACTATTATTTATTTTCTACTTTTTAATCAAATAAAAATATGGAATAATTTTATCAAATTAGTGTATTGTCATCGGTCCTCAATAAATCTACAAAGTTTGAACGAAATCTGGCCGTTTAAAGTGGGTCAAAATCGCGCCCAAAGAAGTCGGTTACAAACAAACATACAGGTGAAGCTAATAAAAAGCTAATAAAAAGTGCTGAGAGAGATCTTTTTATCATAACAATTTGAGTATCAAAAAGCAAGTTAGTAAATATACCATTCTATACTCATACTTACGGAAATAAAAATATTTTTACATATTTATATTTATGAGGGTTAATGAATAATAATAATAACTTATCTCTAAACTATAGTTTATACACATGATGACACTTAATTAATTACATTAATGAAGTATATTTAAATTATTAATTCATTATTTTTGCCATTTTATTATTGTTAAAGAACCTTTATAACTTGAACAATAATAAAAAAAAAATATGAACATAATTATAAAATTTTCAAGGTGGTAAGTCGATTATGGTTTGACTAGGAAGATACCGCTACCACACCTATTTTGCCGCTACCACACCTATTTTGCATTAAAGTCTTGCGTTTCGGAAAAAGGCTGTGGTTACCCGCTTTCTACCAAATTAAGCAAACTATGTAAATCTTCTACGCAGGCAAACTGCATGCTATTAAAAATGGAAAAACCTAAGGTAATTAAATGTTTCAAATGGAAAATGCATTTATAAATTTAGTTCTTTCTTGTAACTTTTGATTTGAGGTGATCATTTCTAATGTCATGTCGCGTAAAGTAATGTAGAGCAACGTTTGATGTAACTAGCTAAGGGCTTTGAGCTAACAAAAATGATTCTCTTTTCAAAGTTCTTCTATTTTAGGAACAGAGGAGGAGTATTTTTTTTATCTGACTGAAGTAGCAAACGAGCATGCAGTCCACCTGATGGTAAGTGGTCACTGCCGCCCATGGACATCTGTAATCAACTTCATACAGGACATGGGTTCCATCTGAAGTCAATCACAGATGCGTTGCTACTCCCGAGGACTACGATGGTCGCCTCATGTGAAAGTGTGCCGGCAACCACACCCTTCTATCGAAACGCAAGATATGCTTCACGCTAGAAATAGGTGTGGCAGTGGTACTTCCCCGGTCGAACTACACTGGTTCTACCACCTTTAAATACAACGGAGTAGCCATTTTTTCACATAAGGCGCTTGCGATTAAAAGTTCCTTCTGGATTCTTGTATGAGTTTTGGTTCTCCGTCAGCATGATCGGTCTTAGCAACGACGGAGTAAGGCCTCGTCCGATCCGGTTCTTTAGGATCCAAGGGTCCCATATGGGGTACTATTCGGACTTATACCATGTTGCGTCATCCGGATCTGCTCAGCTGTGACGGCACTTAGTACTGCCTTAAAAGTTATAACCATTTTAGTGCCCATTTGTGTCACTTAAATTATAATTTGTGATAGATAAACATTTATATTTTTTTAGTTTTTTACGTATGTCGTTAAAATATTAATTACAAGTAATTATTTGTCTTGTATGTTACGCAAGTTAAATTAAGGTCTATTTATTACGATAGTATATAACCACGTTGAATATCTTTATTTTCTATTATATATTTACGCCGCTACCGCGATAACACCATATTATTATTATAATAAATAATATAAATACACTAGAGAAAATAAAAATGCATCGCCTTACATGGATTATGGTGTGTTTAATACCCTTCATTTACGCCAAGGTAAGAAATTATTGTAATAGCTGAATTAATTTCACATAAGATAATATTAAAAAATATTTTTAAAAAGAAGCTTTTATTTCAATGCACTGAAAAGAAAAAAATAATACTTGTATTGCTCGAGCCCATCTTTTTGTCGTATTGTACAATGTTATATGATGTAAAAGCTTGTCATGAGACTTTTTAGATTAACTTTACTCAGATTTAGGTCTGTCGTTTCTTGATTATACTCGCGACATACATCATATAACATTGTACAATGCGACAAAATGTTGGGTTTGATTACTACAAGTTTTTTATTTATTTTCAGTGCATTGAAATAAACGCTTGTTTTAAAAAAGATTTTTTAATATTATATTATTTTCTTATTTCTAGTTGTACCTAGTTTTAATTTTTGATTACGTTAGTTTTTCTAAAGGCAGACATCTCGCATTTAATTTTTTTGTACTCTATTTTAATTTAAAAATTAAGCCCTTCCAAATGATACCCACAATACGTGGGTTGTATAATCTTCAATATTTTTAATGGCCGCCATCTTGGGTTTGATTTTTTGTAGCATTTTGTATTCAATAAATTAAACCCTTCCTTTTGATACCTATATATACTACGCGGTTTGCACAAAAGTATGTAACCTTCCATATTTTTGATGGTCACCATCTTGGATTCGATTTATTTTGAAGTGTTTTATATTCTACAAATTAAGCCCTTAACTTTGAAATCCATATTACGTGGATAGCAAAAAAAATTTATAATCTTCAATATTCTTGAAGGCGCCATCTAGGTTTTTTTTGTAGTGTTTTGTATTATTTTATAAATTAAGCCCTTCCCTTTGACATCCATATAACGTGGGCTGCACAAAAGTATGTAATCCTCCATATTTTTGATGGTCGCCATCTTGGAATAGTATTTTTTTGTGTTTTGTATTCTACAGATTAAGCCCTTTCATTTGATACCCATACTGGTTTACTCCAGGAAAAGTATCAAGTCCGCCATCTTGGATCATGCGCCATATTGGAATTACAATGACATCATATAGACAAATATGCATTGTCATGCAAACTAAACATTTCTACCAAATTTCAGCTCAATTCGTTAAAGACAACTTGCTTCAAAATTCATTTGCAGGATTCCACCCTACAAACATACACACGTTGCAAGTTAATATAAGGCTTGTAAAAAATAGTCAACATCTTTAAATAGCGCAACTACCAGACTGACCAGTTATATAAAATACAAGTTTGCAGAGAGCTTGCATTTCCAGAGAGGCAATAAAGTTGTTATCCCTATACTGCAATCTTAATAAAAATGCAGTATTTGCAAAATAGCTTTGGTTTAACTTATCTGAGCATGAACGGCAATGATTACTTACCCTCATACGGAGTACCTGCTCGTTTCTGATCACGAATAAACTAAGCCCGACTTCGTCGCTTAGAACCGTCAGCGCATTATTCAATTTTTCATCTATATCGCACTTTTTGAGTATCTCTATACATAAGTAATTAAAATATTAATCTTTATATTCAATTGTTTTTGAAGCAATAATGTATATTTTTCAGGAAGTCATAGTAGTGTCGCCTCAAGTAATAGAGCGTGTTCAACCAATCTCGGAGCAATGTATAAACGAATCTGGATCAAATCCCAATAGTTTAAAAGACATTCTAGAATGGAATTCTCAAGACAATTTGCATAGCAAGAAATATATATATTGTTTCTGTACAAAACTTGGCTACGTAGACGAAGCACTAAACATTGTAGTCAATAAATTTCTGGGCTTACTACCAGATGGTGTGGACAAAAAAGAAGATTTCGTGAACGTGTTGAATGAATGTAACAAAATTAATGATGAAAATGCTCTGGAGAAATTGTACAAGAAGGGTGAATGCTTCCATCAAAAGTCTCCTTTCAGTTTTACTATGTAGGAAATCAAGATGGCGTTAGTTTAAGTCTACATACATCAAATATAAAGCTGAATGAAAAAATAATGTACAGAATTAGGTACTTTTAATTTTGGATGTAGTACAAGTACTTAGCATCAGTTTAGTGTATAATTTGCCCTAGGAAATTGCCCTATAATAATGCAGGAACAAATTACGTTTAATTTCGTCATGATTTATTTTGTAAATTGGTTTAATAAAAGGTTACTATTTTTTTTTTCGTTTTAATTGGAAAAAGCTTTACTATACATTGGAAAATAAGTTTTAATATAAGAAATCCTACGTGTTCCTCTACAATTCTACATAGATAGTATTAAGCTAATTTAAGTCTATTAGATAGCATTATTAAAGATTTAACAAACTATTCACCCATCGCAACGATCGAAATTTGATCGTAATTTAACTCAAAAACTAAAATTGATGTTGTCTAAAGAAGCACAAATATTTCACAAATAAGATTAAATTGCATTAAATTCCGAGTATTTTTAAATACATCCAGTGAAAAAGAGGTTTAATTAACTAAGCTGCATTTAAAACCAATAACGGGTATTTTGACAAAGACATTTGTATTTTTTTACGTAATGTGTTTTTACCATGGTTTTTACAGTAAGACCTTAAATGTTTTATTTCGATTATTATTTATGTACTTGTATGAAATGCGTATAATATGTGTGTTGATGTATATTCATTTGCATTATTTGATATATTTTTTAACATTTTGAACTCCTTCTCTACATAAACTATAACCATGCTAAATTTTATATTCCTCCATTCGCGGCAAGTTCAATTCTGTGTAATATAATGAATAATAGTGAATTAATGATTGACTCAACTCATATTTATGATGAATTGAAACACTGTTTTGCTTTTATATTGTTAAAAGGCAGTTATTACTAAAATGGTGAAAACGAAACGAATGATTTAATAACTTTTATCCGGTTAACTCGATTTGTCAAACTCGAGTTACATAAATTTCCACTCGAGTTAAATTAAATTTGTACATGCCGAGTTGGCACTTTACTACTTTATTCCGCAATTCTTGCACCATACATTGGCCGTCTACATCAATGTTCTGCTCTTCTGCTTCATTCCTATTGGAATTTGCCACGTGATAGTTTCAGAAGTAACTGCCAATCTACTTTGGTCTCGTTAAATACCGACCTTAATTAGGGTTATAATTAAGAGTTCGCTTCCCACCTGACGCACCTATAATATCCTTTGAAATACTGGACTAAGAGATAATGTTAATTACATTTTTAAAGTCATGAAGGATGAGTGAAGACAAGAAGAATGTTTATTGATAACCCTGAAAAGCTTAAGATATATTATTTGTCAAGGTATTTAGTGAAATACTTGAATATCGAATATACCGAAAGTTATCTGAAATCAAGTTAAAACTCAAGCTATCTTTGAGTTTTAAGATGTAAAAATCAATCCATAGCAGGATATTGCACAATTAAAAAATCGATAAAATAGCGACAATAAATAAAAATAAATATCAGTAATTGAAATAACTAATAAGTAATAATTTTAATAAGTGTTTATAAGAGTAACGTCTCAGAGTTCCGAGGATCGGATTCGGTTAATGAAACTGGTACATCTATACTATAATAAATCTGTAAGAGGTCGCTGTCTGTACATGGAATAAATTTAGGTGAAAACCATTTCTAGGGGTCTTTAATACGATATAGAACCCAAAATAATGGTTTTTAGAAATCTTTTCTGTTTGTCTGTTTGTCTGTTTGTCTGTTTGTCTGTTTGTCTGTTTGTCTGTTTGTCTGTTTGTCTGTGTGTTTGAAAACGCTAATCTCAGAAACGGCTTATCCAATTTGAATATAATTTTCATTGATGTGTTGTGGGAAACTTCACTTAACATTTAGTGTTTATTTTATTTAAATCGGTTTATAAATAAAAAAGTTATGTCAATTTAAAACTACGCAGTATTTATTCTGTGTTCGATAAGTGTTAACAAGATATGTAACTGCATAGTTGAATTGGTTGAAACTAAACATGTTATGGTATGTAAAATGTATTCCTTTGTTATGTATTTTTTATTGGTTATGTGTGTACCTATGTTATTTGATACTATACAAATCTATATCACTATATCTATATATACTTATATAAAAACGAAAGGATGTTCTCTCATTCATCTATTGAATAAACATCGTAGAGCATAAACTGCTAAAGATACGAATACGATTTTTACTAGGGGTTCCTTTTATGACGTAGACGTCAGTTAAGATTGAATTTTCTCATCCCCCCCCCCCCCCCCCCAATTTAACCCAAATAGGATATGTAAGTTGGTATGAAAGTCAGTCAATTTTGAGGCTACCTCAATAAAATTTAGTATTTCGCTTTGATTTTTATGTTAAAACGTAGTTTTAAACCGACTTCCAAAAAGGAGGAGGTTATCAATTCGTCTGTATTTTTTTTTTAATTTTATATGTATTTGTTACTCGATTTCTCCGCACTGGGTGAACGGATTTGGATGATTTTTTTTTTCATTTGAAAGGTAGTGCGTGTCATGGGGTCCCATTTATTTTTAGTTCACTTTTGACAATGGCATCCATAAGAAAAGCGCATAAGTCTGATATTTGCATTAACGATGTGCGCGATAAATAGATGAATAACTCAATTTCACGCCAACCGATTTTGATGATTTTTCTTATATTTGAAAGAATGTACCTACTTCAAAAGAACTCTGATGAGTTTAATACGATTCTGATCATAGGATCCATTTCCTTAAAGCAAATTAATGAAATTAGCGATACTCGGCCAAACCTAAGCTGTAGGAGTCCAATTGGGTTGAATGTAGAATGAGATTACTAAGCGGATATTTCCTAAAAAAATTGACCTTCAACTCTTCAATCCTGATGATGCAGGGGCACTGCTAGCCTGAACCGTAGAAGTAAGTCAATTTGTTTTTATGGATATATAATAAGATTGATAAACAAATTCGTGGGACAAAAATTTGATCTTCAACTCCTCAACCCTGATGATGTAAGGGTATTTCAAGACTAAACCGTAAGAGTTGGCTATTTGATACTTACGGTTATGTAATAAAAATACCAAGCAAAGATGAACGGTAAAAATTTTGACCTTCAACTCCTCACCCCTGATGATGCAAGGTTACTTCAAGCCTAAGCCATAGGAGATGGCCATTTAATCCTTTCGGGTATGTAATATGATTACTAAGCAAAGACACAAAATGAAAATTTCGATCTTCAACTCCTCAAGCCTGATGATGCAGGGTACTGCAAGCCTAAGCCATAGGAGTTGACCATTTAATGCTTTCGGGTATGTAATATAATTATTAAGCAAAGACACAAGATGAAAATTTTGACCATCATCTCCTCAACCCTGATGATGCAGGGGTGCTTCAAGCCTAAGCCATAGAAGTTAGCTATTTAATGCTTTCGGGTATGTAATATAATTACTAAGCAAAGACACAAGATGAAAATTTCGATCTTCAACTCTTCAAGCGTGATGATGCAGGGTACTGCAAGCCTAAGCCATAGGAGTTGGCCATTTAATGCTTTCGGGTATGTAATATAATTACTAAGCAAAGACACATGATGACAATTGCGACCTTAAGCTCCTCAGCCCTGATGATGCAGGGTACTGCAAGCCCAAGCTATAGAAGTTGGCTCGCAAGTGCTTACGTATAAGTAATAAGAATACTAATAAGAATACTAAGCAAAGACACGGGATATTTTTTTTTACCTTCAACTCCTCCCTGATGATGCGGGATAGTGCAAGCCTAAATTATAAAAGGTAGTCACATAATGCTTACGGTTGTTTTAGTATATATTATGAGTTTAATGACAGCTCATTAAACTGAAATGTGATTAATAAATTAAACTTCTATTCATCAACCCTGATAATCTAAGTACACAACCTACTTAAGCCGTATGAGTTTGGTACTTATTGATTACAATACATTACGACCCAAATGTGAAAAGAAAACCCAAAGATGAAAAGTGTCACTTTGAATACCTAAATCCTAAAAATACAGGAGTATTGTCATGTTATTATGAAGACTACAGCTACAGCTAAATCCAACGATTTAGCTGTAGCTTTTTAAACAGGATGGGTTAGGTTAGGTTGGAACATAAAAGAAAACATAAAAAATAAGCGAGCAGGGTGCGGCAGAGCCCTGCGAGGGGATGCGCCCTGTTCGTATGAATTGTAAAAGTGTTTTGATTCTGTCTTCTGCTTTACAAAGAACAATTTACGCGCACAAATAGCTCGATGCACCTCTTAAAAGATCTTATCTTTGACCACATGAAACAAAATATGAACTTAGAATATGTGCCGCTGTTCAGTGATATTCCAATTTTCTAATGATTTCTTTGTTATCCGGAAAAGTTAAAATCAATCTTTATATCGATACGTCTTCGTTTAAATGTGGAGGAGTTGGTTGAAAAAGTATATCCTTTTTACTTATACTTTTATATCTATACTAATATATAAAGCTGAAGAGTTTGTTTGTTTGTTTGTTTGAACGCGCTAATCTCAGGAACTACTGGTTCGAATTTAAAAATTCTTTTTGTATTGAATAGACCATTTATCAAGGAAGGCTTTAGGCTTTAGATATAACATCACGCTGCAACTATTAGGAGCGAAGAAATAATGGAAAATGTGAAAAAAACGGGGGAAATTCTTGAGGGCTTTCGTTGCGTGCGCTGCGAAAACGGTACAAGATACCAAAAATATATGTATGAAAGAATTATTATTTCTTTTGAAATGATCTAAAAAAATGTCCGCGACAGTATATGTCGATCTTTTAAGATTAACTCACTAGAACCGTTTTCATGGTAATCAAATTCGGTTGAAATTAGTTAAGTTGTATCAACGTAATAATATTAATGTAAAAGAAATAATGGACTCATACAGGATTTCCTTCATATTAATTTGAATTTAAGCGCGCTTTTTAATGTCAAGTGTTACTGTCATGTGGAGTCGATAGGTAGCGCCAACTGTTGAGACGTCAAGAATTTTATTTCGTAAAAGAGTTGTTAATGTCTTTAAACTAATTAGTGGAATAAGAACGAAAATATAACTTTAAATGTCGTTTCTTTGTTTTACAGGTAAAGTTCTTACATTACAGTAATGCTATTTTGTGGTTAATTCATTGTAAAAGTCTAAAATAAAAAAAAATGTTTTACAGAGCAACGCATGGTTTAATTTGTCGTAAATTTCATAAAATAAAATAATTGTCTTATATTAATCTTTGTCCAAATAAATGTGTTGTTGATTAAGAGTATTTAATTGTGAACAAAATTGTCTTTGACATCACTTGATTTCAATGAACATCTTAGAAGATATTGATATCTTAGAGATCTTGCGTCCTTTTATCGTCGTGTAAAAATACTTCTTAAATACTATTTGATTTTGTTTTAAGGATATTTTGTTTTAGGTTCTAATAATTTCACAATTATTTTTTATATATGAGCTATATGAGTTAGCTATGTTCTTTTCAAAACTAAATTGTCTAAAATAATAATAGAAAATGAAACGGACAAAGTCGTGGGTAACAGCTATAATTTATAAAGCTGAGGAGGTTGTTTGCAAAAATAAATTATGCCCAAAATAACTATTCCACGCGGACGAAGTGGCGGGCACAGCTAGTAATATAATAACTCACAAGAAAAACTCTACACAATTTATTTCATTTAAGAATTCGACGTATTCAGTAGGCCAAAAAATTAAAAACACCATAATTACATTATGCATTTCAATATTTTGTTAACTATGGTCACAAAACATCTTTGTGCTTAATAATATTAAATTAATTAGTCTCAGTCTTTTTGCAGTCGAGTATTTTATTTTAAATCAAATAATAATCTATTACAATTTAATTCTTTTTAGGTTTTTTTTTCGAAATAGTAACATTCACTTTATTATTAGAATAAGTGTATATATTGTTATTTTGGTCTATTTATTAGGTTTTATTTAATACCAGTATTGTTATGATGATAAAACATATATACATACATACTTAAATAAATACACAGTACATGCACTCGAAAATCCTGCATCTGACGCTAACGAGTAGTACGATACATGTATACTAAAGTACAGCAGGCTTATTATAGAGATTGAGCAGTGATAGCCTAATCACAGTATTATTATACCGTGGCCTAATGGTTGAAACTTGCCCTTTCGATCGGGAGGTCCGAGATCAAACCCAGGCACGCACCACTGTTTTTTCTAAAATTATTATTAGAAAATGCGTATCAGAAATTAATTATCACTGCACCGCTTTTCGGTGAAGGAAAAAAATGTCAGGAAACCCAATAGTTCTTTAAAAAAAAAGTTCTCGGAGGTGGGTGAAGTCCACCAATTCGCACTTAGCCAACGCGGTAGACTACCATCAGACCATAACCTTGTTTAAGAAATAATAATTTTGTAATGAAATACCCTATCAAATTAAAGAAATAAAATTGATTTCAGTCCAGAAACAGCTAAGTTATTCAAGATTTTTAGAAAATGAGTTTTAATTTTTTTTAGTTTCCACAAAATCCCTGTCAAAGTAGCTGCTAATGCAATACAATGCCGTGTGAATCTTGTGAGTGGTAAGGTACCTAAAAACGTAACGAATATAACCTCTTTTCTTTGGGAAGGCTGTCCTTAAAATAAGAAAAGCTTTTGGCAAAGGGAGGTCTCCCGCCAGGCTAGGTGATCTTGCCTGGGGAGCGGCCGTGCTCCGACAGTTGATGTTCGGAACTTGTATATATGCGGGGTATTGAGAATACTTCGACAGCGTGTTTCAGAATACTAGTAGCGCCATCTCTTGATGAGTAGCGGGAGGTCGCCACAAGCTGAAAGGACAATAAATTTAATATTATTTTATTTTGCAAAAAGTTGTTCTCGTCCAGCTTGAGATAATTGGAAATGTGTGATCAATCGAAAAACAGTGTATCCAGGAGTCGGGATCGATTCCCAATAGCCTCCAACACTTGTTTTCGTAGACCATGTATATAGATACAGCAATAAGTTCACGCTTTGTACTAAGTAAAAAGTAAATATAGCTACTGACATAATAATACATTAATGCACTTTGCTATTGATAATTTTCTCACGGCAATCACACTTAAAGAAGAAGATAAAAATCGACCTAATAAAGATGCTGTAAAATGATATAAAACACTTTTGATTTACATGACAATGTTAATGAATTCATATACCAATTATTTAGATGTTTCCATAAAACATCTTAGTCAATGACATAGTGACAACAAATAAAATAAATTATTTAACGATAACATTTTACGAAGATAAGCTAAGTGTCCAGCCGGATGTTACAAAACAACTTGTTAAGTAGTCTACAATTATTTTATTTAAGTAAGTGTGAGGGTCACTTAATAATAATTAGCCGTCTCTAAGTTGTGCTAATAAATGATAATACTTTATAGATTAGAATAACAGTGATTATAAAAAAAAATATTTAATTATTTTCTATCCTCGTCATTCTTAAAATTTAATTAAGTAAAAATAATTATAAAATTGTCAAGGTTATAAAATCACACCTATTTGTAGCGTGTACCCACTCCCCGCTCCCCAAGAAATCTAGAGCATAATTTTATACAACTCGCTAAGGAGGTTTGAGCTGACGTAACTAGTTTTGTATTTTGCTGCTTAAAGCTCTTTTATTTTAATTATACTGTGAGGAGATATATCAAACACAATGCACTATTACTACACGTTTGCAATTTCAAAACTCTTTCAGAGCTCTTTCATCACCTTTATTTTTCGTAAGGTCTCAACCGATTAAACAGTATCGGAAGGTCTCATATGGAATACCATTTTTTTAGGGTTCAGTATCCAAAGGGTAACAACGGAACCCTATTACTACGACTCCGCTGTCCGTCTGTCCATCTGTCCTTCTTTCCTTCTGTCTGTCACCAGGCTGTGTCTCATAAACCGTGATAGACTGTCGATCTTTCTATAGGTGATGATAATGTTAAAACGGAATAAAATAATCATTTAAGGGGGGCTCTCCACCAAAACACATGATTTTAGTGCAGTTTTTATAGTTACGGATACCTTCATGCATCAGTCCGAATCGCTCTTAGCCGGTTTCTTTACAGAACTGAAGTAGCATATGAACATGCAATTTACGTGATGGTAATTGGCGACTGCCGCACATGCACATGTGTAAACAACTTGATACAAAAAAAGGTCAATCATAGAGGCGTTACTCTAGAGGATTAAGATGGTCGCCTCATATAAAAGTGTGCGGTAACCGTATCATTCCACCAAAACGTAATTGCTTAACGCTAGAATTGGTGTGGCGGTAGTACCTCAGTTGAACCATACTTTCTACCACCTGGCTGCACTCTAGCGTATACGTTCCGTATACGTATTCTAGCGTATACGTATAGTGCGTATCGTGTTGCCCTAAAAGTTATGACTCTTTTAGTGTTAATTTATATGAAATAAATGGACACTAAAACAGTCATTACTTTTAACACTCCTTTGCGTCTGTCGTTAAAATATAAATTGCAAACAGATTATTTTAATTTATTCGTAATTAATGTTGTGCGTTATTTGCGAATCAAAATTTAAATACGATTAATTTTTCGGTTAAAATGTAATTAAAAAATACTAAAATATTTTTATGTTACTGTTACGCTAATTAAATTGAAGCCTATGTATTATGAGTGTATAAAATCAGTTTCAATATCATTTTCCATTACTTTTTCACGTCCTTAGAGCAGTGACAACACATATAATAAGTAATATTTAACACTACAAAAACAAAAATGCATCGCGCAACATGGATTATGGTGTGTTTAATCATGCCTTTTATTTACGCCAAGATAAGATTTTTTTTAAGTCCCGTGCATTATTATATAAGTAACAATATAAAGCTGAAAAAGCTGTCTGTAAACAGCTTTTTCACATGAGAAAAATTCAAATAAGCTTACGCAGACCTTCCAGCAAGGTAATAAAAATGAAAAGACTTATACTGTTGCCTTAATAGAAAATGCAGAATTTACAAATTAACATAAAAGCTAGATTAATTAAACTTTTAGTGTTTTTTTTTTTCAAATTGCTGCCTCATCTTATCTATATTATATCAAAATATTACGTTAAATTGTGCAAATTACGCAAAAAGTATATAAATACTAAAAAAATGCAGACGGATATATTTTAGTTAAAAAGACGTCAATGCAGCATTTTATTCTTATAAAAAAGTAAATTTATTACAATTCAGTTAATAATGATTGCCTAATGTAGCGCAAATTTTGCATTTTTATTTAAGTTTTGTTCGACTTCAAATAAAATTCTTCAAATATTTTGTTCCACTTTCCACTAAAGCTAAAAACTTATATTCACACCAAATATTAAATGAATCAAAAATACGGCTTATAAGTTAATCAATTCTTTTTGCTATAATATATTATAACGTATTTTTTTTTGATTTTGCGTTAAACAGATGTTATATAGGCAAACGTGTTATAATTTATATATGTTTATTTTAATGGTAGTTTTTAACTTAGCTTTCAATTGACACCCATGTTGTTATGGTAATAAAAAAGTCCCTCCATCTCCTCTTTTCTTTGACCGCAGACGCCATATTTATAAATTATACAGACTGTGCCTCTATGTTTTAATAAATGGGCATGCATAGAAACATTCATGCGCTCGAAAATCTTTACCCTCCTTTTTACCAGTTGGATAAAAATGTTAACTACCGCGTTCTAGGGCGTTGCGAAACGATACTTATCAATAAATGCTTATGGATTCCTCCTTCTTACGTTTCGGCAAAAGGGTGTGGATATCAACGTATCTACAATTGACTATTTAAAGAAAAGAAACGAGTAGGTACCTTAATATTTACTTGACTTTGACTTTTTATGGACTTATATATCTTATGAAGTTAGTAGATACAAATACCATCTGATGGGTTGTGTTTTCACTTGCTAAAATTATGCTTATAATTAAAACTTCCAAGACGTACTGACAAGTATTCGAATGTATCAAATTGAAGAATTGGATTCATAATATGTCCTATCACATAACAGTATCCGGATAGAGACTCTACTTATTTTGTCTGCCTCACACACACCCCAAACTTGTTAAAAATACTGGTCTAATAACATTGTCGGCTGTAAATATAAAGACGGGACAAAGCAATTAATAATTAAATTACCACCTAATCAGTGATAATTATTATAAATGAAGATGATCATCTATAATAATGGAATATTTCCTGCTAATAGCAGGAAAGAAAATTGATGATTAAATAAGTTTTAATCATTATGCATATTGTAAGACTCTCTTCACCGCGAGCTATCAAATTTTAAATTATATGTTTGCTATCTAATATAAATTGTAATTTTAATTTTCTCTTACACAAATAGTTTTTGAGGGGGAAACCTTTAAAAGGTTCCCGAAACCGTGATAGCAACGCAGGGTTACGTGGGATTTTACCTTACTAAAACCCTCCGGTGGCCCTCTTCTGTGCTGCGTGGCGGACTCCGGGATCTCAAAAGGAACATAATCGTAGTCCTCCGAGCGCGATGCCTCATTCCGGCTCTTCCCATTGAGCATTTGAGCTTATCGAGCCTCCTGTTTATGTGTTTATGTGTAGCCACATGCCGTCGTCCTACCCGGGGTCACTTGGCTAGACGGTTCGAGCTCCCACTCTTACCGCCCGCAACCCCGGAAGCCCCTTATAGTCGCCTCTTATGACAGGTAGGGGATACCGCAGCCCTATTCTGGAGAGACAACCTCTTTCTACGTAATAACAACAGTGCTAATTGCCGTATTCCGATTTGATAAGCTACCCTGAGCATAGCTTAGGTCCCTGCCTATACTTAAACGAGGCGATCCAACTCCATCCTCAGGGATAAAGACGTAGCAACGAATCCGGGATCAACCTTTAGTTGAGCTATAATAAAAAAACTAAATTAAAATTATCCTTTTTTATGAATTAATATGAGTACTAATTTATCATCTGTAACTCCACAGCTTACAAAACTTATCGTTTACAGTCGGTATATCGTTTACAGTCAAACAAACCCTTTAATTGACATACTGCATCACTTTAATAGCTGTTAATTCCTTTAATGTGCTTGTATTCCGAAAAATAATTGCAATTGCACCCTTTAGCTATTATAATTAACTATAATGCTACAATATAGCATTAATTATGGCACATATGTATAATGGCGTAAATAAAATTTGGGATTCTACTTATATATATAAAACAATGTTGAAAGTTATTACCTTGTATTAGTTTCACCTACTGAGTGTCAACACATAACCAGCATTTAAAATGCATCGTCTAACTTTGGTTTTCTTATGTGCTCTAATATCTTTTACGTGCGCCAAGGTAAGCCCTCTTTCTCAATACTCGTACGAGTCTATATGTGCGTATGACTATTTGTTTAGCATGCTCTATAGTCCAAACGACTTTCAGTCAACTGATTGGTCGTTTAGGATTGGATTTCTCAGAGAGCTCCATTTTATTATTTTGGTACTAGCTGTCCCGACAAACGTTGTTTTGCCATATAAAAAATAAAAAAAATGTTAAGGGTGGAGAACCCTTAAGGGGTATGAAAAATAGATGTTGGCCGATTCTCAGACCTACTGAATAAGCATATAAAATTTGGTAAAAATCGGTCAAACCGTTTCGGAGGAGTATGGCAACAAAAACTGTGACACGAGAATTTTATATATTAGATGAAGGAGAGTTAGTGAAAGCTGAAATCCAAGTTTGTGTTCGCTATCCTAGTCTCCCTTCCGCCATCTTGGAAAACAACGGAGTTCACATAGATGAAATAATCTGATGTGTGTTAATATGTAATGAGGTTTTTAATGAAAACTTGTTTGAGGGAGTTAACATATTTGTTTATTTGATTTGTAATACTTTATTTTTATAAATAGGTCATAAATCATAACTGATTTTATAATAGCGATTAAGTTAGAAAAATATGTTTATTTATAAAATATAAAATTATTAAAAGGTTAAAAATTGAGATTGATTGCATGGTCATTTGTACATATTAACTAACTCCTACTTCATCGTGCTAAAAAGCCAAAAAATCTAAAGTTGTGAAATGAAAAGTTGAAGAAAGCGGTATTTGTGTCTTGTTTATCGCGGAGAATGCCTTATGGATCTCTTTTCACCCGGGGAGAAAGAATTGGTTACCAATTCTTTCTCCCGCGTCGTTTCTCTGTACAGTCTTTGTCAGGTCACGAGAAACGATAGCATTATATTTGTAGGAATAAGGAACTATAATTCAACTTTAAATTTATTCCCCGCCTTGTCTCTATTTGTATCAATATATAATTCATTAATATTTATATAATTATTAAAAATAAATATTTGTATAATATATAATATAAATATTTGTAAAATAATATTTAAAAAGGTCTTTTTTTACAGCAACTAATAGTCGTGGCACCTCAAATAGTAGAGCGTATACAACCAGTCTCGGAGGAATGTATAAAGGAATCCGGATCAACTCCCAGTAGCTTCAAAGATCTCCTAGAATGGAATTCTCAAGAAAATTTGGCTAACAAGAAATACTTACTTTGCGTCTTGTCCAAAGCTGGCTACTTAGATGGAGCACAAAAAATTGTTCCCGACAAATTTCTTGGATTACTACCAGATGGTGTGGACAAAAAAGAAGATTTCGTGAACATGATGTATGAATGTAACAAAATTAATGATGACGATGTTCTGGAGAAATTGTACAAGATGGGTGTATGCTTCCACCAAAAGTCTCCTTTCAGTTTCACTCTTTAGGCTATCGATATACAATAGTTAAGTCTAAGTACATCCAGTTTAAAGCTGAATTCTTTAAATAAAACTCAGTTTTAAATAAAGTACAGACTTACTTTTAATGCTGATTTAATGCTGAAAATTCCTGTTCTACTTACTTTATTTCTTTACCGTAGTTCAGTGGAAGTACTTAGTATACATTTAATGTAAAACTTGTAGGTGATTGACCTGTAGTTAGTGTGATGGGATATATACAATTATAGTAAAATTGCAGAAACAAACTATGTTTTATTTCTACAGTAATTAATATTGTATCTTGGCTATCTAGATTATTTACGTTTTAACCAAAAATCCCCAATATGAATTGGGAATTCCGTTTTGATTAAACAAAACATATATCTCTAGACAACACATTTTTAAGAAATTGAACCAAATTACAAACGAATTAATTAAAAACTGTTCGAGTCATTGGTGTGAAGAATTTAATGCATGATAATCTCATAACTTTATATTTACGGTTTTGAGATTAACATTTAGAATTTTATGCAATGAAAAATTGTAAAAAAACATTCTGAATTACTATGATATAATATATATTGGCCTTCTAAATTAATGTTGTGCTCTTCTTCTTTCCTATTTCCATTTTCCATATGATAGTTACGATATCTGCCGCATACCGCTTTAGTCCACTGACATACCGACCTTCATTTTTAACCGACTTCCCAAAGGAAAGAGGTTATCTATTCGTCACGTATATATATATATATATTTTTTTTATGTATGTTCGGGCGAAACGGCTAGAAATCGTCAACCTACCGACACGATTTATACGACATTGTATGCGGCTAGTTTCACAGGCAGTCCCATATTGAGGAAAATGAAAACCTTCCGGCGGTTTTCCCGGAAAATTGGAAAATGTCGGTTTCTTAAAATCTTGAATAACTTGGGTGTTTCTAAACCGATTTCCATTTTCTTTCTTTCATTTGATAGGAAATTTTGTCACGCAACTTTTTCTCTTGGACATGGGTATGCTGTGATGCTTAACTCTTTGAGTTATTGGGTGGAAACCACCACCACTCCTCAAGTTTTTTAGATAATTTGAGATAACTCGGCTTCTGCCGAATCGATTCTTATGAAACTTGGAATATGTATTATATATCTATGCTTATATAGGTTGACAAAAAATTTGACCTTCAACTCTTCGATCCTGATGATGCAGGGTTACAGCTATCCTAAACTATAACATTAGCTATTTGGTGCTTACATATATGTAACAAGACTACTAAGCAAAGACATGTGATGAAAAATTTGACCTTCAACTCCTCAATCCTGATGATGCAGGGGTGCCTCAAGCCTAAACCATAGGGGTTGACCATTTGGTGCTTATGGATATGTAATAACAATACTAAGCGTAGACATATGACAAAAAAATTGACCTTCAACTCCTCAACCCTGATGATGCAGGGTGCTGTAAGCCCAAGCCGTAGGTGATGGCCATTTGGTGCTTACAGATATATAATAAGATAGCAAGGCAAAGATGTACGATAACAAATTTGACCTTCAACTCCTCAACCCTGATGATGCAGGGGTACTGCAGGCTTAAACCATAAACGTTAGACATTTGTTGCTCACGGATTTGTAATAACATTGCTAAGCAAAGGTATACGACGAAAAATTGGACCTTCAACTTCTCAATCCTGATGATGCAGGGGTATTGAATGCCTAAGCCATAAAACTTAGCTATTTCATCCTTACGCATTCAAAATGATATTTAAAAAATGTAAGGTAGAACATTAGAAAAATGGTTGTATACGGTGGAAAATTGGACCTTCAACTCCTCAATCCTTATGATGCTGGGGTGCTTCAAGCTTAAACTATAGGCGTTAGCTACATGATCGCTACGTATATCTGATAAGATTACTAAGCAAAGATAAAAAATGAAAAATTTGACCTTCAACTCCTCAACTCTGATGATGCAGGGGTACTTCAAGCTTAAACCATAGGTATTGGCCATTTGATGCTTATGGGTATGTAATATATTTACAAAGTAAAGACGTATAATATTAAAATCGACCTTCAACTCTTCAACCCTCATGATGCAGGGTACTGCAAGCCCAAGCCATAGAAGTTGGCCATCTGTTACTTACGTGTATGTAATGAGATTACTACGAAAAGATATGGCATGAAAAATTTGATCTTCAACTCCTCAACCCTGATAATGCTGGGGTCCTTCAAGAGTAAACCATAGGAGTTGGCCATATGGTGCTTACGTATATGTAATGAGATTACTAGGCAAAGATATAACATGATAGTTTTGACCTTCAACTCTTCAGCCTTGATGATGCACGAGTACTTCAGGCTTAAAGCATAGGCGTTGGCCATTTGATACTTATGGAATTGTAATATATTAACAAAGCAAAGACGTATGATAAGAAAATTGACCTTTAACTCCTCGACCCTTATAATGCAGGGTACTGTAAGCCCAAGCCATAGAAGTTGGCTATTTAGTGCTTAAGGATTTATTGAAGAAATGCTAAGAAGAGATGACTTATGAAAACCGTTATCTTTAACTGGGCTTTTATTCAGTGGTACTGCCTATCTAACCGACAGGTGCTAGTAATATGGCCCATAAGAATATATTAGGAGTTCCATAAACAGAGGCAACGATTAATAAAGTTACCTTCACCTCTTTAACCCTAATAATATAGGTATACAGCCTGCCTAAATTATGTGTGTTTGGTAATTATTGTTCGCAATACAAACAATGAGTTCCGGAAAGGACATAATTATGATCACAAATTCCACTTTGAATACAATTACCTGGACGATGCAGGAGTACTGCCAACCTTTTTACATAGGATGGGTTAGGTTAGGTTGGAACTTAAAAGAAAATATAGAAACTAAGCGAGCAGGGCGCGGCAGCGCCCTGCGAGCGGTGGCGCTCAGTTCACATGCACTGTGACAGTAATGTAAGATATCGCTTAGGCTTTTGTTTGACTTGTCATTTAAGGTTGATTTTAAATTACCGTTTCCATTTATGTATGCACTATGCAGTCTTATGGATACTATGTATTACACGGTCTCGTATAACTGATCGAAGTGTCTAGTCGTCCCGTAATCGGATGAATAAAATAAATTAATCGTCCGCTAAACGGTAAATTCGTAATAAAAATGGTCTGTATATTAAACATACTTATTATCCTTGTAATAAAAAACGTATTGAAACTGGTGAGTTAAATCATATTACTGAGATTAATAAATTGTGTAAAGCTATGGGTACACCTGATGTAGTGAATAACGACCATGCTGCCCGAACTTAAATTGGTTTTGATGGTATTGGTTTTCCAACTAAGGATAGGTAGTCAAAATTATTTTTATCAGTATCAGTTGAATTATACTCTTAGTTATAAGGTTTATATTACTTTTTCTACTTTAAATATTGATAATTATAGGTCTATTCTTTAAATAAATGTTTACTCAGAAAAAGTTGTTTTATTCGGTTAGGTTAGGTTCGAACAGATTTTTCTAATTCAGAATCTAAGGGAGGGGGCGCGGTAGCGCCCCCGACCGGTTGTGTCAAAGAAGTCTATTTTTAGATGATGACGTCAGCACATAATTTTATTCATCCGAAAATCGGACGAATAATTAATTTTATTCATCCGGTTAGCGGACGACTAGCAACAGCCATAACTGATTTTATCGTGACTGAAAAGCGTGAAAAAAAAATTTTTAAACAAAAAATACAACCGACTTCCATGCCACATAAAAGTAAAAAATAATTCAAATACATGTTGGTTTAGAGCAAACACAGTACTTAGTACATAGTTCCGAAGTCGGCGCTCACCATATTTTGCTGGATCATGACGAAACTACATGTATCTTATATGAGCGCCGACTTCGGGACTATGTACTAAGTACTGTGTTTGCTTTAAACCAACATGTATTTGAATTATTTTTTACTTTTATGTGGCATGGAAGTCGGTTGTATTTTTTGTTTAAAAATTTTTTGATTACAATTAAAGATTCGCTTAGAGTTTTTTCTTGGACATAATTTTTCAATATAATATTTTAACGCCACAGAGGACTATTTAATACAATAAAAATATTTTTTAAAGTCCTACAGTAGCCAAACCTCTTTACTAAAAATTACAACGTACGTACACCAACTTCACGCAGCGAGCTTTAAGTAAATTAATATTCATCTATACTTATAAATAAAATTGAAGTGTCTGTTTGTAATATCAAAATAACAGCTTTTTATCAATTTCGTATGAAAGTATACATGATACTGGTAACAAAACAACAATCAGTAGAATTTTTGTCTGTCTGTCTGTCTGTCTGTCTGTCTGTTTGTTTGGGGTAATCTCCGAAACCGCTGGACCGATTATGTCGGGATTTTCACTATTAGATAGCTAATTTTACAGCGCGTAACTTAGGCTACTTTTGTTTTAGAAAAATAATTAGGGTGCTTTGGTAAAACATAAAAACCTTCAAAAAATACCTCCGCTTTATGCAGATTAAATGATAACTTAGGTTCAGCCGATATGGTTTACATGAAACTTGGAGTGAACCTTGAGTATCTAGAATAACATAATATGATAAAATAATTGACCTTCAACTCCTCAACCCTCATGATGCAGGGGTACTGCCCGCCTAAGCCGCAAGAGCTCCTCATTTTCTGCTTTCCAATTTGTTATAACGTTTTTGAGCAAAAACAAATAGTGAAAAATTTGACCCTCAACTCCTCAACCTTCATGATGTAGGAGTATTGCCTGCCTTAACCGTAAAAGTTAGATTTTTTTTTACTTACAAATATTTAAGGAGGTTTGTAAGCAGAAACAAATGATGTAAAAATTGACCTTTACCTCCCTATGATTCGAGGATACATCGTTAACCCATTATTGTCCCACTGCCGTGCCCAGTGCACGCCAGTGACTCTTCTCTCGGAATAAGAAAATTTTAGGATATAGTCCACCGCGCTGGCCAAGTGCAAATTGGTGGACTTCACACACCTCCGAGAATTTTTTTTAACGAATTCTCGGGAGTGTGGGTTTCCTCACAATCTTTTCCTTCGCCGAAAAGCAGTGATAATTAATTTCTACTGCGCACATAAAACAGTGGTGCGTGCCTGGGTTTGAACCTTGGACCTCCCGATTAAGAGGGCAAGTTTCAAGTTTCACTGCTCTTGATTCGAGGATACCTACTGCATATTCTACAGAAGTTGGCCGTTAGGTGCTTTCATCCATACAAATAAATGTAATTTAAATGTCTTTTGATTAAGAGAATTCTACTTTTTACTAAATTAATATGGAAATGGATATTCCGTTTTTTAATTCACAATCTACCTTTTTGTAATAAATCTACTTCGTACAAACAAATTTATACCTACAAAAAACAAAGCAAATATAATTAATTCGACTTATTTTCGGAGTAGTTACTTACCTCAGCTAATAACGAGGTGGGTAACTACTTATACATGAAGTAAACAATATTCACGATTATAACTATAGATACACCTACACAGGCAGACACATCACGATGCTGCCGCGACCGAGCATTCTCAACTTTAAAGCGTGTTTAGAAAGATTTACTTACTTACGTGTATTGTTTTAATAAGGGATAACAGATGTCGCTGGATGTATCCTGAGTTACGCCAAGGGCTAATTCCTGAAGTTTGTAGGTATATAAAAGTGAGTGAATTATTTTGAGTTCAAATTCGATTACGTTGGATTCAATTGGTAAGATTTGTTTAAAATAGGGACTTTGTAACGTATCACTATTAATTATATGCAGGTAATATTATATTTTTTTCTCAACGTAATGATATACTCAGCTGACTTCGAAAAGGAGGAGGATCAATTCGGTTGCTATGTTTCTTTTATGTATTTACATCGATTTTTCGGCCAACTGAGGAAGTATTTTTTTCATTCAATGGAGTTTACTTGCAGTTTGATACTATTGTCATCATTTATAACTTCAGAAATATGTGAGATTGCGATGGAGCATCATATAAGATATTTTGGCATATGTACCTATCTATGTAAAATTGAAACGAAGATAACTTAAGTCATCGACTTGCATGGATTATTAATAAGAGCTGTTAATAATTGTAACAATATGCTGTACTATGTGTACAAGTACCTACTGGTATTAATAAATATTTAAGGGGGGGGGGGGGCTTTCGTGTGACAATTGTTATCTATTTACACAATATTATTAAGAAACAACAGGTAGAGCTTGAAATATTCAAGGAATTTTCAATCAAACAAATCGGGCTTTTTGCCGTTTTGTTTATAAATAATGGTACGGAACCCTTCGTGCGCGAGTCCGCTTCGAAGTTGCTAAGTTGCTGTCCTAGCGAAAAAATGTTGTTTAGTTAAAAAAATTATAGGCATAAAATTGGATACGTAGGTAGGTATATGTCATGTGTCCCTGTATTTCCGGGATTAGAATAGGGCTACGGCATCCCCTGCCTGTCGTGAGAGGTGACTAAGAGGGGCTTCCGGGGTTGCAGACGGCTAGAGTGGGGGAGCTCGAACCGTTCGGTCAGGCAATCCCGGGATGGACGGAGGTATGTGTGGTCGCATATCGTCGTAAAGACTAGACGGAGCGGTGGGCCCAGCCGCCGATCTGGGAGGAGCCCGATAGGACAACGCACTCGGAGGATTCCGGTAGAAGTTTCGAGATCCCGGAGTCCTCATTTTAGCGCCGAGGACGGCCACCGGGGGGGATTTTAGTGCGGTAAAAATCCCACATGACCCTGCGTCGCTCCCACGGCGTCGGGTACCTTTTGAAGGTTTCCCCTCGAGAACGAAAAAAAGGTATATGTCATGTATTTTTTAAACGCGGGCGAAGCTGCGGGTTTCAGCTAGTATTATATAAAGTTACAATAATATTTTAAAAACGAGTCTTTAAAATCACACTGAATAGGTACTATGTAAATCAAAGAAAAAAGTTGTAACGTAGACTATAACTATCACTATCACCGCATCATTACATGCATACATCAAAACAAAATCCTCCGTCATTTCTGTCTGTCTGTTCGCAATAAACACAAAAATCGCACAAATTTTCATGCGATTTTCACTCATGGATAGAGTTATTCATAAGAATAGTTTCGATAAATAATTCGTCAAGGTATTGTGTAAATTGGTTGAACATAATGATAATTGTTAGAAGTTTTAAAAAAAAAGTCAAGTCGTCTTTGAGTTTTCATCTGAGACGCTGCTTTATCCCTTTGAGATATAGCAAAATATAGCAAGTTGCTGCTCATTTATAGATCATTCTGCGATGGCATAAATCTATCTTTTAAATAGCTTACTGTATCCATTATATTTTCTAAGACAGTTGGTTACGTACAATGCGGTTATTTTTTTTAAGCACACGCTTTCTACACTCATAGCCCCAAAGTAGGATTTTCTCCTGTGTCGTGGGTAACATGGACACACACAAGACAAATACACAAACACCCAGACCCAGAACAGGAATCTAAACTCATCATTTAGATACATGTCTGGCTGGGAATCCAACCTGGGACCCATTGCGCGTCAGATCGGTATGGTAACCGCTGCGCCACGCGGGTGGAAAGCTTTGGAAACCTTTTTAGATAGATACAGTTAAAATTAATTTTATCTTTATACTTTAGGTAGCGTAAGTAATTTATAATCATTATTATAATATTTTACACCTCGTCCACCAAACCTTTCCTTTTTAACCGACTTCCAAAAAGGAGGAGGTTATCAATTCGTCTGTATTTTTATTATTTTTTTTTTTTTATATTTGTTACCTCATTTCTCCGGACTGGGTGAACCGATTTAGATGATTTTTTTTTTATTTGAAAGGTAGTGCGTGTCATAGGGTCCCATTTTTTTTTAGTATTTTTTTGACTAGGGCATCCATAAGAAAAACGCATAAGTCTTAAATTTGCATTTTCAATGTACGCGATAAATGTATGAATAACTCAATATCCCGCCAACCGATTTTGATGATTCTTTTTTTATTAGAAAGGATGTACTCCAGGGGTAGTCTGATAAGAGTTTGATAAGGTTCTAATCATAGGATCTTCAACTTTTTGGAGCAAAATAATAAAATTAGTGATAGTCGGCCGAACCTTAGCTGGAGAAGTCCAATTGAGTAAAATATAGAATAAAATTACTATGTAGGTATTTACTATGAAAAATTTGACCTTCAACTCTTCAATCCTGATGATGCAGGGGTACTGCTAGCCTGAACTATAAAAGTTGGTCGTTTGATGTTTGCGAATATATAATGAAATTGTTAAGCAAATTCATGGGACAAAAATTTGACCTTCAACTCCTCAACCCTGATGATGCAGGGGTACTTAAAGCCAAAACCATAGGAATAAGCCATTTGGTGCTTACGTATATGTTATAAGATTACTGAGCAAAAACATAAGATGAAAAATTTGACCTTCAACTCCTCAACCCTGATGATGGAGGGGTACTTCAATCCTAAACCATAGAAGTTGGCAATTTGGTGCTTACGGTTATGTAAAGAAAATACTAAGCAAAAATATAAAATCAAAAATTTGACCTTCAACTCCTCAACCCTGATGATGAAGGGGTACTTCAATCCTAAACCATAGGAGTTGGCAATTTGGTGCTTACGGTTATGTAAAAATAATACTAAGCAGAGGCACAAAATTAAAATTTTGACCTTCAACTCCTCGACCCTGATGATGAAGGGGTACTTCAATTCTAAACCATAGGAGTTGGCAATTTGGTGCTTACGGGTATGTAAAAATAATACCAAACAGAGGCACAAAATTAAAATTTTGACCTTCAACTCCTAAACCCTGATGATGCAGGGTACTGCAAGCCTGAGCCATAGAAGTTAGCCACCTGGTACTAACGTATATGTTATAAGATTACTAAGCAACAATATAAGATGAAAAATTTGACCTTCAACTCCTCAACCCTGATGATGGAGGGGTACTTCCAGAGGGGGCGCCCTGCTTGTATGAATTGTAAAAGTGTTTTATGTTTAATTTTTGTGAATATGTAGATGCACAAAGCAAACTTATAGGCTTTATTTAAATACAAACATAAAAATATAGTCACTAAAAAGTGTAAAATAAAAACTTTTTAACAAAAAATATCTACCGACTTCCATGTCACAAAAAAGTAAAAAATAATTTAAATATATTTTGGTCTAGAACATACTCAGTACTTAGTACATAGTTCTGAAGTCGGTGCTCATATAGGACGTAGTTACCGTCGTCCAGCGAAATATGTCGAGCACCGACTTCAGGACTATGTACTAAGTACTGAGTATGTTCTAGACCAAAATATATTTAAATTATTTTTTACTTTTTTGTGACATGGAAGTCGGTAGATATTTTTTGTTAAAAAGTTTTTATTGTTTTAACCGATCGAAGTAGCAAACGAGCATGCAATCAACCTGATGGTAAGTGGACGGTACCGTACATGGACATCACGCAACTTCAGTGAGGATATGACAGGATAGAACCTATCTGTAGTCAATCATAGAAGCGTTGCTACTCCCTAGGACTATGATGGTTTGCCGGCAACCACACTCTTTCAGCGAAACGCAAGAACTGCTTTACACTTGAAATAAGTGCCCATAATAAAATATTAATTAAATCCTCGCAAATACCCGAATGCAAAAATACATAATATGTTTTACCATAATGAAAAAATAAAATATGAGTACAAAAAAGTTCACAATCTATGCACATAAAAACAAAACCTAATCAGGCCATAATTACACCTACCCGCCGTCATTGAATAATTATAATCAGATTACGCGTTAATTATTCATATGTAACTACTATTCAACTATTCATAAAGTATATAAAATAGGATATATAAATGGCAAAGGCATCTGCAGTTTTCATTCTCTTTAAAACTTCTAAGTGAGCACTTTATTTTTCCCGTCAAAATGAAAATGTTGTATATTGTGTTTATTTTTGGGCTGCTTGCTTTAACGTCAGCTAAATCTATAAGCAGGGTAAGTTCACAATTGATTCGTCCCTGTAGTTCCGGGATCAGAATAGGGCTACGGCATCCCGTGCCTGTCGTAAGAGGCGACTAAAAGTGGCTTCCACGGTTGCAGGCGACTAGAGGGGGAGCTCGAACCGTTCGGTCAGGCGATCTCGGGAAGGACGGCGGTATGTGTGGTCGCATACCGTCGTAAAGACTAGACGGAGCGTTGGGCCCAGCCGCCCATCTGGGAGAAGTCCGATGGGGCAACTAATTAGATACATTGTGGGTGGGTGTGTAAGACCGAGATCCTCCAAAGACAAGACAAATGTACGCATTTTAGGCGACACATACGAGTAGGCAATTTCTCTAATTTGCAAGTTCCCATAATAACTCTACTTTTCTACAACTAGAAACCCAGGAATAAGATACCCATCCCTAGGCTTAATTACGAAAAACGGACTAAGGACAAACACCTTCAATTTGTTTACGCACGCCTCACTGATGATTGGACATACAAGTTTGAAAGCATAATAAGCTTTTTCTGCCGCTGGCTATATAGATATTCAAAGTAAAGACCAACACGTCTCTTGGCATGAAACAATAAGTACCTACTTTGACAATTTTCAGAAGTTATAATACTTAACGGGTACTCACGATATGCGGTTTATGAATTCTTATAGAATTCTTTTTGCCGATATTTCGACCCAGTTGCATGGATCGTGGTCACGGCCGAACTGCGGTAGCGGAGAGAAACCGTTGACAAGTTTATAATTACCGTTGACCGTTATTATAATGTATCAATTCCGCGATAATACTAGTCTAAAATCATATATTTCAGAAGTTAATTTCAAAACGCTTCTTTTAACCAAGGAAATAATTAAAATGAATAATTTAATGAAATTATGGAAATCTTTTTCTCTCGTGAAATACTTAAGTTATCGTACTCGTAAAATATGTTCAGAGTCCGAGGGTAGCAAATTTAGATCCACCTGCAAAATGCAAATCTATTAAACCATTAAGTCTTTGTTTTCATTCTACTTGTTATCTTTTTTTTTTTTCATTATCTACAGCAAATAAGTACACAATGCAGATTTAGTATCCAAAATACACTATGATTATCTATTCCGCTGTCCACATTACTGGTACCCATTTCTTGGATTTTTTCAGTAGTCGCCTTCTACGACATTTATAGAGAGAGACAGAGAAGTCTAAAATCAACTAGTTGACCCGCCTATAAGTCAAAAATCTAAAGTTATCAGTGTATCTCCTCTATATTATACATGTAAAACAGTCCCGTTTAATCAATCTATCTATTAAAAACTGCATTAAAATCTGTAGCGTAGTTTTAAAGATCTAAGCATACATAGGGACATACAGCGAGAAGCGACTTTGTTTTATACTATGAAGTGATAAAATAAAAGAACATTCATATCCATTTTAACCTCAAGAAATGCCCTCTCCGAAAAAAGTATTAAGAAACAATAAGAACAAGAAAATATTTTTATAGCAATGCTCACCGTTTTAAAGGATCCATCCATCCATCCATCAGCCTTTTGATGTCCACTGCTGAACATAGGCCTCCCCTAAATGGCGCCACTCCAACTGGTCCTGTGCCCTCTGAATCCAACGGTTTCCCACTGTCTTCTTCAGGTCATCGGTCCATCTGGTAGGGGGGCGACCTGTACTCCTTTTGCCTAAACGTGGTCGCCACTCGAGGACCTTCCTTCCTTCCTTCGTTTTAAAGGATATGTACCTTTTATTGTTATGAAAAAGTTAAAAAGCAATATTAAGTCTCCCTCAATCGCCTTTTCTTGGATTAAATTGTATTGTATTTTTTTTATTTTTTAGGATATAATTGTTTTGAAGCCAGCATTTATGGGCAAGATCCGAAATATTATAGAGAAATGTCAAGGTGAGACCAACGCTCCTCCAGACGCGATGACTAAAATGTTGCAAGGAGTCATCGAGAACGAAGCTAGCTTGAACTTCGTGTACTGTTTCCTATCTCAGGGTGGATACGTCGAAAAAGACGGTCATTACAACGTTGATAACATGTTATCTGTTCTGGAAGAAAATTATCCCAAAGAAGTATACAAGAAAACTTTCGAAGACTGCAATAAATCAAGTGGAAAGGACCATCTTGAAACACTACGACTCATGGCAGATTGTTATAAAGATAAATCTCCAGTAATATATGTCAAAAATACAGAATAAAGACGATCTAATAAAATGACAGTAGCATAAATGAGTTTGTGCACGCTAATCTTAGAAACGGTTTATTAGATTTGCAATTTTCACTCTTTATTTTATGTAAATTGGTTTATAAATAAAGAAGTTATGTCAATTTCAAAATACGCTGCATTTTTTCCGTGTTAGATAAATGTTAATAAGTAACAGCTTAGTTGAATTGGTGGAAACTAAATATATTTATTTATTAGTTATTTATTTATTTATTATTTATTAGTTGTAAAATTACACTTTACATATTATGGTATGTAAAATGCTTTATCTATATCTATGTATATAAAAGCAAAAGGATGCTCACTCACGCACCTATTGAATAACCAACGCAGAGCCTAAACTACTAAAGATATGAATATGATTTTTACTAGGAGTTCCATTTATGACGTAGACGTCAGCTAAAAATGGATTTTCTGATATCCCTGATGATATGTCTGATATTCCTATCCCCCAATTTAACCCAAATATAAGGGATGTAAGTTTGTATAAAATTCGAGGCCAACCAAATAAAATTTATTATTTAGATTTATGGATTTTAACCGACTTCCAAAAAGGAGGAGGTTTTCAATTTCATTTGTTAGCAGATAACTCCGAACGGGGTAAACAGATTTGGATATTTTTTAAGGGTAGAGCGTATCGTGGGTTCCCTTTTTTTGTGCACTTATGACAATGGCATCCATATTAAAAGCGCATAAGTCTTAAATTTGCATTAAGGATGTGCGCGATAAATGAACAAGTAACTCAATATCGCACTAACCGATTTCGATGATTCTTTTTTTATTAGAAAGGATAAACATCCTTCATGTACATGATGGTAGTTTGATGACAGTTTGATTACATTCTGGTCATAGGACCCACAACAATGTGGTGAAACTCTTCAACTGTTTGAAGCAAATTAACGAAATTACTCGACCGAACATAAGCTACAGGATACTTACTATATAATTTGACCTTCAACTCTTCGATCCTGATGATGCAGGTATACTGCTAGTGTGAACCGTAGAAGTTAGCCTTTTGGTGACTCCGATACATAATAAGATTGCTTAAGAAATATAATTATATAATGATAAATTTGATCTTGAACTCCCTGATAATGCAGAGCATGCATGTACTTAAAGCCCAAACCATTGAAGTTGGTGCTTACAAGTATGTAATGAAATTAATAAGAAATGATACAAGATGAAAATTATGATCTTTAACTCCTCAATCCTGATGATGCATGGTACTGTAAGCCCAAGCCATAGAAGTTGGCCATCTGGTGCTTACGTATTTGTGATAACACTACTAAGCAAAAATATAGCATGAAAAATTTTACCTTCAACTTCTCAACATATAAATTAGCCATAGAAATTGGCTAATAAGATCACTAAACAAAGACAAGATGATTTTTTTTACCTTCAACTCCTCAATTCTGATGATGCGAGGTAGCGCAAGCCTAAGCTATAAAAAGAAGTCATTTAGTGCTTACAGATGTATAAAAAACCTTAGAAGAGATACTTAATGAGAACCTTAATTTTCAACTCCTCGGCTTTCATCCAAACTGCCTAACTAAACCATAAGTATTTACTATTTAGCGTTTATGATACCATGAGTTCAATGAAACCTCATTTAACTGACATACGATTAATATTTTAACCTTCAACTCTTCAACCCTGAATGTAGTAATGAAGTGTAGGCACTTATTGCTTATAATACATTACAATCAGTTCCTGAGAGGACATATAATAAAAAAATACTTTGAATAACTTAATCAGAAAAATGTTGGAATATTGTCATGTTATGGCTTAGAGTTACCGATTTAGCTGTAGCTTTTGATAAAGGATGGTACCTCCTCGGTCAACACACTGATCCTACCGATTTGCAATTTTATAATTCCTAATGTTATTTTATAAGGAACCTGTATATCTGAGCCCCGCGGGTTTATTCTCGTTAAAATATAACCATATAAATATATACATAATATTTGTGGAGCAGGAATCTTTGGTGGCCATCCAACTTGCTGAACACCCTACGGTGTTCTAGAGACGGTATAAAGGATTCATCATAATCTGATCAATGGTTGGCATAGATGATGAACATATAAACTTTGTGTTTTATGTGCATGGAAAGAAAATTGAATATAAAATAGCCAGCGCCGTATCAGATTAAAAATGGAAAAGGAAACCTTACATATTTTTTCTTCCGCAGCAAAAACATACCAAGAAAGATTTTCTTACACCAGTAAAGATTTCTTTTACGTGAGAAAGGATTATCGTTCTCTGAACCCCTTAAGTCTCAGAGATTCAAGTTAAGTAAAAAACGTGATTTTTTATAGAATTCAAATAGTAACTAAATATTATCACAAAAAGATTAGGTTAGGTTGGAACATAAAAGAAAAGCAATTCTTTTCTATTCTTTATCTGATAACAACTGAGCGAACAGGGCGCGGCAGCGAGTGCGCCTTGTCCATATGAATAGTAAAAATGTTGTAGATATATAGAAGAAAATTCGTAATAAAACGGTTACGATTTGTGTTACAAAAACGACATAATGAGCTTAATACTAGCTGCATCCGTAAATTTAATCGCGCAATTTATAATAATTTAATAAATCAGACCTTTAAAGGTCAATTACATGGGCCTGATGGAAGTTATAATTCGTTACCACATCTGACATACATGTTGATGACCGCAGTGTTAATACACACACAGGCGCATCTTCCCATCTCCTGAAAATTTGCATGTAACACCCATGACAACAAAAAGAGATTGACATGGTGTCAGTAGGTATCGCTGCAAAATATTATAAAATACATTTTTATTCGATTGAAGTAACAAACGAACATGCAGTCCATCTGATGGTAAATGAATACTTCACATGGACATCTGTACGCAACTTCATGTAGAACAAGGTTTCCATCGGAAGTCAATCACAGATGCGTTGCTTCTCCTGAGAACTGGGATGGTCGCCTCATACAAAAGTGAGCCGAAATCACCCTTCTACCGAAACGCAGGAGTTGCTTCACGTTAAAAAATTGTGCAAATAAATAGCTAAGCAATCTTTTTTGGAGTGAAACTTCTTTGCGCACTTGAGAATGCTTTACATTTAACAATAGTGTCTAATACTCATTATCTCCAAATCTAAATGAATATTCCGTTATTTCTGACCAAGTAGCAAAGTGTTTATTTTTATAGACATTTTTTTAAAGGCTTTAAAAAGGACGCGGTATTCTAAAACCCCTGCTTCATTCCCTTATTGACTTTCAAAAGATATAAAATACATCTTCTATTGTATCAAATCAGACAGACCAATCCTAACAATAATTTAATTGTCACAATTGATGAAATTCCAAACATACTTTAAAGCTCTATTTCACCTTCTAAGGGTTTTAACTCAAAAAAGGCATCTTTCATTATAACAGATCAGAGAGCTGAATACTAAATTTTATTGAGCATGCATATGGATATTGAGCATATTTTGGAATATCAAAAAATCCGTTCTTCGTTGACGTTTATCTATACTATAATAAATCTGTAAGAGGTCGCTGTCTGTACATGGAATAAATTTAGGTGAAAACCATTTCTAGAGGTCTTTAATACGATATAGAACCCAAAATAATGGTTTTTAGAAATCTTTTCTGTTTGTCTGTTTACCTGTTTGTCTGTTTGTCTGTTTGTCTGTTTGTCTGTTTGTCTGTTTGTCTGTGTGTTTGAAAACGCTAATCTCAGAAACGGCTTATCCAATTTGAAAATATTTTTTACCGATGTGTTGTGGGAAACTTCACTTAACATGTAGTGTTTATTTTATGTAAATCAGTTTATAAATAAAAAAGTTATGTCAATTTTAACCTACGCAGTATTTATTCTGTGTTCGATAAGTGTTAATAAGATAAGTAACTGCATAGTTGAATTGGTTGAAACTAAACATGTTATGGTCTGTAAAATGTATTCCTTTGTTATATATTTTTTATTGGTTATGTGTGTACCAATGTTATTTGATATTATACCCATCTATATCTCTATATATCCCTACTAATCCCTACTAATATTATAAATGCGAAAGTAACTCTGTCTGTCTGTCTGTCTGTTACTCTTTCACGCCAAAACTACTGAATCGATTTTTATGAAATTGTGTACACAGATAGTGGTGACCTTGGGATCCATTATAGGCTACTTTTTATTTCAAAAAATGGGTTGAAAATGTTAAAATCGAGCATAAATGTTTGTATGGTAGTTCGGTTTTGACAAAGAGCTGTACTAATAATTCCGTCAAGTGGTATGATAGATTTAATTAAAAACATAGGTGAATAATAAAACGTAAAAAAATATTGATTTTGAGTCGACAACATATATCCGTAAAACTCGGTATGTCGCGAATTTTGTTAAATTCCAATGCAAATGACATGACATTATTGGCCATTTCGCCTGGACGTTATCGTGAGTACGTTCAGATAATACATATAAATTGTAACAATTAGTTATCATTCAAATAGATGTGATATAAAGAAGGATGTCCATTTTTCACCTGATCGTGTATAGTGATGTAAAAATCTTAAAATGCAGCTACTAAATTAAAAGGAACGCAGGAAATAAAGTTATTTGATTATTTGTATATGATAAACAAGGTAAAAGTTTAACGAATTACATGTTTTGAACGCAACTCAACTATCATTTCACGTCACTACGTTCCATTTAACGCATTGCTACTTCAATAATTATTTTTTCATTATTCTTTCAAGTAATTCTATATATTTTTTTTTTTACTTTTTTAAAAGATTTCTATAACAGTATATATGCATGCTATCTAGAATAATAAAAAAATATTGACATTCTCAAATCCATTCAAATCTCAAATCAATCAAAATCAAATCGCATGTATGTAGTATGAACTGAGTACACAACTGAAACGGTTTTTCTTCTTTAGTCATTTGACACTGTCAGTTTCGCGGAGTAAATCGATAATACTGAGCACGACATGAGAGCTTTAATATACCTATTCATATATTTTTATCTTCGTTATGTTCAAATTTTAAAAATGATTATGAGACAATATACCAAGTTTTCAAATGTATGGGAAGTGGGCATTGTTCTTTGATTTAATTTATCCTTAATGTGGGTTTATAACATGAAAATGTATTTATAATGCGAAATGTAAGATTATAATTACGAGGGATTCCCGATGAGTTAAATATTAGGTATATACTTGCGCTATCTCTGTTCTGTTGAATTACGTTGAATGAACATTTGATAGATGGCGTTACCTACAACACAATTACGAAGTAATATCGATAAATTATATGTTGATGTTGAATTACTAATAATTCCGTCAAGGGCTACGAAACACTGGATTGCAAACATAAATATAAAATGAATCCGCGATAGCATATCTATATCTCATAAGGTTAACTTACAATAATTATTTATTTTTATGTTACATATTTTAACTAAAAAAATTACGTTATTTTCGAGTCTGTTGTCTTCTGTTCAGTATTAATCCTTATGTAAATAAATGCATTCGTTAACTTCGTAATTTTAATATAAATCAAAAATTGTCTTTTACACTTGATGCATCAATTAAATACGTTTAAAGATATTAAAGATTTCAAATTATGTAATTTCCGTCAAAGGGTACGCTATTAAAATTCCGTCAAGGGGTACGATAGTCTTTATTTAAAACTTATCTGAATAATAAAACATTAAAAAATATTGATTTTGAGTCGACAACATACCTATATCCGTAAAACTAGGTATGTCGCGAATTTTGTTTTATTCCAATGCAAACGACAATCATCTTAATGGCCATTTCGCCTGGACGTCATCGTGAGTTCGTTCAGTAATAATACATATAAATTGATAACAATTAATTATCATACAAATAGATGTGATATAAATTTGATTTAATTTACCCACAATATAAAATTACGAGGAATTACCGATGAGTTATATATTAGGTATACTTGCGCCATCTATCCACTACTATGTTGAATTACATTGAATGATATGTGGAATTACATCGAATAGGTGGCGTTATTTACAAAACAACTACGAAGTCTATCGATAAATTAAATGTTGATGTTGAATACTAATAATTCCGTCAAGGGCTACGAAACACTGAATTGCAACCTTAAATATAAAATCAATCCGCGATAGTATATCTCCATAACAAAGGTTAGGTCACAATTTTTTTTTTATGTTCTATATTTCAACTAAAAATATTACGTTAATTTCGAGTGTGTTTTCTTCTGTTCGGTATTAATCCTTATATAAATAAATGCATTCGTTAACTTTTACACTATATGCGTCGTCAACCCATTATTGTCCCAATGCTGGGCACGGGTCTTCTCTCAGTATGAGAGAGTTTAGGCCATAGTCCACCGCGCTGGCCAAGTGCGAATTGGTGGACATGGTACACTATATGCATCAAATAAATACTTTTAAAGATAATATAGATTTAAAATAATAAAGATCGCGATGTGTCTCTCGGCAGGGGTAGGTAACCGTCTCGCTCGCGCATGCTAATACAAGCCGGCCGCCGATGCGTGTGCATTATTAGAGTAATCTGACCACTTGATAGTGTCCAGTGTTGAGTAGGATACGAATGTTAAATGAGTTTGTAAGAGTAGCGTCTTTTTGTACTAGACCAGTACAAACATTGCACTTCACCCTGCAGCATCACCCTGAGAACTTTTAAATATACCTACTGCGGAAAAGTTAAAATCAATCTTTGTAATCGATGCGTTTTGGTTTAAATGTGGAGGACGATTTGGTTTACAAGGTGGTTCTTGGTATTGTGTGACCACTAAGATTGTCAATTAATTCAAAGAAAGGCGGTTTACAATCGCCTAATTTTAAAATTCTAATTTTAATTTGTCTAATTTTTAAATATATTTTTACATAACAATTATGATCCTAACCACAAATACATACTTTAAATTCGTTTATTCACTCTTTGTACGTCCGGGTAATCGCCAGCCGAGCGGCCAAACTCATGGATTGGACTTGCACTATAGAAAAGGTTGTGGAATAACATAATTAAAGATTACTTTTTATCATATAATTTCAACGGGATCGAGATTTGTGCGGGAAAAACTTTGCGATACACTCATTTTTACGCGGGCGAAGCCGCGGGTACAGCTAGTACTATAATAAATCTGTAAGAGGTCGCTGTCTGTACATGGAATCAATTTAGGTGAAAACCATTTCTAGAGGTATATAATACGATATAGAACCCAAAATAATGGTTTTTAGAAATCTTTTCTGTTTGTCTGTTTGTCTGTTTATCTGTTTGTCTGTTTTTCTGTTTGTCTGTTTGTCTGTTTGTCTGTTTGTCTGTTTGTCTGTTTGTCTGTGTGTTTGAAAACGCTAATCTCAGAAACGGCGTATCCAATTTGAAAATAATTTTCACTGATGTATTGTGGGAAACTTCACTTAACATTTAGTGTGTATTTTATGTAAATCGGTTTACGAATAAAAAAGTTATGTCAATTTAAAACTACGCAGTATTTATTCTGTGTTCTTTAAGTGTTAATAAGTAATTGCATAGTTGAATTGGTTGAAACTAAACATGTTATGGTCTGTAAAATGTATTCCTTTGTTATGTATTTTTATTGGTTATGTGTGTACCTATGTTATTTGATACTATACCAATCTATATCTATATATTATATAAAAACGAAAGGATGCTCTCTCATCTATTGAATAAACATCGCAGAGCCTAAACTGCTAAAGATACGAATATGATTTTTACTAGGGGTTCCTTTTATGACGTAGACGTCAGTTAAGAATGAATTTTCTGATCCCCCCCCCCCCAATTTAACCCAAATAGGCGATGTAAGTTTGTATGAAAGTCAGTCAATTTTGAGGCCACCTCAATAAAATTTAGTATTTCGCTTTGATTTTTATGTTAAAAGATCGATTTAAACCGACTTCCAAAAAGGAGGAGGTTATCAATTCGTCTGTATTTTTTTTATTTTATATTTGTTACTCGATTTCTCCGCACTGGGTGAACGGATTTGGATGATTTTTTTTTCATTTGAGAGGTAGTGCGTGTCATGGGGTCCCATTTATTTTTAGTTCACTTTTGACAGTGGCATCCATAAGAAAAGCGCATAAGTCTGATATTTGCATTAACGATGTGCGCGATAAATACATGAATATCTCAATTTCCCGCCAACCGATTTTGATGATTTTTTTTTTGAAAGAATGTACTTCAAGGGTACTCTGATGAGTTTGATACGGTTCCGATCATAGGATCCATTTCTTTGAAGCAAATTAATGAAATTAGCGATATTCGGCCAAACCTAAGTTGTAGGAGTCCAATTGGGTTGAATGTAGAATGAGATTACTAAGCAGATATTTCCTAAAAAAATTGACCTTCAACTCTTCAATCCTGATGATGCAGAGGTACTGCTAGCCTGAATCCTAGAAGTAAGTCAATTTGTTTTTATGGATATATAATAAGATTGTTAAACAAATTCATGGGACAAAAATTAGACCTTTAACTCCTCAACCCTGATGATGCAGGGTTACTTCAAGCCTAAGCCATACGAGATGGCCATTTGGTGCTTTCGGGTATGTAATATGATTACTAAGCAAAGACTCAAAATGAAAATTTCGACCTTCAACTCCTCACCCCTGATGATGCAGGATACTGCTAGCCTAAACTATACGAGATGAGCATTTGGTGCTTTCAGGTATTTAATATTATTACTAAGCAAAGACACATGATGGAAATTTTGACCTTTAACTCCTCAACCCTCATGATGCAGGGGTACTTCAAGCCTAAGCAATAAAAGTTATCTATTTAGTGCTTTCAGGTATGTAATATAATTACTAAGCAAAGACACATGATGGAAATTTTGACCTTTAACTCCTCAACCCTGATGATGCCGGGTACTGCAAGCCTAAGCCATAGGAGTTGGCCATTTAATGCTTTCGGGTATGTAATATAATTACTAAGCAAAGACAGAAGATGAAAACTTTGACCATCATCTCCTCAACCCTGATGATGAAGGGGTGCTTCAAGCCTAAGCCATAACAGTTAGCTATTTAGTGCTTTCAGGTATGTAATATAATTACTAAGCAAAGACACAAGATGAAAATTTCGATCTTCAAATCCTCAAGCCTGATGATGCAGGGTACTGCAAGCCTAAGCCATAGGAGTTGGCCATTTAATGCTTTCGGGTATGTAGTATAATTACTAAGCAAAGACACATGATGACAATTTCGACCTTAAACTCCTCAGCCCTGATGATGCGGGGTACTGCAAGCCCAAGCTATAGAAGTTGGCTCGCAAGTGCTTACGTATAAGTAATAAGAATACTAAGGAAAGACACGGGATATTTTTTTTTACCTTCAACTCCTCCCTGATGATGCGGGATAGTGCAAGCCTAAATTATAAAAGGTAGCCACATAATGCATACGGTTGTTTTTAGTATATATTATAAGTTTAATGACAGCTCATTAAACTAAAATGTGATTAATAAATTAAACTTCAATTCATCAACCCTGATAATCTAAGTACACAACCTACTTAAGCCGTATGAGTTTGGTACTTATTGATTACAATACATTACAACCCGTTGAGAGAACATTATGATGAAAAGTGCCACTTTGAATACCTAAATCCTGAAAATGCAGGAGTATTGTCATGTTATTGTTAAGAGTTGGATTTAGCTGTAGCTTTTTAAACAGGATGGGTTAGGTTAGGTTAGAACATAAAAGAAAACATAAAAAATAAGCGAGCACGGTGCGGCAGCGCCCTGCGAGCGGGTGCGCCCTGTTCGTATGAATTGTAAAAGTGTTTTGATTATGTCTTCTGCTTTACAAAGAACAATGCGGGATTTACGCACACAAATAGCCCGATGCACCTTTTAAAAAAATAATTGGCCACATGAAACAAAATATGAACTTAGAATATATGTCGCTGTTCAGTAATATTCCAATTTTCTAATGATTTACTTCAAGTAGATAATAGTGCTTTGTTATCTGGAAAAGTTAAAATCAATCTTTATATCGATACGTCTTCGTTTAAATGTGGAGGAGTTGGTTGAAAAAGTATATCCCGATATTGTAAATACAACCAATAACACTATAAATTGGTTCCAAAAGACGGCTATATACCCACACACCAATGAACGTGTCGATAAAATAAATGTTTCTTTTTTCTAAATTTAAAGGAGCGTCACAGATCTTCTATTCGGTAGACACAGTCATTGAGATGGAGAAAACAGTACATTATCCAACAGAATTTTTGAATTCCTTAATGCCTTCCGGAACTCCTGAACACAAATTAATATTTAAAGTATGTTTACCTATAATCTTACTTAGAAATTTGAATCCGCCAAAATTACTTCAAATAGTATTTAACCGACTTCCCAAAGGAAAGAGGTTATCTATTCGTCACGTATATTTTTTTTTTTTTTTTTTTTTTTTTTTATGTATGTTCGGGCGAAATGGCTAGAAATCGTCGACCTACCGACACGATTCATACGACATTGTATGCGGCTAGTTTCACAGGCAGTCCCATATTGAGGAAAATGAAAACCTTCCGGCGGTTTTCCCGGAAAATTGGAAAATGTCGGTTTCTTAATATCTTGAATAACTTGGGTGTTTCTAAACCGATTTCCATTTTCTTTCTTTCATTTGATAGGAAATTTTGTCACGCAACTTTTTCTTTTGGACATGGGTATGCTGTGATGCTTAACTCTTTGAGTTATGGGGGGGAAACCACCACCACTCCTCAAGTTTTTTAGATAATTTGAGATAACTCGGCTTCTGCCGAATCGATTCTTATGAAACTTGGAATATGTATTATATATCTATGCTTATATAGGTTGACGAAAAATTTGACCTTCAACTCTTCGATCCTGATGATGCAGGGTTACAGCTATCCTAAACTATAACATTAGCTATTTGGTGCTTACATATATGTAACAAGACTACTAAGCAGAGACATGTGATGAAAAATTTGACCTTCAACTCCTCAATCCTGATGATGCAGGGGTGCCTCAAGCCTAAACCATAGGGGTTGACTATTTGGTGCTTATGGGTTTGTAATAACAATACTAAGCAAAGACATATTATAAAAAAATTGACCTTCAACTCCTCAACCCTGATGATGCAGGGTGCTGTAAGCAAAAGCCGTAGGTGATGGCCATTTGTTGCTTACGGATATATAATAAGATAGCAAGGCAAAGATGTACGATGACAAATTTGACCTTGAACTCCTCAACCCTGATGATGCAGGGGTACTGCAGGCTTAAACCATAAACGTTAGACATTTGTTGCTCACGGATTTGTAATAACATTGCTAAGCAAAGGTATACAACGAAAAATTGGACCTTCAACTCCTCAATCCTGATGATGCAGGGGTATTGAATGCCTAATTCATAAAACTTAGCTATTTCATCCTTACGCATTCAAAATGATATTTAAAAAATGTAAGGTAGAACATTAGAAAAATAGTTGTATACAGTGGAAAATTGGACCTTCAACTCCTCAGTCCTGATGATGTTGGGGTGCTTCAAGCTTAAACTATAGGCGTTAGCTACATGATCGCTACGTATATCTGATAAGATTACTAAGCAAAGATAAAAGATGAAAAATTTGACCTTCAACTCCTCAACTCTGATGATGCAGGGGTACTTCAGGCTTAAACTATAGGCGTTGGCCATTTGTTGCTTATGGGTATGTAATATATTTATCAAGTAAAGACGTATAATATTAAAATCGACCTTCAACTCCTCAACCCTCATGATGCAGGGTACTGCAAGCCCAAGCCATAGAAGTTGGCCATCTGTTACTTACGTGTATGTAATGAGATTACTACGAAAAGATATGGCATGAAAAATTTGACCTTCAACTCCTCAACACTGATAATGCTGGGGTCCTTCAAGCCTAAACCATAGGCGTTGGCCATATGGTGCTTACGTATATGTAATGAGATTACTAGGCAAAGATATAACATGATAGTTTTGACCTTCAACTCTTCAGCCTTGATGATGCACGGGTACTTCAGGCTTAAAGTATAGGCGTTGGCCATTTGATACTTATGGAATTGTAATATATTAACAAAGCAAAGACGTATGATAAGAAAATTGACCTTTAACTCCTCGACCCTTATGATGCAGGGTACTGTAAGCCCAAGCTATAGAAGTTGGCTATTTAGTGTTTAAGGATTTATTGAAGAAATGCTAAGAAGAGATGACTTATGAAAACCGTTATCTTTAACTGGGCTTTTATTCAGTGGTACTGCCTATCTAACCCACAGGTGATAGCAATATGGCCCTTATGAATATATTAGGAGTTCCATAAACAGAGGCAACGATTAATAAAGTTACCTTCACCTCTTTAACCCTAATAATATAGGTATACAGCCTGCCTAAAGTATGTGTGTTTGGTAATTATTGTTCGCAATACAAACAATGAGTTCCGGAAAGGACATAATTATGATCACAAATTCCACTTTGAATACAATTTCCTGGACGATGCAGGAGTACTGCCAACCTTTTTACATAGGATGGGTTAGGTTAGGTTGGAACTTAAAAGAAAATATAGAAACTAAGCGAGCAGGGCGCGGCAGCGCCCTGCGAGCGGTTGCGCTCAGTTCACATGCACTGTGACAATAATGTAAGATATCGCTTAGGCTTTTGTTTGACTTGTCATTTAAGGTTGATTTTAAATTACCGTTTCCATTTATGTATGCACTATGCAGTCTTATGGATACTATGTATTACACGGTCTCGTATAACTGATCGAAGTGTCTAGTCGTCCCGTAATCGGATGAATAAAATAAATTAATCGTCCGCTAAACGGTAAATTCGTAATAAAAATGGTCTGTATATTAAACATACTTATTATCCTCGTAATAAAAAACGTATTGAAACTGGTGAGTTAAATCATATTACTGAGATTAATAAATTGTGTAAAGCTATGGGTACACCTGATGTAGTGAATAACGACCATGCTGGCCGAACTTAAATTGGTTTTGATGGTATTGGTTTTCCAACTAAGGATAGTCAAAATTATTTTTATCACTATCAGTTGAATTATACTCTTAGTTATAAGGTTTATATTACTTTTTCCACTTTAAATATTGATAATTATAGGTCTATTCTTTAAATAAATGTTTACTCAGAAAAAGCTGTTTTATTCGGTTAGGTTAGGTTCGAACAGATTTTTCTAATTCAGAATCTAAGGGAGGGGGCGCGGTAGCGCCCCCGACCGGTTGTGTCAAAGAAGTCTATTTTTAGATGATGACGTCAGCACATAATTTTATTCATCCGAAAATCGGACGAATATTTAATTTTATTCATCCGGTTAGCGGACGACTAGCAACAGCCATAACTGATTTTATCGTGACTGAAAAGCGTGAAAAAAAAATTTTTAAACAAAAAATACAACCGACTTCCATGCCACATAAAAGTAAAAAATAATTTAAATACATGTTGGTTTAGAGCAAACACAGTACTTAGTACATAGTTCCGAAGTCGGCGCTCACCATATTTTGCTGGATCATGACGAAACTACATGTATCTTATATGAGCGCCGACTTCGGGACTATGTACTAAGTACTGTGTTTGCTCTAAACCAACATGTATTTAAATTATTTTTTACTTTTATGTGGCATGGAAGTCGGTTGTATTTTTTGTTTAAAAATTTTTTTTTAAAAATCGGAAAAGTTCAAATCAATCTTTATAATCGATACGTTTTGGTTCCAATGTGGGAAGTTGATTGAAAAAAGTATCCTGATATTGTGAATTAGACCACTAAGAATGTAAATTGGTTCAAAAAAGCGGTTTACAATATTAGAATTCGTCTAATTTAAAAAAAAATACATAACAATACGTTCCTACCCACAAATACACACTTTAAATTAGTTTTTTCGTTTTCTCTGTGTTTGACCAGGTAATCCTTGACCGGCCAAACCGATATTCATGTTACTACTTTTTATCATAGAATTCCCACGGTGTCGAGATTTGCGCGAGAAAAACTTTGTGACACGTTGATATGCACGCGGGCAAAGCCGCGGGTACAGCTAGTAATTTTAATATTTTTGTGTTCATTATATCAATATATGTATCGCCCAAACTAGCGATGTTTAGTCAAGAAGTAAGTGAGCGAGTCTTTTCGCTTTTATGTACTCGTCTTCTTTTATAATTGTTTTTTTTGTAGTCACGAACGTCACTTCATTTCAAGCATAAAAGTATAATTCTACATAATTATATTTTCATTTTATATATAAAACCGAAATTAATTAAAGAAAACGATTAATCACAAAAACTAAAGAAAAAATTACTATTAGTTTTGACATATTTTGATCTTTATTATAATATAATGTGATACTCGGTAATTAGTTATTTGAATTTATCTTTAAATTGCATTTTTTCTATTAGAAAGTTACAAAGGATTCTGTAGTACACATAAAGATAGAAAGTGTTAGTTTAGCTTTTTAAGTGTTGTTAGTGGCCACCGCCGCCCACGACCAATGAAAATAGAGACTTTAATATAATCCTACCACATGACTGTCACATAATAAATTCTTCCCTGAGGACTAAATAATCTGGAGTTGATCTAATAATCTAATATATAAAATTCTCGTGTCACAATGTTCGTTCCCATACTCCTTTGAAACCTCTTGACCGATTCTCATGAAATTTTGTGAGCATATTGAGTAGGTCTGAGAATCGGACAACATATATTTTTTATACCACTTAAAGATAAGGGTTGTCCACCCTTAACATTTTTTTAAATTTTTGTATGGTAAAACAACGTTTGCCGGGTCAGCGATTATGAAGATAAATTAACAACATTTCCAAATCTAATAAATCATTAAAACTACGGATAGTCTTAAAAAAGGATTATTATTATTTTTTATGTAAATAACCGACTACTTAGAAATGATTGATTACCTTCACATTTAGTCTTTTTTTTGATAATTTATTTAATTTTTTTGGAATTGGATTTGGATTTATATATATGCAAATATTACATATTTTGCGTGTGTATATACACACATATGTATTTAGATGTATATTTTATTTTGACGTTCCATTATAATATTTCCTCCTTTGCTCCTTATAAGCGACACGATCCAAGTGACTGATAGAATTTTATTTTGCAAAATACACATAACTAGCTTACCCCCGCGGCTTATCCTGTTGGATCACGTTTTACTATGGTAATGAGAACATGTGTTAATTAACATAATAAACTATGTCTGTTTCCATCGACACGCGTGGCGGTACGGTTACTATACCGGTCTGACACACAGTGGCTTCCGGGTTCGATTCCCGGCCAGACTATCTAAATGATGAGTTTAGGTTCTTCTTCAGGTACACAAACCTCGATAACAAAAAAACGTTTTTGTTATCGTGGTGGAAACCTCCAACGTCGTGGGAGCAACGCTGGTTTATGTGGGATTTTTACCTCACCAAAACTCCTCCGGCGCTGCAAGAAGAACTCCGGGATCTCCAACGGAAAACAACCATGCATGCGACCACACGTGCCATCGTCCTGCCCGGGGTCGCTTGGCCGGACGGTTCGACCTCCCACTCTAGCCACCCGCAACCCCGGAAGCCCCTTTTAGTCGCCTCTTACGACAGGCAGGGCATACCGTAGCCCTATTCTGGTCCGGGAACTACCAGTACTTTTTGCGTTAAAGTGTATCAAAGACACAATATTCCAATCACAAGTAAATCACATAGGGATAGACAACATGTTATCAAATATTAATTACATAGTTTTAAAGTGTACCCAAGTACCTTTTTTTTTTGTTTTCGAGGGGGAAACTTTCAAAAAGTACCCGACGTCGTGGGAGCGACGCGGGTTATGTGGGATTCTTACCGCACTAAAACCTCCCCGGTGGCCGACCTCGACGCTGCGAAGAGGACTCCGGGAACTCCAGTTGACCGCCGCCGGTATCCTCAGCGTGTGCCCCATCGGGCTCTTCTCTGGTGGGCGTGAACTGCTCACCGCACCTTCTGGTTTTTACGGCAACATGCAACCACACATGCCGCCGTCCTTCCCGGGGTCACTTGACCGGACGGTTCGAGCTCCCACTCTTCCCGCCCGCATCCCCAGAAGCCCCTTTTAGTCGCCTCTTACGACAGGCAGGGCGTACCGTAGCCCTATTCTGGTCCTGGAACTACCAGTACTTTTTGCGTTAAAGTGTATCAAAGACACAAACATGCATCCTCACACACTTTAGTATTTAAAATATGAATATGATTGTATGTACCAATACCCTCCCGTAAAAACGGCATAATATATATGTATTTTATTTTCATGAAAATACAAATAAAAAAGTAATTACACCTACTCGCTGCCGCTAAATAGTTAAAATTACACTGTAAATTAATTACGCTTTTTTTAGATTCTATCCACGAATATAACAAAAGATATATAAAGGCAGTGGTACTTACAGTTTTCATTCGTTTACATCGAAGTAAGCTCAAATTTGATATTCATTATTACTAACGATTCCCGTCAAAATGAACATGTGCTATATTTTATTTCTTTCTGGACTGCTGGCTTTGGCGTCAGCTAAATCTACGGGCAAGGTAAGTTAACAAATAATTAAATACTTGTCGGGTGTGTAAATCCAAATTCCTGTGGGACCAATCCTTTTTTTTTTTGTTCTCGAGGGGGAAACCTTCAAAAGGTACCCGAAGCCGTAGGAGCGACGCCGGGTTATGTGGGATTTTTACCGCATTAAAACTTCCCCGGTGGCCGTCCTCAGCGCTATAAAGAGAACTCCGGAAACTCGGAACGACCGCAACAGGAATCCTCTGAGCTCGTTGCCCCATCGGGCTCATCCCAGATGGGCGGCTGGGCCCACCGCTCCGTCTAGTCTTTACGACTCAAGCTCCCACTCTAGCCGCCTGCAACTCCGGAAGCCCCTTTTAGTCGCCTCTTACGACAGGCAGGGGATGCCATAGCACTATTATGATCCCGGAACTACAGGGACGGCGGGACCAATCCTACCAATTCTCCAAAATTTGTAAAATTATCTAGCAATTTTACTTTACAAATGCCCACAATAACTACTTCCCATTGGGCATTTCTGGGTTTAATCAAGGAAAAGCTGACAAAGGGCACATACCTTCAACTTGTTTACGTACGCTTTAAGTTTGATGCTTCTACAAGCGTAAAAGCCGAATAAGTTTTTTTATTGCTGCTAGTCATATAGATATTCAATATAAAATAAGGAGAAGCACATCTCCAAACAACAAGTACTTTTATAAATTTCAAGGACTACATTCAAAATAACGCTTATCTTAATTAAATATATAATTAAAATAATTTATTGTATTTATGAAAATCATTTATCCTAGGTACCTGGGTACTCTTTAGTACTATGTAATTAATATTTGATAACATGTTGTCTTTTTTAGTATTATTATTTATTATTTATTTATTTTATTATTTATTACCCACTTAAAAAAAATAATAAGTTGTCTATCTCAATGTGATGTACTTGTGTTTGGAACGATGCGTAACTATCTTATACCTAGAAACGGCTGCCCATCTCTTGGATTTTTTCCGTAGTCGCTCGAGGGATGGAAAGGTGTAATTCATCATCATTACATAGTATAAAGCAAAGTCGCTTCTCGCTGTCTGTCCCTATGAATGCTTAGAACTGTAAAACTATGCTAAGGATTTAATATTTTTTTTAATAGGTAGAGTGATTCAAAAGGAAGGTTTGTATGTATAATATATGTATATTAAAGTGGAAAAACACGGTTAATTTTAGATTTTTGACTATTAGGCGGTACGAAGTTCGCTGAGTCAACTAGTAATCAATACAACAAAAGAACATTCATATAAAAATAGTTCAAAAATAACCCGGCAAAAGCCCGTAAAAAAAAGTATGGAACAAAACATATACTTATAGCGATGTTAGCAGATGCATTATGTTGTAATGAAAACAATAATAAACACTAGTCACACTCAAAATATATTATATTTAACATGTTTCAGGATATAATTGTTTTAAAGCCAACGTTCTTGGCAAAGATACGAAGCATTATGGACAAATGTCAAAAGGAGACCAATGCTCCTCCAGACGCCATGGCCAAAATGTTGCAAGGAGTTATCGAGAACGAAGCTAGCTTAAATTACGTGTACTGTGGCCTTACTGAAGCAGGATTCGTTGAAAAAGACGGTCATTTCAACGTTGCTAATATGGTAGCTGCTCTGGAAGAAAATTATGCCAAGGAAGACTACAAGAAAACTTTCGAAGACTGCAACAAATCAAGTGGAAAAGATCACTTAGAAACGCTACGCCTGATGGCTGAGTGTTATAAAGATAATTCTCCAGTAATGTTTGTTAGGAATACTTAATAAGAACGGTTCAATAAAATGCCAGTAGTAGAAGTTCAGTGATTGATTTTTTATAATAATTCTACAATTTGCTAAGTTACTAAGAGGCGATAGTCCTCAACAACAGCATTTATCCTTATTCAATACCTGTATCAGTAGTGTCGTATAATTTTAGAAGTATATAGACAAATTTCACATTTCATTTATATGAACGTGCACCTCTCATTTATATAAATAAAAGAAAAAATCACAGAATATTCATCGCAGAGTCTACATTAACATCGTATTATTATGTACCTATAAATATTAATGATCCGGGGAGTATTCGACTTCCTTGCGAATTGCCCGGGTAAGGAGGGTACCCCTCAGGGCCCGAAATTCCTTGCCCACTGCCCTTAAATATGTTGACTCAGCACAACAGAGTCTCGGAGAGTATTACGTCCCCCAAATGAAATAAATGAAAGCCTAAAATGTTATCCCGGGGGGGTTGGATTATGCGTAGGACATCCAGTAAAAAAAATGCTCATTATTACTTTATAAAATTTATAAAATTTTTGAACCATGTTGTTGGCTTGAGTAGCGGCGCGGAAGCAAAAAACCATTACGTCAGAATTCTGCACATGCTGGTAATATTTATGTGCCCATTAGTTAAACTCACGTGCGTCATACACACTTCACATTCCGTGTTACAAAAGTATACAAATATTGTTTTCTTCAACAACGTATTTTTTATTTTATGACTTTTGTATTTTAGGTTGTCTAAGACTACCTAGATTAAGTTTCTAAATATACCCAGAATATACACAAATGGGTATCGAGAAAAACTGATCATAGTATTTGATTTCGATTTCGATAAATCATAAAGTCGATATGTTTTATCAAAATTACACCCTATAATTAATTCATTATTAAGTATTTCCCCAACTAACTACATTGTTTTTAAGCTTAAAATCAAAAGTTTGTAAATTTATATGAAACCGAGTCAATGTGGTTAAGTCCGTGTTCCTCATATAAACTATAATTTCATAAAATTAATCCAACTATAACTCGGTCGTCCGTCGGTCGATCCGAGATATTCTTATACCAAACTACTCGTCTTGCAAATACCTATCCAACGATACCACATTCGATTTCATTATTTTAGTTTTTCATTTTTTTTTAGAATTTTCAATTTTCAAATTTTCCCAACTAAATATTTTCGCGGTCCGTTCACCGATCGCCTCTTTCTTAGTGTCAATAGTTGCGTCTCGGAAAGCTCTTCAAGCACATACCACTTTTGTAAAAGTCCGTCGAGTGGTTTCCGAGATATTCGCGATTTTCGCTTTTGAAATATATTATATATATTATATTTATATCACATATATTATACTTCAATTAAAGAAATATATCATCTGCTCCTTTTTTTTTCTTTTTGTTTTTGAGGGGGAAATCTTCAAAAGGTACCCGACGCCGTGGGAGCGACGCAGGGTTATGTGGGATTTTTACCGCACTAAAAGGAGGACTCCGGGATCTCGAAACGACTTCAACCGGAATCCTCCGAGTACTTTCAACGGCTGTGTTATTTCCCTTAAAAGAAAACATACTTTAGATAGAATAGACAGAAATAGTTTATTATTCGTAATATATAACCTACACACCTTTGTACAAGTTTAATATAGTACCGAGTTGCAAAAACACCATTAAAAAATATACCCGATTTTTTTTTTTGTATTCCAAGCAATGCAAAAATAATACACCGTACAAGTACTGTACGGCGTAAGGTGTTGTAAGGATGAGAAAGAATAATTTATTTTCGTATTTATTGGTCAGATTTTGTGTTTTTGTTTTGTGAAGCAGTTTTTGTGTTTCAATGGAAGAGTGTGGTTGCCGGTTCACTTTAAGGTATACCTACAAGGCGGCTATCTTAGTCGCCGGGAATAGCGATGCATCTGTAATTGATTTCAGATATAACCCATATGATATATGAGCTTGTTTAGTGATGTCCACGGGTGGCAGTGGCCACTTACCATCACGTAGACTACACGTTTGTTACTTCAATGTAATAAAAAATTATGAATAGTATTTTAAAGTAACTACGCTACAATTATATGCACCTTAGTGTAAATTGGCCAGAACGTTTGCATTAACTGTTAAATAGTAGAAAATTCGGTTTAGAACTAAGCTAACCTAGTTAACAAAAGTTAAGTAAAAATTTCTATGAAAACCTTAAGTACTTATTCCTATTGCGTTTTTATGTTTAATACCTATTTTATAAACTGCTGTGTTATAAACTTTTAAATATAATAATAACAATTAGTAATCAATAATTACAAAGGCATGTAATATAATAAGTAAGATCGAAATCTGATGCAAAATATGCTGTCATTAAAAATCCCTCTATTTTCGGTACATTATCCGATTGTGTTATGGACAAGGACCATCTTAGTCTCTTAGTTCGATATAATCCCCGTAATATATTTATTTATTCATTTAAGGCTCTCCAACGCAGAAAACACAATTATAATTTGTAACAATTAAGCATAGTATTAAGTACATCGTGTCCCCGCAATTAAAGGTAAGCACAGTGTTACGGACGACGGCGTCAATACATAAAATAAGTTAGAATAAGATAGGCATGTATTGTTATCCCACTCTAAATATACGCAATGTCAATAGATGTAAGAAAGAGACAGCGCTATAGGAAAGAAAGAGATGCAGAGTGGTGCCGTGTGCAAAAGTGGCTCGCACGTGATTGGTGGAGAGGCCGGTACCGCTGACTACCATACCCTGCTAATGTAAGAATCTTAATAGTACTTAAGCACGCCTAATGCATTGTTGATCATGTTGGGTATTTGGCATACATCAATAAATAAGATTGAAGAGCGAACTACGAAGTTTTTATTGAGACGCTACAATCTACACTCTACAATTTGGTCCTTCGAACGTCGGATTCTGAAGATTTGGCACTCCACGACGGATTCAGAAGCGAATCTGTACTGCGGGCGATTCAGAAGCGAATCTACTCTACAGCAGATTCAGAGGCGAATCTGCGCTACTCGAGTAAGGACTGCAGCGCGTCGGATTGGATACGCCGGTCGCTATGAACACGAGAAGCCGTGTTCGCTCCGAATCTGGATACAGCGAGCCGGAGTTACCAGTAGGCACTAAGAGTGTGCTTGCACCGTCACTGCACCGCATTTATGAAGACTCGCCGCAATCGCCGTCAACTGTAGCAGGAAGTATTCCCCAAGGGAGAAGATTGGAGTACTCTCCGCCACGAGCAGCGAGAGAGACCGCGCCAGAGGCGTCAATAGGGACGTCCATTATGGGGCCGCCTGCACAACCAGTTAGCACTCCAATGAGACGTGAAGCCGCATCACCAATACGAAGACCTACGTCACCGGCGTTGAGCATTCACACTAACACGTCGAGAAAAAGCGCTGATGCAAGAATGAAGATGGCGCAATACGAGGCAGAAAAGGAACTCGCGGAGCTAGAAGAAAAGCGACTGCGCATCAGAGAGAAACTCATCAAGGCACGACTAGCCGCCGAAGTGACAGCGATAGAAGCCGAATCAGAGTACAAATCCAGCATATGCAATGAAAGAGTACGGGACTGGGTCGATAGAAGCATAGAAGAACAACGACCATCAGCACCGAAATTCAGGGAAGAGCCACAAGAGGCTCACCCCCCCGTTAAAGAGCAACGGGGGGAGAACGCCAAGTACCAGGGCATTCAACGACTAGCTGACGCATTGGAAAAAATGATTACGTCTAGGCCGCTGCCGCGTCAGACAGCAGAACTACCCATCTTTACGGGAGCCGTCGCAGAGTGGCTACCATATAAAGCCGCTATGGAAGATTCTACGAGACTCTTCAAATTCTCTCCGACGGAAAATCTTCTGCGTCTACGAAACAGCCTACGAGGGGAAGCACGAGAAACTGTACTTTCGCAGTTATTCACCGCCTCCAGTCCAGAAGTAATTATGCGAACGCTAGAAATGAAGTATGGAAGGCCAGAATTTATAATTGATCGAGCAATGGAAGAACTCAAGAAGCTCCCTAAGCTAGGAAGTGCGAGTACTGATCTATACGAGTTCGCAGTCAAGATTCAGAACATAGTCTACACAATCAAGAGTATAGACAGAAGAGGCTACCTACAGAGTCCGCTTCTTGTTCGGGACGTCATGGACAAATTGAGTCCGCATCTCGTCAGCAAATGGGCGGAGTACGCAGCCAATAATGAAGCTCGTATTATAGAAGAAAACGAAATGATCGTCCTCTCAGAGTTCTTGATGGCCGAAGCGGATCTGATGATCAGATATACCCACACAACCAGACGAGGTGTTCCAGTACCAGTAAAAAAAGAAGTGGCTCCAAAACGGGCAGCTACTAGAGGCGTATACACTGCAGAAGGCATCACATATGAAGATGAAAGAAGATGCTTTATGTGTCAGTCCGAGGGACATTACACTCCCGATTGCGCCAAACTCAAGGCACTCGACACCAACGATCGCTGGAAATGGGCCAAGGATAACAGAATGTGTTTCAAATGTATGAAACGGAAGCACAACCGATTCTCCTGCAAAGCTAAAGCCTGCGGAGTTCACGGATGTACCTACCGACATCATGCGCTTCTACACAAGGAAAAGGCAACGGAATCGGCTCCTACGGTCAGCACTCTGAACGAATGCAAAACAGCCGACTCAACCGCACTAGTAATGAGCGTTACAGCAAAGAAGACATCTGCGGTATTGCTCAAGACCTGCAAGGTGAAGCTCAGCGGTCCACGGGGGGAGATAATTACGCACGCCCTCTTGGACGAAGGGTCCACGGTGACACTAATAGATGAAGTATTAGCTAACCAACTCACCGATGGCGGATCGAAGCAGCCTTTGAACATTAGAGGTATCAACGAGCAAAAAAGAATAGAGAGCAAGGCGATCGAGATCCGAGTGAGAGGTCTAAGAGAACAAGAAACATACACCGTCAAAGCCCGCACCGTACGAGGGCTACAGTTACATCAACAACGTATACCGCATAATTTAGAGCGGTATCCGTACCTGCGCAGTATACGAGAGAAGATCTGCACAGGAGAAGCCAAGCCTCGCATACTAATAGGGGCTGACAACTGGCACTTAATAGTATCGCGACAGCTACGCGCTGGCAAGAAAACAGAACCTGCCGCATCTTGGACAAAGCTGGGTTGGGTGTTGCATGGATCGGCACCAGGAAGAGCGATTTATCAAGACCAAGCAGCCGTACTTCACATCTCCACAAGTGACACACAATTACAAAAGCTCGTCGAATATTATTTCGACGTAGATTCCCTTGGTGTGTCGACCAAAGAGAGGGTTAACAAGTACGAGAAGAGGGCCAACGATATTTTCGAAGCAACTGCCAAAAGGAAGGAGGGTTATTTCGAAGTAGGCCTTCCTTGGAAGACCGACAACACCACACTCCCCGATAGCTACGAGTCAGCTTTAAGAAGACTACACACGTTAGAGAAGAGGATGACTAAGGAGCCCGCCTTTAAGGAAGTATATACGGCTCAAGTCACGAACCTTGTACAGAAGGGCTACGCGACCGAGTGCGATGGCAGCGAAATGAATAGCAATCGCAAATGGTTCTTACCTCACTTCGCCGTCACGAACCACAACAAGCCAGGGAAAGTGAGAATGGTCTTTGACGCAGCGGCCAAGGTGAAAGGAGTCTGCCTTAACGACTTCCTGCTAGAAGGGCCAGACTTATTGACTTCACTCACAAGAATACTGTTCAGGTTCAGAGAAAAAAGAATTGCCGTAACCGCAGACATCGAAGAAATGTTTCTCAGGATTAAAATAAGATCTGAGGACCAGCCAGCACAAATGTTTTTATGGCGGGACAAGCCCACCGATTCCCCAAGAAAAATGAAGATGGTATCAATGATATTCGGAGCAAGCAGCTCACCGTACCTCGCTCATAGCGTGAGGAATCGTAACGCCACAGACTTTGAGCAAGAATTCCCAGAGGCAGCTTTAGCAATTAAGGAGCGTCACTATATGGATGATTACTTAGACAGCTTCCAATCAGAAGACGAAGCTATTAAGATGGTCAAAGAAGTAATGTACATCCATCAGCGGGCCGACTTCAACTTGAGGGGGTGGAACTCAAACAATAAGAAGGTTCTTGCTAGCATTCCAGAAGAAAAGAGATCCCAGAACGTCGACGTACAGCTAGTGGCACATCACAAGGAGAAAACGTTAGGACTTCGATGGGACCCAGACTCCGACACTCTTACATTCAACACGGATATTAAGAGAGTTCCCGATGAAGTCAGGCTGCGACTAAGAGCTCCTACTAAGCGCGAAACCTTAAGCGCAGTTATGTCAGTGTACGATCCGCTGGGGCTCATCAGTCAGTACACCATCGTCGGCAAGATAATATTGCAACAATTATGGCTTAAGAAGGTGGACTGGGATCAAGAACTACCGCAAGAGGAAGCCTATCTTTTCGACGAATGGATAAAACGACTCCCAGATGTCTCAGCGCTAGCTATACCAAGGTGCTACAGTATGAACTTAACGCCGCAAGCCCATATAGAGCTTCATATTTTCGTCGACGCGAGCGAACAGGCGTATGCAACGGTGGCCTATTGGAGGATCGTATACAAAGACTTAACAGAAACCATCCAAGTAATGGCCAAGGCAAAGGTAGCTCCGCTAAAGATGCTCACCATTCCAAGACTGGAGCTTCAAGCGGCGTTGATTGGGGCGCGACTCGGTAACACGATAATAAAGGAACATACCTGGAAGCCCAGACGAGTCACCTATTGGAGTGATTCTAGAACAGTTCTGTGTTGGATAAGAAACGAGAAAAAGAAATACACTCCATTTGTCGCACACCGCCTAGCAGAGATCGCCGAACTCACACAAGCGGCTGACTGGCGGTGGGTGCCTACCACGCTCAACGTGGCAGACGACGCTACCAGATTTCAGAGCAATAAGATCGACAGTCACGATAGGTGGTTCACGGGGCCCCCATTCCTTAGGGCACCGGCAAACCAGTGGCCACAGGAGAGCGAGGATAACGAGACCGAGGAAGTGGCATGCTACGCCTATTCAGAAGATGACACTTACCCAGAGGACTCACTGCCCGATATCCGAAGGTTCTCCAGTTACTTAAAATTAATAAGAACTACTGCGCTAACACAACTCTTCATTGAGAAGCTGAAAGCCAAAAGGAAAAATAATATACATCTAGAAGTCGCACACCTGAGAGCGGCTGAACGACGTTGGCTTCAGAGAGCGCAGAGAGACTCCTTTAAAGAAGAGTTAATAAGGCTAAAACAGAATCAGCCGCTACCACGACGTAGTAGGTTAAAGAAGTTGGACGCCGTATTAGACGACGACATAATAAAGGCGAGAGGCAGAATAGGTGCTCTAAATAGTACAACGCACTCGAACCAGCCAGCGATACTCGACGGACGGCACCCGTTCACTCGTCTGCTCATCGAGAATTATCATCGCCGGGCGGGTCACGCGAATAACGAACGAGTCGTCAATGAACTCCGACAGCAATACATGATTCTACATCTGAGGCCTACAGTCAAGAAGATAGCTAGAGAATGTCAGTATTGCCGCGTATACAAGGCGGCTCCAAAAACGCCACCGAAGGGAGACCTGCCTAAAGTGAGGCTGGAACCGGGTCACCGCGCCTTCACCTACTGTGGGGTCGATTATTTTGGACCTATGATGGTGACCATCGGACGAAGACATGAAAAAAGGTGGTGTGCATTATTCACTTGCCTTACAACGAGGGCAATTCACTTAGAAATCGTCCAATCACTCTCCACGGACTCTGCTATTATGGCGCTAAGAAGGATGGCCGCCAGGAGAGGCTGGCCACTCGTCATATACTCTGACAACGCCACCAACTTCAGGGGAGCAGACGTTGAATTAAGAAATGTTTATGAGTCCTGGATTACGGTGCTACGAGATTTCAGTCTGCAATATAACACCGACTGGCGTTTTATACCACCGGGCGCGCCGCACATGGGGGGAGCTTGGGAGCGCTTAGTGCGTTCAGTAAAAGTAGCACTTAGCACTACGCTTAAAGAAAAGGCGCCCAAAGAAGAGGTACTGCAGACATTAATCACTGAGGCAGAATACAGCGTGAATGCACGACCACTCACGCACGTCTCCGTAGAACCCGACGATGAAGAAGCCCTGACGCCAAATCACTTCCTTATCGGCTCATCTACAGGACTACCACGGACGGGGCCTTGCACCGAGGCGGACCGCAGCACCTGGCGAAGAGCGCAAGCGCTAGCGGACCAGTTCTGGCAGCGATGGCTTCGAGAGTACTTGCCAACACTCATCCCGCGGGGGCAAGCGAGCACTGTAGTTCCGCAACTTCGAGAAGGCGATCTCGTCATGGTGGTCGACAGCACGCTGCCCCGCAACACTTGGCCAAGAGGAGTCATCGAGCGAGTGCACCCGGGATCAGACGGCATCATCCGGTCTGCAGATGTCCGCACTCAAGGAGGCGTATTTAAGAGACCTGCGACTAAGCTCGTCGTCCTACGGATGAAAGAGGCTACGACGTGTCTGCGCCGGGGGGAGAATGTTACGGACGACGGCGTCAATACATAAAATAAGTTAGAATAAGTTAGAATAAGATAGGCATGTATTGTTATCCCACTCTAAATATACGCAATGTCAATAGATGTAAGAAAGAGACAGCGCTATAGGAAAGAAAGAGATGCAGAGTGGTGCCGTGTGCAAAAGTGGCTCGCACGTGATTGGTGGAGAGGCCGGTACCGCTGACTACCATACCCTGCTAATGTAAGAATCTTAATAGTACTTAAGCACGCCTAATGCATTGTTGATCATGTTGGGTATTTGGCATACATCAATAAATAAGATTGAAGAGCGAACTACGAAGTTTTTATTGAGACGCTACAATCTACACTCTACACACAGCATGAGCACATTATGAGCGGACGGCTTTAAAATATTATGCAGTATACTTAAAATTATAAATTATTTTAATAATTTATAATTTTACACATTTTTTTCTAATTAACACATTTAAATTTACTAATTTAACACATTTTTTTCTAATAAACTAAAATTACATTTAAATTGTATTTAATAACAATTAATAACAATAATAATAAACACAATTAATTACAAATAAAATAATATTGTACAATATGAAACAAAATTGAATCATGAAAAGAATAATAATCCCTACTAATATTGTAAATGTGAAAGTAACTCTGTCTGTCTGTCTGTCTGCTACTTATTCACGCCTAAACGACTGAACCGATCTTTATGAAATTGGGCACACAGATAGTGTTGACCTCGAGAAAGGACATAGGCTGCTTTTTATCGAAAAAAATGGGTTGAAAGCGTTAAAATCGGGCATAAATGTTTGGATAGAAGTTCGTTTTTGACAAAGTCCCATATTGACAAGTCCGTCAAGGGGTACGATAGACTTAATTAAAACCTTATCTAAATAATAAAACATAAAAAAACATTGATTTCGAGTCGACAACATATATCCGTAAAATTCGGTTTGTCGCGTATTTTGTTAAATTCTAATGTAAACATGTGTGACATGACAGTAGCCATAATGGCCGCCCGGATGCCATTCTGAATTCATTCAAAAATAATACGTATAAATTTGTAACTATCAATTATCATAAAATAGATGTGATTCAAATTGATTTTAATTTAATTTATGAATTTATGAAATACTAGCTGTACCCGAGGCTACGCCTGCGTGCAAATCAATGTATCGCAAAGTTTTTCCCGCGCAAATCTCCACTCAGTGGGAATTCTTCGATAAAAGTAGTCTACATGTTGTTCTATAACATTTTCTATAGTAGAAACCAGTAAAAATCGGTTTAGCCGGTCAAGGATTACCCGGACAAACACAGAGTGAAAAAACGAATTTTAAGTGTGTATTTGTGGGTAGGTGCATATTGTTATGTAAAATGTTATGAAAATAAGACGAATCAGAATATCCGTTGACGCGCTGCGGCCGCGCAGCTTGCGACCTAATGTAAAATCGCTCTTAGAGTACAGGGATTCCCAATTGATAACAGATGGCGCGTCATACTATTATAGTAAAATAGTTATTCGAATCCAATAATTCAAAGGCGATAAAATGTTTTAACATTGTTTCAAAATAAAATTATCGACTCTATTTGTCACTCCATGTTCATGTTACATAAATAGTTTCTGAACTATTATTGCATAAATAAAGTTATGTTATTGACCACACCCGTACATTTTTAGCGAAAATAAATATTAGGGACAAAATACAATTGATAGTCTTTTAAGCAAAATACTAACATTAATAAGTCGATCAGTTTCTAAATAAGATATAACAATTATATCATGAATTATTATTATAAAGAAGCTTTTGCAACTTTTGTAATAAATAATATCTACTAATTTTAGTATTATTTTTTTAATAACCAGCTCATTTTTAAATATTATTTAGTATCGGAAATGCAAAGCTTTCGCCCGCCTGGGAATCAATGTGTCACAAAGTTTATATGAAATTAATAGAGGTTTGACCTCTGTCAGGTAAAAGTACAAAATAATTTGGATTTACCTTGCCGACAAATTCAAATTTTAATGTAATGAATCACAAACAAGGCTTAATAAAGATAAACTCTAAACATACCTGAGCGGCTCTTAAATGTTAGTAGAACCAAAATTAGTTTACGAATCATTGATACTGTCATTAGATTTTTAGTTTTAGTTAGATGTACTAGGCACGATGTATAGGCACGGATAAAAAGTTTTTAATAAATTTACTATTAGTGAAAAATATAAGATCTGATAGAAAAATAGCTATTGCCGTGGCGTCGTCCAGCGTTGCGCCCACACTTTTAAGAAGCGGTCATAATGCCTGCCTATTCCACCTTTGAGCGTCCACTCAAGATTTGTAGCAACGATTTCTCTAACATTTTTAATATTTCAAATCAAAGGAACACTGGAAATTCAATGCGGGATTGTTATTTGTCTATTTGGGATGAAGATTCAGCCATCGAGATCGAAGACATTATCCAACAAAATTTTTGGATTCCTTCAACCCGCCTCTTGGTACTCCTCCACAAAATTTTTTTTTTTATATAAAAATACGCTTTCTACAACCAATAAAATAGAAAATTTCTACAATAGCCCCACACTAGTATTTTTTCCTGTGTCGTAGGTACAATGGACACACAAGACTTATATAGAAACACCCAGACCCAGAACATGAATCTATTCAGATTCCTGTTTGGCCGGGAATCGAACCGGGTGTGGTAGCTGCTCCGCAACGCGGGTCGTCAAGGTTGTCAAATTAATGTTAAAAGTAGGTTCACCTATATGTAATCTTACTCAGAAATTTAAAAGGACCAAAATTACTTAAAATAGTATTTTTCGATTCATAAAAGTTGAAATCCATCTTTATAATCGATGCGCTTTGGTTTAAATGTGGAGGCGTTGTTTGAAAAGATGTATTCCGATATTGTTAATGTGACCACTAAGACTGTAAATTGGTTCAAAAAAGGGGTTTACGATATTCTGATTCGTCTTATTTTCATAACATTTTACATAACAATATGCACCTACCCACAAATACACACTTAAAATTCGTTTTTTCACTCTGTGTTTGTCCGGGTAATCCTTGACCGGCTAAACCGATTTTTACTGGTTTCTACTATAGAAAATGTTATGGAACAACATGTAGACTACTTTTATCGTAGAATTCCCACTGAGTGGAGATTTGCGCGGGAAAAACTTTGCGATACATTGATTTGCACGCAGGCGTAGCCTCGGGTACAGCTAGTATAAAATATAAGTATCCAATTATAAAATATTAATAAAATAAAACTATTAATACAATGCAAAGAATTAAGGAAATTTAAAATTGTATCTACAGTTTTGTCTTAAAAACTGTAGATACAATTTTAAATTTCCTTATTTATGGACTGTGTCCCCAAATATATCTATAAAATTATTAAAGTCCGAAACTGCATTGTACGATCGTAACAATCTATTAATGGAAGAATTAGTACGCAGCTTCGAGTATGTACGAGTGAATTCAAAAGGTTTGAAGTTACCATGTCTGGGCATCCTGGACGGTACATTGAGTGATATCTTTTCTAAGATTTGTGGGCATTCGATAGTACCACTAACTACTTTAAATATATGAAGTTGCTAACAGATTTCCATGGGCGGCAGTGGCCACTTACCATCGGTTCGTCTGCACGGTTGTTAACTACTTCAACGTGATAAAAAAGTAAAAAACTAAACGAATATTACAGAACCTTTACGTGCAGTATATACGACTTTGTTACTCTCATGGATAAAAATGCAACAAATTACGTATGTAATATTTTATTGTATTATAACAATGATCATAATGTGTCAAAATAAACAGAAATTTCATTAGTAGTTTTTGTTATTACCCGTTTTGTTTAATTAATTTTTGTAAATTTTCTGCTTAGTCGGTCTTGCTTTATATAATTATGAAGAATTATAATTAGATGCTTGAAACCTTTATCAAGGATATTTACTACAAAAACGAAAAATGCATACAAACGTGTATCAATTCATACAATATTCTAGAAGGTTCCAGCGGTTTCACCCATGCTAACAAAAAGTTTACTATGTACTAAAAGCTATGTACACTTATAATGTGGCTGATTTGGTGGATTGAGAGTTTCTGTATAAGCGGGAGAATCACGCCTCCCCTGCACCAAGCTTATGACCTGCTTTTTCGTAGTTTATAAAATTATGAAATTTCAAAATCGCCATTTATAAGGCTGGATTATAAAAATCATTTTGAGTTGCATTCCCGATATTTTTCAAGGTGGTATTTTTTAAAGGTGGTAAAACCAGTGTAGTTCGACCGGCGAAGTACCACCGTCACACCCATTTCTAGCGTAAAGCAGTTGAATAGAAGGGTGTGGTTGCTGGCACACTTTCAAACGAAGTGACCATCATAGTCCTCGAGAGTAGCAACGAGTAGCAACGCATCTGTGATTGACTTCAGATGGAACCCATGTTCTGTAGTTCATCACAGATGTCCATAAGCAGCAGTGACCACTTACCATCTGGTGGACTGCATGCTCGTGTGCTAATTTAGTCCGATAAAAAAAAATGCTACTTTCTTGAAGAATCAAGAGAGTAAGTATTGAAAGAGTAAGAAGAACATTTACTTATTCTTCATTACTATTAACTAATTTCAGTATCAATCATATCATAAACTAATTTTGGTTCTACAATTAAGCGACGCTCAATTTGAATTGTCTGTAAAAATCAGGTAAGTTTTTTAGTTTATCTTTCGTAAACCTTTTTAGTACTTCATTACATAAAAAATGAATTTGACGGCAAGGTAAAACCAAAAGACTTTATAATTTTAGCTGACAGAGGTTAAACCTCTCTATTAATTTCATATAATCTTTGTGACACACTAATTTCTATTCGGGCGAAAGCTTTGCATTTCCGATACTAAATAATATTTAAAAAATGAACTGGCTATTTAATTTAATAAAAATAATACTAAAATTAGTATCTATAAAAATACATAATTGTAAAAATGATAATAAGAAAAAAAAACAATTAAATTAATGAAATGTATTGAAGAACACTCAATTCAAACCCCGGACTTTTCGGTTCTAAATTATAAATTCTAATCCGCCTGACTTCGCACCAGAGTTGTTGTGATATTACTAACTGACGTGAAATTTACCTTTCCATTCTTAGATTTTCGATATTATATCTGTCTCAAATACACGTATGGCATGAGCGAGCGAGACGGCCAGACTCTTGGCCAGAGGCACAACTCAATCGTTAAAAACGTATAATTTTAAATCTCTAATACCTTCTGAATTATTTATTTGATGCATATAGTGTAAGGGGCAATTTTTATCGATTTTAAATTACGAAGCTAACGAATTTATTCAGATAAGTGTTAAAACTAAACAGAAGAAAACAGTCTCGAAAATAATGTAATATTTATAGTTGAAATTTGGAACATAAAAATATGGTGAGTTAACCATAAGAAATAGAAATATGCTATCGCGGACTTATTTGTAGCATTTTTGCGGTTCTACAATTCTCTAGTACATTACTTTAGTGTTACTCTGCTGGTTACTTACCCAGCAATTGTAATTTTTAACAACCTCTTCAACATTATTCGATATATTTCAGTCACTTTACATAAAACCGTATTGTAAAAATACGTGGACAACCCTCTTAGTAAAAACCGCACCGAAATCTTTTCAGTAATATTTGAGAAAAAAGCGAACATACAGAAAATCAGCTTTTGGGCACTAAGTTTTATATTAAGTAGATATGCATATTTTTTAATAAGAGAAGATGCATGGGGTTAGTATTCCTGTCTCCGAAGTTAAAAATCGAAAGTGTGCTGCATCAGGAATCAGTCGCCGTACGCTTACAAAAATAAAAAATAAAGATTATATTCATTGTCTGCGAATATATTAAACCCATGAAACTGCTTTAATAAATACACGAAAGTACTGCCTACCTTTTGAAGGTTTCCCCCTCGAGAACAAAAAAAAATGACGTATGTTAAATAATTGTTTACCTACATACTCTTGGTAATTGGTAATAGAGTATACTTCATATCGGGATGGAAAATCCCTAGTTTTAATGACGTTTCAATTATCATGCGCCTAATTAGTTTGGTCAAGTAGTATTTACATATTTACGAGTATATTCTTACATATTTACCCAAACATTGTAAGTTAAACAAAAGCTCTTAAAAACATTACCCCTCTGATATCTTGTCCATTAATGCTCAATGCTGTTACTTAAATTTTCATTAATACACGAATATTTTATCTTAAAAATAGGTGTCATGTGTTAATTTTAGTAAAATTGCTAAATATACTTGTATTTAATTTTCAATTACAACTAAAAGCTTATTCGTTATCCTTAGCGTCATATATAATTAAAATTATGCTAATTTAATCTATTTAATTAAAGGGTAAACAAGATATGATGTATCTATTACCTAAACAAATAAAATGTCATTGTGTTACTTTTAAATGTTTTATAAAAGTTAACGACCTATGATATAAGGATTCGTAATTCATAATTAAGTAACATTAGACACAGGTTACATAGTATTTCAAACTACATGTTAATACAGTCAAGGTTTTATACTGCAACTTCAATGGCACCACGACTAGGTATCTGAAAGCAACAAAGTTCCATTAATTTAGCCCTTCTATAAAAATTAGCAACGAATATGTATCTGACTATAGTTTTTATTAGTATTTATACTCTTCCCTGCGGCATGGGGGCTGCAGAATGTATTTGCTTTTTGATCTTTGATACTTTCATATTCATCCTTCTCCTTTTCACTATTCGTCTTCTTTTATACTTCGTAACTTCTACTTCTTCTCATATCTTCTAAATTTCTTGACCGGCAGAGGTCTCCTGTGCCCTATTCTTATTTATTACATATTTCCATTTTTTCTGTCGTGTTGTATTACTCTTTTACAATAAAAAAGAATTGTATGGATAATTTTTGTATGAGGCGACCATCCCAGTCGGAAATAGCAAAGCATCAGTGATTGACTTCAAATAGAAATGTCCTGTCCTGTATGTATTTGCTTACAGTTGTCCATAGAAGGCAGTTATCACTTAACATTAGGCGGACAGCATGCTCGTTTTTAGCTTTAATCGGATAATAAAAAGATTACGGAACTTCATTGGCATCAGGTCAACCGCAAATTTGGTTGCTACTAACATTTCCTTGAATACCTCGAATTTACAGGCAGTAGAACCAGTGTAGTTCGACCGGGGAAGTACCATCGCCACACCTAATTCCAGCGTGCAGCATTTCTTGCGTTTCGAGGGAACTTGGCTGCCGGCAAACTTTTACATGAGACGGCCATCATAGTCCTCAGGAGTAGCAACGCATCTATGAATGACTTCAGATAGAGCCCATGTTCTATTTGAACTTGCTCACCGTATGTTCTGTATGAAATTGATTACAGATGTCCATGGGCGGCTCTGACCACTTACCATCAGGCGGACTGCATGCTCGTTTGATACTTCAATCAGATAAAAAAAAATCTTCCTCACTTCTCACGAACGTCGTAGCATGTTCTCACGAACATTACGCAAACATTAACAAATAGGATAGAGTCAATTCAGTGTGGATAAATGATGGTAGGGAAAGCGTAAGGACTTTTGTTAATTCGCGCGGTATGGACTCAGCATGCACAACTAACTTTTTTTTTTTGTTTTCGTGGGGGAAACTTTCAAAAAGTACCCGACCTCGTGGGAGCGACGCGGGTTATGTGGGATTCTTACCGCACTAAAACCCCCCTGGTGGCCGACCTCGACGCTGCGGAACTCCAATTGACCGCCGCCGGTGTCCTCAGCGTGTGCCCCATCGGGCTCTTCTCTGGTGGGCGTGAACTGCTCACCGCACCTTCTGGTGTTTACGGCAACATGCAACCACACATGCCGCCGTCCTTCCCGGGGTCACTTGACCGGACGGTTCGAGCTCCCACTCTTCCCGCCCGCAACCCCGGAAGCCTCTTTTAGTCGCCTCTTACGACAGGCAGAGGGTACCGTAGTCCTATTCTGGTCCCAGAACTACAGGGACAATGCAAAACTAACAAACCTTCATATCATTTCCATTAAATTAAATACCTTTTCACAAACATCGCTTTCTGCATATAAATATGAAAAACTTCATTAGCTATGAGAGCTCTGCTTAGCTCTTAGTTTGCACCTTCAGGGTCCCCGCTTCATCTGCATCTTTCTGCGAAGATGTTTACCTGATGCGGTCGCTCACGCCAATACGCACAGACAATCGCGATGATAATGGGAAAACCCTTTGCTTCAGACTAAACTTGTCTGACAATAAACTTTTAATGATCTTAGATGGATTATCTACTACTCGCAAAAAGTGCGGCCAGTCAAAACTTAATTAATATATTATACGTCAAACACACCGTAGACCTACAAACAATTATTAAAAATATATATATTTTTCCTTAATATTGTAAAGAACCTTTAAAATTTATTTGCAGGGAACGATACATAAAGATTTGAAATCTATAAAAAGATATTTAATTATATAACTAATAATACGTATTTTTTTTTTATAAAAGTGTGCATTAAATGTGTGCACGACATGTGTGTGTAATTGACGAATAACTCAATATCACGCCACCTATTTCAATGTTTTTATTTATTACAAAGGATGTAAAGGGCACTCACACAGGATATAATTTCGTCACCGTCATCCGACGAAATATGGCGAGCGCCGACTTCGGAACTATGTACTAAGTACTGAGTATCTTTTAAACGAACGTATATTTAAATATTTTTTTACTTTTTTGAATTCTGAAGTCGATGGATATTTTTGTTACAATTTTTTTGTTTTATTAACTCCTATCAAACACTCAAACACAAAAATGACAAAGCACATTTTATGTTTTATTTTATTGAAAAATCGATACGTGTACAATACACTTTACAATCGATGGACATAAAAACAAAAACTAATCAGATCTTAATTGCAAGTACTTGCACTGCGATAAAATATAATCACATTACATCTAAATTATACATATTTAGCTGCTATTCAAATATTCAGTGTGGAATATATAAATAGTAGAAATACCTGTACTTTGCATTCACTTACTTCGAAGTAAGCACAAGTTTTACATTCAACATACTTACCATTCCCGTCGATATGAAGATGTTTTACATTTTGTTTGTTTCCGGACTGTTGACTTTGGCGTCTGCTAAATCTACTGGCAAGGTAAGTTCACAATTAATTAGATACATGTCGGGTATGCAATACCGGGATACCAAGATCCTGTATACTAACCTAACTACTCAAAAGAGTACTGCAAAACGACGCATGCTTTGACATGGGAAGTACCAACCGCCATAACCATTTACAGCGATTATTGTCTTTCGATAGAAGGGTGTGGTTACTTGCTAACATTCATTTGAGGAGACCATCTTTTTCCTTGGGAATAGCAACGCATCTGTTATTGAATTCTGATGGATTTTTCCTCTATATAAAGTTGGTTATAGACGCTCATTGGCAGTAGTGACTACTAACCATCATGTGGACTGTGTGCTCGTTTGCTACTTAAACGTTTTAAGAAAGTGATACTTATCACCGTCGTAAATTGAACGGGTTCCCGCACGGTAGCAAGCCCACAAATTCTCTCCAAGGTAAGACAAATGCATGCATATACGACGATGCAATGGCGATTTCTCCAGTTTGGAAATGCTCATTATAATAATATTACTTTCCATCCAGTGCCTTTTTGATCGATTTCATTACAAAGGGTGGGTTAGGAGCGCCTTAGTTATGACCTTCAATTCGTATCCCTTAATGACGATTGTTTCTATTCCGCTGCTGATCATATATTTACCTACCTACGTCAATTACCTTTTTTTTACGTCACAGAAATGACAACGATATATATTAAGCACCCAGATTTTTAACTTTTATTAACTGTCTCATAGCTGGACATGTGTTTCCATGCATGACCCTTCTGAGGAGGACATGATCTTTCCCTTAGTTACGTCCTACGACATCCACAGAAAAAATTGTATTCTCAAACCATAAAACGACATGGAAAGACCATCCTCATATTTTTTTGAAAACAAAAACCCTTAAAAGCATGAAATAGGAAGATATTCTTCGTCTTCAATTGTTCAGAGAAAAGCTTACCTTGTAATGAAAAACTTAATAAACACTATTAGGTACTGTCTAGCTCAACAATACCGTCTCAAATCTTGCCTTGCAAGGTCACGCTGTCTTAAAGAACATGCTATGTTTATGTATATTGAACATGTTTCAGGATATAGTTATTTTGAAGCCAGAATTCCTGCAAAAGATGCGAAGTATCATAGAGAAATGCCAAAGTGAGACCAACGCTCCTCCAGACACGATGACTAAAATGTTGCAAGGAATCATCGAGAACGAAGCTAGCTTGAACTTCGTGTACTGTTACCTATCTCAGGCTGGATTCATCGAAAAAGATGGTCATTACAACATTGATAACATGTTAGCTGTTTTGGAAGAAAATTATCCCAGGGAAGAATACAAGAAAACCTTTGAAGACTGTAACAAATCAAGCGGAAAAGATCATCTTGAAACGCTGCGTCTAATGGCAGAGTGTTATAAGGAAAATTCTCCAGTAATGTTTGTTAGAAATACAGAATAATAACTATGTAATAAAATGCTAGTACGTGAAATAGAACTTCAGTGTTTTTATAATAAGTTTACTAAGATCAATATCAGAAATATGTAGCGATATACCACATTCTATTTAAATCAGTGAGCGCATTGCATTTATATATATATAAATGCAATGCGCTCACTGTAACCAAGCTAAGCTAAGCCAAGCCAAGGTTTGTAACCAAGCATCTTTAGCTTCGTCCATAAAAGTAATCTTAGTTTCCTGAACGATTTTTGACAATATTTTTGAAATTAAATTTTGTGTTTTATGGACTGAAGATAAAAATGCTGGTAAAGCAACACTCGAAATTTTACGTATTTCCAAACCTCCATGTCTAACAGGTAGCGAGACTTGGGTCCAAGCGCGTTCATCCAAATTATAATTACAAACCGAAGATATAGTTTTTTTGATTGTGTCATCTAATTTCAAACAAAGATCTTTATATATCCAGAGGTGGGTACATCTCAAAAGATATGTATAAAAAAATATTAGCATTCTACACTCATTCTCTATATGTATAAACTATAACCGTGCCAAATTTCATGCTCCTCCATCCACGTATTTATTTTAAACAGCTACCAAGTTTTGCTTCACATATTCATAGATAACTTTATCAAAAACACTTTCAACATTGAGAAGATTTGGAAATGTCATTAGACCATAATACAATAATTCCATTACACTTTTGACATACCTTGACACTACTGGAAATAACGAAAAGCCCATCGGGAGCCAATATATTAAACCACATACCTAAATACCAAGTTTATTAAGTTTGCATCAAAGTTGGTGGACTTTCATACAAATCCCCCCCTCTTCCCCCATTTTTATGCTCTGAAGGGGTAAATTACCAAAAATCATGGAAATATTCAATGTTATAATCACATTATTTCGTCCTGTGCGTTGATGTGTCAGTAAGCCCTCTTACGCACTAGCGGTTAACCGAAGGTGCGTCAAACCGCCCGGCTAACCGCTTTTCCAGTTTAATATGCAACCGCTTGTGATTATACACACTTAAAGGCCACAAAATTTCAACCGCGGCGGTTGAAAGAAGAGCAGCGACTGACCGCTATGGCGGCCAATCGCTAAGATACCGCGAGGAAACCGGCGGTTGGACCGTCTAAACGAACCACATAGGCGGCCAACCGCTGGTTCGTAAGAGCGCTAAGTAAGCGAGTTTTCATTTTATTTATATAAATCTAGATATTTGGCCTAGTGAAATTCAAATTAATTCAATTAGCTCTTAGGGCACTGTCTGTCGATTCGTCCATCCGCCCGTGCGGTACTGTGTCCACTTGAGCATAAGCATAAGAGATATGTACCTACCTCAAAATTTTGGACAAGAGGATTGTTTCAAATACCTACAAATGATTCCAAAATTGCACTAATGATGAGTCACAAAAAGTTTTGTCTTTAAAATATTGTTAAACATTTTTCGACTACTTGTGAATCTATTTCTATTAATTCCTTATTAATCGAATATGTAGTCATCTGAAGTTTTTAATTTATTGAAATATTGTCCTTTACGGTATGTGCGTTCGGTCAAATTAAACATAAAAATAGTGAACAAAATGAAATATATAAATTTAATGCAATAATGCAATTTATATGCTACATTTTTTGTATTAGGTATCACAAAAACCAAAGTAACTTCTTACAAACTTTTATTATGCTTAGTAAGATATTAACCCATTGAAAACCATTCTCTCGTGCAATTATTTCAATAATCCTTTTGTAATAAAATATAATTCATGGCCATAGTCAATATTAAAAATATTTATTCAAATTTGGTCTGAACTTCCGGAGATTAGCGCGTTCAAAAAACACTTTTCTGCTTTATAAAATTTCTAAAGATGAACTTAAATAGCATCTTGCACAGTATGAGGAAAGTGTTTAAAAACGACTGTATATTAAATATTACAAAATAAAATAAGTCACAAAGTCACTGTTTAATAGTGCCTGACCGAAAGTATGCTTTCGGCCAGTTTCAGTAAAGAAACCTAGTTTCGGCTATAGTTTCAGTTTACGCCAAAAAAACGGCCTTTCGGGCACGCCGAAACTCGAGTATTTGTAAATCATTGTGCATCGTTTAATGAACTTTGCGTCTTACTATTTTTAAGTACAGTTAAGTTCTTACGAGTTTTTCAAGTGAGAAACTATTTAGTAGAGCTGGACAGAGGTACTGAGATCGTTAGAACAATCTTCTAGATAGAAAAACGTACAAAGTACACATGTCAGAAGTGAAACTTCTTTGGCGAACTAATTTATAAATCTTGTTTATATTTATACAAATCTAAAACTTTAAATTTCCAAGATTAAGAGGAAGGGAAAAAGGCGTGATACGACGTTCGCTCTGTCTCACTTTTTCTCTCAATCTTTCTCACTCGCTTGCTCCCTACTCTCACTCCACGGCTAGTTGCTCATGCTACGTTCGCCCTGTCTTACTCTCTCTCAATCGGTCTCGATCACTCTCTCTCTCTTTTCCGACACTTCCGTTGCATACCGGCGTGACGTTTCATCTGTAAAAATTTTACCCTCATGCGCCTAAAGAAGTTTCACTTCAAAACTTTGTTTTAAAGCTTACAATATGGGACATAAAACATAGCAGTACATAAAACTGTTTTAGAATTATAATTTAATTGGCTTTGAGAACTATTATTGCTACTTTGAACAACATAAAGTTAAATTTTTTAGTAGAATTTCGTTCGTTGCAATGGGTGACTAGTGCAATTATATGAATTAGCTTTATATTGGATTTCGGTATTCAACTGAAAATTAAAAAGTACAACTTACTCAAAAGTTACGGTTTCCGCACAGCCGAAACTGAGAGCAAGGCCGAAAATTCAGTTTCGATTTCGGCCGAAAAACTTGTTTCGGCCGGACACTACTGCTTAAATCAACATTAAAATCTCTTTAATATTTGGTTTTTAACAGAACAGACCGGGTATAGGGTTAACATTTTAAAATTATGAAAACAAAAAACCTTTTAAAACGCCTTATTAACTTCAGTTTCTTATGATTGTCTTTAGCCGGGTTTTTTGTTTTTATTAATAATTTATAGTATTTAACGCTTTTTGGTATTATGTCAAAATAATAACACAAAGGTGTTATAATAATTATCTACTTAGTTTGGTCATAAATACTATTACAATTGAAAAATAAACAAATATTACTATTAAATTAATATGTAATTTTTATGCGATTGTTCATTGGGTTCTTTTTTAATTTTGCGGTAATTTACTATAAGATATTTTGTGATATTACAATGTAGTGGGGTGATACAGAGAAATGAATCGATGTGATTACATTACATAAAGTAGGAATGCAGCTAAACACAATTTTTGAAATCCTCCATACGCTTGCTATAAGTCAAATGTGTGTGTACCGCGCTATTGATAGGTACAATGAAACCTCATCTGTTTGTGACAAAAAAAGACCTGGCTATCCACGTAGTCTTAATACGAAAAAGGCAATCAAAGCAGTTAAGGAAAGAATTCGAAGAAATCCTGACCGACAGCAAAATATTTTATTTTAGGAGATGAAACTAGCACCTCGAACGACGTATCATATTTTAAAAGATGACCCAGGACTTTCAGCCCATACGAGACGCACTGATCATTTCTTAAATGATAATTTAAAAAATAATGAAGTGATAAAATAAATACCATTGCTTAAACAATACGATACTTTAAGAATCCCAATTAGTCAACAGAATACAACAAAGGCATCATCCGATTTTATGGGCCATATTTTGTATAAAAGATATCAATTTATCGCCACACGTGTATCAAGATATCATTCTCTCCAGATGGCAGAACCAGTGTAATTCGACCGAGGTGGCATACTTTTGTATGGGACGATCTTAGTCCTCAGCCGTAGCAACGCATCTGTGATTGACTTCAGATAGAACCCATACTCTATGTGAAGTTACTTAATAAGCTGAAAGGACCAATATTGGTTATTGAATATGATATTGTGAAGAGACTTAACTATCCTTTTTCACAAGATTGAAGTAGCTAACAAGCATGCAGTGCGCCCAGAAATCTGAAATCAATCATAGATACACCCTTCAGCTAACAGCTATACAGACAATACACCCTTCCAGCGAAACGCAAGAACTGTTTTACGCTAGAAATAAGTGCAGCGACTGATCAAGAGTTCTGACCGCCCTAGACTAAGTATGAGGACGCCCCCCACCCAGTATGTTACGGTCAGCCTAAAAGTAGTATATTAGGTTTGACATTGTTTACTACTTTGAAAATGGTTCACACTACTGATTAGTGATGTAACGAATATTGGCATTCGTGCGTATTCAAATGTTTGCGAATATCAATATTCGTAAACATTTGCAGTTTACCGACAAAAAAAATGTCGTCAAATTTAATTTGACTTTTTTTCGACGGGGAAACCTTCAAATAGTACCCGAAGCTGTGGGAGCGATGAAGGGTTATGTGGGATTTTTACCGCACTAAAGCTACAGAGAAGACTCCGAGATCTCCAAAGGAACGCAACCGGAGGCCTCTGAACGCGTTTCCCCATCAGGCTCCTCTCAGGTGAGTCGCTGGGCCCACCACTCCGTCTGTCTTTACGACGATATGCGACCACACATGCCGCCGTCCATCCCGGGGTCGCCTGGCCGAACGGTTCGAGCTCCCACTCTAGCTGCCCGCGACTCCGGAAGCTCCATTTAGTGGACTCTTACAACAGGCAGGGGATACCGTAGCCCTACTCTATTCCCGGAACTACAGGGATAGGGATAGTATAATTAGCCTACGGGTTAATCAGGCACTGAATAAGTGTGTGGCAGTGGTTCTTGATCGAACTACACTGGTTCCACCACCTATAAGTAATCATTAATACAACAACTAAATTCGGTTTGAAGCAATCGTTACCTACATATGTCAAGACTGCCGTCGCTAGAGGCGTGGACGTACCTATTTAATGCCGTCATAATGAAAAATACAGTATTTTCAAAATAGCCTTAAACACTATTTTTTTTAATCATAACCTCACTTCAACGTCATTGATATCAGTTAAAACACGAAAAAATGGCCAAGTTCAGCGTTTTACCAAGGCGTCTAAAATCCTTTTTAGGCTCCTTGGTAACACGGTGAACTTGGCAACTCCCACCCAACAAACGTGAATTATTGCCGTTTTTACAGAAATGGTACGGAACCCTTAGTGCGCAGATATGACTCGCACTTGACCAATTTTTTTGTGTAATTATGACGTAAATGCTGCATTTCATTATTATAAAAAAACAGCACTGAAGTTAACAAAGATTTTTTTTTGTTATAAAAACGTACCTACCTGGATATAATTCTTCTGATTTAATTAACACAAATACGATTTACAAATATGCCGTTTACCGCGTTCAGTATTCCGAAAGCAGTAAAAGCCTAAGCTGGAACGCGTAACATAGATTAAGGTAAATTTCAGAGATCAGCCGACATTATTTTTGACTACCGCCGCTTCTAGATACTAAAAACTATACATTATAGTTATTATATTAAAACTAATCAATGTGAATAATTTGTAATTATAAAAGACAATGATATGTAATCATACTAATAACAGATTTTTCTATCTATTAGAGTTAGACGAAAGACGGTAATTATTTGGAGAATAAAAAGGACATAAACTCCTTTTATAAAATCAACCTGAATTATTGCCGTAATTCATATTACAACAATAAATTTCACAATTAAGGTAGAGTACCGGTTACCGCATAAATGAATAATTTATATAGTTACAAATAAATATAGAAATTAGGCTCAAAATTAGAAGCTAGGTTGTAGATGACCCGCATGTCATAAATAACTTAAATGAGAACTCTTAAAGAGTGTATATTAGTTACTTAAGAATCAAAAGTATTTTACAAGAATTTATTGTTATTTATTAAATTAAACCTTTTCGTTATTAACCCAGCGTCATGGGGTTTGGGTCTGAAAGACACATCCTATTTTACATCGCTTGTCGTACTGTTTTTATACGTGAAACGTTGTCGTTCTTCTCAATTGATGCTTTTATTTTTATTTTTTTGTTATTGGTTATAATTTATGTTGCTCATGTTTAGTTCAATGTATTTTATTTGTATTTTGCGGGTATTTATTATAGGATTTACAGGCAAAAGGTTGATTTTACAAAACTGCATGACTGTGTTTTTAAAGACTAGGCTTGTATTGAGGAATATTAATTTGAGTGCACATAGTTATCGCAGTGATACCAAGCAAGGAATTTAATTATTATGATATTGCCCTATCAACGCTGTCCGAGAGAAAAGTTTACAGTTGGAGAAGTTTTCTTTTTACGAATCGTTTAGTTTTCCAAATGCAAACATAGTACGATTTAATATAAAACGTTTTTCAACGAAATATTCGAATCAAACAGGGAAAATGTGACTCACCAATTGCGAGGCATATTGCCAAAAAAAATTGGCGATGTGTGAAGTGTAATGCTGTAATATTTTCATCAGTGTGGATTGCAATATGTCATGTGCATTCTAACTATTGTGAGTCTTCAGGAGAACCTCCAGCGAAAAAGACGAAAGTTCGCAAAAGGTGCCAAGTGATTCTAGCTAGAAAAGAACGAATAACAAATAATTTGTTTGTTTAGGACACACAGTATCTTTTTATACCGACAGTCAGCGGGATTAATTTTATTACCATTAAAAGTGCCATTTAAACATTTAGAATGATTAAGTAAATGAATAGCTTTTATTATAGTTAATTATAAAAAGAAGAGAAAAAGCAGCTTAATATTTGTCGTTTTTTGATAAATTCTCTAAAATATGATTAGAACCTAAAATAATGTAATGTTTTTACTTTATTTATTAACATGAATACCTAAAAGATTTAGCAAAAATAAATAATAAGGTGTTTATTTCTAAAGTATTGATATAACTGATATCTAACACTTTTCTAGCCCCATGACGCCGGGTTAATAAATCCACAAATACACTTAAAATCTTTACTCCTCAATAAAATAAAATGTTTCTGTTTCCAGCTGGGTTTTCCATCCTTTCCCCCAATGCACAAGATGACACTCTGACATCGGATAATACAACTAGCAGAAGCTCGCGACGTTGTTCGCGCGAACCATAATTCATCCAATACATTTTTAAGATCCACTGCTCGACAAGATTAAGATTTATGTTATAAGTCAAAGAAATCCTATAAAGATTGTGTTGAATAAAACTTATAATGTAAACCAATTCAACTTCAAATCAACATTTTTGAAACCACAATCAAATTCGCATTTTTCTAAACTCTATCAACATTAGTTTTATAAACTCAAAAAAACATTTTAATTTATTTATGAACACACTGTCACAGTTGTTTCTTAATAGGAAATGGTAAACCGAATAATTCATCCCAGTATCCGGTTCGATAAAAGTTAAACCGAATAGTATTCGGTATTTGGTTAATCGATGAAACCACTACTCGGCGCATCTCTGCTTATTTTCATTAAGTTAGCATCAAAGTTGGCAGAATCAATTGGACATATCCTTGGCAACTCGGACTGACAGTTGATTACTAAGTTGAAGTTCATCAAATTAGTAGAGCAGCCTCTTATATCTTCCATAAAACCATGTGTAAAGTTCTATCGCCTTCGAAATACTAAGTACTAAGGTACTAAGTGCGAAGTACTAAGATTGTACTATTCTTAAATTGTCCCTTAAAAATAAGCAAACGAACTCACGGGTTACTGCTAGTACCTAAGAAATATAAACAACGTCATTTATACTAATTTTGCTTAAAAGTATTTAAACACTTAATTATGCAATCATAGTTTATTGCAGTTTTTTCAAAATTATAGTTTTGAAAAATTGACGCCAAACAATAAATAGATAAAATTTAATCATCTGTTAGTATGCAACTTGTATTTAACTATTTACATTACTGTACTACTTGTGTTGTCGTCAACCCATTATTGTCCCACCGCTGGGCACGGGGCTTCTCTCAGAATGAAAGAGTTATAAGAATTATATTCACCGCATTGGCCAAGTGCGAATTGGTGGATTTCACATACCTCCGAGTTATTTTTTTAAAGAGCGCTCGGGTGTGTAGGTTTCCTCACGATGTTTTCCTTCACTGAAAAGCGATAATTAATTTCTAATGCGCACATAATTTTAGAAAAATCAGTGATGAGTGCCTGGGTTTGAACCTCGGACCTTCCGCTCGAGGGGACAAGTTTCAACCATCAGGCTATCACTGCTCAGTGTGCAACTTATATGTAACTATTTACATATGTACATAATGTGCGCTCCCAAGCGCTGTTTGTGGTGGTAGAACGTATATGAGTCGACCGAGGAGGTACCACCACCACAGCCAAGTATGTTTAGCGTGGAGCAATTCTTGCATTTCGATGGAAGGGTATGGTTTCCGGCACACTTTTATGTGAGGCGACCATCTTAGTCCTCGGGAATAGCAATGCATCTGTGATTTAATTCAGATAGAACCTATGGTATATATGAATTTTCTTACAGACGTGCATGTGACACAGTGACCACTTGCCATCAGGTGGACTGCATGCTCGTTTGCTACTTCAATCAGATAAAAAAAACTATATTAACGAAATATAAACACAATGCGAACAAAGCCACAGGTTATAAGCTGAGATTAATGAACGTTTTTTGCATGCGATTATAAAATTTTATTACTATTATAAATTATTATTAATACGATCTTCAGAATAATTAGGACATTAAGCCTGTATATTGAATAAAAAATAGGGGCATATATATTACAGAAATGTATAATAAGTATAAAAGACATCTCAAGCCTAGCAGTTAAAAATTAACTGTCGTGCAAGGACAATATTTTCGTCTATACACGAATTTCTAGTAGATCTTATCACAATGTTATATATTATCCTATCAAAAACAGTTTCACTGTAAAAATAGCACCAAATTCAAAGTCATAAAATTGTTGAAAAACAATCAAAAATTTTACAAAAAGTTATGAAATACAAGCACAAAATACCCAAGTTATGATTTTTTGATAATTTAATATTGAAAAAGTTTTGTTGCAACCTTAAAACTTAACAAAATCGAACTTGGCGTGCGTCCTTCAGTACCGCAAATTTGCTTGGATGTATTGCAAGTAATTTCTCAATACCGTTCTTATTCCTTTACTTTCATTTTATTTATCTTCGTGGGAAGTGCGAGATAATTTTCATCTGAGTCAGTAGATACGCTGCATTTTTACAAGTAGAACATACTGAACACAGAAAAATTTATTCCAACATATTTTCAGCTTCATCTAACTCAAATCGTATCCATTCAGTTTTCGATACTACCTATTATGTAATATTGACGTGATAATTATACATAAGTAAGTTATACTGCTCAGTTACTGCCCAGGAATCCGCATCTGCTCACTCCATGTATTTGTATATCTATATTCACAAATGCATAAATACAAATACATGGAGTGAGCAGGTAGGTACTAGTTCCTAAACAGTTACAGTGTATTTTACCTTACCATTAAAGTATTATGAATGGATCCTAAAAAAATGAAGTTCTCAAGGACGCACACCAAATTCGATTTTTGTTAAGTTTTAAGGTTGCAACAAAACTTTTTCAATATTAAATTATCAAAAAATCATAACTTGGGTATTTTGTGCTTGTATTTCATAACTTTTTGTAAAATTTTTGATTGTTTTTCAACAATTTTATGACTTTGAATTTGGTGCTATTTTTACAGTGAAACTGTTTTTGATAGGATTTTACATCTTTTTGTAAAGATTTTTTGACTTGTTGATAAGATAATTAAAAATTGTGGATAGTCAGGAAGTTATTGGTTTTACCCCGTTTTACATAAATCGAGTTTTCAATCGAATTTCGATGTTTAGACGTCCGAGGAAGGTTCTCCTATGATTTTTTTATGATGTTGTGTTTATGTCTGTATGTACTTATATATATAAATATGTAATACCTCTCATAACTTGGGCAAAGTTATGAGAGGTATTACATATTTATATATATAAGAATTTCATCGCGATTAGCACTATTCGAGAAGGCTTGTCTGAACTTAGATTTTAAAGTATATATGAATAAATTACCAAAATATCCCTACTTCCCTACTAATATAATATTATAAATGCGAAAGTAACTCTGTCTGTCTGTCTGTCTGTTACTCTTTCACGGCAAAACTACTGAACCGATTTTTATAAAATTGTGTACACAGATAGTGGTGACCTTGGGATCCATTATAGGCTACTTTTTATTTCAAAAAATGGGTTGAAAATGTTAAAATCGAGCATAAATGTTTGTATGGTAGTTCGTTTTTGACTAAGAGCTGTACTATTATTTACGTCAAGGGGTATCATAGATTTGATTAAAAACTTATGTGAATAATAAAACATTAAAAAATATTGATTTTGAGTCGACAACATATATTCGTAAAACTCGGTATGTCGTGAATTTTGTTATATTCCAATGCAAATGACAATCTCCATATTGGCTTTTGACATAGAGGTGTACTAATAATTCCGTCAAGGGGTATGATAGATTTGATTAAAAACTTATGTGAACAATTAAACATTAAAAAATATTGATTTTGAATCGACAACATATATCCGTAAAACTCGGTATGTCGCGAATTTTGTTAAATTCCAATGCAAATGACAATCGCCATATTGGCCCTTTCGCCTGGACGTCATCGTGAGTTCGTTCAGAAATAATACATATAAATTGGTAACAATTAATTATCATTCAAATAGATGTGATAAATTTGATTTAATTTACCCATAATATGGGTTTATAATATGAAAATGTATTTATAATGCGAAAGATACGATTATAATTACGAGGAATTCCCGATGAGTTAAATATTAGGTATACTTGCGCTATCACTGTTCTGTTGAATTATGTTGAATGAACATTTGATAGATGGCGTTATCTACAATACAACTTCGAAGTAATATCGATAAATTAAATGTTGATGTTGAATTACTAATAATTCCGTCAAGGGCTAAGAAACACTGGTTTGCACACTTGATTATAAAATAAATCCACGATAGCATATTTATATCTCTTAAGGTTAACTCACAATAATTATTTTTATGTTCCACATTTTAACTAAAAATAATACGTTATTTTCGAGTCTGTTGTCTTTTGTTCAGTATTAATCCTTATGTCGTCGTCAACCCATTATTGTCCCACTGCTGGGCACGGGTCTTTTCTCAGAATGAGAGAGTTTTAGGTCATAGTCCACCACGCTGGCTATTTGCGAATTGGTGGACTTCTTGTAATTCTTCCTTATGTAAATAAATGCATTCGTTAGTTTCGTAATTTTAATAAAGATCAAAATTGTTTTTTACACTGTATGCATCAAATAAATACGTTTAAAGTCATTAGAGATATCAAATTATATAACTTCCTTCAAAGGGTACGATAATAAAATTCCGTCAAGGGGCAAGATAGACTTGATTGAAAACTTATCTCAATAATAAAACATTAAAAAATATTGATTTTGAGTCGACAACATATATCTGTAAAACTCGGTATATCGCGACTTTTGTTTGTCGCCATATTAGCCATTTTGCCCTGATGTCATCCTGATCCTTAGTTCATTATGAAATAATAGATACCTATAAATCGATAACAATTAATTATCATACAAATAAATTTGATTTAATTTACCCACAATATAAAATTACGAGGAATTACCGATGAGTTAAATATTAGGTATACTTGCGCCATCTATCCTGATCTATGTTGAACTACTATGTCCAATTACATTGAATGCGATAGGTGGCGTTATTTACAAAACAACTACGAAGTCTATCGATAAATTAAATGTTGATGTTGAATACTAATAATTGCGTCAAGGGCTACGAAACACTGGATTGCTACCTTAAATATAAAATCAATCCGCGATAGTATATCTCTATAACTTATGGTTAAGTCACAATATTTTTTTTATGTTCCATATTTCAACTAAAAATATTACGTTAATAATTTCGAGTGTGTTTTCTTCTGTTCGGTATTAATCCTTATATAAATAAATGCATTCGTTAGCTTTTACACTATATGCATCAAATAAATACTTTTAAAGATATTAGAGATTTAAAATAATAAAGATGTGTCTCTCGGCAGGGGTAGGTAACAGTCTCGCTCGCGCATGCTAATACATGCCGGCCGCCGATGCGTGTGCATTATTAGAGTAATCTGACCACTTGATAGTGTCCAGTGTTGAGTAGGACACGAATGTTAAATAAGTTTGTAAGAATAGCGTTTTTTTGTACTAGACCAGTACAAACATTGCACTTCACCCTGCAGCATAACCCTGAAAATTTTTAAACATACTGCGGAAAAGTTAAAATCAATCTTTGTAATCGATGCGTTTTGGTTTAAATGTGGAGCAGGATTTGGTTTACAAGGTGCTTCTTGGTATTGTGTGACCACTAAGATTGTTAATTAATTCAAAGAAAGGCGGTTCACAATCGTCTAATTTTAAAATTCTAATTTGTCTAATTTTTAAAAAATTTTAACATAACAATTATGATCATAACCACAAATACATACTCTAAATTCGTTTCTTTACTCTTTGTATGTCCGGGTAATCGCCTGAGCGGCTAAACTCATTTGGATAGGACTTGCACTATAGAAAAGGTTGTGGAATAACATAATTATAGACTACTTTTTATCATATAATTTCAACGGGGTCGAGATTTTTGCGGGAAAAACTTTGCGATACACTCATTTTTACGCGGGCGAAGCCGCGGGTACAGCTAGTATATAATAAATAAGTGACTTAATATAACTCCTACCTACCAACAGTATAGAAAGAAATCATTTATATTAAATTTACACAAACAAACTTTACACAAAAATTATTAGTAATTATGGGCATATTAAGTATATGAACTACTACATATAGGTTTTTATACAACATATTACTGATTGTCAAATGGGCCAAAACGTAGGAATCCATAGATCGTTCTAAAGTTAATTTGACAGATGTTAGTTTAAAAAAATAAAACGTACAAAATTGTAAATTATTGTTTTCTTTGTTTAAATAAACATTGATATCGAAGACATGTAAACTACCGCGCTTACAACACAAGTAAAGAAATACAACATAAAGATTCTTGACTGGACAGGAACTGAAAATAATAGCACTATATGACACAAAAACTACAAAGGATACCTACTGGTGATAAAGTCTGAGGAAAAAAGAATGTAATATTTATGAGACAGAAAACACAGAAGGAAGTCACATAACAGCCATATCACTTATATTTTTGGAGACGTTTGGTGTGAGTAACTTCTTTTCCATCGTGGGCTTTACTAGCGCTTGGAGCTGTCTGCAACGAAGAGGCAGGTACCGGCGCACTAGGGATAGCATCAAGCTTCGCCACCTGGTTGTGCGAGCCATCCAGTGCTAATGATGACCCATCTCGGCCCAGCAATTAGTGACTCCAAACAACTGTCTAGCCCGCATGAAAACACTGTGGCGGCTCTTCGCCAGGAACTCGGATTGTGTAACACCTGAACCTTTTAAATATGATAGTGATTGTCACTATGGAAACATAAAATACAATTTGTTGTGATTTTAATAGATTCTAAATTAATATTTCATTAAATATTTCAGTACCTAAGAGATGGATATTTGTCACACATTTTTTTTGCTAATAAGAGGAACTGGCAACAAATATTTAATGGGCCACCTCATGGTATGCCCTAATTGTACCAGGAAGGAGGAAAATGAGGTATCATATTATTGTATCTGAGAATCCACTATGATTGAATTTAACTTCTACTGCAATATTTCTGCTAACAGTTAATTTGAATCGCCAGATTTAGTATTTATATTATTTTTTACAATAACTATTAAAGTATAAAACGAGCAGTAAAAAGTCCAGTGGTAAGTGGCCACTGCCTCTAATGGACATCGGCTATTAATCTCTCATAAAAATGTTTTAGGTTATAAGAACCAAGTATGTTTGCCATTCCTGCTGGGTGAGGTCTGGTTGAATGTTATGTCAACATACTTAGAATCTAGTCAACATTTGGAGAACATGCAGCACAAAGAAAATGTACAGAATGATGACAACATACAGTATGAACACACAATTTTACTAAGCGTGCCAGATATTCCTAATTCTGCATGCAGCACTTGCCCCACAATTATACACAAATAATGTTACCAAATCAAAGCGAGTTCCATATAATTCTTCTCATTGCATATTTACCAGATGTGATAATAGTTATTTTTTTTTAATCCCCAGCTATATTAAAAGAATTCTATTAAATGATGAAAGTAATAACATACCTTGTAGCGTTGTGTGGGAATTGAATCTTGATTCAAATGAGTGGGATTTATTGGCCCATGAAAAAAGTTGAATTCATTACATATTACTGTTTTATTTTTACAGGTGAAGAATAATAAGTGTTAGAATAACTTCACTACTTAAAAAAAGGATACTTTATTATTATTTAACTTTGTATTTTAGATTGCAGATTGATGTTAAGAACAAAACAAGTATCCTTGAATAGGTAGTTATATTCTAAATGATGGGTTTATAACTGCGATAAGACTATTAGATCCGTTAATTAAAAAGTGAAATGCATAGACGAGAGAAAATTGGTTATTAACGACAATATTTTTAGTTTCAAGTTTAAAGATTTATAATTATGCTTAAAGTCAATTTGAACTTAAATACCATACCATAAAATATAAATGTTAGTAATGGTATTAGTGTCTGGATTTATCTGAAAACAAAAATAAGCTTGACAATTTTGTATTCATTTTAAAATCTGACCATTCTCTGGCGAAACGCAGTTTGCCAGTCAGCTAGTAATCTATATTTTCATATAATATCATATTATTTAAAATAAGAATTGATTGTTTGCTCTGCTGGATGAGGTCTAATTGGCAATATGTTCATCTCCGTTATGTCAACCTTCCGTCAGGCAACATGTAGTATGAAAATAATATACAGCATAAATAAAATATACCTACAGCATGAAGACAACCATAGAAGAAGCAGGAACTCGCAATTTTACTAGTAACTTGGGAGTTCAACATAAATAATAATCTTTTTCAGAATAATTTCATATTAAATAAAGATATTCTTGAATGGCTTTCATTTGTAGTACACCCTTCAAATCAGCATTTAGAGAATTTGCGAATAAGTTTATATACTTATAATCTTTTGACCGCCCGGCTTTATATTCAGTAGTCATGCTCTTAGTGCCCGGCATAGTGAATCAAAAAATGAATACCTACAACAAATCTTTTTGACAAATTAATTGCTTATCCCTCGCTAAGCAATTAATTTGTCTATTTTTTTTTATGATAGGTACAAATGATATTTGCTTGTTGGGTTAATTAATTACTAAATAGCTACAGTTTATGCTACTTCGCTCAAAATACAATCAGTGTTTTAATATACGTTGCCATTTTTATTTTTTAGTAGTCCAGACATTTTTTATTATTATTATGTCTACTTGCAACGATAAACGTAAAATTGTAATAGCTGTTTTGATTCTAAAATGATGACAAAATAACTGAAGAGAAATAAAATATGCATAGCGATAAACACCTTTGTCAATAAGGCAAGACTAGAAAGCTCATTCTTATCAAACTGGACTACAAAAACCAAATAGTACGATATGAGCAAGCACAAACTATTAAAGTAAAAGTAAAAAACTATTAAAGTAAAGCACGCTTTCGCTTCGTCTCTTCGTATACTTTCCTACTATGGTATCTATCATACTACGCATTCAATTAAACGATGTACTTAATAAAAAAAGTTCCAACATATTCCATTCAAGTTCCTACGCACATCTCTTCCTTTGATACGAGTATAAATTCTTCTAATTCGTCACCATTTGAATTATTATAATTCATAACTTCATTACGTTTATTAATTTATATAATGTTTACCTATGAAAAAATCTTTTTGGTAGTAAATGTAATGGTTTGAGATTCACTAAATGTCAAGCGATGTGTAAACGACTTTGACGTTCACTGGATGTCAGGTTTTCATCGCGCGAAAGCGAAAAGTCTAAGAATTGGGGGCACTATGGTTTGTGCTATCGAATTTTATTAATTTCAAATGTAATTCATTACAAAGTCAATTGTAATTAATTGATATCACATATATGAATTTTAATCTACTATTATAAAATATTATTTGAGGATAATACGCTGTGTGTAAGTAATAAAATTTCATAACCTACAAATAACTGCTCCTATTACAGTAAAGACATACTCGGCTTGTCTGACTTTGAAATTTGGTGTCAGACTCGACCGAGTCTGTGAATATTGATTTGTATCGCGTCTCTTGTATCAGCTAAAGTCAAGAACCAGGTATGTTTGTATTTCTAAACTATATAAAATAATAATATTAAAAAAGGGCCCATAACTCCGCGGATTATGTCCTCTTCGGCCTAAAACGCTAAACAACATTGGGATGGTAATGAGTTGGATAAGTTTTACAATCATTACATAGTACAAAACAAAGTCGCTTCCCGCTGTAATGACATGAAATGTCTTTATTTTGTATACGCCTACGGGGCACTTACAAATTGTCAGTTACACATTTTTTTTACACTACCACCGGATCTGAACACGACCTCAACTGAGAAGATCCGGCAAGAAACTCAGCGGGTTTGTCTGTTCCTATAAGCTTTAAAGATCTAAGCAAACCTTAGATCTTTAAAGCTACGCTATGGATTTTAATGCAGTTTTTTTAATAGATTCAGAGAGATTTAATAGAGTGATTCAAGAGGAAGGTTTTTTATATAAATAATACATGTATAATATAGTAAAGAAACTCTGATAATTTATATTTTTGACTTTTAGGCGGAACGAAGTTCACCATGTCAACTAGTATTTACGTAAAGTTTAAAAATATTGGACAAACCAAACCATAGCTAACACAAATAAACGTAATAATACACCACACTGCTTCTTACGGCGGCTTATATATTTTTTTTATTTATCCTGCCGAGCATGTAGTCCACCTATGGACATTTGTAAGCAACTTCATATAGAACTTTAGTTCTCTCTGAATTCAATCATAGATGAATTGCTACTCCCGAGGACTAAGATGGTCGCCTCATATTAAGGTAACCCGACCACTCACCCTGAGACGTCTCAATACACTCATGTATTGAGACGCAAGAACTGTTTCACGCTAGAAATAGGTGTGGCGGTGGTACCTTACCGATCAAACTACATTAGTTTTTCCACCTAGTTAAGTATGATTAAGGACTATTTATCGAACGTCAACAGCCAAAGATAGTTTAACCGTTATTATCGTAACCCTTTAAATTATATATACAAAACACGTGTTAACTTGATCACAAATATTTCTGATCCATTATTAAATATGTTAAAAAGCAATGTATAGAATATTTTAAACGTTGCATTGCCGTTATAAATTCATAAGGCGTTCCCGATATTTTAAAACGCTTAGCTTACATGCATTACAACATTATTTCATGAAAATTATTTCATTAAAATACATAAAATAGTGTCAATTTTTCTCTTTTTATTTATTTTGGTAAGTTTAAAAAAATAAACCCGTTTGAAATTCTAATGATTCGCATATGGCTCGAAAACTACCATAAACGTTAAATAATTTAAATACGCTGAGTGTAAATTAACGTTATCATTTTCTTATTAACAGGAGACCTACACACTGCCGCCGGAAACCATCCTGAAAGCTCAGAAATTTTCTGTTCCATGTATAGAGGAAACCAATGCCCATCCTGACATATTGCAAAAACTCGTCGATTCAACAATAGAAAATGATGACGCCAGCAAACAATTCACCTACTGCTTCAGCGTTAAAGGAAAGTTCACAGACGAAGAAGGTCATTTCAACATCAGCAGAATGTCTGGGCTGCTTGGAGATCATCCTTTGGTGAAGCCATTCGAAGAAACTTTTGCTGAGTGTAACAAAATAACTAAAGAAACTCCTGTTGAAACAGCATTTGCAATGAATGCATGTCTTAACAATAATTCACCTGTAATATTCGCATTGTAATAATTTCTTGGCATCGACCGAAATGGGTTAAAAATTGTGTTTCAATTAATTGTTTGTTCCTTAGTTTAATTTGCTTATGGTTTTATTATATGGTATAACTGTGAAACTATGCGTATAAAGAAAAATAAGTGAAAGAGATTTCCGTTGGATGATTTCCGACAAAGGAAGTTGTTTCTTTTTCTAATATCTTGGCGTGGTAGTATAGAGTGGTAAAGGTAGTTTGGTACTATAACATATACACAGGTATTATTTCTAAGAAAATTAAGTCGAAAGTTCTCATTCGGTTTAACGACGTAGGTAGTCATCGGTTTAGTACTTTAAGAAGTCGCACTCAGACTCATGCTATGGAGAATAACAGCTAAATTCTAAATAAATAATGCAATAAAGGGTCATGAACTGCTACCCTTCACCAAACCCAGATTTTCCGATACTGCCGATGACCCAAAAATCTTTCTATTCATATGCAGTTCAAGTTGCCTGTGTCTGTATACTATGATCATATTTTTTTTAGACTGAAGCAGCAAACAAGCATTCAGGCTACCTGATGGTAAGTAGCCACTGCCGCCCATGAACATGGACATAATCAACTACATACAGAACATGGGTTTCATCTGAAGTCAATCACAGATGCGTTGCTGCTCCCGAGAACTAATAGTCGCCTCATGTGAAAGTGTGCCGGCAACCACCCTTCCATCGAAACGCAAGAAATGCTTCACGCTAGAAATAGGTGTAGCAGTGGTACTTCCCCCTTCGAACTACTCTGGTTCTACCACTTTGAAATAATGTTATAAAGATTTTGTTTTTTCCGTTTTTATGCACCGTTTTGGAACTGTAACAAATAAAAACTATATACTCAATTCAAATAATAATGTGTTTCCTTAAAGCTGACTTAAACTGGACAGACTTAGACATTAATTACATCAAATTAAAGTGAACAATTAATTAATGGCATAATTTTTTCGATTTTTAATTTCAGACTGATGTTTATGTTTTTGCCCATATTCAGTTTTTGCACATGCGCATAAAATCTACCACCATTGCATTCATAATATTAGTAAGCCTAATTTAATTACCCTTTGCTATATCACAAACTATAAAATTGTATATACATTAGTACAAAAAATATTTACTTTCAAGACACTTTCAACACTCATAGCCCCACGGTAGGATTTTCTCCTGTGTCTTGGGTACCATGGACACAAACACCCAGACCCAGAACACGAATCTAAACTCATCATTCAGATACCTCGTCTGGCCGGGAATCGAACCCGGGACCCATTGCGCGTCAGACCGGTATGGTAACAGCTCCACCTGACGCGCAATGGGTGCCGGGTTCGATTCCCGGTCAGACTGGTATCTGAATGATGAATTTAGGTTCCTGTTCTGCGTCTGGATGTTTATATATTCTGCCGTGTTACCGAAAAAGGGCACAACTAACATTTTTTGTGAAATTGAGTTATATATATATTCGGAATCAGGAAAAAAAGGCCTATCTGCCGGATTTTTTGTGGATTTTTAGAAACAATAATAACAGAGATAGCAAAGTTTAAAGGGCACAACTGCACAATTTTTTAAGTTTTATTACAATAAAAGGGCATATTGTGAGATATGACTTTTATGTCACCTTTTTATTTTTATTATATTTAATTAAAAGGACATACCTGACTAAGTTACATATAAAAGGCTTATGTGGCAATTGTGCTTATTTTTTATACCGATACTTTAGCAATTAATGTAGAAAGAAAAGTCACAACTGGCAATTATGCCCTTTCTATTTACCCCTACGCTCTAAAATTTTGTATTAAAAACAGCACATTGGCGGTTGTGCCTTTACTACTAAACATCTCTGAACGGAAACGAAGTCCGGAGGGCAGAGTAGGCAGGGAATGCCGTTAGTTTTGCCTGACGTATCGAGACGAGGCTACACTTGTAAGTGCTTTCTGGTGACATTGTTTTTATTACTTGTAGCAGTGACCACTTACCATCAGGTGGACTGCATTTATTATTTTTTTTTTTGTTTTCGAGGGGGAAACCTTTAAAAGGTACCCGACGCCGTGGGAGCGACGCAGGGTTATGTGGGATTTTTACCGCACTAAAACTCCCCCGGTGGCCGTCCTCGGCGTTATAAAGAGGATTCCGGGACCTCCTAACGAACGCAGCAGGACTCCTCTAAGCGCGTTGCCCCATCGGGCTCCTCCCAGATGGGCGGCTGGGCCCACCGCCCCGTCTAGTCTTTACGACGATATGAGATCTTTACCACACATACCGCCGTCGTTCCCGGGATCGCCTGACCGTACGGTTCGACTTCCCACTCTAGCCAACCTCGGAAATCCCTTTTAGTCGCCTCTTACGACAGTATGCCGTAGCCCTATTCTGATCCCAGAACTACAGAGACGAGACGAACAAATATCTGTACCGTCAACAAGTAGCATTCAGAACTCCGTACAAGAATCAAGTGAGGGAGTTTGGTAAGATTTTGATTCTGACGATTCAGTTTTAGACAAAGATTACAAAGTACCTAAATCATTCAATTGGAACCTTAATAAACGTTTTATTTTCTTATAAGTACCTTATTTCCAACACAATTATATTTATCAGCCTATTATATAATATACAATCGTACTGCTAGGATAAAACAAAATACACATCAAAAAGTATAAAATATAAATAGGAGGAATTAATTCTAGTATTTATTGTATGTATTTATTCTAATTAATCACAGTGAAAAGGCTCAACTAAGTAAAAGTGCCTTTTTATGATAACATTTTTGTTTTTTAATCCAAAATTTTACAATAATAAGGCATATCTGGTTATATATGCCTTTTAAACGTAAGATCGCCCTTTTAATGATAATTTTTATGTTAAGTTAAAAATAATAATGCTAGTTATTAAGTATATCCATTATAATTAAAAATATAATATTACTAACGTTGTATACATACTAAACTAAGGGAACTTTTAACCTTCACACAATTTCAAAAAATAACAATTTAGATGTGTTTTTTCAACAACATTCAAAAAATATTTTAATCTCGATTTTCTCAAAATTTGCAAAATGTTAGTTATGCCCTTTTTAATTACGACGGCAGTATTCGTCTTGTGTGTTTCCAAGGTGCCAACGACACAGGAGAAAATACTACTGTGAATCTATGAGTGTAGAAAGCGGGTGTTTTTTTTTCTTAGGACGACATAAAAAAACGTTATGGTTAAAGGTATTGTTATAAAGAGATGAAATAGACACAATACTCGTATGTTCAATTATAGGATTTCAGTTATGTAGTATTTATTTTTAAAACGTTTTATTTTAAGTTTTACATAGTACAACACAGTAGGTAGTATTACAAATAGTACAGCATGTAAACAAATAATATTATACCTACAACGCATATTATTGTACCTGCCACCGCCATGAATACACATAAATTGGTTTTTAATTACACTAAGTGGTCGCTGGTACCAGGCACCTATAATAAACATAAATGAAAAGAACTTATTTGAAGTCAATCACAAATACTCCCAAGGGCTGAAATATTAAAGTGAGCTGACAATCACAGCTCGAAATATTAGAACTGCTTTATACTTCAAACAAATGTGGCGATGGTACATTCCCAGTCGATGGATATTTTAACACGATATCCCGGTTTTGCATACCCAACGTTTTTTATAGTTGGATCAGCAGCCACTGTCGCCTTTGGACATTTGTAACATCAGGGAAGTCGCCAATGCATCGCCGGCTTTGAAGGAGAACTCTTCTTATACCTTCCTTGAAGAAAGGTACATCAAATGAGTTGCGGTGTGCCATGTGGTGTTGCAGGGTTGCCATGTAGCGGGGCACACTGGGAGTAGCGAGGCGTTGGCCAGGGGTTCAGGGGAACCCCTGAGTAAATGAGACACAGCAGTAATGTAGTTATACTCTATAATTTATAATCATTATCTCTCTATTGTGATGTGCTTATATACTAAATTAGACGTGAAACTATTTGCATTATACATACATTATCTCTCTTAATCTACGTACGTGTTACATGTTATATTAATCTATCGTCACACCTCACCATCCCACCAGAAGAGAAAAAAAAAAAAATTATTACATTATATAATTTTGTTTTACAGTGTACAAAAAAAATTACAAACATGTTATTACAATTAAAATACAATTTTCTTTTTCAACTTTTATAGTATAACTTAGTTCTATTCTTATGAATTATATCTATTTTATTGCCACATTTAATTTTTACATTTGGTGATTCATCTTTTATCACTACAAATGGGCCATTATAAACAGAATCTAATTTACTTCCTGAGTTATTTCTGACTAATACTAAATCTCCATTTTTATATGTTACAGGATACAAGTTTTTATCATAACATTCTTTTCTTGCTATCTTACAATCTATTAAATTTTTTCTAGCATCTGCCTGAGCTTTTTGTAAACGATATTTGAATTCCAACGGATAATCATCAAAGTTATACAACGGTTCGACAGTTCCATTTTGAAGATTACTCGGTAACGTACAAGTTTTCCCGAAAACTAACTCATAAGGTGTATACTTGGTTACAGTATGTACTGTTATGTTATATGAGAAACACCAATATGGAATCCAAGAACTCCATGATGATGAGTTATTATTTGTCTGTATTCTCAAATATGCACCTAAAGTTTTATGAACGTTTTCTAACGAACCTATACTCTCATGATGATATGCTGTGGATATCGTTTTATTGATGCCTAATATACTACATAGTTCTACCATAACTTTTGAAATAAACTCAGAACCCCTATCTGTAGTAATATTCTGAGGTATCCCAAATCTTAAAATAAAATTTTCTGCCAATGTTCTTGCAACTTCATTTGCAGATTTGTTTTTAATTGGATATGCTTCTACGAACTTCGTAAGTTCACATTGAAGAGTTAATATATACACGTTTCCACAATCGTCCCTATCAAGTGGTCCTACTATATCTAAATAAATTTTCTCAAATGCTGAGGATGCCGTAGTTGTAATTGACATTGGTTCCTTCGTGTTTCGATGATACTTTTGTTTTTGACATTTATGACATTTATTAACATACTCTGTCACATCTTTTTCAATGGATGGCCAATAGTAATACTTCCTTATGTTATTTACCATCCTACGTATCCCTACATGACCGCTTGTAGGTAAAATATGGAAATCATTCATAATAACCTTTTTTTCATCGATATCTTCCACTCTTCGTGCATCTCGCACTACACATACCTTAAAATCTCCACATATCGAATTACTATTCTCCTTTAAAAATTGAGCTATACTTGCGATAATGTATACGTTATAACGATTTTTTAAAATAATTACTTCTTTTATGCCATTTTCCATACAAAATATTACTATTTCTTTCGACAAATCGTCTCGCAATTTTGCCGATAAAGAGTCATAGTTTATATAAATACTCGAGTTTTCTGGCATATACATTATTCTGCGCGACTTGGAAAATATTTTTATATATTTTTTGTTACATAACAACTTTTCCCACTTATCTACACCTACTTGGATTAATTCAATGTCATTTCCTTGTTTTTTAAGAACTTCAACGATCCTAGGCCTTTGAATCGTAGAGTCTTTTCTTTGAATCTCCGAGTTTTCTAATGCTGAGTGCGAACGGCACTGAGCTCTCGTCATTACCGATATAGTTTTGTCATGCATAGTTTTCAAGTCGTCACTCGAAATTACTATTCTGGACAAGGCGTCCGCTAAGACATTTTCTTTTCCTTTTATATATTCGACCTGAAAGTCGTACTCCTCTAAACATAAACGAAACTTTGTTAATCTGCTTGAGGGATCATTCATATTAAATAAATATAAAAGTGGTCGATGATCCGTTTTTACAACGAACTTCCTACCGTATAAATAGGGTCTAAAATACTTTACCGACCAAACTACAGCTAACAATTCCTTCTCAATTATTGGATAGTTTAACTCACTTTTTCCTAATGATCTACTAGCGTATGCAATGGGTTTTCCGTTCCCATTACACAAAACACTTCCTATTGCAAATCCTGAACTATCTGTTTGTAATACAAATGTATTGCTCTCAGAAAAATCTGGAAAATCTAATATTGGAGGATTTATTAATGAATTTTTTAATAATAAAAATGATTTTTCGCATTCGTCAGTCCAATTAAACGCGACGTTTTGTTTACATAACCTATTCATTGGTAATACTATATTCGCAAAGTTAGGTATGAATTTTCTATAATAATTTGCAAATGCTATAAAACGTTTTACTTCATCACTAGTGGAAGGACGGGGATAATTTTTTATTACCGCCACCTTCGCTGGATCAGGTGAAATACCATTCGATGAAATAACATGACCTAAATAAAGAATTTGCTTCTTTAAAAACTCACACTTTGACGGATTTAATTTAAGATTGACTTTTCTTAAACGAGAAAAAATTGACATAAGGTTTCGATTATGTTCATCTAAATTCCGTCCAAAAATTATTAAATCGTCTAAGTAAATTAAACATTTATCGTAGTTTAATCCAGACATAGCTACTGTCATCATTCTACCGAATGAACTAGGACTAATTTTCAGACCCATTGGTAATCTTCTCATTTGGAATTGACCTTTGTCTGTTGTGAAAGCTGTGTATTTCCGACTCTGTTCCTCTAAGCTACATTGATAGTATGACTGAGATAAATCGCAATGACTAAAGTACATAGCACCCGAAAGTGAATCTAGAATCTCATTAATGTTGGGTAAAGGGAATTTATCGTCCTGAATTCTTTCATTCAATTTTCTATAATTTACAACTATACGCCATTTTTTCTCTCCATTACGATCTGCTTTTTTGGGTACAATCAAAACAGGACTAGACCATTCACTAACAGATTCCTCAATTATATTATTTTCTAACATCTCCTGAACTTGTTTGTCAACTTCCTTTTTCTGTACAAATGGTATCCTATAAGGTTTTCTATAACTGGATTGGCATTCTCTTTTAATCTTATCGACTGTTCATACACATTTGTAACAGTTAATTTGTCCCCTGGTATATGAAAAACGTCCGGATATTTTGCACATATTTGTTCAATGCTTAACCTTTCTTCATTATTCAAATAGTCAAGCTGAAGCAACGAAAATATTTTCTTGATTCGTTCTACGCTTCTTTCTGTTTTCGAAAAACAACAATAATCATAGTTACTTAAGGGATATATTTCTAACTTCGACAAACTACATACAACTTCTTCGGAAGTTGTGTTTAATATCCTAATGGGTATCATCCCATTCCTAGGTGTAGCTATACCATTAGCTAAAAAAACACCGTTTTTCAACTCTTTTTTAAACACTACGCAATCTTCTGTTCTATTGACAGGAAAGTATTTTATCATCTCACAACGTGGAGCAATAACCAATGAATAATCATAAAATTGCATAGGAATTAAAATGAACTTTCCTTCACGTTCACTTAAAGATAGCTGATTCTTTGAAAAATCTATAATACCTCTATACTTATGCAAAAAATCTTGGCCTAATATACCGACCGATTTACACGGTAAATCATTAAAAATATAAAACTTATGCATAAACGAACATTGTTCGTAATTTAATTTTAAATAAACATAACCTAAAGATCTTAATTGTCCACCTATTCCATTAATCACTAATTCATCCTTAAATATTTTACACGATAATAAGTTCTTCACAAAAAAACTATATTTGATCGCCGATAATGATGCTCCGGTATCGACCAACCATTCAAACTCTATATTATTTACTACAAAATTAACCCAGTTAATACTATTAGCTGCTAAAATATGTTTAGACTCGAAAAAACTGACCTTTATTAACATATTTATCATTTTCATAACGTGAACTCGACCTTGCGCCTGAGTCATGGTTTTTTGAAGTATGTTCGATGTAAGCTACATTCCGCCGATTTTGCTGAATGTGTGCAGCGCGATAAGCATTATTCTTGAACTCACGACCGCGCTTATTGTGCGAATTCCATACGTGCGCATTTTTATCTTGTCGACACGTACGACTACCAACTGATTTATGCGCTGTTCGATAATTACTATGTGTATTGTTACTGTAATTAAAATTTTTAAATGACTTGTTTTGCCTTTGAAACGCCATGCACTGTGGTCCCGACGAAGTGCTATTCTCGTCTTCGGCCACTCGAATTGCCTCTTTTAACGAAGTTAAGTTGCGAGCAGTAATTATAGTCCCTATACGCTGGTTACGAAGACCGTCAGCGAATTTTTTAATAGCATATTTTTCGTTTAAAGGACTTAAAATTTTATAAGCGTCCTGACTTTCTCCTGCTTGAGAAATAGTTAAATCAACCATTAATTTCTCTATTTCCGCACCGAAATCCGCGATAGACCTGTCGTTTTGTCTTGTTCGAGCGAGTTTAGCTTGGATAGCGACGTCGGACTTCGTCGTCAGCAGATGTTTTTTCATATCTGCTATGAGTTCTTTTACGGAAGGATAGTTTGATGATAGTCGCATTTTAGCTCCCTGGCTAAGACGCGTGGTGAGCACAAACTTTATTAACTGTGCACTATCCTCCTTACCTAACATTGAATCGTACAAAACAATTGCGTCTATAAGGTCTAAGGTTACCGTTTCATCATTGTTCATCTTCGGAAGCAAGCTAACCGCAGTTTTCAGACAAAATTTTTCTGCCGCCATTTTTAACGGATTATCAAATATTATAGTATTTTTATATAATTCCTCTATTTTAAATATTAATTCTGTCAATTCTTCTGAAAATTTTTCTGCTATTCGCTATAATAGTTTTATATCGCTTATAAAAAGCTCTGGCTTCCTGAAGTACACAGGTACAAGTATAGTATAGTATTTACAAGTACTTAACATAAATTTACATAATTGCGTGCAAAATTTAAAATTTAAACATATTCGAAATTAATTTAAACGTAAATACACATAATTTAACGTAAAATAAATTTAACATAAAAACAGTGTCCACACTCACGTGCTACGCCATCTGCACGGCTCGTTGAACCTCTCTTTTGGAGACCTCGTTTTTTATCATCGCCACATGACATTTCTTGTAAAAATGTACCGCTAGCCCGACCATAATAATTCCCATACAAACTGCCATAAATACTAATACAATGTTAATTGCAGATACCTGTTGCTGGGTAACTGTTGCTCCGTTTGAGCCTCCCGAAGCCGTTTGTGCAATTATCACTTCCTCCTTAGAAGTAGATCCTCCCATTCTGTACTGTTCCGCTTTCGGTTCCAGTGGAAGCCGGTGAATTTCTTGTCCGCGCTTACTTGTAGGGCTATGCGTTGTCTGGCAGGGTCCTTGTTAGCGGTATACGCAGTCCGGGCTCGTCGGCAGGGTCCTCTTTAGCGGTATACGCAGTCCGGGCTCGTCGGCAGGGTCGCCATGCGGTGTGCCATGTGGCATGTGGCAGGGTTGCCATGTAGCGGGGCACACTGGGAGTAGCGAGGCGTTGGCCAGGGGTTCAGGGGAACCCCTGAGTAAATGAGACACAGCAGTAATGTAGTTATACTCTATAATTTATAATCATTATCTCTCTATTGTGATGTGCTTATATACTAAATTAGACGTGAAACTATTTGCATTATACATACATTATCTCTCTTAATCTACGTACGTGTTACATGTTATATTAATCTATCGTCACACCTCAGAGTTGTAAATTTATCTTACTTGCTTCGCGCTAAAAATAGTTGTGATGATGATACGTATAAATTAAGAAAGTTATTCCAAAAAATATTAAAGAACTTTTATTACACAAGTAGTTTTTAACAAATGTCAACCAGTTTAAAAGAAAGATTACTTTAAATAAAATCCGCAACAAAACAACAATAATCATCAAAAATAAATAATGTAAAGTAAAACGACACTATAAAAATAAGTGATTTTGCTGGTAAAATAATCAAAGCATGGAGCTCTCCTCCAACAGGAAGGCGCGCCAGAAAACACAAAGGCGCGCCTTACCTCCGTGGCTTCCAACTGCAGGGCGACGGACCAACCCCGAGACCGCCACCCAGGAGCCGTGGGCATGAGCAAGCCGACACCCGCAAAGGCACCAACCTCTTCCTTTGCGGACCCACCGCCAACGCATTTGACGGTGCGCCCCTGTTTGGTCGCGGGAGACAGGGTACACGGCAACTCCCTGGGGATCCTCTTGGCTTCACCGTGGTGGCTCACCACGACAAGGTGGAGATCTCTTCGAGGGGGTCTTTTAGATAACCATAGCAATTTGAGATTCACTATTTCAATCAGATGAACGTGCTGTTACGAGCCTCGGGGAAACAGAGTTTTTAAAAAAAAGATTTATTTTGTGGCGACACGACCGGATGGTTAGGAAATAGAAATGAGACTGACTGGTCTGGATGCATCAACGGAGGGGAAGGAGAATAAGGGCTGAGCATGCAAAAATAGAAGTGAAGAGTCATCAAATAAGGGGACATAGAGCATCTATAACAGCTCCCCGGGGTAGACTAAACATCGGGGTTGAAATACGATGTTTAGGAAAAGAAGAATTATATTTTTGTCCTCAAAGGGGGAGAAGGAACATCTTTGGTTCTAGAACGACCTGCATTGGTCCTTGTTGGAATAGTAATTTCAGGAATTGGTATTTCCTCTGAAGGTGACTCTACTGGAACGGGTGAGGAGAATCTCGGAAATGTAAAGGAAAATCGGCCGTGCGATTTAATAATAGAATAAAGTTTTACAGTACAAAATAAGAAAATAACACAAACAATAATAATTGTTACAATAGAGTAATGAGCCCCATATTGAATAATATGATGTTGCTTTATGATTTTATCGGCTTCTGACGATATTGATTTTAATTTCATTTTTGATTCTGAAGCAAAGGAATCTAAATCTAAATTGTACAGGTGAATAGGAGACTCATTATTTATTTTATATTTAAAATTATTTAATACACAACAGGAATCATTAATAATATTAAAATCCGATTTCACAATAGTTAAATTTAACAAAAGGTTATTTAATTTAGGAATTAATTTTGTTGTTTTACAATACGCTCTACAATTAAAAGGAATATTAACAATTCCAGTGCCAAGAATATTTAATTCTACATTATTTTTATTAGGACATTCTATGTATAACTTATTCCTCTGGGATTGAACAAAAATCCAATTATTATTACTTATAGGTTTCCATATGTCTAAATTTCCGTATATAAATTCAGTTTTACACTGTTTTGGAAGAGTAGTTTTTACACTGCATATAATTTCACTTTCACAATTGGTATTCACACTCGTGGGGAACACTGACGTCACGTCGCAGATGTAATTGTAACGCGTTATCGCTCTGCATTCCTGTAGTGATTCTAAAGTACAATATTCCGTTTTATCCCTGGTCATCGCTATGAATTTAGTGCTGGGTATTATAAAACTAAAAGAATCCGGCTTTACATTTTTATGCGGAATGGGTAAAGGTAAATTATGATATAAGGTATATTCCTTAGGAGAGACTAATGGAATTCTTAAAACAAAAACTAGCTTGTTTTTTAAACTGTAACTAATGACAATAGAAATGTTGGTTAAAATATGGATTTCACTTAATTCTAAATTAATAGGTAGCTTAAAATCTACAGGTAGGTATCTATAGTTATCAACAAGTTCCTGATAAAGTTGAGTAGGACTGAGAATCGACGGGTGAAGAATGTTTTGATTAGCGAGCAAAATTGCATTTGTTATGTCCTGCAGTTGAAAAGATAGGGTGAGTATAGATGCTTCTAAATTATTCAGGATATTATTAATTTTATTCTTTACATTTAAAACATTTGAAATAAAAGTTAAATTCTTTACTGAAACAGAGAACTTGTCGATAGCTTCGTTTAAACTCAATTCATTAATCTTAATTTTATTTAATGTAACGTTAAATTGATTAAGAGAGGAAGTTGAAATTAAAACATTTTCCTTAACTAAATACGCTATTCTCTTTTCGTTATCTTGGATGTTTTGAATGGCATTATCATATTTAACAGCGTCATTTTCGTCAAGAGTTCCAAAAATAGTTTTAGCTAGAGTGCCAATGCCACCTATCCACGCTCCTCTTTTGAACCTATTACTAACTAAATGAGAAATAGAAGAATACTCAGATACCATATCATTATATCTAACTCTGAGAGGTTCTAAAATATTGTTGCATTCCAAATCTTCTGAAATTTCAAATTTTATTTGATTACACAAATGACGTGTTGTTGCTAGAATAGTATTAATATTTTTAATATGCGGTTCAATATAAGAAATGTCAAACGCGGCTACAACATCTAAATTACCTACATTAATTTTAAGTTGACCAATAGGGTCAAAATAAATGCCAGGACTTGAGTTGATTTGATGAACATAATCTTGACAATGACCTTGGGCCAGTAAGCTGTAACGAAAGAGACATTAAAATTACATAATTAAAATAACTACTAAATAAACTAAGTTAATAAAAAAGGATTATCCTACTTTGTAGGAGGATCATGGATACCCTGGACGGGTTTCACTTCGTCGAAATGATGTCTCACATGTCTTCTATTAATGAGAAGAGATAACGTATGGTTCCCATGAACTTTGACTACTTTATACGGGCCTTTCCAGAGAGGCGATAAGGCCTTTCGTAACCTGAGATGGTTCTTTAACATAACATAGTCACCTACTTTGTATGTTACTGAACGACTGTGGGAATCGTAATAATTTTTCGATCTTATTTTTGAGCCGTATATATATTCGAGAGCCTTTTCACGTGCATGTTTCATGCGGTGTTGAAGCATTTGGACATATTCAGGATAGGTTATTGTATTCTCGTTGTACAAGGAATCTGGTATACGGGGCTTATGGCCGAATAACAATTCATATGGGGAATAATGTGTTGTAGAATGAATAGACGAGTTATATGCCAACATAGCTGTATACACATATTGAGGCCAGTTATCTTGGTTTTCATTTACATATGTTTTTAAATATTCTTTAAGAGTAGAATGTGACCTTTCTAATGCACCTTGAGTCTGTGGATGATAAGGGGCAGACCACAGCTGCTTTATTTTAAGGAAATCACAGGTTTTCGTAATACCTGCTCCGGGTTCAATTCCTTTCAATTCTATCTGTTCATTAATTAATTTAAAAGGTTTTTGAATAGAAGACGATTTAATCAAACTAATTGCTGAACCAGAATCTACTAACAAGGATAGAGGCAATTCGGATACAGGAGAGTTAACAAGGACATGAGGAAGTAGAACTTTATTAGGATTAGTATTAATTTCAAAAATTTTTGTTTCAGGATTAGTAATCGATACAGCGGGCGAGGTAAGAGATGTGGTAGGGGTAGTAATTGTAGCGGGTACTGTGGATACAGTGGATGCAGTGGATACAGCGGATACAGTGGATACAGTGGACACAGCGGATACAGCGGATACAGTGGATACAGCGGATACAGTGGATACAGCGGATACAGTGGATACAGTGGATACAGCGGACTCAGTGGGCACAGTGGACACAGTGGATACAGTGGATACAGCGGATACAGTGGGTACAGCGGATACAGCGGATACAGCGGATACAGTGGATACAGTGTTTTTCGGCGTGCCGATTTTTAACGGATGTCCCGTACGGCACGGGGACGAGACATTAATTAGTTTTTTGTTGGGTTTTCCGTAAAATATTCTTGTTCGTCATGTTTTTCGGGATCCTCGTCAATAACATTTTCAGATACAAAATTTAGGTTTCGGATTGGTATATGAACGTTTTGGCCCTGATTTTTATAACGTTGATTATTGTACATGCGCTTGCGGCATTGTTCCAGGGTATGACCTGGGTTCTTACAATACCTGCAGGTAATAGTTGAATCATTTGTTCGTTGAATGAAATTAGGTTTTTGGGCGAAATTCGGTTGTTGCACGAAATTAGGTTTTTGAATGAAATTTGGTTTTTGAAGGTTATGATATTTGATTTCTTGACGTACAGACGGCTGAGAGTATTTATATAATGATTGTTGGATCTTCTCTTCAGAAATAGCTGCGTTAATCGCATCATTTAAAGTTTTTAACGACCTGCAGCTGACAATATTGGAGATACGAGGGATTAACCCCATCTGAAAGTGATGCAGCGCTAACTCTTCCATAGCCGCAGTACGGCCCACCATTTCACGACTCTTGTGGCCGTGTGCTATGGATATTTCAGTTAGTAGGGAGGAGAGACAAGTCTCCACCCTCAGGGCATATTGACTAACAGGTTCATTGACTTTTTGTTTGCATTCCTGTAACTCCGTGAGCAGGTGAGAATAATGTTTCCGCTCACTGAACTGCGTTTTTAAGAAGTCTTTTAACTGCTGCCAGCTAGCGAATTCTTTTATAGAACAAGCGGTTTCCGCCTTACCTTGTAGTTGGCATAAAATGAATTTAAATAAAATATCTTTTTGCGAATCATTTGCTAGGTCGTAGGCATTATTACAATTGACTATAAATGAATTTAATGTATCCCTACGGCCGTCGTAAGGTTTAATAAATTTAAGTAGAATGGAAAGCTCTACTTCGGGTTTAGGAGCTGGTGTCCTTTTCCTAGTAGATCTTGTGGAAGGTCCTGGAGGAGGGGGACAAAGGCTTTCTCTGTCATCCTCGGTGTCTGTGACGGCTATCTCCGGCCTTTGTTCGAATTTTGGGCTTTGTGATCTACTTTCTGCCATTTTATAAATTACACAAGATAACGGAAATCGAATAGAAAGTACACACACAAAAAAAAGATAGACACAAATAAACACACAAAAATAAAGTAATTTAGACACACAGTTTTTAAATTATGAATCTTATGCAATGACCAGGATAATTTGAGAATCACTTACAGAGTAATTAAGATTATACTAATCATGTCCGCAATTCTCGCGTCGCGAAGTTGAAGAAGGAGACCAGGATGCAGTGAGGAGTAGAAGACTGGAACACGCTGTTTACGCCGTCGTCCGTCGTTACGTCGTCCGTCGTCGTCGTGTCGTCGATGTAGAAGAATAATGTCGACGTATCTCGTCGTCGTTGTTGTGTCGTGACGTCGTCAATGACCGGCTGCAGCACGAGCAGCGCGCAGCAATGGGTCGTTACGTGGCGTCGTTGATGGCCGGCTACAGCACGAGCAGTGCGCAGCAGTGGGCCTTAGTACGAGCACTTTTAAACTTTTTCACAACACACACAACTTTTTGGATATTTTACGTACTGGATTTTCACTCGATAGAGACGTACCGGGGATTTACTACAAAATCCCTTATCGCTGCCACCAAAAATGTTACGAGCCTCGGGGAAACAGAGTTTTTAAAAAAAAGATTTATTTTGTGGCGACACGACCGGATGGTTAGGAAATAGAAATGAGACTGACTGGTCTGGATGCATCAACGGAGGGGAAGGAGAATAAGGGCTGAGCATGCAAAAATAGAAGTGAAGAGTCATCAAATAAGGGGACATAGAGCATCTATAACAGTGCGCAATTATTTTTTTATAAAGACTAGCTGTACCCGCGGCTTCCCCGCGTGCAATGTATCGCAAAGATTTTCCCGCGAAAATCTCGACCCCGTGGTATTTCTATAATAAAAAGTAATCTGCCTGTATGTTGTTCCATAACTTTTTCCGTAGTGAAAGTCTCATCAAAATGGGTTGGAGGCAAATGACACTACCCGGACAAACAATGAGTGAAAAAATGAATTTAAAGTAGGTATGTATTTGTCGGTAGGAACATATTGTTATGAAAAAATATTTTTGAAATTAGACGAATTAGATTAACGTAAGCCAAAGTTCAAAGAAAGAACTACTTTACAGTCAGTGTTCACGTTAACAATATCGGGATACACCTTTTCAACCAACTTCTGCAAATTTCAACCAAAGCACTTGGATTTTATAGATATAAAGATTGATTTTAACTTTTCCAGATTGGAAAGCACTATTAGGTATTACCTATTTGAAGTAAGTCATTAGAAAATTGCATATTGCTGTTACTGGACAGTGTCATTTTTTTCCTAAGTTCAAATGTAGTTACATGTGGCCAAAGACAATATCTTTCAATAGATGTGTTGACTTACTGACTTTGTCTGCTCTGGTCCCTTTTGCCTTTTATAACGGGCAAAATTCGTCAGTTTTCGAAGAACAAAACGATGCAACCACCCATCAGGTTATTTCTGTGCGTAAATCCCGCATTGTTCTTTGTAAAGCAGAAAGCACAGAATCTTCTTCCCAAATAAGCAAATAACAATCCCGCATTGATTTTCCAGTATACCTTTGATTTAAATATTACAAATGCTAGAGAAATTGTCGCTATAAATCTTGAATGGACGCTCAAAGGTGGAATCTTCGGCCGCCTTTCAAAAGTGTGGCCGCAATGCTGGACGACGCCACTGCAATAGCTTTTTCTATCAGATCTTACTTTCGGTAATAGTAAATTTATTAAAAAGGTTTGATCCGTGCCCTCGAGTGCATCTAAAAAGAACATTTTCACTTTATTACTATTAACTAATGACAACATCAATCATATTGTTAACTAATTACAAGGTTTCTATTAACTTGCAACGTATGTATGTTTGTGAGGGTGGAATCTTGCAACAGAATTTTGAAACAGTTATCTTTAACCGATTGAGCTGAAACTTGGTACCCATACACGTTTAGTTTGCATGACAATGCATATTTAGCTATATTACGCCATTATAATTCCAATATGGCGGATGAAACAAGATGGCGGACTAAACTAGTCCGCCATCTTCGTTCATCCGCCATTTTGGAATTACTAATACTTTTCCCGGACTAATCCAGTGTGGATATCAATTGAAGGCTTAATTTGTAGAATACAAAACACTACAAAACAATCAAATCCAAGATGGTGGCCATCAAAATATTGAAGATTACATATATTAGTGCAACCCATCCATTAAAATATTTGGTATTAAATGTAAGAGTATCACGTCCAGGTACAACTAAAAATAAGAAAAAAATTCAAAAAATGTTTTTAAAAACAAACTTTTATTTCAATGCACTGGAAATATATATATATTTGTAGTACTCAAACTCATCATTTTGTGTTTATTGCCCGTGTTTCCACCAATCTTTCTACCAGTACATTAACAGTAACAGTAACATTACCATTGTTACTACTGCAGTTGTTAATAGTAACACGGGAAATAAAAATTACCCATCTTATTATCCTTGAACAGTTGTATTAACAATCTTATTATCCTTGTAGCTTGAATCTCAAATAAAAAAAAAATCATATGCAATACCTTCCTTCAGATGCAGTCAGGTAAAAGAAGTTTTTTAGAAGATAGTGAGGAATGTTCGTTAACAGACTTAATAGGTTCTAAAGGTGATGGTTATGATTTGTGGTTAATTTGTTTACGGTCAATAAAATTTAGAATAGAAAAAGTTAGGCCACTTAAGGGACTGTGGTACATAAAAACGTGATTATTATTTTAAAATTACGTAATTTTAAAATGCGCTTGCAAATAGGCGTCGCTCATGTGATATATCTAAAACTAAACATCATCAAACACAATCTATTAGCTGATTTAAACGCTCTTTATGATGCAACAATGTATAAGGTAAACAAGGTGAGCACGCGGAGTAAATTATCAATAAAAAAAATCCCCTTTTTTACCAATTACGGCAAATGAAACAAGTAACACTGCATAATTATAAAACGAAAACCAAACTGCTTAGTAATCATTTAATTTTGCATTTACTATATACAAGGGAAACTTAACTACTAATATCAACGTACAGCCACTACCATGTACTACCATGGTTATAAACACGATTTTTTTCACTAGTTTTCTTTTTATAATGGAGGTAAGCGCTAAAAAAAGAAATTTTAAATACGCTTTCTAAAGGGGGTGAAAAGCGAGGGCAAAGTTTGTATTGGACTACGTAATTTCTTGGTCCAATCGACTTCAAATTTTGGATACACATTCTTTAAAAGAATTTGTGGAAGGATTTGTAGAAGGATGTGTGTTTTGTTTTTTTAACCGACTTCTTATTTTTTAATTGAAACTCGTTGCCTAGCGGGCTAAAAAAATATTTTAGGGTTTTTTGCATAGAAATTGATATCGATTCTCTTTAGTGCTTTTGAGTTAAATTACATTTCTTTTTGCATACATGTCTGAAATCTGATCTGCTTAACGTATTGACTCAAATAAGTATGAAAAAATAGGGCGGCATGTTTAAATGAAACTTAGTATTAGGCTTTAGGTTTTGATATAATGGAAAATATTTTGACCATTATCAAAGATTGAAAGTATTATCGGAAATCCACAAATTTTGATTTAAGCACCAAGAAACTTACTATCGGTGTCTGTTGATAAAAGGGGGGAGGTGGATATCCAGCAGTGGACATTTTATTTCTTCTCAACATTCCAATATAAATAAATGTAAAATTATGTATATCAAATGTTTGCTTCGGTAATATAACAAATATGCGTATGCAAAATAGTAAGATAAGATTCTATATTAATGTATTACCAACTAATTCACGATGTCATTAAAACTTACAATCCACTTAAAAAAACAACAGCCACGGTGCAGCCAGTGATTTACGAACGCGATAAATTATACCTATATATATACCAGATTGTTAAACATGACCTATTCTGCCTTCATACAGCTTTAATTAAACTTGTAAGTCGCTCAGCTGTTAGTAAACAAGGTTTTATTTTATGATTAACATTAAATCGAAAATAAAAGTATTACAAATGTACGTCATTCTGTTAATGTGCTTAATGACTTCCTTTGTTTCAACACGAAAGGATGCGGTAAGTAATTAATGTAATTATTTTTTATTTTGGCCACTTTCTATGGGAGTCTGTACATCCATCTCCTCAAGTTTGGGCCTTTCGAGGCTTACTGTATGTAGTATCCCCCTCTAGTTTAAACCACTCCCATCCCTGTACCACTTTGTAACTTTTCTTCCATATTTTTGCAAAATGCCAGAACATATATTAGTTTTTAAGCAAAAGGCAACAGTCCAATTTACGTGAATTACATTATGATAACAATTAGCAATTAGTCTGAAGGATTGTTTTCCTCATTCAACTAATTAGGTTCCTTCATAATAATTAGTATTATAAGGAGAATATTAACGCTAGTAAATAAAATTCAAAATAATGTTTCAAATAACTTATTTTTTAATAATTTTATTCTGAGGCGATTCATTATGATTGATTGTTCGATCTTCTACTACTGACATATAAACTGTTTGTCTTAAAAAAAAATAAGATTATTTAGATTTTTGAAGTGAAACTTCTTTAGGCGCATGAGGGTAAAATTTTTACAGATGAAACGTCACGCCGGTATGCAACGGAAGTGTCGGAAAAGAGAGAGAGAGTGATCGAGACCGATTGAGAGAGAGTAAGACAGGGCGAACGTAGCATGAGCAACTAGCCGTGGAGTGAGAGTAGGGAGCAAGCGAGTGAGAAAGATTGAGAGAAAAAGTGAGATAGAGCCAACGTCGTATCACGCCTTTTTCCCTTCCTCTTAATCTTGGAAATTTAAAGTTATATAAATTAGTCTTCTTTGGCGAACTAATTTATAATTAGTAATTATAAATTAGTTCGCCAAAGAAGTTTCACTTCTGACATGTGTACTTTGTACGCACGCATATTTTTTTTTAGAAAGAACTACTCAGTGGTCTGCGTATGATCGATCATAGGAAAATGATCCGAAAAAAATACTGTTATCAAATTATTGCATTGACCTTGATACGTGTAAAAAGTTTAAAATTTATCAAGCTACTAGAAACGAGTGAAAATTGATCTCAAAGGATATTTACTTACATGTATACATAAATGCAAAAATTTTAGGAGGTGGTCGAACCAGTGTAGTTCGCCCGAAGAAGTACAACCGCCACACCTATTTCTAGCGTGAAGCATTTCGTGCGTTTCGATAGAAGAGTGTTGCCGGCAAACTTTCACATGAGGCGACCATCGTAGTCCTCGAGAGTATCTGTGATTGACTTCAGATGGAACCCATGTTCTGTATGTAGTTGATTACAGATGTCCATGGGTGGCAGTGACCATTTACCATCAGGTGGACTGCATGCTCGCTTGCTACTTCAGTCCGATAAAAAAAATACAACCCAAGCTAATAAAAGCGTTAAAAATAACCGTTTTTCTATGAATTTTGGTAGAGAAAGTCAATTTAAAAAAAGCGTTACATAAAAATAATAATTCTAATATTGTTTTATTGTTTCAGTATGTAATCCATTTATCACCCAACTTTGTTAAAACAGTTCAACATATAATTGAGAAATGTGAGAAAGAAACGAAATCTCCTCCGAATACCTTTAAGAATATGTTGGCGGGCCGAACTGACGATGAAAGTGTTTTAGCATTCATGTATTGTTACCTTCCGGAAGCTGGATATCTCACTAAAGACGGACTTTTGAAAGTTGACTCATTTGCAAATTTTATTAAAAGAGATGATCTTAAAGCAGAATTTATCAAAATAGCGGAGGATTGCAATAAACTAAAAAAGGACAATCCTCTTGAAACCTTACGTTTAGTGAGTGATTGCTATTTCAAAAATACGCCCGTAGATTTTGTTGTGTAAAATGAAGTATTGAAAACACATATTATAAAATACAATATGAATATAACTTACGAATTTTTTTACTTTCCTGCAATCTGACCTTTGCAAAGGTCTTAACCCAAGCGTTTAAATAAATAATAGGACTAGTGTAGTTTGACCGGGGAGGTACCATCATTTCAATTATTACTAGCGGAAAGCAGTGGAAGGGTGTGGTTGCCGGCTCCATTTTATATTATTATGAGGTAACCATCTTCGTTCTCGGGAGTCAATCACAGTTGCGTTAAGCTGTGATTGAGTTCATGTTCTATATGAAGTTGCTTACCATCTGAAACTTCATGAGCGGCAGTGACCACTTACAAGATGGACTGGATGCTTAGGTACTTGGTTTTTCAAACGAATATAAAAAGCGTTTACAAGGGGATCATAAGGGCTCATGAAGCAACCCTTATATTTATAATCAATGTATAATTATATTTATAAAGCACCAAGAAAACTAACTTTGTTGTACTTCACAATGATACACAGATTGATCATACTTAAAGGGTAAGAAGCGGATAGAATAGATATTAATAAATTGCATAATATTTTCATAATTATACTAAGAGGGGCTGATATCATTAGCTTCAATACATAGTATAAAACAAAGTCGCTTCTGGCTGTCTGTCCCTTTTTTTTGTTCTCGAGGGGGAATCCTTCAAAAGGTACCCGACGTCGTGGGAGCGACGCAGGGTTATGTGGGATTTTTACCGCACTAAAACCCTCCCGGTGGTCGTTCTCGGCGCTAATAAGGAGGACTCTGGGATCTCGAATCGACTTCAACCGGAATCTTCCGAGCGCGTTGCCCCATCGGGCTCCTCCCAGATGAGCGGCTGGGCCCACCGCTCCGTCTAGTCTTTACGACGGTAGCCCTATTCTGATCCCAGAACTACAGGGACCGCTGTCTGTCCGTATGAATGCTTAGATCTTTAAAGCGACGCCATGGATTTTAATGCAGTTTTTTTAATAAATAGAGTGATTCAAGAGGAAGGTTTGTATTTATATGCGTAATATAGTGGAGTAAAACTGATATTTTAAGATTTTCGACTTTTAGGCGGAACGAAGTTCGCCGGGTCAACTAATTATAAATAATTATACAAGCTGTTCTAAGCGACACTGTAGAAATATTCTTAAAGAATAATTTTATTGATGATTACAATTCTTGAAAAAAATATTCAATTACCGATGATCGCTGGATACATGCGAAAGATAAGATGAAGATGCTTGTTAACTAATTATACTAAAACTGCTGAACCGATGTGGAACAATTTTGTCAGAAAAATAGGTGTTATCAGAAATAGCACTTACACTACCTTTTATACCAAAAAAATGTAGGGAACTTTTGGGATAGACTAAATACGTGATATAGTATCTTCGCTAATTGTGAGCTACATTAAAAAAAAAAACTAGTCGCCCATCGCAACGTTCGAAATTCGACAGTAATTCAGGTCACAAAACCAAACTTGATATTGACCAAAGTAGTTACCACGAAATAGCTCTCAAATTCAATTAGATTGTAATAATTTTCGATTTATTTTAAAAACACCCGTTAAAGGGGAAAAGAGGTTTAATTGACTAAGTAATGAGGACTGTATTGACAAAGACATCTGAGACTTTTGTCATGTTTTTACATAATAGGACAATGAAAGTTTATTTCGTTTATTATGTATGTTTGTGTCAAATGCATGATGTATTTTTAGTTGATTTTGTGTATGCTTTATGCATTATTTGAAAAAAATTGTATCCTGTACTCCCTCTCTACATATACTGTAACCGTCCTAAATTTCATGCTCCTCCGCCCACGTAATTTGACTTTTTTTAGTCAGACTGAAGTAGCAAACGAGCACGCAGTCCACCTGATAGTAAGTGGCCACTGTCGCCCATGGACATCTGTAAGCAACTTCATACAGAACATGGGTCCCATCTGAAGTCAATCACAGATACGTTGCTACTCCCGAGGACTATGATGGTCACCTCATATAAAAGTGTGCCGGCAACTACACCCTTCCATCGAAACGCAAGAATTGCTTCACGCTAGAAATAGGTAAGGCGGTGGTACTTCCCCGGTCAAACGACACTGGTTCTGCCACCTTGAAAAGGGATCGCAAGTTTTTACCTTGCGTATTAATATTTAAGTATGATATCGTCTATATCACTTGCTCAAGACAGCTGAGATTGTCTCATAACGTAATTAATATAATTATGTGTAATTAAGTAATCAGACGAACTTAACTTAAGTGATGTCTTATGCTAATTTTGTGAACGCTTATAATTATGCAATGTTCCATGTATTTTGTTCCACTTTGGAAAAACGACGAACTATCTATAACTACGTCTGATTCTAAATGACGACATTATTCTTCATTTTAGTCCTGAAAATGCATCCTAACAAATGCACAATTTTGTATGAGGCGACCATCTTAGTCCTCGGGAGTAGCAACGCATCTGTGATTGACTTCAGATGGAAACCCATGTTCTGTATGAAATTGCTTACAGATGTTTATGGGCGGCAGTGACCACTTACCATCAAGTGGACTGCATGCTCGTTTGCTACTTCAGTCTTATAAAAAAATGCAGAAGAATTCGGCGTCGTTTACTGAGGCGAAGACTTGTACTGTAATTTTCAATCATAGGATTTAAAATTTATACTTGTTGACTCAATGAATCACATAAAAAGCAGACGTAACCGAAATGCGCCAGTGAGGGTTACAGAGATATACCTACATAGAGAGGTATTACACAATATGCCTGCATGCTTTTTATTTGGAATCTAAACCAACTATTAGAAGCATGGCTACTACATTATAAGAAGTTATCTCAAAGCGGAAAGCATGAATCGTAAAATAAAGTATGGTTGACTCACAATAACACGTGTAACTCCCGATAGCTTAGCAGTTCAAAGCTTTCTGATTATATTTGTCTACTCTTACGTTTATAACTCAGTCATCTATCTGTACGAAAATGAACATGAAAATGAAAAATGAAAAATGAAAAATGAAAAATGAAAAATGAAAAATGAAAAATGAAAAATGAAAAATGAAAAATGAAAAATGAAAAATGAAAAATGAAAAATGAAAAATGAAAAATGAAAAATGAAAAATGAAAAATGAAAAATGAAAAATGAAAAATGAAAAATGAAAAATGAAAAATGAAAAATGAAAAATGAAAAATGAAAAATGAAAAATGAAAAATGAAAAATGAAAAATGAAAAATGAAAAATGAAAAATGAAAAATGAAAAATGAAAAATGAAAAATGAAAAATGAAAAATGAAAAATGAAATGAAAAATGAAAAATGAAAAATGAAAAATGAAAAATGAAAAATGAAAAAAGATAAATGAAAAATGAAAAATGAAAAATGAAAAATGAAAAACGAAAAACGAAAAACGAAAAACGAAAAACGAAAAACGAAAAACGAACAGTGAACAGTGAACAGTGAACAGTGAACAGTGAACAGTGAACAGTGAACAGTGAACAGTGAACAGTGAACAGTGAACAGTGAACAGTGAACAGTGAACAGTGAACAGTGAACAGTGAACAGTGAACAGTGAACAGTGAACAGTGAACAGTGAACAGTGAACAGTGAACAGTGAACAGTGAACAGTGAACAGTGAACAGTGAACAGTGAACAGTGAACAGTGAACAGTGAACAGTGAACAGTGAACAGTGAACAGTGAACAGTGAACGGTGAACAGTGAACAGCAATCGGTGCATTTAACTATAAACATGCGAGTGAGAACTGGAGATAACCCGGATGATCGTCAATTTTCTGATACACTGTTAAAGATTGGCGAAGGTACCTATCCACAACTACACCAAGGAAAAGTTATTCTGACGCCTGAGTTATGTTGTATAGTGCAATCCCAACTACATCTTACCTATATCGTCGGTTTACGGTGACGTAACAAATATATTAAATAGGGACAATTCTTGGCTATGCGAAAGATCCATCTTAACTCCTCGCAATGACCAGGCATTTGAGATTAATAATAAAATACTGTCGAATATACAAGGGGAAAGCAAAGTTTATAGTTCAATAAATAGAATGGTCGATGAACAAGACGCCACTAACTACCCGATAGAATTTTTAAATTCTTTAAATATGCCCGGACTTCCTTCTCATGAAATTTGTTAAAAAATTGGCATTCCGATTATTCTGCTCCGAAATTTAAGACCACCACAACTTTGCAATGGAACTCGGCTAAAAGTAACCCGGTTGCAACAAAATATAATCGAGGCTCAAATTTTAACAGGTTGCGGTGCAGGAGAAACCGTCTATATTCCCAGAATTCCCTTAGTACCTAATAATTTTCCATTCCAATTTAAAAGAACGCAATTCCCAGTATCGGTGTGTTATGCAATGACAATTAATAAGGCTCAAGGGCAGACTTTTCGTGTTGCTGGAGTAGATCTCGGTGTCAGTTGTTTCTCGCATGGTCAGTTGTACGTCGCTCTTTCCCGGGTCAGTAGTTCCAAAAATCTTTACGTTCACGTGCCGGATGGATCAACATTCAACATAGTTTACCCGGAAGCTTTGCATTGAAGTATTTTCGTTATATAAGTACTTAAGCCTTCGGCAGGATCAGAATAGGGCTACGGTATCCCTGCCTGTCGTAAGAGGCGACTAAAAGGGGCTTCCGGGGTTGCGGGCGGCTAGAGTGGGAGCTTGAACCGTCCAGCCAGGCGATACCGGGAAGGTGGCGATATGTGTGGTCGCATACCGCCGTAAAGACTAGATTGGGTGGTGGGCCCATCCGCCCATCTGGGAGGAGCCCGAGTCCTCTTTATAGCACCGAAGACGGCCACCGGGGGGGTTTTAGTGCGGTAAAAATTCCACATAACTCTGCGTCGCTCCCACGGCGTCGGGTACCTTTTGAAGGTTTCCCCCTCGAAAACAAAAATAAAAAAGATTCTTAAGCCTCATGTGAACGTGATCTAAACAATATTACCAATACATTAACTCAATAACACACAAGGAGTTACTCGCTGGCGGAGTCGCGGGCAAAGCTATTAACAATAATATTGTGCGGTTCCGTATTGCGATATTTTTCAACAGTATTGTAGATATGACATATTATATTTCCCTACTAAAATACGAAAGTTAATCTGTCTGTTACATCAAAACCACTGAACCGTGAGGAAGGACATAGGCTACTTTTTTTTTACGAAAAACAACGGAAACGCGGACGAAGTCGCGGGCAACAGCTAGTTGTTAATAAACTTATCCGACCTCTCTTCACGCTACGCTTAAACATCTTAATTAGTGCATATCTTTTCAATCAAAGTATGGAACAAAACTACGCTATATCTATCAAGGAATTCATTTTAACATAAATAATCTAGAATTTTGATACACAAACATTTTGGAATCTTTTTAGAAGTGATTAAAAGACGGATGCTTAAATCCTGTAAAGCACGTTAACTCATTATACTTTTGAGTTCCATGATCCTCATTAATATTTCGTAGTGCGTCGTATGAGTAGATGCAATGTGTGATGCCCCTGTAAACCTATGGCAGGAGCCATTGGAACCACTTTTTTTTTTATTTGACTGAAGTAGCAAACGAGCATGCAGCCCACCTAATGGTAAGTGGTCACTGCCGCTCATGGACATCTGTAATCAACTTCATACAGAACATGGGTTCTATGATGAGGACTATGATGGTCGCCTCATGTAAAAGTGTGCCGGCAGCACACCCTTCTATCGAAACGCAAGAAATGCTTCACGCTAGAAATAGGTGTGGCGGTGGTACTTCCCCTGTCGAACTACACTGGTTCTACCACCTTCAAAACTTCTAAGAGACTTGGCCTTTATCGAAGGCCTCATATACAATCTCAGAGATGATGAGAGTGTTACGCTCTTCACAAGTTTGGTATTGTGTCACGTACTATTTAGTGAGTATATTGAGTATGTCTGAGAATCGGCCATCTATTTTTCATATCCTTGAGTGATAAGGGTTGTCCACCCTTAATATTTTTTTGTTTTTATATGGTTAAAGGAACGTTTGCCGGATTAGCTAGTAATCTCTAAATATGTCGGCTGGGAACATTAAAAAGCGGAGGGGTAGGGAAGTAATATTTTCAATTTAAACAGGTTTTGTTTTTTTTGTATTAATTAATTTATTTATGAATAAACTATTTAAAAACTGCCCCTGTTAAAAATAAACTGTTATATTTTTAACCGTAATTAAAAAAACCTTACTTAGGTATATTGAATAATAAGCAGTTTTAATAATACCATTTACTTCCATTTATAAAAGCTATTAAGTATTTTAGTTTAACTGCAGGTCCATTATATAACTCAATTAAATACGCATGTGTTATTTCTCTAATTATTTATAATTACAATTGTAGACTGTAGTATTAAGACTGTTTATTAGTTATTTAAACCCGAATAAACTATTATTTAACGTACCGGCGGTAAGACCAGATTTAATCATAAAGTAGACTACGAGAAAAAATAATATTATTAGTAGTTATTACATAGAAACATTACAAAACGGAAATGACATACACAACCCAACGCTACAGTCTATTTACCTACACGCAATTAAACTAGATATGGATCACATACACTTTTGTCATTTAATAAGGTTATTAAAATGAGAAATATGTTTTAAACATTATCAAGTGGATTTTCGTCGTAATCCGCTACAAATGCTTAATAAACCATGAGGCTTCTAGCATACACTGCGATATTTATTGATAATAGAACAAAAAAAAGTTTACAACAACAACAAGAAACATATCAATATCTACGAAAGACTTGGACACCGCCGCCGCACAATGATCAGTGTACCCTTACGCAAAGCAGTCGTCGCTAAATGTTTTGGGACTACTATCGGAATAGCATCAATATCCACTGCTGACTATGACTTGACCAAATCTCCATTACGGACGGGAGAAGGACATGTCCAGGAGTGGTGCTCAAATGTAAATTGGTTGGATACATTATAGCCTGCGCGAACGAAGTCGCGTCGATTCTGCTAGTTTATTATAAATGAAAGAAGAATAAATAAGGGGAACAAAATTACAATAGCTAAAACAAAGTAAGTATTGTTAAATAAATAATTACTTAAATATGTAATAACATTTTAGTGTTTATTAATTAAATTGAAAATCGTTACGATAACCATTAAACCTAATGACCATAAAATAATATTTACAAATTATTCGAAATGTAGCAATATAATCGAATATTTGTGTATATATAGGATATAATTTCAAGGTATAACTACAATTGGTATATTTTAGTCTTTCAAAGTAAACACATTTTGTCAGCTGTTGCCGATATTCTTTTAGAAGATGTTTTACAAAATAGTTTTCTTTGCTGCGCTCTCTTTTGTATCGGCAAGACCTAAAGATCAGGTAAGATTGATATTTTAATTAATATTGTACATGAGTATCATGAACTATAATGAAAAAGAAAAGACAGCCATGAGGACTGTACACAGCAATGCAAAGTAAAAAAAAATCCCAAATAAAATTGTCGAATATAATTATGTAGATACTTATACACAATGGTGTCGGACGGTAATAGTGTTGCAAGTGCTTTAAGAAGTTTTCACTTCAATAAAATGCTCTCGCAACCAAAGAAGGCCTTAATCATGACGTCCTGATTAATGTTCTGGGTCTGGATGTTTGTGTATTCGTCTTGTGTGTCCATGATACCCACAACACAGGAGAAAATCCTAGTGTAGGGCTATGAGTGTAGAAAGCGTGTGTGTGTGTGTCCTTTCTGGCGCATTCGAACCCTGACTCCCACATGAAAATAAGTTTTGTGTTTTGTGTACAATTAAGATGTTTTGTATTGTGTTATATTGTAACTCACGGCACGTTTATGTTTAGTCTTACGTGACTTTGAGTGCAGAGAACATATTTTAATTCCCACCTCAGTCATAGATGGAGATACAATTTAGTGGGCCCCCTCACTAAAATATAAATGATCAAAAAGTTTCATCTGCTTACGCAAAGGTTTATCCAGGGTATTTTCTTGTGATAACTTTAACAGCAGACTTTGTGATAACGCAGAAAAAATTAAACAATTCTCTTCAATTTAATTTCAGGAACTGTATTTCCTGTTTTTGACCTCAAAGATTCCGACCCTACCAAAAACCAATTATGTTTTCCATATGATGTTTTCGATCCTAAAAATCACGTACCTACGAGTATTTCCAGTGTCAGTGTGAAGGCTGATCCACAAACATGGCCTAATTTTTAACCAACCCTCTTGTCAAACCAGACTGCCTCAAACCAGTAGAATGATTGTTCCGTCACACGAATCATGAAAGGACTGCATTATTGTTTACTGTTTCCATTAGCTCAAAAACTATTATATATTTGCAGAAAGTCCACTATCTAACGCCTGAATCTCTTTTGAAAGCACAAAAATTCGCCGGACCGTGTATCGAGGAAACTAACGCTGAGGCGGGTGTCTTGAAGAAACTACTAGATGGAACACTGACTGCAGACGAAACTAGCAAAAATTTCGTATATTGTTTTAGCACGAAGGGAAATTTCACAGACGAGGAAGGCCACTTCAATGTCAGTAGAATGGTGGATTTTCTTGGAGAGAATCCACTGTCCAAACAATTTGAAGAGGCTCTTATTGAATGCAATAAAATAACCAAAGAGACGCCCGTCGAGACGGCCTACGCAATGAGTTTGTGTTATAGCAATAACTCACCTATACTATTTTCCATTTAAGACTCTTTGGTTTGCATAGCTTAGATATGGGTGGATTAAAAAGGAATTGTAGAAAATTTACAAATTGTGTTTTATTCATTGTACCATGTGTTTAGTGCATTTTATTTTCTATACATAACGCAAGCTTCAGGCCTTTTTTTCAATAATGTATGAAAAAACAATTTTAATGTTTCCAGGAAACATTTGGCCTGCTCCTTATATAGACTTATAAAAGATAAAAAACATTTTCATTAAGTAACCAGTCTACCTGTGCGAAATATTTATGTCGCATAAATATTAATCCTTACAAAAATGTTAATTGGAAATTTTATTTTTTATTTCGGCAACATGGATCCGTGAATTGATACGTTTCCACTCACTTTCCTTTATATACACTTTTATTGATCACTTGCTGAACCCCGCAGCTTCGTCCGCGTTAAAAAAATCGATGTACCGATTGTCCCGCGGGAATAAGGTATTTTCCCACGGCAAAAAGTAGCCTATACGTCAGCCTGTATGCCAGAGTGTCAGCTAACTCCCTATAAAATTTTATGAAAATCGCTCCAGGCGTTTAGATGTGAATAAGTAAGAAACACACAAACTTTCGCCTTTATAATATTATTAATATTAGTTAAGCATAGTATGATAGTATGATTACAGATTGATAAAATAGAAATGGCAATTTATATAAATAAATAGATAACAATGTAAGAATTAGAAAGTGTTATTTACCCAATAGTGTTATCCTTTGGGTCATCAACCGTAAAAAGCAATAAAAAGTACTTTTTTTTATTTCGTTGCCTTGGATGTAAAATAGGCGAAACATATAGCAACAGCATCTATCTGAATATCATTAACATCCACTGCTGTTGCCAACACTCGTTCCAGGCGCGTTGACTATTGACCAAAAATAATTTTAACATATGGCGTCTTTTTTTTTTCGAGGGGGAAACCTTCAAAAGGTAGCCGACGCCGTGGGAGCGACGCAGGGTTATGTGGGATTTTTACCGCACTAACGGCCCAAGGTTGCCGTCCTCGATGCCATGAAGAGGACTCCGGGACCTCCAAAGGACTGAAGCCGGAATCCTCTGAGCGCGTTACCCCATCGGGCTCCTCTGAGATGGACGGCTGGGCACACCGCTCCGTCTAGTCTTTACGACGATATGCGACCACACATACCGCCGTCTTTCCCGGGATCGCCTGGCTGGACGGTTCAAGCTCCCACTCTAGCCACCCGCATCACCGGAAGCCCCTTTTAGTCGCCTCTTTCGACAGGCAGGGGATACCGTAGCCCTATTCTGGACCCGGAATTACAGGGACGAAACATATGTCGTCTGCGAACAGAAATAAAAGAGAGAAAAGGCATTCAATATAGTATCAAATGAGAGTTAGTAAATATACCGTTACAAAAAAATATATCTGTACTAATTTTATAAAATATATGTATTTCTGTATTTTTGTATGCTTGTTATTAATTAATTTAAAAATACTGATCCGATTTTAAAAACTCTTTTACCGTTGGAATGCTACATTATCTCTGAGTAACATAGGCTACTTTTTATTATTAGAATACATAAGGGATCCTTGCTAAAACGTGCGCTTCAGTAACGTGAATCAAGGCGTATATTTGCATACGCCGCCGTACCTATTGATAATGGAACAACATAATATTCTACTATACAAGAAAACATATCAATATCTACGAAAAACTTGAACACCGCCGCCGAGCAATGACCAGTGTGTCCCCACTTAAAGCAGAAGGAGCATTTACGTTACGTTAAGAGGTTAGGTGCACCATAAAGAAAAGTATGTATTTTAATATAAAATGCAGTTACAGATGTTTTTTATTTAACTTCAGCAGCAAATCAAGCCGCCAAACTGTTGGCCAGTTTGTCGGCTTGATTTGCTGCTGCAACGCTGTCCAGGACATCTTTTTGCTCGTGCCTGTCACGAATTCTTGCTTCAAAAATCGCAACGTCAGCTTTCTTTTGGGCAATGAGGATTATATATCTTCTTTAAATTTTTGGAGTAATATTCCAAATAAACTGGTTCAAAGATTCATTATTGTTTTTTGTGAAGCCACCAACACACCTCTCAAAGAGCTCTTTTTTTCTTAGTTCTTAATAAATAGGCTTGATAGCCGATCTTGTAACGTTACCCAAATTTTATATATAAAAATATATAAACACTTATTGTAAAAAATTACAAACGCTTCTAAACTCAAATCAACCTACTGGCTCAAGAAGAAATAATCAAGTAAAATATTAAATACTTGTTAGCGTTGCCCTTGTATTGTAAAATAAAGTGGGAAAGTCGACAAACAATAGCTACGCAGCTGCTTCCGTATATGTAGTACCTGGGAAGCGCTGCACTGACATGAGATGATGGGCGGACCTTCTGAAAGGTCTATTTCTTAGAATTTTACTCGGATCGATTTGAAATTTCAGTGGAATATTGTAATGTAAGTAATAAAATTTCATAACCTACAAATAACCGCTCCTATCACGGTAAAGACATACTCGGTTCGTTTGACGTTGAACTTGGTGTCAGACTCTACCGAGTCTGTGAAACATATTGTACTATTTATTACGACAAAAAATAAAAAATCTTTTTTTTTTCTAATTTTCAAACCCACCTAACCCATGATTTTTTTTGGGACTTCTATCGGAATACCATCAACACCCACTGTTGTCGACAACACTCATGCCAGTATTATCGATTCTGCTAGTATTATAATAGTTTTATGTTACTACTTTGATGTAAACTACAGCTGTTTGTTAGAAAGTATATAGTATCTAAGAAAAAAAACTTGATTTCATATCTAACTAAAATACACTGCATACATAAATAAATAATTATAATTTAAGTTGATAAATAGATAAGTATAATTTAAGTACATAAGTTGATAACAAATGCTATGCAATAGCTTTACCGCGGCAGTCCCCGAGTGCCGCACGTTTTTTATTTCATAAATTAAAAATACTTACTAAAATGTTAAATATATCAAAACAGGAATCATAATATAATAGGTTATTCCCATGAGGTAATTGGCTTCGGTCACGTCTATTGCGGTATATGGAATCCTATGTGTTAATCCAGATAAAAAAATATAAATACATACTCACAGACTTTCGTATTTATTAATGAATAATATTTACATTATTTACATATAATAGCTATTTTTCCTTGTCATATGTAGCCCTGTATTATATTTATCATTATAAGAATAGTAAAATTCAAACGAATTACTTTCGATGTATAGAAATAACGATATATGTATAGCAAAGTATCGATATAACATTACGATAAATTATATCAATAAAATATCGATTTTTTCATGAACATCCTTAACTGGGAAGAGTAATAAGCGGGGAAGGCAGGTGATTTTTAAAATATTTTCAGTTTAGCCAGATTTTTGCTTTTACAACAATTTATATCGAATATTTAAAAAAATCTGTTTAAATAAATTGTATCTGTTAAAAATAAACTGTTTTCTTTATTACCGTTCTTAAAATAAGGTCCTCACTTACATTTAATAATTAACGGTTTTAATAGCTACATTTACTTCCACTTCCATTGTACACTTCACACACGTTCACCGTACGCATGCTGTTATTTTTGTAATTATATATAATTATAATTGTATTCTGAAGACTGTTTACCTGTTAGAGCAAAATAAATTATTAACAGTAAGAACAGATTTTATCATAGAGTAGACTACAAAATAAAATAATATTATTAGTAGATGCATTAAATAAAAACAATACAAAACAGCAATAAGATACACAACCCACCGCTTCAGTCCATTTACCTACACGCAATTAAACCAGATATAGATCACATACACATATTTTATCATAATAATGTTAATAAAATGAGAAATATGACGCCGTAGTTTACAAACGCTTAATAAGCCTCATTAAGCCTATTAGATCTCACACCAATGAAAAACATTATAGAGAACTCTTAGTAATTTAGATTTTCTTTTTTATCCGATTGAAGTAGCAAACGTGCCTGTCCACCTGATGGTAAGTGTCCACTGCCGCCCATCGACACTTGTAAGCAACTTAATGGAGAACAGATCCTTTCTGGAGTCCATTGATGCGTTGCTACTTCCGAGCACTAAGACGGTCGCCTTATATAAAAGTGGCCTTCCTTTATACACTACGAAGCGGCACCCTGAAGATTTTTTTAAAATACAACGGGATTCAATTATGGTGCCTCTGCGTGTCCTTCCAGAGGCAGATTTGCGTAGACGTGCAAACATGAAACTGGGAAGATCTCAAGGTCAACCTTAAGTTTTTGTCTAATTTTTCATTGATAATAGCCATGTTCGTGACACTACTCCTCACGGTATCTGTTAGTAGCTTGCAACCAAAATAGTGAAAATCAAGGAATTATTTTGACCCTTGAAGTGCCTTCATAGATTTGACGCCTAGAGGACCAGCTCCTTTTACCCTATGGCCGATCCTGATCCTACAAGTAGTTTCCATACCACATGATGATAAGTAGTGACTGCCTATGAATTTTATATACTGTAAATCCACTCTAAATAATATGGGAGTTACCTCTTGTACTGATCGTAAATTGATTCTAACCACCCATAAGAAGTATGTGGGAAACCTTCTATTACTACACTCCTCAAATCTAAATAAAGCCTCTCATGATGACTCTGTGACTGTTTTCCTCCAACAGGACATAAGGAAAGATAGTTAAACTCCGTCTGACCACTCGCCTAATCGGTAAGTACTTTAAATCTTCTTTTGGCAATAAACACACCCTTTCCCATATTTGATGCACTTACGGTCCTACTAATCTTAGAGTACTTTAAAGTTATGCGATGAGTTACCGATTCGCCTACCGAAGAGCATCTATATATTTACACGTGAAGCATAAAATTAGGACATTTTTTAAGAATATTACGTCGACGAACGAGTATGAATTTGGCACGGTTATAGTTTATATAAATTTTATATAATGTACAGGGTGCTAATATTTTTTTTAACTATGCATAAACAAAAACGTACATAAAAACAACTAAAACCACAATACACACTCTGCAATCCATTTGACAAACACATATGATAAACGAAATAAAACGTTCGTTGTTTTCTTACTATGAAAACACTTAACACAAACATGTTAGATGTCTTTGTCAAAATTGTTTTTAAAAGCATCATAGTTAATTAAACCTCTTGTCCCCTTTAACATGAGTTTTTTAAATACTAGAAATTTAACCCACTCAAGAATTATAATTTAATTGAATTCGAGAACACTTTTGACAGTATCAAGTTTAGTTTTTGTGTAGAATTACTACAAATGGATTACTCGATGACCTTGGTCGATATAGTCCGATTTGTGTGGTACGAATAACTTTGAGTGTTCGACGGGATACCTACCAGTCCATAAAATAGTAAACGATGATCGATAGATGATTAAACCTTCATCGATCAATGCCTGAACTTATAGCACGTTGTCTGCATGGACCGAAATCTGCAATAGTTTTTTTACATTAAAAATACACTTAAATCAGGAAGTGCCCCTGATACCTACTGATTGATCTAGTCTATCATAGATTGTTCAATCTTTATGAGTAATAACAACTGAAGGCAAATTGACTGCTTGATTCCACTGTCAGTACATATATAATCGATACACTTCCAATTTATTTATGTGTGAGCATCCGGGATACGGGATACATAACTGTAATTACCCGCGTACTCCCTCTGTCCAGTTAGCAGAATTACAAAATTCATTTCTATATTGGCTTTTTAAATAAAGTGCATCGATTTTCACCTCTTAACACTACAAAACTACACATGCCGACAGATGATTCGGGTGGTTACTTTTCACGTTTATATGTACCTAAATAATAAAACGTTGGTGAAAAAAATTAAGACACAAACTAAGCCTTCTTCAATAAATTACTTAAATACGTAATACCATTTGACTGTTTATTAATCTAATTGAAAAACGTTACGATAACCGTTAAAACTAATGACCATAAAATGATATTTACAAATTATTCCAAATGTAGCTATATAATCGAATATTTGTATATATATAAGAAATATTTTCGCGGTACAAATACAATTACATTATTAGTATATTTTAGGCTTTCGAGGGAAACACATTTTGTCTGCTGTTGGCTATAGAATTTTAGGCAAGATGTATTTTAAATTATTTTTGTTTGCTGCGCTTTCTTTTGTATCAGCAAGACCTAAAGATCAGGTAAGATTGACATTTTTAAATTAATACAGTAGGTACATGGGTATCATGAACTACGATAAAAAAAGCAAAAGCCGTCACGAATGACGCCAAAATGACGTTTGAAGGTGGTAGAACCAGTGTAGTTCGACCGGGGAAGTACCACCACCACACCTATTTCTAATGTGAAGCATTTCTTGCGTTTCGATAGAAGGGGAGTAGCAACGCATCTGTGTTTGACTTCAGATAGAACCCATGTTCTCTATGAAGTATAAAACCAAGTAAAATTCTCTAATATTATTATAAAGACTAGTCACCCTTCGCAATGGTCTAAATTAGACAGTAATTTTAATTAAAAAACTAAACTTCGTATTGTCCAAAGTGACATGAATACTTCTGAAATTCAAATAAAGTGAAATAATTTTCAAGTTATTTTGAACGCACCCGTTATAGGTAAAGAGGTTTAATTAGCTACGTTGCATTTAAAAGCAATAGAGGGTATTTTGACAAAGACATCTTTCATTTATGATGTTTTGTGTTTTCATAGTAAGACATTGAATGTTCTGTTTCGATCTTATTATGTATGTATTTGTGTCAAATTCAAGGTAGTGTGTGTAATGTGTTTTTCGTTGATTTTATGTATGTTTTATGCATTATTTGAAAAAAATATTAGCTTTGCGTAATCCTTCTCTACATCAACTATAACCATGCCTAATTTCATACTCCTCCGTCTGCGGCAAGTATCTTAAAAACGAATCACAAGTTTTTGCTTCACGTATTATAATTATGTAGATACATATATACAGGTGTCAATTACGGTAACAGGGTCACGAGTTTAAAGATTTTGACCATTACAAAAAGTTCCTAAAATAGTTTTCACTTCAATAAAATTGTTCTCGCTCAAAAATAATGAAACGGGTTCGTTAAAGCACCCGATGAAGAAATTAATCATGACAACCTTCATGTAACATTCGAACCCTGACTCACACATGTAAATACATTTTACGTTTCTGTTTTGGCTATGGTTGTTGGTAAACGTATTCTTGGTTGTGTATCGTCAGCGTATAGAGTGTATGTGCAAGTGTGTGGCTTTGAGTGCAAAGAGCTTATTTTAATTCCCATTTTCTTCAAGCATAGATAAATATAAAATTTACTGGGCCCGTTCACTAAAAAAAATTGACTAACCAAATGACGCTTTCTACCCTAATGATTCCGTACTAGTATTTTCAGTGTCATAGGTGCACAAGAACACTGACCTAGAAACATGATCTAAATTTATCAAACCCTCTTGTCAAATCAGCTTCAAAACAGTAAAGTGATTGCTCCATCACATGAATCATCTCTATGCAGTCCCTCTGGACTGCATAATTGTTTGTAGTTTCCATTAATAAATTATCTATCATTTATTTGCAGAAAGTCCACTATCTAACGCCTGAATCTCTCTTGAAAGCACAAAAATTCGCCGCGCCATGTATCGAGGAGACTAACGCTGAGCCGGATGTCTTGAAAAAACTTCTTGATGGAACACTGACGGCAGACGAAAATAACAAAAAATTCATATATTGTTTTGGCACAAATGGAAATTTCACAGACAAGGAAGGCCACTTCAATGTCACTAGAATGGTAGAATTTCTTGGAGAGAATCCACTGTCCAAGCAATTTGAAGATACTCTTATTGAATGCAATAAGATAACTAAAGAGACACCCGTTGAGACGGCCTACGCAATGAGTTTGTGTTATACCGATAACCTACCGATAGTATTCTCGATTTAAGCATATTTATGTTATGTAACTTACATATGGGTAGATTAGAAAGGAAATGTACATCAAATTGTCTTTTATTTATTGTTCCGTGTGTTTAGTGCATTTTATTTTCTAGACATGACGCAAGCTGAAGGCCAATCTTTTATTTCATTAATGTATAAAAAATAACAATCTTAACGTTTCCAGAAAACGTTTGGCCTGCTCCTTATATAGTCTTACAAAAGATAAAAACTTTTTTATTAAGTTACAAGACTACCTTTAGAAAATATTTATGTTCCATAAATATGAATCCAAAACAAAAGAAGTTAATTGATAATTTTGTTTTGTATCTATATTTATAGAAATGAAAACTGCCTTAACGTACATTCCAAACTACTATGATCAGAATCTTGAACTTTTGTACTACGTTTTTTTTAAAGTGAAAGTAAAGAAATGATTTGAAAATTGGGGTGAATTTTAATGGGATAATATGGGGGTGGAAAGTTTGTACGAAAATCTGTTAATTTTGATGCAAAATTAATGAAACTTAATATTTGGCTATCTGGTTTCATATAATGGAAAATCTGTTTCATCTTTTTTGGAAAGGCGATTCAAAATATCAGCTTATGCACGTTTCCCTAAGAGGATAAAAAACGGGTTGATTTTTTTTTCGCCAAATGCTCTATGAAACCTAAAATTGTGCTTTTCGATTCAATATAATGACGGCGATTGACAAAACGGGAGAGAATTAATAAAATTTATTGGGATCCATTCCTGGTTATCCCTCCTCCCCCGTTTCGTCAATAGTCATCAAAGATTTAATAGATTGATATTGGTAGAACAACAAAAGAACATAATTATCAAATTTAAAAAACCAAATATTGTATTCCATTCATTGTCTATTTCAATATTTTAATTCTGTTTTTCACTGGTACACTAATTCGTGGCTCGAATGTCGTTAATAACGTCTTCCCCAACGATTTCTGAAAAAAATAAGTTTATAAGGTTATGATTAAGTACAAAATATTTATAACAATTTTATATCATAATTATAAACCGGATTAACTTTGGTGTGAATGACTGCCATAACTTGGTAGCTAAACATCTTCAAACTATTTAATGTTGTATTTGTCATCTTTCAGTACCCACCCATTTTTGTCGGTTGGTGTATCGTTGGATTATTCAGATGACCATTGTTCCTAATGGTACTTATAATTATATAATTAGTTGCAAAAATTGCTACAATAGCTCGCTTTTGCAAGTTGATAGTTTTTTTATTATAACAAAAAAAACTCCACAGACTGATCTTCCGTGCCTTTTGTCACAATATTTCTTATTTTTTTAACATAGTCTTTATTTCTTAGCTCCACGTTAGGCCATCGCTGTCACCATCACACTGTCGTGCGCGGTGGTGGCAACGTTGGCAATTAAAGAAATCTTACAATTACACAAGTTCATAGATTACTAACACTAGCTCCATTTACATTGCGCCAGTGACCACCAGAAATGGCAAAAGCTCATAAGGGAGAAGACTGAGGAGGGCATCACGATATTCAGCAATGAGTGAACGACTCAAGGAGGAGGAGGAAAGACAATTTCGTTTTTTTTGTGATCCCTCCAGATATTACATATGATTTAGGTTAGTACATTTAAGATAGTCTCATACAAGTTATTAGGTATCATAATGGCCAATCGATTTATATTAAAACATCGAATTTTTGTGTGATTTTAAAAAAGTTTAGTCATAAGCAGTTTTGCATGAAACACACAATGAAATATTATAACGTTTCCAAAGGCACCTTACTTATGAAATAGAAGTATATTTACATTATGTTTACCTTTTATTTGCTCATCAAATTGCTGAGACACAATACGTCAACGGTAATGCGAAAGTTTTTAAGGATGGGTCCAATACGAAGTGTTCATTTTCCTTTCACGATTACAATTTATTTAAATTAGAGAAATATTGGACACTATGAAATTTAGTTTTTTTTTATTTAAATTACAGTCGAATTTCAGCCGTTGCGACGGGTAACTAGAACAAGTTATTAGGTATCATAATGGCCAATCGATTTATACTAAAATATCGAATTTATGTGGAATTTTAAAAAAGTTTGGTCAGAAGCAGTTTTGCATGAAACACACAATCAAGTATTATAAGGTTTCCATACATGTCGCTAAAATTTGGCACACAGACAATTTATGATAGGGTTGTAGCGGAGGCCTTTTAAAGGCGAAGGTGAATGCGGAAAAGAAGAATTTCGCGGAAGCGGAGATTAACGCAAGCAGAGGTGTAATTTGAAGAAGAAAAAACAAGTACATAATCTCAATTCATTACAGTAATAGAAAATCAAAAATAAAAAAAATCACTTAGTAATTATTTCTCGTCAACCTATTATTGTCCCACTGCTGGGCACGGGTCTCCTCTCAGAATGAGAAAGTTATAGGCCATAGTCCACCGCGCTGGCCAAGTGCGAATTGGTGAACTTCACACATTTCCGAAAACTTTTTTGAGAACTCTCGGTTGTGTAGGTTTCCTCACGATGTTTTCATTCACCGATAAGCAGTGATAAATAATTAGTTTCTTTAATTATTTATTCAATTATTAATAACCAAAAATAAGAAGGCAAATAATATTTCATGTATAAAAGCTTTGTTACTTTATCACCTACTAAAGGTATTCTACGAGTTGATAAATTCAATTTCAGCTTCACTACATTACTGTTAACTTAACACTAAATTTCCATTCAAATTTCCGCCTTGCTGGGAATCGAACCCAGGACCCTCGGATCAGCGAACCGGCGTGTTAGCCATTGCTCCATCCATGTCGTCAGACACGGATGGTGCAATGGCTTTATATGGTCGCTTCTAAAGAATAGGTAATACGCATATATATTATGCGTATTATCTATTTTTAAAAGCTTTTATTTAACTGACAATATTTGTGGGTAAGTATGTGTGTTTAGGTCAAATCTTGTAACCTAAATTTAACCCACTTCTCAGTGTCCGATTGAGCGGAAATTTGAAATACGTATATAGTCAATATTATTATTATAAATTCAAAATGGCCGACGCAACAAAATGGAGGACTACATATTTTTGTACAATCCACCCAATATGAGTATCAAAAGAAAAGACTTAATGTCTAAAATACAGTACAATATGAAAAAAAAACAAATTCAAGATGGCCGCCATCAAAAAAAATCAAGATTACATATATTTGTACAATACACGCAATATCACGACAAGCTTTTATATGATAGGAAATTTTACGATGCAACAAAATGATGGGTTTGACTACTACAAAACTTATTTTTTCTTTTCAGTGCACTGAAATAAAAGCTTGTTTTAAAATATATTTTTTAATATTGTTGTATTTCAGAATGCGTCCTATACAGTTAATAAAATGCACTGAACCCAAGGGACAATAAATAAAAAACAATTCGGTCTACTTTCTCTTTTAATCTCAGTCTACATATGTGTATGTTAAGATGCTTAAATCGAGAATACTACAGGTGAATTATTGTTAAGACACATACTCATTACGTAGGCCGTTTCGACGGGTGTCTCTTTTGTTATCTTGTTGCATTCAACAAGAGTATCTTCAAATTGTTTGGACAGTGGATGCTCTCCTAGGAAATTCAACATCCTACTGATATTGAAGTGGCCTTTCTCGTCTGTGAAATTTCCTCTTCTGCTAAAACAATATACGAATTTTTTGCTACTTTCGTCTTCAGTCAAAGTTCCATCCAGAAGTTTTTTTAGGACTCCCGCCTCAGCATTAGTCTCCTCGATACAAGGCACGGCAAATTTTTGTGCTTTCACAAGGACTTCAGGCGTAAGATAGTGGGTTTTCTGTGAACAAATCATAGTTTTTTATTTAAAGGAGACAGAAAGTTATCCAGCACTCCCTTCGTAATTGGTGTAACGGGCCTATCAGCTTACTGCATTTAGTTGGTCTTGTCTGACAGTGGCTTTGACTCTTGGTGAAACAGACATCTAAATGATAAATTTAGATAATGTTTATGGATTGGCGTAAGGGTTCGAGACACGAATAACACAGGAAATACCATTATGGGGTGAGAGGACCAGTATGGGGTCGGTAAGGAACAAAAACGTCAGCTTCAGACATCATCGGGTGGTATATCCCTACGAACATCTAGAATCGATCCCTGTCACGGCCGGAGTCTTTGAGAACGACGTGGCAATTCCTTGGTGGTGATCCTCCAAAAATGATGGTCAGTCTGATATAATTTCTTTGCCTCGCCTCGTTAAATAAAGTATTCATAACATATCTTAAAAATTTTGTTTTAACTATTTTAACTAAATATCCTAGATAAACTTTTATGTAAGCGGATTTTTGATAGTTTACATTTTGGTTAACGGGCCCACTAAATTGTATCTCTATCTTTGCTTGAGGAAAATGGGAATAAAATATGCTTTCTGCACTTAAAGCCCCACATTTGTCTTGTACGTATGCTCTGTATCCGAAACGTTGCATACTTTTAAATAAGTTTACCAACAACCAGACCATAATAAATAAAACAGAAGCGTAAAGCGTTTATTTTACACTAGCTGAACCCCGCAGCTTCGCTTGCGTTAAAAAAAATCGATGTATCGATTGTCCCGTGGGAATGAGATATTTCCCACTTTAAAAAGTAGTAGTAGTTAATTTACAGTGTCAGCTAAATCTCTACCAAATTTTATGAAAATCGCTTCAGCCGTGACGTGCCGTGACGTGAAGAAGTAACAAACATACACACTCACAAACTTTCGCCTTTATAATATTAAGTAGATGTGTCGTTCAGGGTGTGGGTATGGGTAGGGTTTTAGGTCGTCCTGGTTAATGTTTTTCCCGAGGACCCGATTCAATATACTTTTAGACGAAAGCAACTTTATTATGATTGTGCTGGATACCGGCGCACTGTATTATGATTCAGCTTAAAAACCGCGATCTCACCTGATCTTTAGGTCTTGCTGATACAAAAGAGAGAGCAGCAAACAAAATTATTTTATAAAACATCTTGTCTAAATTAAAAATATTCTAACGCCGACAACAGATAAAATGCGGCAACTTCGAAAGACTGAAATATACTAATAATGTAATATTTGTACCCTGAAATTATTTCTTATATATATCTACATATTCGATTATATTGCACATGTGGAATAATTTGTAAATATTATTTTATGGTCATTAGTTTTAACGATTATCGTAACGTTTCTCAATTGAATTAATAAATACTAAGACGTTATTACGCATTAACTAATTATTTATTGAATTACTAACTTTGTTTTATTTCGTGTTTTTGACACCCATTTATTGCTCATATATATGAAAATGTTAAAAAGTGGCCGCCCTTTCGTCTACCTAGTGCACCTATATTGTCAAGAGATGTAAAACGATTCGCCTTGCCTCCAACATAGGAGTGAATCTAGCAATTCAGTAATTCTGAAAGCTGGACAGTGAATCCAGTTACTCACAACTATGCCGTGTCAACACAGCAAGTAGGTGTCTATAACTCTAATGCTCATCCAATAACAAATAGTACTCTGGTAGATCGGTGCAATAAATTGGTGATAGAGTAGATCCGTATATTTTCATAAATTTCAAAATAAAATTTTGAGCATTTTATTATGAGAAAAATCTGTCTGTGCAATCTATCATTACATTACTTTAGTTTAACTTTGTGATATAATTACACTGTTTTGTAATGTTAGTGTCTAATGTATTATATTATTATTATATATTATATTATTAATCGCATCAACCCATTATTGGCCCACTGCTGGGCACGGGTCTTCTCCCAGAATGAGAGAGTTTAGGCCATAGTCCACCGCGCTGGCCAAGTGCGAATTGGTGGACTTCACACACCTCCGAGAACTTTTTTTTTTAAGAACTCTCGGGTGTGTAGGTTTCACTGCTCTATATTATTAATGTAAGTAGCTTATTCCCGCGACACCGCCTGCTTTCTTCGCGCTTACCATGGTAGGTAATGAGTATCACATGCGTTAATAGAGGTTATAAACTATCTGTGAGCACAATATCAGCGAAAGAAAGTTCGTAGTTTTCTTTTTCAAATAGATAATAGCTAATAAAGGAGTAAAATAAATAAACAAGACCAAGTCATATAAATCCTTACAAACTCTCGAAATTGCATTAGGTTACTAGGTATACTAACTAGCTTTCTCGGGGGGGGGGGGGTTATTAGTTAATTTAAGGGGGTTCGCTGTCACTTGGAAACTTTAACAGGAGAACGTGGAGCCGAAAGTTTGAGAAACCCTGATCTAGACCATAAACTATGTGTATGTCCAGTTTCAGAATAATCCGACTGGTAGTTTTATGTCAAAGATAAACAAACACACGTACATAAATCCTCATGTCCATTCTTATATTTCAGTGTTAATAAGATAATAAGATACTATAATATTTTATCTTGTAGTCCACTTTGTAATAAAAACTGTTATTTCGCACCATAACATTTAAACAGAGTGTGTCCTGCTATTAACTACCAGACAAACAGTCCTATTACGATGGATTCTAATTGCATTATAATTAATTACAGAAATAACAGCATGCGTCTGCAATTGAAGTATATAATAGACGTCCAGTTAAAACTAATATACTTAATATTTTAATTAATAATTATGATTGATATAATTAATATAAGTTGAAGTGGTTATTGTTACTGCTAATGATGTAACCTAAGTGAGGATTCTTTATGAGCACGACAGAAAATATGACAGTTCAATTTTGACGGGGACGCCAACAACGCCAGGTTATAATGGAATCAAAATTGGAAAAATGAAAAAACTTGCTGAAAAATCTTCCATAGCTACGTTTGTCACTGCGTGGAGCACCTTATGGCAAGTGTCATTTCTCTTTTTAGTGTAAACAGTATTTTTTGGTTTATTCTAATTTGATTATTTAATACCTTTTAAGAGTTTGAGACATTGTTGTTACAAAAAGTGTAAATGTATATGTATATGAGCTTTTAATTACCTTTGAAATGTTGTAATTCTTTTTTATATGATAATATGGTGGCACTATCTAATATACTATCAAATAATTTTAAACTAATAATTAATTTTACCTTGCGTGTTCAAAGCGATGTAACGCTGAGAAATGATGTAAAAAAACGCTGTTTGTAATAACTCGACCCATAATTGTCCCACTGCTGGGCACGGGTCTTCTATCAGAATGAGAGAGTTTTAAGCCATAATCCACCACGAAGTGCAAAATGCGAATTGGTGGACTTCAAGCACCTCCTAGAACTTTTTTGTAAAGAACTCTCGGGTGTGTAGTTGTTGTTTCCTCAAGACGTTTCCTTCACCGAAAAGCATTAATAATTAATTTATACGCACATAATTTAAAAAAAAAATGAGTGGTGCGTGCCTGGGTATAAACCTCGAACCTCCCGATTGTGAGAGCAAGTTTCAACCATTAGGCTATCACTGCTCGTAATAATTATTTATGATAAAATAATTATATTTTTCCGTTACTGATTGCATCTAAACAATCATATTAAAGTTTGTCTTTTAATAATCTGGTTATAAAGTTATTTACCGTATGTTTATTGTTTTTTTTTTAGTTTCCGTTGTTAATATTTGTATTGTTATTTTTTTGTCTTAATTTTTATTGTGCAATGCAACCACTATACCTTTAGCTGTGAATATTTTATCATTAATTTTCTCGTTGACTAAGGTCCTGAATCGAATTGTAAAAGTTGTTGATACTCAGTTTAAGACGATTTAGAGCTCTAAATAAAAAGCCATTTCTTATTTAATATGTACCTTTTTCAATAGGTGGTAGAACTAGTGTAGTTCGCCCGGAGTACCACCGCCACATCTATTTCTAGCGTGAAGCAGTTTTTGCGTTTCGATGGAAGGGTGTGGTTGCCGGCACACTTTTATATGAGGCGACCATCTTAGTCCTCGGGAGTCACGCATCTGTGATTGACTTCAGACAGAAACCCACGTTCTGTATGAAGTTGCTTACAGATGTTTATTACCATCAGGTCAACTGCATGCTCGTTTGCTACTTCAATTTTATAAAAAAAATAGTTTTGACCTAACTACACTTCTTTTCAGTGCAATTTGGAGAAATTTAGTGAGCTAAAAACTATACTACTATTTTTATTCCTCATTATTAACAGACGTCAGCACTTTTGGATTTTCTAAACTATATAACATTACTGTAATACTGTAAGCATTAAGCCTGTAGAGGGACCTAGGTTCCCTTTGCATGTGCTACCAGCTTTACAAGGAAATCTTTGATCTGGTGCCCACTTCACCTTTCCATCACCCCACGATGCACCGAAGCACGAGGTTCCACCCACATCAACTGGACCCGTGGCGGTCCTCCCTGGCTCAGTTTGCGTGCTCTTTACTGCCGCAAACGTGAAGATAAGCGTTCTCCTAAGGTATTCCGGAAGCGCTATGACATAGGACTTTTCAAGAAAGGTGCAAATCGAGCTCTCCTTTAAGCCGGCGATACATTGGCGATTCCTGTGTCCATAGGCAACGGTGACTACTTTCTTACAGGTAGCCCGTGGTGCCTTTTTGTTAAGACCAAACTAAAAAGAAAAAAATAAGAAAAAGAAAAACGCTCCGGAACGTAATATAATAATAATAGAAAAAAGTTTAATTTTATATTTTTCATATATGCTTGATATTTCTTAACAATCTTGTAATTATATACTGACATTTTACTTCAAAATAATGAAAAATAAAATAATAAGCAGCAAAAACAAATGTAAATAAAAATATAGAATTTAATTAAATAAAAGTTTTACTATTACCTATAATTACGAAGATAGGTATGTAATTATGATAATTTGTATTATATTTATTATTCATTAAAATAATTGTAGTATGATAATAACGATATTTATATATTTAAAGGCTTATCAAGTTAGTCAAAGTATTTAAAAAAACTAGCAATTTCCGCGGTTTTACACGCGTCTAAAAAATCTTATAACGTGTATGAAATCTTGCAACCGTTCTTGATTTACTTAAAACAGACTTTTTACGTGTTCATCAACTTTAACGATTTTAATGTCTACCAACGCAGATTTGGCCAGCGTGGTCCATTATGCCCTAAAGCAAAACTATTCCTACTCTGACAGGAATTTTATATAATATGACATTAAAATGTTGATAACAATTGACCAACAAAATCTCTTTATCCACTCTTCCAATCACATTAAGCCATACACACATATTTTAATCCCTTGTCTTTTAAAATCCAAATAACAATTTCCATTGAACTTCTACGTATAAGCCGACGCAATCTACGGGTAAATCAACGGGCGATAACATTTTTCTTATTATATATGTATCCAATATATCTATATATTAATACGTGAAGCAAAAACTTGTGATTTATTTTTAAGATACTTGCCGCGGACAGAAGGGTATGAAATTCAAACGCACAATAACATAGGTAAATAACATACACATGAATATTATAATTATACGCACGGCTGTAGGTAATGTGAAGAATGATTAAGAACTAAAAACACATTACACTCACTACCTTGCATTTGACACATACATACTTATTAAACGAAATAGAACATGCAATGTCTTACTATAAAAACATATAACGTCAAAAATGACAGATGTCTTTGTCAAAGTACCCGCTATTGCTTTTAAATGCAGCTTAGTTAATAAACCTATTTTTAACTTTAACGGGTGCGTTCAAAATAACTTGAAATTTATTACAATTTATTTAAATTAGAGAAATATTGGAGCTACTTTGGACAATGTTAAATTTAGTTTTTAAATCCAAATTACGGTCGAATTTCGACCGTTGCGACGGGTGATTAGTATAACTTATTCTATATTATATAGGTACCAATATTATTATTTAATACTATGAAAACTAAACTAACTTAGCTACAAAGATTCATATATACGCTTAGTATTTAATAAACTCATTAAAAATATTTTTTACGCGCGTACATCCTTCTTTAATTGATTAGCAATATGTTATAATCGTAATATCTTCTAAAGTATTTATCCAAATTACTGCCATAAAAAGCAACTTGCATCTATATTAAATGCTTAAATTTTACAATAATTTATTTTAATACGGATTAATTTTAGTATCTATAAACCTATAGCAATATCAACTTCATATTTTTGAAATTTTAAAAATATGTATAAAAAGAGCAATTGTGTGTCACACATAAAATATATGCTGCCGTGGACTTTATGCACACTTTTTTATGATAAACGATATTACGTTTCATAATTTTTAATCATTACCGCAGCATTTGGCAAAATAGGTAACTCGATAATCGTTTTTCGCTTTCGTCGATATTTGTTGTCAAATCAAATCAAATCAAATATCTTTATTGTGAAATACAGGTAGGTACATGCAGAGTTCTTAAATTATATATTGTTCGCCGTATTCCGGCCACATGGGCATACAATATTATATAAAAATACTAGCAGACTCGGCCACGCGTTGCATTATATTATAATTATTGCATTAACATTTACATCAGCGGGTAATGAAATTACTAGTCAATATTAATTAATTATCAGAATTATTGTCATTTAAAAATTCATCTATTGTATAATAACATTTGTCCACAAGAAATTTAGATAGCACATTTTTGAATATATTAATATCTGTAAGGTTGCGTATCGATTTTGGTATTTTATTATAAATTATTGGTGGTTTTCCAAATATACTTTGCTTAAAAAGATGTGTTTTGCACGCTATAGTACATAATTTACCTTTATGTCGAGCTCCAGTATGAATTTCAAATAAGTCTTTATTCGTTTTAACAAGTAAACTGCTTTCTAGAACATAGAGGCATGCTAGTGTAAGAATGTTTAGTTTTTTGAAATACGGTTTACATGATTGTGTTGGGGTAATGTTGCAGATGGACCTTACACATCTTTTTTGCGCCTTAAACACAAGACCTTTATTTACGGAATTACCCCAAAAAATTACCCCATATCTTAAAATGGAGGAAACACAGCCATGATATGCCATCAATAAATAATTTTGGTTTGTAGTTTTTCTAAGCATTCTAAGCGCATAACACAGTTTATTATTTTTTTTGCAGACGAAATCGACGTGTGACTTCCACTTCATGTTATAATCAATATAAAGTCCTAAAAATTTGGTCATGTCAGTTTCTGTAATTTGTTTACCAAGGTACTTTATATTTAGCTTCGATATGTCAAGTTTGCGTTGCCTAAAATTCATAATATTCGTTTTATCTAGATTAATTATTAAGTTATTTGCTTCTAGCCATTTAATTATAGATGTCAATGTAGAGTTAATGTCATTTTCTAGTTGTTTGATGTCATTATTACTGAAAAGGAGAGTACTGTCATCTGCAAATAAAGTCATATGATGGTTTGTCACTTGAGGCATGTCATTAATATATATTATAAATAACAAAGGCCCTAGTACACTTCCCTGAGGGACTCCAAATTTAACTTTCCTATGATCAGACTTATATATGACTTCACATTTGCTTTCATAACATAATTTCTTAACTTCAGTATATTGATCCCTATCATTAAGATACGATTCAATTAGGTTATGAGCATTGCCTCTTACTCCGTACTTATACAGTTTATTCATAAGTATATTGTGATCTACATGATCGAAAGCTTTAGTGAGGTCCATGTATATAGCAGTAGTTGGTACATTTTTATCCATTTTATTCATAACTTCTGCTAATAGGCTGTAGATAGCTGTATTTATTGACTTAGACTTCCGAAATCCAAATTGTTTACTGTTTAGTATTTTGCATGACTCTAGAAAGTTATATAAAGAATTATATATAACTTTTTCAAATACCTTAGACATCACAGGAAGTAATGCAATAGGTCTGTAATTATTTATATCAGAGCTATCAGCCTTTTTGTATATGGGTTTAATAACTGCAGTCTTTAACTTTCTTGGAAAGGTGCCTCGTGCAATGCAAAGATTTACTATATGACAGATCACTGGGGATATTATTGACGAAGTATATTTAATTATTTTTGTTGTAATGCCATCATACTCAGGACTTTCTGTATTTTTTAACGATGTTATAATATTTTGAATGTCTGTCGAAGTTGTAGGAGGAATAAAAATTGATTTTAAATTATTAAATGTCAAATTTGATTTACTTGTATTTATAGATTTCTTGGAATTAACCACGTCAATGAAGTAATTATTAAACGCAGTGGCGACTTCCTGAGGATCGTCCACTAGCTTACCTTTAATATTTATTTTAAACATATTTTCTTTAGGATGTCTATTTTTCGTGTTATTAATTATAGACCAAATGGCTTTTGATTTGTTTATTGAGTTCTTTATGTAGTAGTTGTTCTGAGCTTTTTGTGTAAGTTTAATTATTTGTTTGTAACGTTTATCGTAGGTTTCGTAATTTCTTTTATTTTCTTTATTGGGACAAATTCTGTATTTCCATAGTAGGTCTCGTTTTTTCTTACTACATATTCTGATGCCACGTGTTATCCATTTAGGCTTAACATCGCTTAAGATTTTTATTTTTTTGTACGGAAAACAGAGATTATATAGTAATTTGTACCATTCAAAGAACAAGTCAAATGCTGCATTTGGTTCGGTAATATTATGAATATCAAGCAACGATAGTAATTGTTTAAGATACATTTTGAATTTATCCATATGTTCAGAACAATAGTCGCGTTTGTAAATAAACCAGTGCTTTAAATTGCAAGTTTTTTTTTCGGGGATTTTTAAAATCTGTGCAGTATGGTCAGACAAAGCCAGTTCTATAATATTGCTTTTACAGCGTTTTACATTATGCGCGAAGTTGTCAATACAGGTATTACTGATTTTTCGAGTTGGTTTTCGTATTTCTATTGTTAGGTTATAGGCCGTCAACAGATATTCAAACTCGTTTGAGTATCTATCATTTTTTAACAAGTTTACATTAAAATCGCCACAAACAATAATTTTCTTATTAACATTAAGCAGCTTCGAGAGAGTGCAGTCAAGTTTATTTAAGAACAGTTCGTATGATTGGATATTAAATTTTGGGGCTCTATACACGCACACAATATTAATTCGGTGTTCAATGAGTTCAATGGCCGAAAGTTCGATTGTGCCCATTACAGATAAATTTAGATTTAAAATTTTGTATTTATGCTTGTTTCGCACAAGTATACAGCATCCACCGTGCCTATTTTTTCTCATGAATGATGATGCTAAGCAAAAATTTGGTATATGTAAACAAAGTTCATCCCCATCAATCATGTTGTGTTCTGTAATACATATCACGTCAACAGTCGTACCACTCTTATATAACTCATCAATTCGCACTGTTAGTTGATCGGATTTGTTTATTAGTCCGTTAATATTTTGATGCAAAACATGGACATGGTTATATACGAAATAAATCATTATTACTGGTTGCAATGTCATGTTCCTTATTATGTATGTCAATATATTTCAAGATAGGCATGTCAATGTTTTTATCATTACAATTACAAGTAAATAAGTTACATTGGGTACCTACATTCATATACTTTTTACGTGATTTTTCTTTCAAAAATATCTGATAATCTTCCATTCTCTTTTTATAAGACAATCTCAAAATTTCTTTTAAGAATACTCTTGCTAAATTGTTTACAATTGTTTTATAGTATGGTATGTGTCTGCTATAATTGAGGTCGACATAAATAGAGTTCTCATACTTGCTACATAGGAACTGTAATTTATAGTTTAATTTCTTTACATTAAGATACTTATTTCTTGGGATCTCACTTACTATTACATTGGTACATGTTATTGAAGACAGCCATAAATTAAACTTAAAACTAAATTCATACGGATTTCTGTCATGAATGCCTCCTAATAATATTACATAATCATTTTTATTTAATGTCTGTATGTCACTTTTCATAGATTCAATTACGTTCACTAATGGCGCATTTGGTTTTATAAAGCTGGTTACATGATATTCTTTTCCCAATAGACTCTGTAGCTTTTTCCTGAGGTAAAGTCCTTGATCGTCAGCAATAATAAGTACTCGAGATATTTGAGGGTTGGTAGTATCATAGTTATTTCTTAATTGTGTTTCACACACAGTTTCCGTGCTTGGTAAAACATGAACCGTTTCTCTACTTAATTTCCCCGTATCACAACTTGTTGAATCTTTAATTCCAGTAATACTAGTATTGTATATGTAATACTAGTATAGTTAGTTGTATTGTATATTTGTTGAAAATATAGTTAAATTTTAATACATAAATATTTCTTGTAAGAAATTCTATTCCTATGTTAAAATCGCAATAAAATTCATAGAATTAAATAAAAAACAGCCAAAAGATATTTATTTTATTTATTTATTTATTTAAGGTCACTAACGCACTGTACACCATTACGTTGGTTAACATTAAACATAATATTGCTTATAATTCTAGGCGCCAGTACAATTACTAGTGACGACGACATGCAATACAACATTATTATAAATTTTGTAATAATCGGAATTAAATGACAATAAATTAAATAAAATTGAAAAGTTTGAATAAAATTAACTAGGCAGTTACATTAGGTACATGACTCAAGATAGTGATAACAATAATAGATAATATTTATAATTACAAAACGGATCGAATTAATATAATGTAGTATGTCAAAAATAGTATAAATAACGGATCAAATCAAATAAATGGATATCAAATCACATTAAATAAAAGGAAATAATTATTTTAGCAAATAGTTATGAATGTGACAATTTTTCTTTCAGATTTTTTATGTTGTCTGAAAACAAATCGAGGTCTTGAATTTTAGAGATCGAATTATAATTTTTGATCATTCTGTTTACAGGAGCGTTTTGACCAAGGTTAGAGTTACATGTTTTCGAGTAGAACAGCTTATATCTGGACATTCTTGAACGCTTCGATGGAATGGAAAAGTTTAATGTTGACAATAGTTCAGGTACATCTAAAAAACCATTTGAAAGTTTAGCGAGAAACACAGTGTCAAGCATACGTCTTCGGTTCGCTAATGATTCTATTTCAAAATAAGCTAGTCGATCGCTATAAGAAGTAAGATATTTTGCTAAATTGCATGAATATGATAAATGATGCAGAAATCGCTTTTGTACACTTTCCAGTCTTTTAATATAAACGTCATAGTAGGGGTTCCACGCTACACTGCAATATTCTAACAGGCTTCGAACCAGAGAGTTGTATAAAATGATTTTAGTTTCGGGAGAATTGAAATCTTTGGCATTCCGTAAAATAAAGCCTAAGGTTTTAAAGGCTCTAGAGCATATATTGTCAACGTGAATGTTGAAACGTAGTTTACTGTCTAGTGATATTCCTAAGTCCTTGATGCTATCGACTGCAACCAACTCTGTGTTATTTATCGTGTATTTTTGATGGTGCCCAAGTTTTTTACGCGTAAATCTTATTGAATGACATTTTGAAATGTTTAGATTCATTCCGTTGTTCCCACACCATGCAACAAGTCTGTTTAGATCTTCTTGAAGCAACACAGTATCCGAGGGCGATTTTACTGCCCTAAAGAATTTAAGGTCGTCAGCAAATAGGTAGTATTTGGACTGGGCGAAACAGTTACCAATGTCATTAATAAATACATTAAATAGCAAAGGCCCAAGATGTGAACCCTGGGGTACACCGGACAGTGCTGCAAACGATTGAGATGTGAAGCCGTTTAAAATGACTCTTGATTGTCTATTTGCCAAATACGATTCACACCAACCCAGCAAGGGTTCTGCAATCCCATGGCCTGAAAGTTTTTGCAGTAATGTCGCGTGTTCAACTCGATCGAACGCCTTGCTGAAATCGGTGTAGATCGCATCGACCGAAGAGCGGCTGTCAAGTGCCTGAGCCACATCGTTAACGAAGCAAGCCAAATTAGTTGAAGTGGAATTAGCTTTCATGAAGCCATGCTGACGAGGATCGATCATTGGCTTAAAGTGCCAGGCTAAGATTGGATAGAGCAGTTTTTCCAGAACTTTGGCCATTACCGGAAGGATAGATATTATAAATTATATACGCGTTCAACTTTTACGACCCGCGTGACGGTGTGGTTACTATACTGGTCTGACGCGCAATGGGTCCCGGGTTCGATTCCCGGCCTGACAGGTATCTGAATGATGAGTTTAGATTCATGTTCTAGGTCTGGATGTTTCATTCATGTGGGTGTCTATGGTACCCACAACTTAAGAGAAAATCCTACTGTGGGGCTATGTAGAAAGCGTATTTTTTTTGCTAAACAAACAAACTCATGAACTTCTTAAAATTTGAATCAAATTAAAATCCATGACAACAGTTTATTCACTTAAAGGTTAGCACAACATTGTTGGAAGGTCATTGCAATCAGATAACAAATCTGTTTACTATCTTGCAATGTCCAAAAATACATTATTTTAGAATGTGACCAAATAATGTAATTTGAATTGCAAATATTCGAATACTTCATATTTATGCACTAACGAAACCCAAGGACCAAAGACCTTTGTTAATGAACTGATTTTTGGATTCGTAGGAACATTTTCGTAAAAGATTCGGTAAAAGAGTCTTCAATTAAAGCCATGTTTATATTGTTATAGAGTTAATGCTTTTCATGCGTATGTATATACATACATATAAGCAGTGATAGCCTGTTGGTTGATACTTGCCCTCTCTATCAGGAAGGCCGAGGTTGAAACCCAGGCAAGCGCCACTGATTTTTCTTAATTACTGCTTATTATAAATTGTTTATCAATGCTTTTTGGTGAAAGAAAATATCGTGAGGAAACCTACACATCCGAGAGTTATTTAAAAAAAGTTCTCGGAGGCGTGTGAATTCACACTTGGCCAGCGCGGTGGACTATGGCTTAAAAAAACTGTCTCATTCTGAGATAAGACCCGTGCCCAGCAGTGGAACAATAATGGGTTGGCACCACACGTATATTAATTGTATAGATAATGTATCGATGTATACACGTACAAATGAACATACATATGTATGTTCATTTCTTTGGGACGCAACAAAGCAAAAGAGGGTTGCTGGATTGTTCCATATGACATAATTATCATTGGCATCAACTTAGTATGCAGTGACATAGGTATTTTCTATATATGGCACTTGTAATCAGGGAAAAAGAAGGGTTATTTTATTATCATAACAATGTGCGTAAAAAGTAGTAAGTAAAATGGCAGTAAGAGCTCGGAGCGTCCAGCCAAGCGACCCTGGGACGGACGACAGCATGTGCGGTCGCATGCCGTTGTAAACACCAAGAGGCACGGTGAGCACAAATGGTCAAAGGGGAAGAGCCCGAAAAGCATCGCGCTCGAAAAACTCCGGTTATGTTCTGTTGGAGATCCCAGAGTTCTCCTCGCAGCGCTGAGGAAGGCCACCTTCGGGGTTAGTGTGGTAAAAACAACCGGTTAACCCGGCGTTGCTCTTACTGCATCGGGTACCTATTTAAAGGTTCCCTCGAATCATACTAATATTATAAAGGCGAATGTTTGTGAGTGTGTATGATTTTTGATGCGATTTTCATAAAATTTTGGAAGGAGTTATCCAACACTCTGGATTAATATATAGGCACAGAACAATCGATACATCGATTTTTTGTAAGCGCGGGCGAGGCTGTGGGGTTCAGCTAGTATAAAATAAAAGGCTTTATGGGTTTTACCTGTGCGTTGATATACCAGTTAGAAAACTATATGAACAACAGTCTATTATAAAAAACATAAATCTATTGCACAAAAAAGTAATGAAATCAAAACTAGGAAGAAAAATAGAGTAGTACCTGTTCCTCAAACTAATACCTTGTTTGCTAGAATGCAACTAGGAAGAAGTTCATGTTTTCTCTACAATAAAATTAATAATAAGCTGGGAATATATAATATGCAAGTATATGAATGTAAAAAACACGTAACAAACTGGCTAAAAACTCTTACTTATGAGGAAGTAGAAACTTTAATACAAGTCTCTATATACCGTTAACTTATATTAGCAATATGAACTCACACACACACACACACGCACGCACGCACGCACGCACGCATGCACATGTATTTGGATTTTTGTAATTGTTAGTTAAAGTTAGTTGTAAGTTATTTTTATATTTATGTTAAGTCCATTGTAATATCTAATGTTTGGAAGAGCGAGGCCTGCCTAACACAAGCATTTATTTGCTTAACAGGTGGACATCAACACATAAAAATGTAACACATTTTATGGACGAGTAAATAAAAATTTTTGATTTTTTTTTTGAATTTTTTTTTTGAACCAGTAAGTTACTTTTGCCATCATACAAACTCTCAAGTCACTAGATCATCTACGTATCAGGCATTTTTTAAACGCGACTGAAATGGCGGGAGTTGCTAATGACGAAATAAGTTTTGAAGAAGTTCATTTGTTTTTAAGAAAGGTGTCGATTTTAGCTGAAACTGAGATCGTTGCCGTAATGCGGTTTCGGTTTTGGTCGTAAAAACCAGTTTCGGTCAGTCACAAAAATTAATTCTTATTTAATGCACACAAGGCCAAGACTTAGGGTCTTATCATACTAGCAGATTGCGAGCATCTTCAAAGTGAAGTTTGCGACACATTCGCTTCGCGTCCACTCCGCCCCACAGCCGCTTGCAAACCGCTAGTATGATAAGGCCCTTAGTGTAAGGCTTACTTTAAGCATAATAATACGGTGGCACGTTTCGGTCCTATTCAGAACCCGTTGATTTTTATGCGTTTGACATTATATTGTCGTAATATATTTTTAATTGAATGCCTCATTTAACCATAATGTACTGTGCCAAGTTTCTTATTCTATTAAAATTACGGGAAATGCTATTTTAATGTAAAATGAATGTGTTAATTCAAAAATTAATCATTGATAGTCACAAATGAAAACATAAAAGGATTCCTTGTGTATGTACCTAAGGAATTACATATATTCATGGAAGAACTTTATCTGGTCACAATCCATGAATCAACATAAAAGACTCCCCTAATGTTTATTTAGAACAATAGTCACCGCATCTGGCATACGTGGTGACCGCAGTGGGTGTTACTATAGACATTTCCTATTGCCTTTAGTTGCCTGTTACTATTGCCAGACATCCCACTTTCGGCGGGACCGTCCCGATTTTTTATGAAAATCAAATGTCCCGCGCGGACAGGCTTAGTCGCGCTTTTTGTTAAGGACTAGACAACATCCATATTTGTAAGTTTGAAGGTGGTAGAACCAGTGTAGTTCGACCGGGGAAGTACCACCGCCACACCTATTTCCGGCGTGAAATAGTTCTTGCGTTTCGTTAGAAGGGTGTGGTTGCCAGCACACTTTCACATGAGGCGACCATCATAGTCCTTGGGAGTCAGATAAAAAACATTATGTCAGCCAGCACTAAAGATAGTAAAAACACCAAAAAATTATCAAACGTACTTATCATTGAAGCTTGTAAATTAAAATACACAGCTCGACTGTTTCAGTAACGAAGTCTCGCATTATTATTATACATACACTTCAATTAAAAACTTATCTAAAAAAATTAACTACAATTAGGATTTTTATTGCACATATTTTATACTAGAAAACCCTATAAAATACTTTAAAAGTAAATTAAGAATTACTAATTATGCCAAAAGGCGACATACATATTAACATAACATGACTCCTTTTTTTATCTGACTGAAATAGCAAACGAGCATGCAGTCAACTTGATGGGAAGTGGTCACAGCCGCCCATGGACATCTGTAATCAACTACATACAGAACATGGGTTCCATCTAAAGTCAATCAAAGATGTGTTGGTACTCCCGAGGACTATCATGGCCGTTTCTTAAGAATATGTAAACAGAAGCGTATATTTGAAGCAATTATTGATTTCAATATACATACAAGAACTTTGTCAAACTTTGTTTTTAGGTATATCGGATTTAGTTTAGGTCAGATAATGTTGACCCCATCAGGGACTTGGTTGAACAACGTAATATAAGTGTCGCCCTCTCTCTTCCTCGTAAAGTAGATCATGACATTTAACAATTAATTTAAGCATCGGCTTATTTTAATCATCTTATTTGTAAATGACCAGGAACATACGAGTAGTTCCCTGTCGTAGTGTTTAAAATTCGACCGTAAATAAACAAATAAAAAAATGTGTGCGTGTACTAGCGTACACTCGTAAGAAGTGAAACTTCTTTATGACGTTATTTTTCAAAAAATAATTTACTATATGCAACTTTACAGAAATTGATTAAATAAAGTTAAATTAGATAAAGTTTAATAAAAGGCTTTTATTAAACTTTATCTACTAATCTAATCCTATAATAATCTATCTAATATCACGCGTGGTAGGGATAAGAAAAAGATGGCGCGTAACGGAATAAAAAAGATGGCGCGTAACGTAACGTAACGTAAAAATGTTACACTAAATTTTTTTCCAACCCCGATAAAGAAGTTTCACTTCAAAAATAAACTTGCAATTCATGGTAGTGTAACATGAATTTCACAAACACACAAAAACTCCCAATTCCATAGATAATATTTTATTTTTGACTAGCAGATCCCCGCGATTTCAGCTGCGTTTAAATACAACTGTACTCATTTTTGCGGCGTTCGCCAAAATATCGGTCAACGAATTATTGCTTTTTCGTAAATGAATTATGGATCTTCGTTAGGTACTTGAACAAAATATATGTAAATTGTACAGCATAAATATGTCTATTAAAGACTGTAACCACAAAGAAACAGCATTAAATTCCGTTCAGTGGTTCTCGAGATAAGTAATAATAATACACAGTAAAGTCCACTTCAATTTACCTCCTTTATGTATGAGACTCGATAGTACAGAGAGATAAAGCTTTTTATTCCCTTAAAATTCTCTTTTCTTAGAATGCCATCCTTGATAAATTTCCAAAATCCTTGATACATTTCAAAAATGTTTTTTGTTTGTTGCATAGCTTTTACATATTTTTTGTTTGTCTATACATTGATTTTCTAGTTCATTGAAGTACACTCATTGTAGAGTAAATGAGGTTTAGTTGAGTTAACTGAATTTAAAAGTAATAGTCGGTTTTTCACATAGTCATTTGAATTATCCCCTAAAAGTTTAGAATAGGGGTTGAAAGGATTTTGGGAAATTTGTATTTGTGTTTGGGATTTAATATATTGGTGTCTGTTTATAAAACGGGGTGAGGGGGATGTCTAACAGTGGATTTTAAAAGTGTAATAGATGGACTATGGTTCGCGCGAACGAAGTCGCGGATTTTGGTAGTATCTAGTATCTACATACGTAGATACCGTCCTGTCGTGCTATTTTTTTTTTGTACCAACAACCTACAAATTTATAACAATCCTTGACACATCTTCTGGAATATTATATTATGTTAAATAATTACGTTTATTAGTTACTAGATGACTCGGCGATCTTAGTTCCACCTAAAAGTCAAAAATCTAATATTATCAGTGTTTCTCCACTATATTATACATGAAACCTTCCTTTTAAATCACTCTTATCTATTAAAAAAATGTGTGCGTGTACTAGCGTACACTCGTAAGAAGTGAAACTTCTTTATGACGTTATTTTTCAAAAAATAATTTACTATATGCAACTTTACAGAAATTGGATAAATAAAGTTAAATTAGATAAAGTTTAATAAAAGGCTTTTATTAAACTTTATCTAATAATCTAATCTATAATAATCTATCTAATATCACGCGTGGTAGGGATAAGAAAAAGATGGCGCGTAACAGAAAAAGATGGCGCGTAATGAAAAAATGTTACACTAAATTTTTTTCCAACCCCGATAAAGAAGTTTCACTTCAAAAACTGCATTAAAATCCGTAGCGTACTTTTAAAAATCTGAGTATACAAAGGGACAGACAGCGAGAAGCGACTTTGTTTTATACTATGTAGTGATTAAGCTCATAATTTTAGCGATTTTTTCTTTTACGAGGCAGTTTATTATTTAATTTCAATAATTACGCTAAACACCTGATAGTATACGAATAAAATATGATGACAGTAATTATTTTTATTTCCAAGTACAAAAAACTTTAGGAGTTCGCAAATAGATACGTAATTGATCATATTGCGAATATAAAAGTGGCAGTGCAGTTTGTTTAGACCATTGTTTTACTCAGAACCCGAGTGAAAAACGGTTGTACAAAACTAAAGAAAAATGTTCTACACCCTTTTGTTTTGTGCTGTCTTGTCCGTCACCTTGGCTAGACCTAAGGACCAGGTAATATGTTGTGTTTGCTTATTAAAAACAGATGATAGAAGGATATATTTTTTCTTTATTAATATATTCCTCGTCAACCTCTTATTGTCCCACTGCTGGGTATGAGTCTTCTCTCAGAATGAGAGAGTTTTAGGCCATAGTATACCGCGCTCGCCAAATGCTAATGGGTGGACTTCACACACCTCCGAGAACTTTTTTTTTAAATCTCTCGGGCGTGTAGGTTTCCTCAAGATGATTTCCTTCACCTAAAGCAGTAATAATTTATTTCTAATACGCACATAATTTTAGAAAAATCTGAGAGCCTGCCTGTGATTTAAGCCTCAGACGTTCTTATCGAGAGGGCTGAAATGCCCTTAGGCTATCACTGCTTTTACTTAGATTACGGATTAGATCACTGATATGTTAACCATCCTTAACCATGTGGTAGACCAGTGTAATTCGATCGGGAAGGTACCACTGCCACACTTATTTCTAACGTGAAACAGATGTTACGTTACGGTAAAAGGGTGGGGAGCAGGGTCACTTTTATATGTGGCGACCATCTTAGTCCTAAAGAGTAGCAACGCATCTATGATTGATGTCAGATTGTACCCCTGTACTAAATAAAGTTACCATCTGTAAACTGCATTTTGTTTTTTACTTTAAAAAAGAGAAATAAATTTATTTCCAACAATCATTTCTACATGTTTTAATATTTCTCTGAAGGGGCATTTATGTCATTTATTCTCTACATCGGGTAGATATTGCATAATAGAAATGTCATTTGAAACTGTAGTACTACTGATATCGTTCCGAACAATGTCATGTCTTCACATTAAACAAGCAACGTAATTTACTTTAATAGTAAACATGTTTAAAATCACTTTAGTTAACATTTTGTTATTCTTCTTTTATTAAACAGGAAATCTACCGTATCCCACCTGAACGAGTCCTGAAAGTCCAAAAGTTTACCCTGCCATGTATAGAGAAGTACAACGTCGATGCAAACATTTTTAAACATCTTATCGACGGAACAATGGAAAATAATGATAGTAACAAAAATTGGCTCTACTGTTTTGCTACGAGTGGTAATTTCATATTCCCAGACGGCCATTTCAACGTCACCAGAATGTCGGAGCTGCTAGGAGATCATCCGCGGAAGATACCCTTCGAAGAAGCCCTCCATGGATGTAACAAAGTAACTAAGGAGACCCCAACCGAAACAGTCTACGAAATGAGCTTGTGTATTAACGATCAGGCTCCTGTTGCATTCGGGTTGTAAGAATTTAATGAATTCTTTCTCGGACCACGCGCAATCAATTATTATTTTTTGTTACAAGCACAATTTATTTGTTTGGGTAAATTAAACGGAAATACTAAAAAACAATAACGTTTTCCTTTATCTATTTTTTATCTCTCGTCGCCACTAACTGACGTCAATATAATTATTTAATTTGTCTCTTCAAAATTTGTAAAGTGATTTATAAGTTATGAAACAGTTATTAAAATGAAAAATAAATTTTAAAAAACGTTTGGAAGATTTTATGCAACAAAGCAGTTGCATGAAAAATGTAAGGACTACTTTTTATAATATACTATAAATATAAAACTACTAATTACATTTTATACAGAATTCTTAAACATTAGAAACTTGCACATATTTGGCAAAGTTTCATTCATCCAAATGTTGCATAGAAAGAAACATTCAGTTAATTTTATATTGAATAAAAAATATATGTACATAAAAATTGAAACAACTCTTCCAAGCAATAAATCCGTTCCTTCTTGTTAAGACGTTTGCTCATTGCTAAGCAACGTGATTCGCCTCTAGCTATAGTTTTATCTTTTAAATGGTGGTTTCCCCATAACTCAAAGAGATTAATGTCCGAAATTTTCCAGAAAACTGTGAAAGAAATAAGATACTGTTTATTGCAAAGTTCTCCAGTCTGGAGAACACTCCTATCCCTACTCCGTGCTGTTTATGGGGTGAAAAGTAACACCGGTACGGTAGACCCCAAATGGGGGCCCCATTAGGGGTCATGGGATGATGTGCTGCCATGGGACACCAGGTAGGAATGAAGTTCGGGAAGAAAGAGGGAACTCGGTCGCGCCGCTGCAACTGCCGCTCGCGCGTGGTGACTAGCGTCACGTTACGGTGTTACGTTACGTATTACGGTATTGTGTTGTAACGTTACGTTACGTTACATTACACTGTTACGTTACATTATGGTGTTACGTTACGTTACATTTAACGTTACGCTACATTCGCTACATTTCGTTACGATCACTTCCGAACGCGAAATCCGGAAATAAAGAGAGAAAAACAAATTTATAGCGGGGCGGCGGCACCGGTGCGTCTCGGTGCAATGCAAGTCAAAGTAGTGATGAGTGACCAATTTAGGGTTAACCACCTTTTCACCTAGGGGTGTAAATATTAGTTACAAAACTATTTTCATACCCACTGACTTACTGTTGCTCCCGAGCGGAGGAATTTGGCAAAACGGGACCCTATTGATCAGCTATCGACCAGGGTTAAAAAATATAAAATGCTATTAAAAATAGGGGTTGGTGTCAGGAGAGTAACAATTTAGAACTTAATATATTTTTTAATTTCACACCATAAAAAATAACCCAAAAAAATTGTGGAAAAAATAAAAAATAAAAATTTGGGGTGAACCACTCTTAAATACTTAGGGGAGTAAAAATTTTTTGTTGACTTATTCTCATACCTACTGAATATACATATAAAAATTCATCAAAATCGGTCTAGCCGTTTCGGAGGAGTTTAAAGTTTTTAAAGTTTAAGTCTAAAACTGTGACAAAATATTTTTATATATTAGATTAGATATAGATGTATAGATGCAGACATACGCATTTTTAACCGACACTTCATTTGAGTCCCAGCTTATTAACCGACTTCCAATAAGGAGGAGGTTAAAAATATAGTCGTTGAGAATTCGACTGTATTTTTAATCATCCTATTTACAGAAAACAATATACAACGATTATGTACAAAACAACACAATTTGAGTCCTTGACACAATCAAACAAATTTCTGAAACGCTGAAATATGTATGTAAAATAGTTACTTTTATTAAATGATGTTAAGCTCATAATTTTTATGAATTTTCAATGTCGAGACAGATCTTTATTTAATTTCAATAATTATTTGGGTGCGTAAACGTAATGATGTAATTTTATGATTATTATTAATTAGAAAAAATAGGTGTTCGTAAATACATACGTAATTGCAAATATTGTGGATATAAAAGTAGCAGAGCTGTTTCGCTAGACCATTGTTTCTCGTTTTTCACACAGGTCGTGTGAAACGTTAAACGGTGTGCAGTGAAAAACCAAGACAAAATGTTTTACACCGTTTTATTTTGTGCAGTCTTCTCCGCTGCCTCGGCTCGGCCAAAAGATCAGGTAACGTGTTAACATCCTGGTTACTTCTAGTTAAATACAATACAAGACAAATTTACCCTATTTTTTTATGTAACTGAAGTAGCAAGCGAGCATGCAATCATGCATGCACTTAATGGTAAGTGGTCACTGCCGCCCATGGACGTCTGTGATCAAATTCATACAGAACATGGGTTTTATCTAAAGTCAATCACATCGAAAGTCAATCACAATGCGTTTCTACTCCCGAGGACTATGATGGTCGCCTCATGTGAAAGTGTGCCGGCAACCACACTCTTCTATCGAAACGCAAGGAATGCTTCACGATAGAAATAGATGTGGCGGTGGTACCTCCCCGGGCGAACTAAACTGGTTACCACCTGGTAATCTTTAGTATTGTTATTGTTGAAAGCTTTGCGAATATAGAACTGCAGTTTGTCGACCAAAAGGAAAGTTCGCCAAATCTACATTTTACGGTCCCCTACGCTGCTTGTATATTTTATACTGGTTAATGGTATGTGTAAATACACTGATGCATACACACGCATCTTAAAATAAACATGGCTGCGCCCATGTTACCATTAAATTAAAAAAATAATACACAGTCGTATTTGCAAATGTCGGTGTCGGATATTCGCATTCGCGAATGGGCTGGTGGTAGTATTAGTTACATCACTAATAATTTTAATACGTACACTATTTTACATCATTATACATGTATTTTATTTTAATTTGTTTCAAATTACTACCTACAAAGAAATATGTATTAATTACTGTTATATGCGCGAGTAATTGAAAATTTATTACAATTGGCGTGCATTACTCATGTAACAAATATTCGCATTCGCATTCGCAAAAAAATGTGCGAATGTTTTCCAAATAGTGAATAGCAGAGGTCCAAAAAAAGATCGCACAAATGTATCCAAAGTGAAAGAGAACTATAAATTGTCAACAAAAAAAAACAGAAAAGGTCGACAAATCTCAAATCTGGTCTAGATTTCCGGCCCCCTACACCAAAAAGTGAAAAATTAGCACTATAGCAGCATTCGCGTTCGCGAACGTTCAAATAATGACATACGTTACATCACTAGCGTGCATAATAAGATAAGATATTTAGTTATCTAAAACCACAATATAAATATCATACAGTACTCTAACTCCGCCGTGTCCTTGAATTTTATACCTACGGAGGCGTTGGGCGAAAGATTGCGTTAGGGCTGCCTGCCTATAGTATTTTAATAACATCAACCAGTATGAATACTTTCTTTCTGGTTGTTTGACAGTAATTATTATATATTTTATTTAGCTTTTTATTAGCTTCACCTGTATGTTTGTTTGTAACCGACTTCTTTGGGCGCGATTTTGACCCACTTTAAACGGCCAGATTTCGTTCAAACTTTGTAGATTTATTGAAGACCGATGACAATACACTAATTTGATAAAATTATTCCATGTTTTATTTTGACTAAAAAGTAGAAAATAAATAATAGTTAAAAAAAAAACTAAAAAGCACGCTTTTTATAGAAAACCGAACTAAAAAATAGAAAATAAATTTAAATGAATTTAAATTAAGAAAATAGTGTTAAAAATTTCAATGAATATAAATTAATAATAGTGTGAATAAAAAAAATATTTTAAAAAAAGCTACTATTAATTTATATTCATAAAAATTTTTAACACTATTTTCTTAATTTAAATTCATTTTAATTTATTTTCTATTGTTTAGTTCGGTTTTATATGAAAAACGTGTTTTTTTAGTTTTTTTAAAGTATTATTTATTTTTTAAAAACAAATATAATTCATGTGCATTGTATAGGAAGTGTTGAATACATGTAATGTTTTTTAATTAGTCGATTTAGGTTATAAAAAAAACTATTTTTTTAATATGTGAGACTTTTAATAACAAATCATTATTTTACTAATAATAATTACAAATTTAACACTGAAAAATATTTGCGCCTCGACTGAGACGTACGAAAAGCTTTATTATTAAATTTAATAGTATAAAAAATTCGCATTCGGATAAAAAGCATAATAAAAAATAATTTTGGGAAATATTGACATGGTGGAGAAAAAGGAATATCTTTCATTTGGTTATAAATACCTGCAGCTACTTTACAATTTATGTGTGTTGTTTTAAATGAAGTTCGAAATATTTCCTCCAATTTTTCTACATATTGCACAAAATCATCCCTGGGTATTATTAAAAAACTTTGTAAATTATTTTTGCAGTAGTCTCGGTAGCTTAAATACCGACTCTCTTCGCTGAAATTATGACTTCTTTGATCGGGCTTTATATATGACTTCAAGGCTTGACAATCATCTTTCTCCAAACAACGTTTTATGAGATATCCACAAATATTAAAAAAAGAGCTTTTTTTTCAGGCAAGTCTGTCATCCCTGTAGCTCCGGGATCAGAATAGGACTATGACATCCCCTGCCTGTCGTAAAAGGCGACTAAAAACGACTTCCGTGTTTGCAGAGTGAGAGCTCGAACCGTTCGGTCAGGCAATCCCGGGAAGGACGGCGGTATGTGTGGTCGCATACCATCGTAAAGACTAGACGAAGTGGTGGGCCCAAACGCCCGTCTGGGAGGAGCCCGATGGGGCAACGCGCTCGGAGGATTCCGGTTGAAGTCGTTTCGAGATCCCGGAGTCCTCCTTTTTAGCGCCGAGGACGGCCACCGGGGGGGTTTTAGTCCGGTAAAAATCACACATAACCCTGCGTCGCTCCCACGGCGTCGGGTACCTTTTGAAAGTTTCCCCCTCGACAACAAAAAAAAAAAGGTTTAAAAATGTAATTATAAATTTAAAATGATTTATTTATTTTATGTAGTTATTTATTTATCGAACAATATTCTATTTTTTGCAAAAATATCACTTACCTATAACTATGTACTTTATTGAAAAGAGATACACTTCGCCAATGGCATGTAGGACACACACACTTACCTATGTCACTTCCCTTTATCATAATATCCTTTAATTATTTATGGATCCAGGTATTACATTCGATAGAAAAGCTAAAAACCAATTTATTAAAAAAGAAACAAAAAAGAAGGTCGTTCTAGTACATTAAAAAACATTATAATTGTCTTACCTTTCGTAGTTTCAAGGTAATTTAAAAAATGTTATCTTTGGATGTGATAATGTAGAATTCAAACAACCAAAAACAGCACAATATAGTCTACAATTCTTCTTCGCCATATTATTAGTAAAATAAAGAAATCACTGCTCAAAAAACCGTTACACCGTCCGCTCGTCTCTACGGCACATTCGGTCTGTTTGTAGACCGAATGCAAACCGAAATCGAGCCGCGTAGGTATAACTTGCGTTTCGTGCGCTTCTAAGGAGTTAGACTACTGTAGATATTTATATTGTGCTAAAACCATCATGTGCGATGCCATTAATGTTTGGTAAAAAAACGTGAATATACCTATTAAATCAACAAAATTGACGTAACTTTTATAACATTACACAAAGATATATGTAGGTTCATTAAGGACTTCAGGACATAGATATTTAAAGAAAAGCAAAGTGGTGCACTTTCACGTTAAGCGACCATCTTACTCATCGGGAGTAGGAACGCATCCATGATTCTATAGGGAGTCTACCTATAAATAGACACCTTGTTCTACATGAAGTTGCTTATGCCCATGGGCGGCAATGATCACTAACCATCTTCTGGACTGCAAGCTTGTTTGTTACTTCAACCTTATAAAAAGAAAAATAAAGTAATTTCTAGTATTCTTATGTTATTAAGCTATTGCATAGCTTTATCGCGGGCTTTGAGCGAGGCGACCGAATCAAAAAATTCCGTAACGAAAAACCTAACACCCCCAATACGCCTACCATGTAGCGCAGCCGAGCGTTCACTTAACGTGTACGTATATGTACGACAGTACGATGCTCGAACGGATCAAGACGAGCTGCTCGGCAATCGGACGAATATGTAAGCAACTGTTTGTGAGAAAGTATGTAGTATAAAAAAAATACTTAAAATAGTATCAAGGAAAAAATACTGCTTAAATAAATAAATAATTATAATTGCAAAGGTTGCTACGCAATAATTTTACCGCGGCAGTCCCCGAGTGCCGCACGTTTTTTTATGTTATTGTTTCTCTGAGGTGCTTTTTATTCCCTAAATTGAGTTGATGTTGCATTATAATAAAATATATTTTAAATTGACATTTTATAATTTTCATGTATTCCAATTATTTATTAATGACATTTTTGCAATAGAAAAATGTATTAAAATATTTAATTTAATTTTTGTACAATTTAAATGGAATAAAAACCTTATTTGCACACCTGTACGGGTGGAACATAAGGAAAAATATTGTTAATTAAGATCTATTGTATATTAATTACTATGTTCTTGCAATAAAATGAATTTGAATTTGAATTTATAAGAACGTGATTTATGACGGTAATACGACTGACATCTTGCCCAAGATTGTAACGTATTTTCACTTGCGATAAGCAACATCATTTTCTATAATGTGTTATGTATGTATAACATTTGCTTCAACTATTTGTTATTCTTATTTTATTCCACAGCAAATCTACCATCTCCCACCTGAACTCGTCCTGAAAGTCCAAAAGTTCACACTGCCGTGTATAGAGAAGTACAACGTCGATACAGACATATTTAAAAAACTTATCGACGGAACAATGGAAAATAATGATAGTAACAAGAATTGGCTGTACTGTTTTGCTACGAGTGGTAATTTTATATTCCCAGACGGCCATTTCAACGTTGCCAGAATGTCGCAGATGCTAGGAGATCATCCGCGGAAGATACCCTTCGAAGAAGCGCTCCATGGGTGTAACAAAGTAACTAAGGAGACTCCAATAGAAACAGTCTACGAAATGAGCTTGTGTATTAACGATCAGGCCCCTGTCGCATTCTCATTATAGATATAATTAATTGCCTTACGAACCACGCGCTTACTATTTTTTGTAACCAGCACTATATTTATTTATGGGTAAATTAAACGGAGTTTGCAAGGAACCTTGATGTCTTTTATTATTTACCTAATAGATGAAAACCCGACCTCGCTGCTTTCGAATATATATTTGAAATATAATTAGCTGTGACTTTAAGCATATCGATTGTAGATAGCAATTACTACCAAATAATTCAACGTTAGACCCTAACGGTCGTCCCTGTAGCCTCGGGGTCAGAATAGGGCTACGGTATCCCCTGCCTGTCGTAAGAGGCGACTAAAAGGGGCTTCCGGGGTTGCAGATGGCTAGAGTGGGAGCTCGAACCGTTCGGTCAGGCAATCCCGGGAAGGACGGCGGTATGTGTGGTCGCATACCATCGTAAAGACTAGACGGAGCGGTGGGCCCAGCCGCCCATCTGGGAGGAGCCCGATGGGGCAGCGCGCTCGGAGGATTCCGGTTGAAGTCGTTTCGAGATCCCGGAGTCCTCCTTTTCAGCGCCGAGGACGGCCACCGGGGGGGTTTTAGTGCGGTAAAAATCCCACATAACCCTGCGTCGCTCCCACGGCGTCGGGTACCTTTGGAAGGTTTCCCCCTCGAAAACAAAAAAAAAAAGACCCTAACGGTGTTAGATGGCGCTCTTTTAATATTAAACTCATCCAGAATTCCTCGTAATTGTATCTTTTGTATAAAACTTTAGTAAATTGATATCAAATTTATATTAAGGTTATTTGTATGAAAATTAACTGTAACCAACTATGTATTATTTTTAACCGACTTCCAAAAAGGAGGAGGTTATCAATTCGTCTGTATTTTTTTTTTTTTTTTATATTTGTTACCTCATTTCTCCGGACTGGGTGAACCGATTTAGATGATTTTTTTTTTATTTGAAAGGTAGTGCGTGTCATAGGGTCCCATTTTTTTTTAGTATTTTTTTGACTAGGGCATCCATAAGAAAAACGCATAAGTCTTAAATTTGCATTTTCAATGTACGCGATAAATGTATGAATAACTCAATATCCCGCCAACCGATTTTGATGATTCTTTTTTTATTAGAAAGGATGTACTCCAGGGGTAGTCTGATAAGAGTTTGATAAGGTTCTAATCATAGGATCTTCAACTTTTTGGAGCAAAATAATAAAATTAGTGATAGTCGGCCGAACCTTAGCTGGAGAAGTCCAATTGAGTAAAATATAGAATAAAATTACTATGTAGGTATTTACTATGAAAAATTTGACCTTCAACTCTTCAATCCTGATGATGCAGGGGTACTGCTAGCCTGAACTATAAAAGTTGGTCGTTTGATGTTTGCGAATATATAATGAAATTGTTAAGCTAATTCATGGGACAAAAATTTGACCTTCAACTCCTCAACCCTGATGATGCAGGGGTACTTAAAGCCAAAACCATAGGAATAAGCCATTTGGTGCTTACGTATATGTTATAAGATTACTGAGCAAAAACATAAGATGAAAAATTTGACCTTCAACTCCTCAACCCTGATGATGGAGGGGTACTTCAATCCTAAACCATAGAAGTTGGCAATTTGGTGCTTACGGTTATGTAAAGAAAATACTAAGCAAAAATATAAAATCAAAAATTTGACCTTCAACTCCTCAACCCTGATGATGAAGGGGTACTTCAATCCTAAACCATAGGAGTTGGCAATTTGGTGCTTACGGTTATGTAAAAATAATACTAAGCAGAGGCACAAAATTAAAATTTTGACCTTCAACTCCTCGACCCTGATGATGAAGGGGTACTTCAATTCTAAACCATAGGAGTTGGCAATTTGGTGCTTACGGGTATGTAAAAATAATACCAAACAGAGGCACAAAATTAAAATTTTGACCTTCAACTCCTAAACCCTGATGATGCAGGGTACTGCAAGCCTGAGCCATAGAAGTTAGCCACCTGGTACTAACGTATATGTTATAAGATTACTAAGCAACAATATAAGATGAAAAATTTGACCTTCAACTCCTCAACCCTGATGACGGAGGGGTACTTCCAGAGGGGGCGCCCTGTTTGTATGAATTGTAAAAGTGTTTTATGTTTAATTTTTGTGAATATGTAGATGCACAAAGCAAACTTAGAGGCTTTATTTAAATACAAACATAAAAATATAGTCACTAAAAAGTGTAAAATAAAAACTTTTTAACAAAAAATATCTACCGACTTCCATGTCACAAAAAAGTAAAAAATAATTTAAATATATTTTGGTCTAGAACATACTCAGTACTTAGTACATAGTTCTGAAGTCGGTGCTCATATAGGACGTAGTTACCGTCGTCCAGCGAAATATGTCGAGCACCGACTTCAGGACTATGTACTAAGTACTGAGTATGTTCTAGACCAAAATATATTTAAATTATTTTTTACTTTTTTGTGACATGGAAGTCGGTAGATATTTTTTGTTAAAAAGTTTTTATTGAACGAACTCAAGAGTGCATCCGTCTGGTTTATATGGCGACTGTGATTTGCTCCATTAGAATTCAACAATCCGAATTATGCAAATATAACGCACCTTAAGGGCCTGCGCACATATGACGGAGCGCAGCGCAGAGCATTTTTCACAGTCAAAATATTATCGTCATTGTCCCTTTAGAAATAATATCCAAAATTAAATACCAGCAATTTATTTCTGAGGAGCATGGAAGCGACCACATGCGAAAGGTGGCGCGCAGGAGCGCGACCGCGCGCGCACGACTCGCTACTCCATTCTCGCAGTAATTTGCGCGAATTTCGGCTAGTGTGTGATTCGTTTAGAAAATTTCGCGGGCATGCTCTGTAGTGGTTCTCTCTGGGATCTTTAAAGGACCGCAACCGGAGTCCTCTGAGCGCATTGCCCCATCGGGCACCACACTGATGGGCGGCGGGCCCACCGCTCCGTCTGGTATTTACGACGGTATGCGACCACACATACCGCCGTCCTTCGCGAGGTCGAAGTGATCAAACGGTTCGAGCTCCCACTCTAGCCGTCCGCAACCCCGGAAGCCCCTTTTAGTCGCCTCTTACGACAGGCAGGAGATACCGTAGCCCTATTCTGATCCCGGAACAACAGGGACGAGACTATAATGTAATATATCCAACCATTACACATTTGAGATTCACACCTGGACCGTCACCCCATCCGTAATGGGGATTTGGTCGATAGTCACCGCACTCGATATGAGGTTGCCGACAGCAGTGGGTGTTGATGCCATTCCGATAGAAGTTAAAAAATATCTAAAGTAACATAAATGCTAGTGCTGCTTCGCGTGGAGGAACTGATCATAACGCGGCAGCGATGTTCAAGTTTTTCGTAGATATTGATATGTTTTCTTAAATTGTAGATCATTTTTTTGTTCTATAATCAATAGGTACCACAGCGTATGCGATGAAAGATTTTTTTTTTATTTTTTCTTACCCCCTGATTCATTTCATTGCTGAAGTTTTAGCAAGGACCTCTTGTGTATTTGTGTAGTAGTTGTGTAATAATGTAGCATTCTACTCGTGAATTTTTTTTTTAAACCTGTTTAATAGATTTTAAGTTATTTCTTTTTTTATATTAAGACCTAACGATAAGGCTGACGGGCCACCTGATGGTAAACAGTCACCGTCGCCTATAGACATTTGCAACACCAGAGGAGTCGTCAATGCATCGCCGGCTTTAATCTTTCACAACAAACATACAAAAAATACCACGTTTTCTTCTTTATAATATAGATTTGTATAAAATATAGATAAATTGTAATGCATGAATATTTAAAGTATATCCATAAGTGCAAACCACACTAAAATCCGTTCAGTGGTTCATGAGATAAGCGATTATATCTTTGCTCGTACAGTAGCAGTAATTATAGACGTTAGTTCATTTGACCTCCTTTATATATGAGACTCGATAGTACAGAGTGGTTAAAGTTTGTTCACGTGAATTTCTCTCCTCATTGATATGATTTAAATAAAATAACCGATTCGATGTTATTTAAACGAAGAAACTATTACATTCATATTAAATTGCGAAGCAAACGAACGCATTTATTTAGATAAGGATTAAATACTGAACAGAAGAAAAAAGCGTACAAAATAGCCTAATATTTTTAATTAGAATTTTGAACATAAAAGTAATTATTGTGAGTTAACTATAAAAGATAGAGACATGCTATCGAGGGCTTATTAGTAGTATTTATTTACATCTACAATTCTCTAGTACATTATTTAAGTGTTAGTCTGCTGGTTTATGCGGCGCACGCCAGTATCCAGTTCCCAGCAGGTGAGATTTTTTACAACTGCATGACATCTTCAACATTAAATAATCGTTATACAAATATTTCAGTCAATTTGCATAACACGGCAATGTATTAATAAACTACAGCTAACTCAAGAATTGAATCTATTTGAAAAAATCCGTTCGGTAGATTTTGTGAAAAAACGATTACATACAGACAGACAACTTTTGGGGACTTTATTTTTTAATAAGTATAGATATAAATTTATCAATTGTTACGACGTTTAGGCGAGAGATAAAGTGTAATTAATGAATAACAATAAAGCCAATAACCATTAACAATACAATCATTGAAATGTTTTTTTCTTAAGGAGCAGATAAACACATTTTTTTTTTATTTGGCTGAAGTAGCAAACGAGCATGCAGTCCACCTGATGGCAAGTGGTCACTGCCGCTCATGGACATCTGTAATCAACTTCATATAGAACATGGGTTCCATCTGAAGTCAATCACAGATGCGTTGCTACTCCCGAGGACTATGATGGTCGCCTCATGTGAAAGTGTGCCGGCAACCACACCCTTCCATCGAAACGCTAGAAATGCTTCACGCTAGAAATAGGTGTGGCGGTGGTACTTTCCCGGTCGAACTACACTGGTCCTACCACCTTCGAATTAAATTAATAGATATATTAATAGAAATATTAAATAGATTGGTTTGTAAGGGCACCATGATATTTGAAACTGATTCCTTTAGAGTTTGAAGATAATTTGAAGAAGATCTTCGTAGAAATATAACTGTACTCTTTAATAAATTAATGCCGTGGTTGCTTCAAATACATTTTGACCCTGATATTTTGGTATTTGTTGCATAAATATTTGTCAACCCACGTGGTGGTGCGGTTACCATACCGGTTTGACACACAGTGGGTTCGGGTTCGATTCCTGGCCAGAAAGTTATGTGAATGATGAGTTAAGATTCTTGTTCTGGGTCTGGGTGTTTCTGTATTCGTTTTTGTATGTGTCCATGGCACCCACGGCACAGGAGAAAATCCTTTAGTGGCTAGAAAGCGGTTTTTTATATTTGTAATAGATTCAGGAGGAGAAACATATGATTAGAATTTTGATCTTGAACATATTAGCTCTGATGATACAGCAGTACCTACTGTTTGTATTAGACTGCTTGTAACAAAATAAAACATAAGACTCGGCGACTAGGGCACCTCAGCACCTTAAGAGCGTGTCGGTCCATGGATATTATGAAAGTGTTGTAAGAAATCTTACGCTTAGATTTAAGTTAGATTTTAGATTTGTTCCCCTAAAATGTTTTGTGTCCGTTTATGTGTTCAGTAAGCAAAATTAATAATACCTTTATATAAATATAAATTTAATAATATTATATTTATATTAAGTTTTTTTTTCTTTTTGTTGTATGGAAGCCATTTGCATTTTTTCTCACGATTTTTTATTTCAAATAATGTTCTGTTGAAAAAATTAAGACGCACTGAAATACTTTATTAAATACTGAAAGAGAATAAATTAAAATTAATAGTACATATGAACGCTTACATTAAACATAATATGTCCTCTTATATGTTTGTATGTCACAGACTATTTAAAGACTTTCATTAGATAAAATATTAAAAAGAAATATGTACCCCATCCATCCATCCATCAGCCCTTTGAGGTCCACTGCTGGACATAGGCCTCTCCTAAATGACGCCATTCCAACCGGTCCTGTGCCTTCTGAATCCAACGGTTTCCCGCTGTCCTTCATGTCATCGGTCCACCTAGTGAGGGGGGGCGACCTGTTCTCCTTTTGCATAGATGTGGTCGCCACTCGAGAACCTTCCTTCCCCATCGGTTATCGGTCCTACGAGCGATGTGGCCGGCCCATTGCCACTTCAGCTTGCTAATTTTGAGAGCTATGTCGGTAAGCTTCGTTCGTCTACGGATTTCATTGTTGCGAATCATGTCTCGTAGCGAAATTCCGAGCATAACTCTCTCCATAGAACGTTGAGCGGCCCTGGCCTTCAGTAATGGAACAAGTTTCGTTAGATAAAATATTAGAAAAAAATATGTACCCTTCATATCATAAGCCACCATTACACCAATATTTATAGCACTTTAGTAATATTTACTTCGAGCGACTTCTTAACTATGAGGGGAGGTAAAATACGTGATAAAATGAAAAGCATTTCCACGAGAATGTTCACTAATATTTGTGACGAAATCGGTTATAGTTTAATGATATAATAATAAGAATGCTATCCATAGGTGGTATAACCAGTGTAGTTCCACCGGGGAAGTACCACCGCCACACCCATTTCCAGCGTGAAGCAGTTCTTGCGTTTCAATGGAAGGACGTGGTTCCCGACACACTTTTATATGAGGCGAACATCATAGTCCTTGGGAGTAGCAACGTATCTGTGATTGACTTTAAACAAAATCCATGTTCAATTATAATTTGCTTACAGATGTCTATGGGTGGCAGTGACCAGTTACCATCAAGTGGACTGCAAGCTCGATTGCTATTTCGATCAGATAAAAAAATGCTGATGTATTATGCTAAGCCGTACCAGGCTCAGTTGAAAACTCTTCAACTTTCTGAAGCAAATTAACGAAATTAGCGTTACTCAGCCGAACCTAAGCTGTAGAGGTCTAATTGGGCTGAATAAAATTACTAAGCAGATAATTACTATAAATAAATTTACCTTCAATTCCTCAATCCTGATGATGCAGTTATACTGCTAGCCTGAACTATAAAAGTTATTCATTTGGTGTTTACGGATATATAATAAGATCGTTAAGCAAATTCTTAGGACAAAAATTTGACCTTAAAATCTTCAACCCTGATGATGCAGGGGTACCTCAAGCCTAAACTTACTAAGCAAGACATAAAATCAAAAATGTGACCTAAAACTCTTCAGCCCTCATGATGCATGGCTGCAAGCCCAAGCCATAGAATTTGGATATCTGATGCTAACGTATATGTACCTAATAAGAATACTAAACAAAGTCACGGGAAGAATCTTTATATTTTTAACTCCTATGATGCTGTATATATGCAAGCCTAAATTACAAAAGGTAGTCACTTAATGCACACGGATGTTATTTAGTTACGAATATATTATGAGTTTGATGACAGCTCCTTAAACTGATATGTGAATAATATTTCAAATTTCAAGTCATCAACCCTGATAATCTGGGTATGCAGCCGGCTTAAGCCGTATGAGGTTGGTAATTATTGATTACAACACATTACAACCCTCTCCTAAGAAAATAAAAATGATGAAAAGTTTCACTTTGAATACCTAAATTCTGAAAATGCAGGAGTATTGTCATGTAATTGCTTTGCAAGAGAGTTGTAAGAGTTGGATTTAGATGCAGCTTCATATATAGGATGGATTAGGTTAGATTGGAACACAAAACATAAAAACTAAGCAAGCAGGGCGCGGTAGCGCCCTGCGAGTGGATGCGCCCTGTTCGTATGAATTGTAAAAGTGTTTTATGTTTAGTTAATGTGCGTGTGGATGCACGATGCAAACTTAGTGTCTTTATTTTAATACAAATATAACTATATAGTAGCTAAAAAGCTTGAAATAAAATCTTTGTAACAAAAAATATCTACCGACTTCCATGTCACAAAAAAGTAAAAAATAATTTAAATATATTTTGGTCTAAAACATACTTAGTAGTTAGTACATAGTTCTGAAGTCCACGCTCATATAGGACATAGTTCCGTTAACATCATCCAGCAAAATGTGTGAAGCGCCGACTTTGGGACTATAAACGAAGTACTGAATATGTTCGAAACAAAAATATACTTAAATTATTTTTTACTTTTTTGTGACACGGAAGTCGGTAGACATTTTTTGTTAAAAATCTTCAATTGACGTCAAAATGCAAGAGAAGTAAATAAAAGAATGGTAATATATGTAGCCATTGTAAATATATAATGATTACCAAGATGTTTCAAAGCAGTTGAGTGCAGTGGTGAAAATAACCAGCAGAACTGTGCAGTTATTTATTATTCATAGAACAAGTATGCAGTGAAGATAACACTTGTGAGTAGAATTTATAGTAATAATTACACAATGATATAAAAATATTTATTAAAACTTTGTAAATACTAATTTAAATGAAATTTCTAATAAGAGCACATTGTTTGCTTTAGTCGATCTACCGCTAAAAAAGATATAGATAAAGATCGAGATAAAAGTACACTTTGCTTCGATAAGGAAATAGAAGAGAATGAATGCGTGTCAATAGCATCGTGTTAACAGCTTTATATAAAAGATGCTTCCTCTTGATTAAAGCAACCAAAGGAGGGGTGGTAGATCTGTATCTGATTCGACTCAGGAAACACCACCGCCACACCAATTTCTTACTAATAACAGCAATGCCATGCGCTGCCGTGTTCCCATCTGGAGGGTGTAGAAAAAGAGATATACTTATTCTAGGCGTTCCATTTTATTTATCAAGGATAACAACGTATCTATGATAACCTTAGAAGTAAACAGCTTACAGCGACCTTGTTTACTGCCGGTAAAACAAACTTCTCAGGTTACGTTTATAACTTCTTCGTCTTTTTCATTACATTCGAATTTGAATGAGATGTTCTATTAAAAGCTTTTATTTAACTTACATCTGTGGGTAAGTATGTAAGGATGTAAGTATATGTGTTTAGGTCAAATCTTGTTACCTAAATTTAACCCACTTTTCATTGTAAGATTGAGCTGAAATTTGGAATACATATAAAGTGATGACAATGCAATTATATATAATCAATATTGTTATTAATCCAAACTGGCCGATTGGCGAGATTGTCCACAATAAATTTAGCTCAGATCCAGGTCTGTGGTTTCCTGAACTATTCGCGCGATAAGCTTTTTTTTATATGATAGAAAATTTTACGAAAATTTTACGATGCAAGAAAATGATGGGTTTGACTACTACAAAACTTATTTTTTTCTTTCAGTGCACTGAAAATAAAAGCTTGTTTGTTGTCAGCTGAAGCACGTGCCAAAGTAATAGAAATACATACATACAAACATATATACATATGCTTGAAAACTTTAACCTGTTTCTGCGTATTCCAGTAAATAACTGGATTCACGATTAAAAATCGAGTGACATTAAATTTTTACCTGAATCTCACGAGAAAGATTTAACTTAAATCGACTTTGAGCTTAGATTTAACATTATTAAATCTATATTCCATAAGTAAAAACTTCAAGAATAGAAAAAGACAATAGAAAAGAATAGAAAAAGGTGAGTTAACTTTAACTTAAAAACTTACTTAAAGATTTACGGATGGCCATTATGTTGTATGCTTTCTTCATTTCTTCACAAGAATTGATCTTTGTATGGACCGAAGTATTTTTTTAAAGGCAAGTTAATGCCAAAGCTGGATATCAATCAGATTTCGAAGACCTTCCAGCGGCTTCGCCCGCTTCCGTCATGTGTACCACATGTGTATTGAGTACACTATGTTTTCATCAAGGTAATACACTATGTGTGCGCCAATTTTTTTTTTTTATTATAAGACTGAAGTAACAAACGAGCATGCAGTCCATGATGGTAAGTGGTCACTGCCGCCTCCATTCTGTATGAAGTTGCTTACAGATGTAATACAGAACACGGTGTTCTATCTGAAGACAATCGCAGATGCGTCGCTGCTCACGAGGACTATGATGGTCGCCTCATACAAGAGTGTACCGGCAACCACACCCTTCCATCGAAACGCAAGAAATGCTTCACGCTAGAAATAGATTTGGCGGTGGTATGTACCTCCCCAGGCGAACTACACTGGTTCTACCACCTTTTAAAAATAATACAATACAATAAAATTACTTCTTTAATTATGTTTATCATAGTGGATTTAATGTTAAAAAGTGATACATAGCATCGTATGTCTTTTAATTTTATTTTATTTTTATCATTCTTTTTACAAATAACCAATAACATAAAATTAATAACTCACTATAATTAGGCACTCTTACACTCTGCAATGCATTTTTTTAACTTTTTGCAAATAACGCACATGCATATGCCAATTTTCGGCTTAAGCGAAGTCATTAAGCTCATAATTTTAATTTATAATTAACAAGAATATATTTAACAAGACAGCCATTATTGAATCATCTTAATTGTAATTATGTACATTAGAGATGTGTCTATTCGCGTAACTAACTCGAGTTCACTCGAGTGTGATTTTGCAACACTCGAGTTTGAAGTTGCTGCTCCTGAAATTTAGAAAGTGGAACAGCTATTGCGCAATTTGCTCCTGCCATCAATCGATTGATAAATAATGTTTATGCACTTCTCACTTTTTCGGAAACATTTTGTGATTGTGATTTCACAATATACTGTCCACAAACGTAACAAAACTTATTTGGTGCATTTTTGCAATTGCGACGGGCACTTAGTTCAGTATTCATGTTGGATTTTCAAATAAATACGTTTATAGATATTGATGTTATGGTATAGAAACGAATTATACATAAAATAAACCAGGAAAAAAGTATAATGCATCGAAAACGTCAACGATATCTTATACGTCTAAAGTGAGGGTAGTTAAAATAATAATTGAGATGTACCTCCAAAACTAGACCTGATGGATACCACATATGTTTGGAACATTTAATCTATGACTCATTACCTATTCATTCCAGCTATCAGTTTAACGGGTACCAAAATCGTGTAACGTAGTGTTATTTAACAAACTTTACTCAATGAATATAATCACCCTCTAAGTAATATCTGAGATAGATATGTTTTAGGTTGTCATTGGATTACGTATTATGGGGTAATACATAATCCCATAATACATAATGCCCAGCATTGGGACAATAATTACAACCATTATTGTCCCAATGCTGGGCACGGGTCTTCTCTCAGAATGAGAGAGTTATAGGCTATAGTCCACTACGCTGGCGAATTGCGAATTGGTGGACTTCACACACCTCCGAGAACTTTTTTTTAAAGAACTCTCGGGTATGTAGACAGGTTTGCGTGCCTGGGTTTGAACCTCCCGATTGAGAGGGCAAGTTTCAACCATTAGGCTATCACTGCTCGAATTGCGGAACTCGAGTTACTAGAGTTTAATGAAATGCCTCGACTGGGCTTTAAGGTTATTCCTCAATGTACGAGCATTAAAATCGTAATTATTTTTATTATTCAAAGAAAAATCTTTATGAGCTCATAAATAAATTAATAATTTTAATACCATAGATATAAATGCTTGGACTGTTTCCTTAGATCATTGTTTCTTGGAAGAGCTGGTGCGCGTGGAATGCATTATAATCTCATGGCGTGTACTGAAAATCGAAAAAATATGTTCTATGCCATTTTATTTTGTGCCGTCATCTCTGTCGCCTCAGCTAGACCTAAGGACCAGGTAACGTGTACTTTCAGTCAAGTCAATGAAATATATTACTTAATCTATCTATTAGCGGAACGACATATTTATCCCTTGTAGAGTTTTAAAGTGCTTAATTGAAATGGGAGTGGCCTGGGCATGTAAGCAGAATACAGGAAAGCATTTTCTTTTTACTAATATATTTTTTTTTTATTTGACTGAAGTAGCAAACGAGCATGCAGTCCACCTGATGGTAAGTGATCAATGCCGCTCATGGACATCTGTAATCAACTTCATACAGAACATGGGTTCTATCTGAAGTCAAACACAGATGCGTTGCCACTCCCGAGGACTATGATGGTCGCCCCATGTGAAAGTGTGTGAATATAGAGGTAGAACACTTCGTGGTTCAACTCCAAAGGCTCTACCACTTTCCTTTACCGCCCGGTCTAGGGTTGCCACCCGTACTTTATTATAAAGTATTGTACTTTATTCGGGGCTATTGTACTTTATACTTTATGAGGAAAATAAAGTACGCGAAAATCCTTTATTTTGTATATCTGGGATTTAAAAGTTTGATTATAATCAGTAAACTAAAATTCTTTTAATCACAAGGTTTCCGTAGCTACCTTATTTAGAAAGTAGTAGAACATTTACATTTGGTGACCTTTTTTTAGAAATATGGGCGTCAAGTTACTATCTACATTTTTTTTTCCCTAGTATCACCTCACACAGTTCTAAAAGTATCCCATAGCCAAAAATTAAGTAATAATATAAATAGTACTTTATTTTGAAGCTACGTCCTTTTTTCTTTATGCCTTTTGTAGCCAATATACTTTAATCGTTGAAAAAAAAGGTGACAACCCTAGCCCGGTCACAAAACAGTCGCTTGGCGATGCAAATGTCCGCGGGAGTGAATTTTGGAAAACGTCTGTATTGTTTATAACCAAATTTGTTTATAGCACAGACACATACATTTGATTTAATAGTGCGATTGGCACTTGAATTGAATTTTTCGTAGTATTCTGTACGAGTTTATCATGTTTCCTCAAAACAAGCATTGTTCTTACGTTCGCTCGTCATTTCATAGTACATTGCAAATTATGACTGAAAACGAAACTTAAGCGTGCAAAGAAAAGGGCAATGTATATATGTTCTTAATATAAAACAATATTTTGACTATATATATTATTTTAAATATAATTCCTAGTATGAATACTATGAAACTTCCTCATTTGGTATGGTACTTCGATGATATGTATTTTTGCTTGCGATTTTGCATTTAACTTATAATCATTCTTATTTTATTTAACAGCAAGTTTACCATCTCTCACCTGACCGTCTCCTGAAAGTTCAAAAAATCACACAGTCATGTATGGAGACGCACAAGGCCGATCCAAATATTTTGAGAAATATCCTCGACGCAACACTTGTTCCTGATGATGCCAGCAAAAACTTCCTGTACTGCTTCGCCTTGGGTGGTAATTTCATAAACGAAGAAGGCCATTTCAACATCCCCAGAATGTTGGATCTACTAGGAGATCATCCGCTAAAGGAACCCTTCGCAGAACAACTCGCCATATGTAACAAAATAACTAAGGAGAACCCTGTCGAGACAACGTATGCAATGAACCTGTGTTTCAACAACGATGGCCCCGTTGTATTCGCGATATAAGAATTATGATACGGATAGTATGCAAACAATGAATAATTGTCATTATGAGAACCGTATTTTACTTTGGGGAAATTAAACGGAAATAATAAAAAAACCAAGATCCCATTATTTACCCATACGTTGCTTTTCCCTATCGCCTTTCCGCTTAATTATTAATATATAAATACAAACAAACAAACATACATATATACATACATTCGAAAAGTATTTCCCTACTTCTGAAGTATTCGGGTAAAAATAAGGCAGCGATTAACACTGCTCTTGTTATGCGGAAAAAGGGTGCCGGCGCTGCCACCGGCGTTAAATCAGAAAAGGTTCTATCAAATTTAAATGATGTTTTACGCACCAACTCACCACTCGACCGAGTTGCTCGTCGAATTGGGACACACTGAAAATCAGTGGTCGTGGTTCGCCGCGGTGAGGCTGAGTGTGGACCCTTTTGTAAAGTTCTACTGCAGTAATGGTCAAATTGTGACGACCCGCGTGGCGTAGCGGTTACCATACCGGTCTGACGCGCAATAGGTCCCGGGTTCGATTCCCGGCCAGACAGGTACCGGAATGATGAGTTTAGATTCCGGTTCTGGGTCTGGGTGTTTGTGTTTTCGTCTTGTTTGTGTCCATGGTACCATGTGTTGGTTTAAAAAAATAATAATAATAATGTATACTGTTAAGTATGTCTGATTATGTGGTAGTATTTTTTAACAAATAAATATTTCTTTCTTTTTTTTAATAAAGTATACGTTACTATAAGGAAAAACGTTTGTAAGATACAGACATACAAACGATCATACATAGATATACGGACAGTGATACTAAAAGGAATAAAATATTATTATAATTGTAAGAAACGGATGTTTATTTATTTTTATAGGTGGTAGAACCGGTTTGACCGGGGAAGTACCACCGCCACACCTATTTCCAGCGTGAAGCATTTCTTACGTTTCGATGGAAGGGTGTGATAGGCGGCACACTTTTATTTGGGGCGACCATTATAGTCCTTGGGAGTAGCAACGCATCTGTAATTGACTTCAGATATGTTTTATATGAAGTTGCTTACAGATATCCATGGGCGGCAGTGGCCACTTTCCATCAGGTGGACTGCATGTTCGTTTCATAATGTCAGAAAAAAATGGAAAATGTAAAGCTCAATTCGCCTAACCAGAATTGAATGAAAATTAATTTGCAAGATATAATGACGACGATCGGCACAGGTGAAATAAAAGATTTTAAAAATACCACCGTGTTGAGAACCTCCTCCTTTTTTGGAAGTTAGTTAACAAATATGTCCTTTAAACGCATGAAAGATTGCACAACTTTTTGTGTGCGGCGACTGCTTTTTTTTAATTTAAAATTCATAAATATTTTTTCACCAGCGATTAAAATGACAATGATTACACTTATAATTATATTTTATTACTTTTAATCGCTATCTTTATATCTATGTATGTTCCTTTATATGTCTGTGTAGTGCAGATGTTTTTCTTTCTAGGAACTAATATTTCCATTCAAGATTAAAGCTATATTTAAACATGGTCAAAGCTTTTATGATTTCGTTACGACCCGCATGGCGGAGCGGTTACCATACCGGTCTGACGCGCAATAGGTCCCGGATTCGATTCTCGGCCAGACAGGTATCTGAATGATGAGTTTAGATTCATGTTCTGGGTCTGGGTGTTGGTGTATTCGTCTTTGTGTGTCCATGATACTTACGACACAGGAGACAATCCTAGTGTGGGGCTATGAATGTAGAAAGCTTGTGAGTGTGTGTATTTAACTCCGGTGGCAGCGTTGGCACACTATTTCCAGCATAATAAAAGCAGTGTTAAGGACTATTGTATTCATGTTTAAAGGGTGTCGGAAGGTAAACACATTTACCGGAGACGTTTCAAGTTTGTCTACAAGAATAGCAGAGCAACTGTGGTCAACTTCTGAAATGTAGAAGAATTTTAGTCTTGCCCGGAGTTGGCCTTAGGGCTCCATGGAATCCATCACAGTAGCCTCTTTCTAACAGGTAGATTGAATGCTCATTTTCTACTTCTAAAAATTGATTTATATACTACATACTACTGATGACTTTACAGAAGTAAAAACATACAGAGAGGTAATAGCCTAATGGTTGAAACACGGTCTCTCGATCAAGGATCCGACGTTAGCATTATTAGTTTTGTTGTCACTACTTTATGGTGCGTTACAACATTGTGAGAATACGTACCTAACTTAGACTGCTTTAAAAAAGTTTTCAAAATTGTATGAAGTCCACCAATTCGTCCTTGGCCAGTGCTATGAACAATGGCATAAATCTCAAGGCAAATAAAGGCAGTTGGACAGTAATGGGTTGACAAGAACCACCTAGTTTTTTAACGGTATTTCCGCTAAATGAATGACAATTAATTTCTAATAGTCAAATACATAAATTAGTAAATTTGGAGGTCTCCAATTTTAAGGATTCTAACTTTGGAACAACGAGTATACGAGAAGCCACAACTCATTTTTCATGGCTATCTAAGTTATTAAATATACATAAAACGTCTTAATTTCATCTCCATAAAACTTATTTCCTAATTAATGATGCTATATATTTTTTTTATTATTTACCTAGTCTTCTTGAGTATCTAGTAAAATATAATAGTTATTTTTATAACTGAGGTATAAAATAAAAAGAATTCATATTGGAAGACAATTATTCGCAAAGTCATTAACTTAAACAGTCGTCTTCAGCGTGGTTTAAGCACTAAAAATGTACTTATCTACAATTTTGTGTACTGCTGCGATCCTCGCTTCAGCTGCAGCACTGAAGCAGGTATGTATTCTTACATACGGTGTTTTTCAATTTCCAACGACCCTAATTTGTCTAATAACAGAAATGTTAAGCACTGTTGTGTTCTGAAAGGTGTGGTAAGGGAGACATACTTATGCGAGGCATCAAACTTAGTTCTCCGGGGTAGCAACTCACTTGTGCTAGCCTCAGTAAAACTCTTATCTTATCTGGGGTTGATCATATACATTTGTCCATTAAATATGTATCAACTAACAAAACATCGATATTCTCATGGGAATGAGAGAGCTCGGTAAAAAGTAGCCTATGTCACTCTCCGCCCTCCTATCTCCCAGTATGTAAACCTCATATAATAGCTATATGGCGACGTGAAAGAGGAACAAATAAACAAACTTTCACATTTATAATACTAGTAAAGAGTATAGATTGCACATAAAAACCTTCCTCTTAGACACTCTATCTATTAAAAAAAGTATTAAAATCCGAAGCGTAGTTTTAAAGATCATAATTATAAGCATACGTAGGAACACACGCTTATTTGGCGTTAGTGTAGTCTATCATTCCATTCGTGTTTTGACTAATGCCAAATGATGGAAAATCGATACGGTTAGACGATCAGTCCAGACTGACAATATACTGAAAAAAATACGACAAAGTCGCCGTTTGGATACAAGCCGCAATAGACGTGTTAGTAGCCTAGCTAGGTAACCAAAGCCCCCGAAGACAAAATAAACTTTGACTCAAAGCTAACAAAAACTATAAAAATAGTTTGTTCCGTAATTGTCCAATTTTTTTTGTAGGATGACGAGAGCATTATTGCGAAAATCAGACTGATAGACACATGGTCTGAACTGATGGAAATTGAATATATTTTAGACTAGAATCGACGCGATTTCGTTCGCGCAGACTATAATGTAATCTATCCAACCATTATACATTTGAGCACTACTCCTGGACATTTTTTTTACTCTATTATCAATAGGTATTACAGTGTATGCAATGAGAAAAAATTTTGTGCAAAATTTTTGACACTTTGAATCACATTACTCAAGTTTTAGCAAAGACGCCTTATATATTCTAGTAATAAAAATAGCCTATGTTTCTCAGGGTTAATGTAGCATTCTAATGGTGAAAGAATTTTTAAAATCGTTTCAGTAGCTTTTAAGTTAATTCATGACAAACATACAAAAATACAACGTTTTCTCTTTATAATATTAGTATAGATAATATTAGTCAGTCCCTTTTGAATGACATAAAGCTGATGGGAGTGTGATCGTGTAACCTGTTTGAGTCATTCTCGCCTTAATCACCGTTCGTCTCATTTTATCAAGACGCGTCGGAAGGTTTGATACCCGCGCTACGTTCGGCCCGGCTTCGGTGCCAATCATAATAGAAATGGAATTTAGTATGTTTATGGAAGCACTGCCGCATTTGTGAGGTAAAACTCCCTCTTTATATTCTAATCTATTAGGCTTATTACAATATAAAGTAGTAGGAGAGTCCTCCAGGGAAAAGAGGCATTTTCCATTTTCGCAAACGCAATAATTAAAGCCCTTAAGGGTTTAATATACATATTAACCCTTATTTGTTATACATTTTAGTACAAGTTTATTCTATTCTTTATAAAAAATACTGCTATTACTCGACGAAAAAAGTGAATTTGTTAATGATTTTTATGTATTATACACAGATTATATTTTTCAGGAGATATACAAACTACCGCAAGATAAAGTACTTGCCGCACATAAAATCTCGGAACCTTGTGCGAAAGAAATTAATGTTGACCCTAAAGAATATTTCGGCAAACTCATCGATGGAACAATGCCACGAGATGTTGAATCTTCCAAGACGTATATGTATTGCTTCACACTTAAGGGAGGGTTTATAGAAAAAGATGGCCATATCGTTGTTGATAAAATAGCCTCACTTCTTGGAGATCATCCATTGGTGGAAGAATTTAAAGAAGCTCTCAGAAATTGCAATAAGATAACGAAAGAAAATCATCTCGAAACCGTAATGGCAATGAATACTTGCATTGTTGACACTGCACCCGTAAAACTTGTTTTGTAATCAATTAATATATGTATGATTGCATTATTTTACATTATTTTCTTCATCCCTGCCAAACATTCAAAAACATTATCAGATTTTTGTGAAATATACAATATTAACACACATGATATCTATCAAATTATGGGTTAGGTCAAAACTAAGTAAATGTGAAATCGTTAGTTTATACATACTTTTTAACAAAAAATATCAACCGACTTCCATGTCAGAATTTTTTTTTTAAAAAAATTGGTACTTAGTACAACATATTTTGCTGGATGACGGTGACGAAACTATGTCCTATATGAGCGCCGACCACCACCTTTCGAATAAAAAAAATCCAATTCGTTTCACCCAGTCCGGAGTAAAATACAGACGAATTGAGAACTTCCTCCTTTTTGGAAGTCGGTTAAAAATAAATCTCCACATTTTGATGAATTATTGTTTTAATACAAACATCATTCGACGAATAAAAAGGTACAGTTAATATCAAAAATAGCCATGGAACCTATCGTGTTAATCGTCCTCGTAGCACATGACTATTTTTTCATTATCTTTAGGCAGTTTTCCCACCAACAGCGAAAGAACGACTAACTATCGGCTACTTTCTCGCTCAGGAAACGTACAATAGATATTACAATGTCTATGTTCTATACAATGTTTGGGTTATAATGGTGGTTTTTTGAACTCAACAACTTTGAACAAGATTATACTTGAGTTATGGGTATCAGTGCTCTCACAAAAATATTGATCGAAATTTATACATTGCATCTAAACGTTCATGGTGAAACAGCGAAGTGTACAATTAAAGGTAAGTACCTTAATTTATTTATTATTTAAACGACGTTTGTGTTTATGCACGTGTGTGAATGTGTGCGTGTGTGTGACAGAGTGTATATTTTAACACACTGATATTTTTATAAGTTGCTCAGTCACGTCATAGTTTTTCGACTGTAACGAACTGCTGACTACTTATAATTACGTGTAAACAAAAAAGATGCATATACAAATAGTTGATCGCTGTTCATACCGCCGGCGAGGACTAGCTTCACTAGTTTGTCGCTGAGCGACAAAAGCTATGAAACATAACGCTCGCTCAGCGATCAGAACTCACACCGAGAGAGCAACCGGAGGCCATTTCTCTACAGTGCTTAGACGCCGCGAGCGAGTAAAAGGAGTAATCGCAGGTTTCTCTGTCTTAAATATAAACTAATAAATAGTTCACTACGAAAGTAAATCCAAATTCAACATACCCGCCATCAAAGAAAAGTAGAAGATTACATATATTTGTACAAAATATCCAACGGGTAATGAGTAAAATGGGTATCAATTGAAAGAGCTTAGTTTGTGGAACACAATACACTACGATAAAATATCAAATCCAAGATGGTCGGCATAAAAAAATTGAAGATTACATATTTTTATACAACCTACCAAATATGGGTATAAAATGAAAGGGTTTTGTTTGTAGATTATAATACATTACAAAAATAGAAAAATCCTAGATGGCCGGCATCAAAAAATGGAAGATTACAGATTTAAGTACAGCCAACCCAATATAGGTATCAAATGAAAGAGAATTGGGTCCTAGGAGGAACAAGATTAAGAAAATAAAATAATAAAAAAAAAATATTAAATAAACAAGCTTTTATTTCAATGCACTGAAAAGAAATAAATAAACATTGTAGTAGTCAAACACATCATTTAGTTACATCGTAAATTTTTCTATCATATAAAAGCTTGTCGCGAGAATCGTTCCGAAAGTCACAGATCTATTTCTGAGTAAATCTAATGTGGATAACCCATCAACAAGCTCTTACATGATAAAAAATTGTACCCTGTAACTTAATGTTGGGTTTGACCCCAAAATTGTACCCTGTAACTTAATGTTGGGTTTGACCCCAACATTTAGTTACAGGGTAAAATTTTCTATCATGTAAGAGCTTGTTGTTAGGTTATCCACATTAGATTTACTCAGAAATAGGTCTGTGACTTCCGGAACGATTCTCGCGACAAGCTTTTATGTGATAGAAAATTATACGATGTAACTAAATGATGTGTTTGACTACAACAATGTTTATTTTTTTCTTTTTAGTGCATTGAAACAAAAGATTGTTTAAATATATTTTTCAATATAAATTTAAGATAAACATTATTTTAACACATCGCTTTAACTAGCTTGGGTTGTATCTTTGAATGTAGGTAACGGAATTTTTGAGCTCATTTTTCACAAGTTTCTAGAAGCTAAATCAAATTTAAACTTTGCACACGTATCAAAAACCGATGACAACGCAATAATTTGATAACAATTATTATATTTTGATCAATCATATGGAGACCACAGGGTGGTTCTTTCTAAAAAAATTTAAATCAATAATAAATTTCCCGATTTATGAGTTTGTCAATGTCTAAAAAATCAAAAACAAATAATTGACTTAAAAACTAAAAAACACGCTTTATTGCTAATCGAATTAAAAACTATAAAATAATTGACTACCCGCGTGGCGGAGCGGTTACCATACCTGTCTGACGACTCATCTAAAATGAGTTTAGATTCGTGTTCTGGGTCTGGGTGTTTGTGTATTCGTTTTGGGTGCGTCCACGGTACCCACGACACAGAAGAAAATTCTAGTGCGGGGCTATGAGTATAGAAAGCGTGTGTGTGTTAATTCTTAATGACAAAGAGTTTATATATTACAGTAGTAGAATATGAAACAATCAATCATAATAAATCGCCTCGGAATAAAATTATAATAATATCCAAGTTATAAAAAGAATAATTAGTTTTTAATGTGTTTCGGCTAGTTTTTATTTTGAAAATTCAAAATCTTTTTTGTAATGATAATGATTGCTAACAGTCGTAATAATATTTTTCGTATATCTATATTTATGTTCCTTCATACGTCTGTATATTGCAAACCTTATTCTTTAAAACTTAAGATAGATAAAAATAAAAATACCACTAGTATTTTCATTAATTATCATTAAAGTAATAGTACAATACGGTAGAACCTCATGTGATTTGTCTGTGGCCCAGCATCGACACATTTTTTTCAGCATAATAAAGGCAGTGTCAACTGCTGCTATTTATATAAGGGTGCCTTGGAAAATGATTTTGTTTTAAAGGTGTAATAATGACTACTATCTTCTCTGTAATAAAGACTACTACTATATAAGAATACTTATCTGCGGTGTTTTACCGCATCTGTGGGTAATTTCTGCGGTCAATTATGATTCTAAAATAATCTAGAATTACGTCATCACAGCTGTCACTTGCGAAAAAGTGGACTGCATGCTAATTTTCGACTTCTTAAATTTAGTGGATATTAGTGTAATATCCACTAAATTTTAGGAGTCGAAAATACTGAGAAATTCTCGATTTAGGGTTCAAGGTTGATATTAGAACACTTATTGCTAGCAAGAAGTTTTGCGATTCGATAGAAAGGTGTGGTTGCACTCACTTTTATATGAGGCGATCATTTCAATCGTCGAGAGACTTCAGATAGAAACCTTCTTCTATGTGAAGTTTCTTACACATTTCCATGAGCGACAGTGGTCACGTACAATCAGGTGGACTGCATGCTGGTTTGCAACTTCAATTATTGCTGCTTTATAGTGAAAAAAACCTGTATACCAGAAACTCCTTGAAAAAAGTTCGCTAAAGTGTGAGAAGTCCACCAATTTGTACATTTTTTTTTTGTTTTCGAGGGGGAAACCTTCAAAAGGTACCCGACGCCGTGGGAGCAACGCCGGGTTATGTGGAATTTTTACCTCACTAAAACCCCCTCGGTGGCCATCCTCAGCGCTGCGTGCAGGACTCCGGGATCTCCAGTGGAACACAACCGGAATCCTCCGAGCGCGATGCCTCATTCGGGCTCTTCCCAGTGAGCATTTGTACTCTCTGCACCTCCTGGTGTTTACGACGGCGTGCGGCCACACATGCCGTCGTCCTACCCGGGTCGCTTGGGTAAACGTTTCGAGCTCCCACTCTTACTGCCCCCAATCCCGGAAGCCCTTTTTAGTCGCCTCTTACAACAGGCAGGGTATACCATAGCCCTATTCTGGTCCTGGAACCACAGGGACAACCAATTCGTACTTGGCCAGCGCAATGTACGATGGCCCAAAATCCTCTCATTTTGTTAGACAACCCGTGCTCAGCAGTGGAACAGTAACAAGTTGACAACAAACTCCTAGTGTTTTACTTTATTGGCGTTGAAGCAATCAATTTCTAACACTTAAATACATAAATTAGGTAAATCGAATGTTCTCAACTGTTAGGGTCCGAAGCCTGGACCATCAATAAGAGTAGCCACTATTGCTTTTTAAGGCTATATTAATATTTAAGTATAAATTAACATATCTATCTCATACCACCAAAACGTTTATTTCATAATTAATGATGTTATCTATATTTTTTACATAAATTACCTAGTGTCCTTGAGTACGTACTGAAATATGTAATACCTAATTATTTTTATAGCAGAAGTATAAATAAAAAGGATGCATGGTGGAAGAAAATTGCTAGTAAACTTATTAAGTTATACAGACGTCTTCAGTGTAGTTCAAGAACTAAAAATGTATTCTACCATAATTTTGTGTACTGCTGTGATTCTCGTTTCAGCTGCAGCATTGAAACAGGTTGGTATATTTTAAGTGCGGTCTTTCAATTAAATATTTTATTGAAATAAATAAAATATTATCTCTATTTTAGTTTTAATATATTTATAACATACCTATGTCTAAAAACAAATTTAGTTGTTTTGCCTAATCATAGCAGTCTTAAACTCTGCTGCGTTCTGGTCTGAAAGGTTTTGTAAAGGTCACATAAGGGAAGTACGGACAAGATGACAGGGTGTTTTGAGTTTAAATCATACTTATTTATTTAACGTAATTATAGCCACGTTCATTGGCCTTGACTCATCTTAGGTTCATTGACTGTCAATAATACAGCATTTTTATTTATTAGAAACTATAATAAATTAAAAAAGAAACCAATCACAAAAACCATTTTGTCTGTATACTACGGACGAAATGACATACAAAGTAATGGCATAATAACGTACTAAAATTTTAAGAACACAATTCGTAAGTAGAACCGGATCGTTTGCTATATTTTAAATGTATTGAATACTTTTTATCCTTCTTGCAAACACGTCTTTGTTTATCTACCCTAATACTTGGTGCTAGTTCAAAGGTGCCGGTGGGATTTTCAGTAACTAGTTAATTTTTCATGTTTTAATTAGGAAATACAATAAAATTTCAAGCCATTCTTGTCTAGCACGTTTCTTTTTCTTGTTGAAAGGGATATGTACCATTTTTTCGGCTAGTTCAGGGGCCTGGAGTGATATACGCGTCAATTCTAAAAGTCGTGTTTTTAAAAGCCTTATGTGTTCTACTAACTCCTGCTCAATTTCAGTTGAAAACGTTTTTTTGATACTTCCTAATCCTTTAAAGTTAGACTCTGAGGTTATGTTCCTATCGAGTACATGTCTTCTGAGCGTGGACTGAGGAATACAAAGCGTGGCCAAATCTCAGCCTATTTACCTTTGTGATTTAATAGACTGCCGATTTGTTTTTCTTTCATAGTTTGTGGCATATCGCCTAAACACAATGAAAAATGAATTTTTAGAACATTCACGTACAAAACACATACCATGTCGTTTTATCCATTATGTATGTCATTTTGTCCATATGTAAACCAAAACCAATACAAAACCACAGATCCATTAAACAACTAACAATTGCAATCAATTTAGCTGGAATCACTATATAATGTCAGAGTTCATCGATTATCATTGAAACAATTACGAATTTATAACAAATCACGCTTTCACGCTTTCTACACTCATAGCCCCACAGTAGGATTTTCTCCTGTGTCGTGGGTACCATGGACACACACAAGACGAAAACACAAACACCCAGACCCAGAACACAAATAACCCATCAAAAAGAGAAGAAGACCATCTGCAAAGTATCTAAACTTTAGTAGGCACAAAACACATTCGAGTTGGTTACTGCAACGCTATTGTGGCCAATCTAATCCTGGGATTACAGGAACATCAATACTTCAAACACTTTGAGATCTTTCCAACGATAAAAGAGAATGAGTTTAACTAAGAGGCTTCTTCCATTTCAAGAAACGCAATAAATAAAGTGCTAACTATTAATAGACATATTATCCTGCATCACTTTCACGTTTAGTAGAAATTTAATCTATCCTTTATTTAACATATTATATTGTCTTTATCCTTCACTTGAAGGAATATGGTATGTAGTATAGTGTATGGTGTATAGTTGTATGTATGTATATATTTATGTATGTATTTAAAGCATTTTTTATTTTGTTCTTTTTTTCTTAAATTTCCACCTGCCGCAAATTTTCCAGCCACCCAGGGTTGACTGGCAGAGAATGCCATCAGGCATTAAGTTTGCCCTATTGTAACTTTTATTTTATAGAGGTGCAATAAAGAAATAAATAAAAAAAATAAAAAAAAATATAGTGATTTTGTTAAGATAATGGCTTTTTAAATTATACACTGTTTTTTTCAGGAAGTATACATACTACCGCCAGAAAAAGTATTAGCCGCTCATAAAATCTCGGCACCATGTGCGAAAGAGATTAACGTGGACCCTAAAAGCTACTTCGCCAAAGTTCTCGATGGAACAGTTCCACGAGATGATGAATCTTCCAAGAAGTATTTGTACTGCTTCACGCTTAATGGTGGATTTATAGAAAAAGATGGTCATATCGTTGTTGACAAATTAGCTTCGCTTATTGGAAATCATCGATTGGTGGAAGAATTCAAAGAAGCTCTTAGAAATTGCAATAAAATAACGAAAGAAGATCATATCGAAACTGTAATGGCAATGAACTCTTGCATACTTGATACTGCACCTGTCAGAATATCTTTGTAATGGAATAATATATGTATGAATGCATTATTTTATATTAATTTCCTTGTCCCTATCAAACATCTATATATATTGGGAATATGATATTTTCCCAAAATAAAAGTAGCCTATACGTATATCCAGCTAACTCCCCACCAAATTTATGAAAATCGCTCCAGCCGTTTAGATATGAAGAATTAACAAACATACCCATTCACAAACTTTCGCCTTTATAATATTAAGTATAACTTTACCTAAGTATAAGGCAGACGAGCCTTCAAGTTCGACATTATCATTAAGTAATGTTCCTTCCTTTCCTTGTCCACCAATTCGCACTGTCCACCAATTCGCACTTGGCCAGCGCGGTGGACTATGGCCTAAACTCTCTCATTCTGGGAGAAGACCCGTGCCCAGCAGTGGGCCAATAATGGGTTGATGCGAATGTTCCTTCAGTTTATAGAAAACGGTCATAATTTTTAATAAGCACGTAATTTTAAGGTATGGTTCCAAATTTTCGGGATTCAAATCCTCCATGGCCATATTTTTTGGTTTATTAAAATACTATAATTATACCTTTACAACACAAAAATGCATAACTTATCTATTTTTTACATAAATTTGTATTTTAATTAAATAACATATTACCATTTCAATTTTTGACACTCGAATGATAATTAATTCAACAACACAGGTATAAAATAAAGAGTATGCATATTACGAGATAATAAATTCGTAAATTTACTAATTGGGGAAGACGTCTTCAGTGCTCAAGAATTAAAAATGTATTCAATCACAGTTCTGTTTGCTGTTATAATTCTTGTTTCAGCTACAGCATTTAAACAGGTTGGTATTACTTTTCATAATTGGAAGTGACAAACGACCATGCAGTCCACCTGATAGTAAGTAGCCACGGTTAGAAGGTGGTAGAACCAGTGTAGTTCGAACATGGACGGACTACTGCCACACCTATTTCTAGCGTGAAGCATTTCTTACGTTTCGATTGAAGAGTGTAGTTGCCGGCACACTTTTATATGAGGCGACCATCATAGTCATCGGGAGTAAGCAACGCATCTGTGATTGATTTCAGATAGAACCCATGTTCTGTATGAAGTTTATTACGGATGTTCATGAGCGGTAGTGACCATCAGATAAAAAAAACCGCCCATCAATAAGCGACTACATACAGATCGGAGAATCCATCTGAAATCGGTCATAGATGCGTGGCCACTCCCGATATTTAAGATGAGCGATTTATCTGAAAGTGAGCCGGCTACCTGGAACTATGCTGGAATTATTTCACACTAGAAATAGATGTCGTTGTGGTACCTTCGATTGAAACATAAGGGTTCTTACCAGCTTGGCAAAATGTATCTATTTCAAGTATGGCTTGCTTTCTACAATTTGTATTGTTTCTTTCAATTTCAGGTTTAGTTTAGATATTTTTAACGGCACGTAACATTCGCTTGGGCTGCAAACGTCAGCATTGAGCGTTGTAAAAATTTGCTACAATCTGTAGGAAAGTTTTGTTGCCTTTTACGATAAGATATATACATTTGTTTGTGCTGCTCCATTTCACGTGTTTCTGTCATTAAAAAATAAGAAACATTTTGATAAAAATACATAATTTTTCAGGAAGTATACAAGCTCCCGCCACACAGAGTGCTGGCCGCACGGAAAATTTCGATACCCTGTGAAAGAGAGCATAACGTTGATTCTAGCTACTTGTCCAAAATTGCTGATGGGACACTTCAACACGACGATGAAACCTCCAAGAAATATCTATATTGTTTCACATTTAAAGGTGGTTTTGTAGACGAAGGCGGCCATTTAGTTGTTGAGAAAACGGCCTCGTACCTCGGAGCTCATCCACTTGTAGACGAATTTAAAGAAGCTCTCAGAAATTGTAATAAAATTACGAAAGAAAATCATCTGGAAACTGTGATGGCAATGAATGCCTGCATTAAAAACACTTCTCCTGTCGTATTTTCTTTGTAATCGAATAAAACATGTGCTGTCGCATCAAAGGCTATTATTCTCCTTTTTCTCATATTCAACTCTATTGAAATAACGTATTTAAATAAGTAATTATTATAAAAACAAAAATCCAACTGCTAAAATTTAAATTTGGTTTTTCATATAATACCTTATTTAATTTAATATTTTTTTTATAGTATGTTCCAAACAGTAACATAAAAGTGTTATAAATTGAATATTTCTGTAATGACCCATTTATTAGCTTTCATTTGATACCAATATTGTAATAATAATAAAAACTAAAGTCCCTCCCCCCCCTCCCTTTTCTTTGAATACAGGCGCCATATTGCAACCTACGTCACTCTCCAAACTAATAATAAGTCGATTACAAGGATAAGTCATACATTACAGTCCGTAAAGCCGTTTGGGCTGCAATGCGTGCCAAATAAATATACATACATAGGTACATACAAACATACATACAAACATATATACATACGTACATACATAAATACGCTCGAAAAACATCACCCTCCTTCTGACGCACTGGAGTAAAAACAATTATCATGCTTATAATTGTTTTTATTGCTTATTGAATAAGTTTATGTTCGCATCAACCCATTATTGGCCCACTGCTCGGCACGGGTCTTCTCCCAGAATGAGAGAGTTTAAGCCATAGTCTACCGCGCTGGCCAAGTGCGAATTGGTGGACGAAGTTTATGTTAATCTATACTAATAGTATAAAGAGGATAACATTGTATGTTTGTTATGAATTAACTTAAAAATCACTTCATCGATTTCAAAAAATCATTTACCACTTGTATACTACATTATCTCTATGTAACGTAGGTTATATTTCCATCCATCCATCCATCAGCCTTTTGATGTCCACTGCTGAACATAGGCCTCCCCTAAATGGCGCCACTCCAACCGGTCCTGTGCCCTCTGAATCCAACGGTTTCCCGCTGTCTTCTTCAGGTCATCGGTCCATCTGGTAGGGGGGCGACCTGTACTCCTTTTGCCTAAAAAAGGCAAAAGGAGTACAGGTTATATTTATTACTGGAAAAACGAAGGAATCCTTGCTATAACTTCAGAAACATGAACAAAAGTGTAAAAAAGTGTTTAAAAATATCTTTCATCCCATACGATGCGAAAACTGTTACGAAAACCTTCGCAATACTCTGTATCCAACTATCGTAATTATGTCACTATAACCACTTTTTAAATTAAAAAAGTTAATAAAAAAGATGATCAAATTCAGTCCACGATTACAATATCTTCGTAACAATTCTAGCCAAATGAATTATTCCATATCCAAAACTTTTTCAATACCTATAAATAACTTTTTGAATTACTCAAATCGGACATTCCATTCCGAAGATATTACGAATTTAGGAAATAAACACTGACACCGCCGCTGCCGCAAAATTATCAGGTGGCCTCAAGCAAAGCAGCCTTTAAGGAGTCATATCCCGTTAGAATAAAAACAATGATTTTAATCACATGTCCAAGAGTGGATATCAAACGTATGATGGATGGATGCATTACATTACACTCTACGCGAACGAAGTCGCGTGGGTTCTGCTAGTCAAAGATATATTGGAAATATCTTCAGTTATTAAAGAAATCTAGATATTTAAATAGATAAAACTGCGAAAAAACCTAATCTAGAAAAATATCTACATAATACGAGATAAAACTTAAAATAAATATGATGTATATTACCTGGAAAGTTATAATTATCATCATATTATACAGTCATGAAGCTCTTTATTATTTTAATCCCTCTTATAGGACGTGAGTAAATTTTACATTTCATTTTTATAAAACAACAATATTACGAGTTTGTGTTATTCAAAATTAAGTGCGCTCAAAATATATATTTCAGGGTGGTAGAACTAGTGTAGTTCGATTGGAGAAGTACCACCGCCACACCTATTTTTAGCGTGAAGCATTTCTTGCGTTTCTATAGAAGGGTGTGGTTGCCGGCATACTTTCTCATGAGGCGACCATCATAGTCCTCGTGAGTAGCAACGCATCTGTGATTAACTTCAGATGGAACCCATGTCCTGTACGGAGTTGATAACAGATGTCCATGGGTGGTAGTGACCACTTACCATCAGGTGGACTGCATGCTCGTTTGCTACTTCAGTCAGATAAAAAAATACAAATTTCTTCTTTAGTAGGAACTTAACTACAAAAAAAATAGATTTCTGTGTTATTCAAAAGTAATTCCGTAGAATATATGAAGGAGTAAATACTATCCTATCAAAAACACTTTCACTGTAAAAGTAGCACCAAGTTCAAAGTCATAAAATTGTTGAAAAACAATCAAAAATTTTACAAAAAGTTATGAAATACAAGCACAAAAAACCCAAGTTATGATTTTTTGATAATTTAATATTGAAAAAGTTTTGTTGAAACCTTAAAACTTAACAAAAATCGAACTTGGCGTGCGTCCTTGAGAACCTCAATTTTTTAGGATACTATTCATCATGTTAGTTATTACCATTTTAAATGTATAGGAATACACTCTGTTTCTCTAATTGCTATTTATTTTTGTTTCTGAAATTTACAGTTTGTTCTGGCAACGCCATTCTCCTGGTGCCAGGGGACAACAGTCACTATATTGAAGGCGAAAGTCGATATATTTGGATGCCGGACGCCAATGCCAATCCACATCTTGTAGATCTTCAAGCGCCAGTAGATGCAAAGTTATTGAGCTCGAGAGCTGGCTCTAAAAATCAATACTGGCTGTACACCAGGTTTGTTTGCTATGTTTAAGATTTTTTTTATATAGTTTGGAAGTAGCAAATAAGCAGCATGTTCACCAGATGGTAAGTAATCTGTACCGCTGAAATACATATGCAAACTACTTCATATAGAACAGAGATTCTATTTGAAGTCGATTACAGATGTTGCTACTCTCGAGGAAAATAATTGTCTCATATAAAAATGAGCCGGCAACCAAAACCTTCCACCAACCGCAAGAACTGCTTCACACTAGAAATAGTTCAGGTACTTCCTCGGTCGAACCATACTTGTTCTACCACTTTGCATTTAACTGAAATTAACTGGCCTACCATTTAAATAGACATCATTTTCTTCCAGGCTAAACCCTGATACTGCTCAAGTGATCACCCATGGAGACGAGGACAGCATTCAGAACTCTAACTACAATGCCACTAAACCTTTGATGGTCATAGTGCACGGATGGAACAACAACGGCAACTCAGACTTGAACCCTCTTATAACTTCCTCGTATCTTGCCGTTGAAGACGCTAACGTCATTGTTGTGGATTGGAGTGAGGCTGCTAATACCTTGTATACAGTCTCGGTATTTAATGTTCCCAGTGTTGGGCAATATCTTGGCAACTTCCTCGTATGGCTAATAAACACCACGGGAGGGGACTGGAATAAGGTACACTTGACTGGACACAGTCTGGGAGCTCATGTTGTGGGAAATGCAGGACGTACCGCCGGAGGACTGCCAAAACGTATTACGGGTGAGTTAAGTCAAGTAATTTTAATTGCGTTTTGTTAAAAACTTCAAGAAAAATAATCTTACTTAATATAATATCTTTTGACTCATATCTAATAATTTTGCCCAGTTTATGTCCGGTAATGGCAGTCTAAAGGCTTGTGGACTACTTATATATTTAATGAAATATATGTCTAGTGAAATGTTAGTGATTAGTGGAATACCAGGTGGTCCAAAATTGATAATGTATCTTCATTAGGAATGGACCCTGCTGGCCCACAATGGGGCGGCAACTCCAACGCTCTGAACACCAACGACGGCCAGTACATCGAGGCCATTAATACCGATGGTGGAGTGCTTGGTATCTTTGACCCTATTGCCCACGCGAACTTCTACCCGAACGGTGGCAGGAATCCTCAACCCGGCTGTTGGGTCAGCATTTGCTCTCATGGACGTGCGCCAGAGCTCTTCGCGTCGAGTGTACTCCCTAACCACTTAACTGGTCGCCTATGCACCGATATTGATCAAGCTAACAACGTCCAGTACACTGGTGAAGCCTTTAATATGGGTAACAGTGTCTTGAGCAAAACAGGGTAAGAAAAAATCTCCGTAGTCCCATAAAACGTCATAGCCTATCAAATTGCAAATTACACAATCACATTGAATTTACATTTAATATTTTACAAATCAAATCAACAAATATAATTATGTACTCTTAATTACACTTACAATAAATGACGGAAATCTGTAAAATAGAAAGTTGGCTACAACAAAATTTAGGTTCAATACACAGTTAATATCAATCAGATTTAACCGTAAATGATATCTCGTAACGTCTAATGAAACGCACCCATAGTAATGTTTTATTTCGTTTATGATTTATGTGTTTGATACAAACGCACGGTAGTGTGTTATGTCTTTTTAGTTGATTTTATAATTATGCATTATTTGAAAAAAATATTAGTATTCCGTACTCCTTCTCTACGTCAACTATAAACATGCCAAATTTCATACTCCTCCGTCCACGGCAAGTATGTTATAAACGTACCCCATGTTTTTGCTTAACGTATTAATTTATAAATTTTTGTTACAGGAGGGGCATTTACGGCTTGACGACAGGCAGCAATTAGCCATACTAAAAATAAAATATTATATTGATATCTAAAATACTAATCAGATATTATTAGAAAATAATATTTAAATCAGATTACGTTTATTAGTATTCAATTCCCTATTTGCAGGTTAAATCTTGCTTTCAATATAACATTATCGGGCTTTATCTTGTAATTACATAATAAGTGTGCCTACAGTCCACCAGATGGAACGTGCCGCCGATTTATATCAACATGTAATCAGCTTCGAGAAAATATCCGATAGGAACTCTACCGGCCGTCGATCACCGATCCGGTGCTGATAACGATAATATCGGTACACTCATCGATGTTTTTCTATATCGATTGGTACACTAGATCTGAGCAAATTATTAAAATTATATCTTATCGTAATTTCATATTCAGATTACAACTTAAACTTAAAACTGATTCTCATTTAAGAAAAACTAATGTCGCTTGGACTTCGTAAATTTATAAAAAGGACGAGGAGAGTCGAAATATAGGAGAAAGGAAAAAATATAATATAGGAAAAACTAAAGGTCAAAGGAACCTGGACTAATAAAATCTTGCATTTAGGTACGTGTCGCAAATTCTAGCATTCTTTCGTAAACAAACGGAATCGACAGTTTACAAGAATGTAGTTAGCAAAATACCTTACGGTAAATGCCAAGTGCCGTCGTTTAAAAATATTACAACTACAAGTTACATATTTTTGCGGCACTATTTTCGAATTACTATTACATTTATCCGCGCATACGGTACTTGTTTGATATTTCGATTATAACGCATGTCCGATTAAACAAACAATAATCTACCTGTTTCAATAGACGATTTGTCTTCGGATTGAACTTAAAAATTAATTAACGGGTATGTGAAATACCATGAAAGATAAAAAAGAACATTCACCATGGGTTAGACATTTATGTAAATGAAGTAGTGGATGTATTTCAGAAGACAAACATCTTAAATACTATTTTCTGAATATAAGGGTAATTTTATGTACTTTTAGTTATTTTATTTTTTTAACCCCCTACAAAGTCAAATCCTGGTTACGCCTATGCAGAAATGGGCGTAACCGAATCTTGGTTTAACTAATTTAATGTGTTAACTCAGTCTGTTAACACATCAAATTAGTTAAACCAAGATTCGGTTGGAGATATTGTATTGATAAAAAAAATTACGATGCTACAAATTTGTAGGTTTGACTATTACAAAGTTACTCTTTTTTTTCAGTGCATCGAAATAAAAGTTTATTTTTACAATATTTTTCTAATATTGTCTATATAATATTTTTATGTTCTCATTTTTAGTTGTTCCTGGACGTAATGTCCTTTCATTTGATACCTATATTGCGTGGACTGTACTAAAATCTGCAAACTTTTCGATGGCGGCCATTTTGGATTTGTTTTTTTCGTAAGGTATTATACTCTATGCGCCTATCAAATGAAAGGGGTTACCTTTTCATTTGATAGGCTCGATAGATAGGCTTGATAGATAGAGATACAGTTAGTGTCGATGAGGTGATATAAAACCTGGAAAAAAAAACGAGCTACACGTAGAGTAGATAGGTTAATTTACCACTAGTGCTAATCAATAGTTCTACCATAATAGAAAAGGATTAAAACCGCGTATCGTAAACACCCGTAACATATTATAAATGTATAAATTGCACTATAACCTTTATTTAAAATTCTATATTACATTATAATATATACCATACTACATAACTTTTTCCTTAACCTCGTTTAAATTTGGTAAATATAAACATTCAGAATGCGGTCGAAGAAAATAGACTAACAGAGGCGCCAGAAAAAGCATGTATTTCATATTCTTACTATTATTTGCATACGTCATATTAATTCCACATAAGCGCGTGATATTAAATCACAATCGACATGGAGGTGTGAAAGGCACGTGAGACATCGTGACTTCTACGGGATTAAGAGGGTGCTTATCTAAATAATATGTGGATTAAGAAATTTAATCAACAAACATTTAGCAGATAATAAATATTTTATAAGTCAAGCTACATTTGAATTAGGTGGTAGACATGAAGCTCCTACTGTTGGCAAGTTTTGCGACAAGTAAGTAATTTGGCCAAATCCATCCAAACACACTAAATCTATATTTACTTACTACCTTAATTACCATTAAATAGTCCTGTAGATCCTGTCTGATTTATTCATTTTTTCTCCGAATTTCTAGAGAAAGGACTTTCCTACACGCAAAGGTAGAATTTTAAGTAAAAGTAGCCATAACCCAAGAGTCTTGTATTGCAAACATACCTTTAGAAAATGTTTCAACTTAGTGCTTAGTAATAGCAACACATCTATGCTATAGCTTTGATACCATTGCAAACGATTGGAAGATCTCTCAGATATTTAGTTACCGTTCTGTTTAACGCAGTAACTATTCAACAAACATTGATAATTCTTAGTGATTTAATTTTGTGAAATCAGGAATAGTCACTTTTCATATTCTTCACTGCTGTTTTATCTTGATTTAGTATGCGATTTAAATTAGCAAAACCAGAATAGTCATTTTTCATATTCTTGACTGCGGTTTTATCTTGATTTAGTATGCGATTTAATTTTGCAAAATCAGGAATAGTCACTTTTCATATTCTTGACTGCTGTTTTATCTTGATTTAATATGCGATTTAATTTTGCAAAATCAGGAATAGTCACTTTTCATATTCTTGACTGCTGTTTTATCTTGATTTAGTATGCGATTTAATTTTGCAAAATCAGGAATAGTCACTTTTCATATTCTTGACTGCTGTTTTATCTTGATTTAGTATACGATTTAATTTTGCAAAATCAGGAATAGTCACTTTTCATATTCTTGACTGCTGTTTTATCTTGATTTAGTATGCGATTTAATTTTGCAAAATCAGGAATAGTCACTTTTCATATTCTTGACTGCTGTTTTATCTTGATTTAGTATGCGATTTAATTTTGCAAAATCAGGAATAGTCACTTTTCATATTCTTGACTGCTGTTTTATCTTGATTTAATATGCGATTTAATTTTGCAAAATCAGAATAGTCACTTTTCGTATTCTTGACTGCTGTTTTATCTTGATTTAGTATGCGATTTAATTTTGCAAAATCAGGAATAGTCACTTTTCATATTCTTGACTGCTGTTTTATCTTGATTTAGTATGCGATTTAATTTTGCAAAATCAGAATAGTCACTTTTCGTATTCTTGACTGCTGTTTTATCTTGATTTAATATGCGATTTAATTTTGCAAAATCAGAATAGTCACTTTTCGTATTCTTGACTGCTGTTTTATCTTGATTTAGTATGCGATTTAATTTTGCAAAATCAGGAATAGTCACTTTTCATATTCTTGACTGCTGTTTTATCTTGATTTAGTATGCGATTTAATTTTGCAAAATCAGAATAGTCACTTTTCGTATTCTTGACTGCTGTTTTATCTTGATTTAGTATGCGATTTAATTTTGCAAAATCAGGAATAGTCACTTTTCATATTCTTGACTGCTGTCTTATCTTGATTTAATATGCGATTTAATTTTGGAAAATGAGAATAGTCACTTTTCGTATTCTTGACTGCTGTCTTATCTTGATTTAATATGCGATTTAATTTTGCAAAATGAGAATAGTCACTTTTCGTATTCTTGACTGTTGTTGTATCTTGATTTAGTATGCGCCACCCAAGCAATCCCCTTGGTGCCTGTGGACAACAGCCATTACATAGAGGGATCATCACGTTACATATGGATGAGTGATGAAGAAGGTGGAATGCACTTACAAGACTTACAAAAACCCATAGACTCACATCTATTGTCATCTAGAAACGGCGCCAACAATCAGTATTGGCTTTTTACTAGGTTTATCTATGTCTTGTTCTGCTTTGTTGTTTTTTTTTATTTAACAGTCACTTCAAAGATTGCTTTCTTAAAACGATGTTCTACTTAATTTCCTATTTAATATTTACTTATGTGCGATATTTTAGGTCTAATCCAACCAACCCACAGATTATCACATACCGCAATGAAAATTCAATTAGGAACTCAAACTACTCAGAACGGAAGCCGTTGAAAGTTATAGTTCATGGATGGAGTGGGTCTGGTAACTCCTTACTGAACACAATGATAACTTCGGCTTTCCTCGAGGTCTCTGACGTCAACGTCATCGTGGTTGATTGGCGTGATCTCGCAAGTAGAATATACGTCACAGCAGCAGCAGGTGTGCCCAGTGTCGGACAATCTATAGGAAACTTTGTTGTATGGCTCATCAATACTGCTGGTGGTAATTGGGATAATGTTCATTTTGTTGGATTCAGTCTTGGAGCACATGCTGTGGGTGTTGCTGGTCGTGCAACTGGTGGAAAACCGATAAGAGTGACTGGTGAGTATATTAAAAAATATAGATCCACGTTTTCCTAGCTGTATAAACTGTTCAAAGACTGTAATTAAAAAAAACGCCAGATACCATTCTGGCGTCACATATAAAAGGCATTACATCTAATATAAAAAAATCTTGTGTCACGGTTTTAGTGTTTAAGCTTCTCCAAATCGGCTGGACTGATTTTGATGAAATTTTACATATATATTCAGTAACTATGAGGATAGATCAACAACAAATTTTGACACAACTAAACATTAAGGGTAACCACCCTTAATGTTTAGTTGTGTCAAAATTTGTCACCCCAATATTTTATTTTCATTTTTCGGACAATTTTTTTTTGGTTGTTTTTTATAGTTTGGAATTAAAAAAAAACATTTAGTCCTTAATTTTTACTCTTCTAACACCAACCCCTATTTTTTAATAGCATTTTATAATTTTTAACCCTGATCGATATCTGATCAGTGGGGTCCCGTTTTACCAAACATCCTCCTCTTCTATCCCCGCTAGGGGTCTACCGGTGTTATTTTTCATCAAGTAAACAGCACGAAGTAGGGAAAATTTCAGCCATTATTATTGTTTGTAATCGCAGTAGTGACGTTACAATTATCATTTTCATGTAATTATCAATCTATAGATAATATAAAGAAAATTCGTGTTAGTTAATCCATTTATAACTCCTGCTTGGATTCTTTTTTATGATTGTTGTGTGTTTAGATTTATATTCATGAGGAATAGGATAATAAGTGTGTGATAATGTGTATCATAAAAACTTTTTAACAAAAAATATCTACCGACTTCCATGTCACAAAAAAGTAAAAAATAATTTAAATATATTTTGGTCTAGAACATACTCAGTACTTAGTACATAGTCCTGAAGTCGGTGCTCGACATATTTCGCTGGACGACGGTAACTACGTCCTATATGAGCACCGACTTCAGAACTATGTACTAAGTACTGAGTATGTTCTAGACCAAAATATATTTAAATTATTTTTTACTTTTTTGTGACATGGAAGTCGGTAGATATTTTTTGTTAAAAAGTTTTTATTTTACACTTTTTAGTGACTATATTTTTATGTTTGTATTTAAATAAAGCCTCTAAGTTTGCTTTGTGCATCTACATATTCACAAAAATTAAACATAAAACACTTTTACAATTCATACAAACAGGGCGCCCCCTCTGGAAGTACCCCTCCATCATCAGGGTTGAGGAGTTGAAGGTCAAATTTTTCATCTTATATTGTTGCTTAGTAATCTTATAACATATACGTTAGTACCAGGTGGCTAACTTCTATGGCTCAGGCTTGCAGTACCCTGCATCATCAGGCTTTAGGAGTTGAAGGTCAAAATTTTAATTTTGTGCCTCTGTTTGGTATTATTTTTACATACCCGTAAGCACCAAATTGCCAACTCCTATGGTTTAGAATTGAAGTACCCCTTCATCATCAGGGTCGAGGAGTTGAAGGTCAAAATTTTAATTTTGTGCCTCTGCTTAGTATTATTTTTACATAACCGTAAGCACCAAATTGCCAACTCCTATGGTTTAGGATTGAAGTACCCCTTCATCATCAGGGTTGAGGAGTTGAAGGTCAAATTTTTGATTTTATATTTTTGCTTAGTATTTTCTTTACATAACCGTAAGCACCAAATTGCCAACTTCTATGGTTTAGGATTGAAGTACCCCTCCATCATCAGGGTTGAGGAGTTGAAGGTCAAATTTTTCATCTTATGTTTTTGCTCAGTAATCTTATAACATATACGTAAGCACCAAATGGCTTATTCCTATGGTTTTGGCTTTAAGTACCCCTGCATCATCAGGGTTGAGGAGTTGAAGGTCAAATTTTTGTCCCATGAATTTGCTTAACAATTTCATTATATATTCGCAAACATCAAACGACCAACTTTTATAGTTCAGGCTAGCAGTACCCCTGCATCATCAGGATTGAAGAGTTGAAGGTCAAATTTTTCATAGTAAATACCTACATAGTAATTTTATTCTATATTTTACTCAATTGGACTTCTCCAGCTAAGGTTCGGCCGACTATCACTAATTTTATTATTTTGCTCCAAAAAGTTGAAGATCCTATGATTAGAACCTTATCAAACTCTTATCAGACTACCCCTGGAGTACATCCTTTCTAATAAAAAAAGAATCATCAAAATCGGTTGGCGGGATATTGAGTTATTCATACATTTATCGCGTACATTGAAAATGCAAATTTAAGACTTATGCGTTTTTCTTATGGATGCCCTTGTCAAAAAAATACTAAAAAAAAATGGGACCCTATGACACGCACTACCTTTCAAATAAAAAAAAAATCATCTAAATCGGTTCACCCAGTCCGGAGAAATGAGGTAACAAATATAAAAAAAAAAAAAAAAAAAAATAAAAATACAGACGAATTGATAACCTCCTCCTTTTTGGAAGTCGGTTAAAAAGCAACAGGCGTTAGATATTGCGTACCTATATAATAATGTATATAAATGGTTACACATACCTATAGTAAGAATAAGAATTTACCAATTTCTAGAACAGTAATGTTTTGGTCATATTTATGTTTTAATTATTTATATAAAAATATAAAAGCGCCAACACCAATTTCATTTTTCAAAAATTTTGCTGAATTCCAGGTCTTGACCCTGCCGGTCCTCTTTGGTACACCAGTCGTCATGCGTTAGATACTGCCGCGGGACGGTACGTTGAAGTCATCCACACCGACATCGGAGTCATGGGAATTCTAGACGCGATCGGACACGCTGACTTCTACCCAAACCATGGTCGGAATCAGCCAGGGTGCAGCAGCAATCAATGTTCCCACAGCCGTGCTCATGGGCTATTCGCATCAAGCGTGAGAACTAACCATTTTGTTGGCAATGAATGTACTGGTCTTACACAAGTTCTTAACAATGGCAACTGTTCTGGCAGAACCCTAAATATGGGCAACGGTATTCTTACAAAACAAGGGTAAGTTTTTATTTATTAGCTAGAATGTAGAGTAAGTTGTTTACCATGCGGGGTGTGGAACATGTCCGATCTTATTCTTACTACTGTGTATGACGTAACTGACTAAGAACACTCGTACAACAGTTCTACTATAGATTAATCAAAGACACTATGTAATTTCCGAGGGCTAATTTAGGACCTAGCAACTAATTTAGAACCTAGCAAACGACCATGCAGTTCACCAGTAAGTGACCATTATTGCCCGAGGATATAGATTGTCGTACCCAGGTAAAATCATAGTTACCTGAGATTGACCACAGCTGCGTTTCTACCTCGTATGCCTAAGTTGGAATGCCATGGATAAATTTAATCCCTTACCAAATTCTTAGAATGAGTGTTGCATTAATATACACACCTACCTTAGTGGTATATAGCCACTAACACAACGACTTCATACCACATTCCAAAATAACATTTCTCTTAGTTTTATGTTTCGATACAGTTATTGTTTATTGGGCTATCAACAACGTGGAATGATTATTGTATTTATTTTTGTTTCAATTTTTGATTTTATTTAATCTTTGCATTTTGTTAATCCAATATAAATTTACGCTTACGTTAATCTGCTTATTTACCTCCGTCTTATTTTTTTGACTTAGCTAAGGAAGAAATTTCTATATTCAGCTGTTGGTATACGTGTATTATATAACTATAAAAATATTTTTTATTTCAGAAGAGGCATTTATACATTAGTGACGAAATCTGCGTGGCCGTACTAAATGAAAGGTATAATAATCCTACAATATATGTTTTTCAATTACAACGTTGTTTCAATATCCATCCTGGAAGCTAAACTTGCCACGGGTAAATAGTAAACAGTTAATCAAATTTAAAGCAAATATCTTTGTAGTCCAAAGCTAAATAGGCATAACATATGCATGGGCGCCAGAGAGAGTTCGGAACAGAGAACCTCTGGCGCTCCACTAAAGATGAGTAGAGCGCCACAGTTAAGGTTTAGTCAATATGCTGACGTCCAGTTCTGTCTGGGTTCCAGCGTGTCCGACTGCCGTCGCGGCTCAGTCCGCGATCACAGGAGTGGGTTTGCGTAAAGGCATTCTCCCCTGCGAACACAAAAAAGGCACAAGATATACATAACAATTTTGCCCTTGTAAAATCACAATAAATGCAAGGTATACTAGCTTATCAACTAATCAATTATCTCTTCAGACATACCAAATTATTTTTGAGCTCCGTTCGGGAGATAAGTAATAGTATCTTTAGAGTGACAAAGTTAAACCGAGATAAGATTTTACCTAAAAGATTTGTTTATTTAATTAATTAATTCGATGACCCCTTCTTTGAAGTAATCGAGTTTTTTGACACCGATACAGGTCATTTAAGATAACAATGTTGATACGTCGATTATTCTCAAAAAAATAAACTAAAATAAAGGGAAAACGGGTACGTGCATAATTTGATAATAATGCATAATTTAATTATTTCACGGTCGATTAAATTTTAAGGGTTTCTTACTTTACCTAAAATTTTGCGTCCATACCTCAAAACGTCTTATCGAGTATCAGCCTTTGCAATATTAACCAACAATATATGAATTAGTAAATTAAATTCGATAACAGTAACCTAATATTCTATAAAATAATCATTACGTTGATTCCTTATCTAAACAATTATCATAATCCAGCACTTATGCATGTAGGTAGTTAAACTATAAAATAATGTTAATGGGCTACTAATAACCAATAGTTAATAACAACGTTTGCAAGTGAACTAAAATGAAGTGCCAGATAAACATTCTCGCCTTGATATCAGGTAAATTGAATTATTTATTACCATAATAAAATACTTTTATCTTATTTATATCATAAATCCGAAACTCCGTAAAATTTGAGCGAATTTGTGACTCTTTCACTCTAAAACCACCACTCAATTTTCAAGGTGGTAGATCCAGTGTAGTTCGGCCGGGGAAGTACCACCGTCACACCTATTTCTAGCGAGAAGCATTTCTTGCGTTTCGATGGTAGGGTGTAGTTGCCGGCACACTTTCAAAACGGCAAAACAAATTTGACACTAAGATTTAAATTTTTACTATGTTTACGACATTACTATGTTAAAATTATTGTGTTGCTTATGTTTTACCTACTATTGTTATAAATATTTTTGTTATGTAGAAATAATAAACGAACTTACTTTATTTTTATTGCTAATTTATCAGTGATTGAATATTTGTACTGTTACTATGCTATGTGGGTACTATTCTTGTGCTATCTCTATACGTGAAGCATTTTTAAATAATATGCCGCGAACGGATTAGTATGAAATTTTGCACGGTTATAGTGGACGTAGAGAAGGAGTGCAGAATGTAAATATTTTTTTCAAATAATGCATGTATCATACATAAAATCAACTAAAAGCACATTACACACACTACCGTGCATTTGTCACAAACACATCCATAATAAACGAAATAGAACATTCAATGTCTTACAATGAAAACACATAACGTCAAAAATGTCAGAACTTTTGGTAAAAAAACCGCTATTGCTTTTAAATGCGGCTTAGCTTAAAAAACCTCTTTTCATATTTAACGGGCGCGTTCAAAATTTCTTGAAAATTATTACATTTTATTTGGATTTTAGAAATATTTATGAAGTTTAGTTTTTTAATTTAAATTACGGTCGAATTTCGATCGATGCGACGGGTGACTAGTAATGTATAATTAGAACAACATTGCTATGGTCTATGTATATCTCTGTATCGCTGTTGAACACTATTGAATATACCAGTCGTATTATCTTTGTGCAGTAGTTGTTATCATTTTGAAGTACTCTGTACCGTACACAAATGATTAATTATTGGTCATCTGATGTTTATCGTTATCTATGATTACGGGGGTTGCGACATAAACTGCGTGGCGCAATCAATACTAGTAGTGTAACGAATATTCGAATACGTATTTGCGAATATTTGCATGTTTTTACATATTCGCATTATTGATTTAATAGAATTGTGCGGATGTTTTGAGAATATAGAACTGCAAATCCATCCATCCATCCATCTGCCTTTTGATGTCCACTGCTGAACATAGGCCTCCCCTAAATGGTGGCACTCCAACCGGGTCCTGTGCCCCCTGAATCCAACGGTTTCCCGCTGTCTTCTTCAGGTCATCGGTCCATCTGGTAGGGGGGCGACCTGTACTCCTTTTGCCTAAACTACGGTAGAACTGCAAATAAGGTCGTCAAATCCTCAGGCCCTTATACCACTTTTTGAATCTATATACATACATTTTTTTCTCTCGAGGGGGAAACCGTCAAACCACAACAGGCAGGAGATACCGTAACCCTATTTTAATCCCGGAACCACGGGGTGAACGGAACGTTCTCTAACGCCAAAGTTAATATCTATATTTCTTCTAGATCTTGAATTCCATAAGTTTTCATAAGCTGAAAAATAAGTGTGTACAATTCTTATTACCTTGTATTAGTTTTAAGCTAAAATATAGCCTTAAATCATTTTTGAGGAAAGTATAGAATGGGTTTTTTTTTCTAAGTTTATTAGGATAGAAATTCAATCAAATTGCTTTACTTTAATAATTGACTAGAGGTGCCTCGCGACGCTACTTGTATAAAATGTAACATCACTTTAAATAAAAATAAAATAATGACTAAATACGTGTTTACTTTTATAATACGATAAATATATTTTCAATGTAGGTAGCCACTTTAAAATTAAATTCAATAAGTTTTTGTTTTTATGAGCTATAGGTAGCTGATACCTAATTAAGATTATTGGAAACAATTATGATATCTTTTGATTTACTAGATATAACATATTACATTAGATATTGCATTTAAAGATAGGCATACATGATTGTAAATCATACTAGACAATACGATTGTACAACATCTGTACAATCGTATTGTCATTAATGATGAAGTATACTATAAAATATATAAATTTATTTATCGTGTGACAATTTAAAACCGTTGTATAAACATGCTGGTATTCGTGGTTTTTAGATAGGTATTCGTAGAGGGTCCTGGGGTCGATTCCCGGCCAGACAGGTAACTGAATGATGAGTTTAGATTCTCTTTCTGCGTCTGGGTGTTTGTGTATTCGTCTTTGTGTGTCTGTTGCACCCACGACACAGGAGAAAATCCTACTGTGGGACTATGAGTGTAGATGGCATATAAAATTAAAAAAAAACTATTGTACAACACTTTGAATTATTATAAAAACAAAAAGCCCGATTGCCAAAACTAAAATTTTCAGTGTCATTTTAGGAAAAGATACCTGTTTTTCTACAAATCGATTTAACTCTTTTAGGAGTCTGTCTCAAAATGATAACATAAAACTGCTATAATATATAAATTATTGTAACGGTCTACTTACTAGTTTTCATATTATTGTCACATTAAAAAAATACCGGTACCCTTTCTTTTTGATCGCATACCATATTTAAAATTTGTATAGCCTTTTTTACTCTACTGCTCACTTATAAATTCCAATGATACGTCACATGTTATAATCCATCGATGAATTGGGGCTGTAGCGTGTGCCTAAGAAAGTGATAAACTTAAATAGGTAGGTAAATTTACTCTAAAAACAATACCTATCTTCTGACGTAGTCTGGTAATACACATCTCACCCCTAGCGCTATTCTGATCCCGAAACTACAGAGACACCATACCATACCTACCCATCTAAAAAATATTCCCCGTCACCTATTTGACAAACACGTATATCAATTCAATACATCTATTATTATCTGATAATCAGCTTAAGACACTAAGTAGATGGAAAAGTACCTAATAAATACCTAAATAATTAAAAATACTATGCGATTGCAGGTGTCATCGCACAATTCTAAAAGTAATATTATTAATGCGAAAATGTGTGGATGTATATGTTTTTTACTTCTTTACACGAATTCTACTGGTCGGATTTCAGTAAAATTCGGGTAAGCAAATAGTTTTTCACCTGGACTATGTGTTAAGCATGGGATAGGTACTCATTGCTGTTATAAACGGAACTGAAGCGAGAGAAGTCGTGGGATTAGGCTATAGTGTGCCGGCAACTACACCCTCCCATTGAAACGAAAGAAATGCTTCACGCTAGAAATGGGTGTGGCTGTGTTTTTTTATATCTGACCACTATCACCCACCACTGCCTTTTTTTTACCTGACTGAAGTAGCAAACGAGCATACAGTTCACCTGATGGTAAGTAGTCACTGCCGCCCATGGACATCTCTAATCAACTTCATACAGAACATGGGTTCTATCTGAAGTCAATCATGCAATGCATCTGTGCATTGCTACTTCCGAGAATTATGATAGTCACCTCATGTGAAAGTGTGCCTGCAAGCACACGTCGTCGTCGATCCATTATTGTCCAGCAGTGGACTCTCTCAGAATGAGAGAGTCGGCAACTCAAATCGGCAAGAGTGAAATGTTTTTTGGTATTTATTGTATTCAGTATGTGTTGCTGGGAAAATGGCGAGCAGTATTGAAATCCACGAAGGGTATAGAAAAGGAAACAGATTCTTCTATTTTCCTGGCGACGGTGACCACATCCTGCACCTCGTCGACACCTGGGAAAAGGCAGACGATGTGTTTATTGAGAACTACACGAGAACCGCCGCTAATACTGGCTACTGGTTATTCACAAGGTAAATTATTTACGGAACTAATCGTCAAAATGGTATGTTATGTGAAAAATTTTCCTTATTCGGCTCCTTTTTTTTTGTTTTCGAGAGGGAAACCTACAAAAGGTACCAGACGCCCTGGAAACAACGCCGGGTTATGTGGGATTCCGGGATCTTCAGTGGAACACAACCAGAGTCCACCGAGCGCAATGCCCCATTCGGGCTCTTGCCAGTGAGCCAAATGCTCACACTCACTCACTCGCCTCCTCGCTCCTCCTCCTCGTTTACGAGGGCGTGTGGCCACACATGCCGTCGTCCTGCCCAGGGTGGCTTAGCTGGACGGATCGAGCTCCCACTCTTACCGCCCGCAACCCCAAAAGCCCCTTTAAGTCGCCTCTGGCGACAGGCAGGGGATACCGTAGGCCTACTCTGGTCCTGGAACTACAGAGACAATCCTAATTCGACTCCTAGCCAGCCAAACATCTAAATTATGAATGTAAACTTCTGCTCTGAGTTTGAGTGTTAAGTTTCTTGATTTGTATACCTATACTTAGACCTGTAGACCTATACTTACAACTCATTGCACACAATGCATGATAAGCCACTTTCAATTTCTTCCTCATTTTCTATTTGCTCTCTTTCTCTTAAAATTGACACAAATTAAAATAATGAACTATTAGTTATTTTGAAACGTAATCTTATTTTTAACCTATGTCTGCAGGAAAAACCCTGAAGAGGCTCAAATTCTTATCACTAACGAAACAGACAGTATTACTGAATCAAATTTCGACGGAAGAAAAGAAATCGTATTCCTCGTTCACGGGTGGTATGGTCATGGGAGAAACCATTTAAATCAGATGTTAACAGAAGGTTAGAATAACATGTTTCACTTTATATCAATCAATAACATTGTATTAATTACGCTGAAATTAATTAAAAAATGACTAAATATTGCATTTCAATATTTTTTCGAATAGAGGACAATTTATAAAAATACCGTTTCTTCAATACAGATCAGCAGTATTTTGTTTAAGATAATCTCACAAAAGAAACTCTAAAATCAGTACATGAACACGGCCAATAAGATCGCGAAAATAACAACTCGACTATATATAACGAGAGCAAGGAACTAAACACCAAAATCAATGTAAATATCAAAATTTATAACGGTACGAAAGAACATAGTAGCAAGACATTAGTGTTAGTACGTCAAACAAAGTGTTAAATTACTTTTTTGGGGTGCTTAGAAAAGAATAAATGCACTTATTTGGTTAAATGAAAAAATACAGTCATATTATTAACCTAACCCTATTTTATATGAATCTTTTAAACCTAAAGCTCTCCTAAAAGTTGTCCATCATTTTCTGCAAAGTCACTTATATTTCGGAAATCTTTCCAAGATATTTGCTCATACATCATTGTTATCTTAGCGTCTATTACCCGTATTCAAGAACAATACTTTCATAAGTAATGAAACAATACTATGCAAAGAGCGATACTATCCTGTGCGTTCGTCATCTCAAGCCATCTAATTCATAAACGAAACTCAAGTAATACTTTGCTATGAGGTGCCATAGCGTTGGTTCGGACTCTGTAATTGGTCCATTTGTTGTAGCTGCATTCACTCTAGACTTTTTGACAACACTGACAAATCATTATTATTGCGTTACTCGGTAACTTGTAACCAAGTTACGTAAACAACGACCAACCGCGAGTCGGATTCGAGCACTAAGGGTTTCGTATATTTCATACATTATCTGTAAAAAAACATTTAAAAAATACGTTGGTTGTATGAGAGCCCCCGTAAATACTTATTTTTATTTCGTCTTTAGTATTTGTTGTTATAGCGGCAACAGAAATTCACCATCTGTGAAAATTTCAACTGTCACGGTTTATTACAGTTCGTTAGATACAGCCCAGACAGATAGACGGACAGACGGCCTGACGAACAGCGGAGACTTAAGTAATAGGGTTTTGGTTTTACACTTTGGTTACGGAACCATAATAAACGATGCTATGCGTTCCATAAAATAGCTCGACGGCTACTTTACCTATGCGTCGATTTTGACAAACGCATAGCGTTGGATTTTGCTTAAGTATTGTCTATGAAATAATTTTACCCATCCTATGCGTTAGCTAACACTATGTGGCCACATAGTATTGTTTGTGAATACGGGTGTATGTGTCGTATGTACGTACCGAATCTATGAGCGTTTTATGAAATCACAAACAATTTTACAGCTTTTTTAGAAGACAACGACGTGAACGTAATAGTTCTTGATTGGAGTAAGCTGGCCAAACGGAACTATATAACGGCGAAAGCGGGAGTGGCAGCCATCGGAACTGCTTTGGGCCAGTTCATTACCTGGTTGACACAATTCGGTGCCTCTTACGAGAGAGTGCATCTAGTCGGTTTCAGCCTCGGCGCGCATATAGTTGGCAACGCGGGCAGAGAAACGCAGTCACGAGTTAAGAGAATCACGGGTAATGAGGATTTAATTGTGCATTCCTTATTAGATAATGTAATAACTTCATCAACAATAAAACGGCATCTTATATATGCAGACAAAATTCTTATAACTCGTGCCAATTAAATTAAATTAATAATCTCATATTAGATGATATGTGTTCCGTTTAAATATCTCTTCCAATTCCCACCTACATTCAAAAGAAGTATCGAGAGCAGTATGCAAGAATGGGGTAACTCATGCTTTGTAAGATTCACAGATTGTAGAGAAGAGCTCGCCTCGTTCCTAAGAATTCTAACCTACATAAGCTACATAGAACTATATGGTCGTTATATAAATTAAAATTTTAATCTCAATTTCGACTATGACCCTAATTTTGTATGTGCAGATATAAGAAGATAGTAGTGTTATAATTCTTCTCATTCGTTTTCCAGCTTTGGACCCAGCAGGTCCTTTATGGGGCAAGGACAAGACCAAAATAGCTCACACCGACGCGCAGTACGTAGAAGTCATACACACAAATACTGCTTTATACGGTCTGAATCAGCTTTGCGGTCACACAGACTTCTTCCCAAATGGGGGTTCTAGTATGCCAGGATGTTGGCTCAACATGTGCTCCCACAGTCGCTCCTATGAATATATGGCGGCTACTGTTAAATTCGACCATTTGCATGGAAATGAATGCAATTCGACAAGAGGAGTCGCTAGCGGATGTACTGGAGATATGTTCCCTATGGGCAACAGTGATTTATCCAAGAATGGGTATGTATATCTTAATATTTTTATTTTTTATTTTATTTTTATCACACCAAGAGCATAACAAACAAAACTTATGATCTATAACATTTTACATCTAAATACAACTATTCTATGTATGTAAGCCAATTATAGGCGTGTAAAATTTACGTAAAAGACGTGTTATTTTTATTTTAATTAATTAATATGCTAACAGATATTTGTGATATTTGTAATATACATATTCATGTATATATTTTACTGTACTTGTAAAATGGTGGAGACGTTCATGGTCCGACTACACTGCTGTCGTACCTAATGGAAAATGTACCTATGTATTTGCAAAATCATATTTGTGATATAAACGTGTTTAAGTGTAATGTTTACTACACTTTATTGCTATTGCAGCAGAAATATATCTGGTTTGATAAACAGATGTATTTTTTGCAGAAAGATGTAATTACATATTCTTCCTATTAATCAAGTTAGCCGCATTTCAGTTTACAATGATCACTTAATCACCTAACGATGGTCACCTAATTTAGCAGTACATGAACTACATTTTTCGTTAAGTTTCAAACGGCTTCCCTTTTTTTTTTATCCGCGAATTCTTCTAATGCAAGTCACACAAAAAAGTCTTACTTAATTTTTAATTAAACGTTAGGTTTCTTAAAATAAATTGTAGGTATAAATCTTAAGTTCATTATAAAGGCCAAGGTTACATTCAAGAACAAATTACTTGTTTATTAGCTTGTTAATATCACAAATGTAAAACAATTAAAATCACCGGCAATTTTATTTAATTACCTACCTTGATATGACAAAAAGTCTATCAACGCAACGTTTTTTGAGAAACTTCGCAGTATTTTTATTTTGATTTTAATAATAACATTAATAGCCGTGTGGCTCCGAGTATATTTTTTCTACAAAATGCACATAGTTTTTGCGTTTAATGCTTTCATTAAGGTGGGGTAATACGTCACTCTATGACGTCAATAAATCGTTTTTCTGAAGCTAAAGTCCAACCTGACGGAACGAAATGCCGGTATAATATAACATATGTAATTTACCTTTTAATAAATAGCAAACAAGTTTCAGTGTATTCGATATTAAATGGTCATTGCCCTCATGAGTGTCCACTCATAATTACCTTAAACGTGTGCTTTTTACCCTTAGTATGACCACAGTATTATTATCATACAGTAGTCTAACTCTGCCGTGTCCTTGAATTTTATACCTACAGACGCGCTGGACGAGAGTTCGCGTTAGAGCTACCTGCCTAAAGTATTTTAATACATCTGTATACTTGACTTTCTTTCTTACTTATCATGTATTTTATTCAGTAGATTAAGGTAAAAAACAACGCGTTCTTTTAATATTTAAGAGACTTAATAATAAATCGTACACAAATAATAGTTATAAAGTTCACACTGAATAATATTTTACCAGCCAAAATAAAAATTATTAACACTGGACGTGTTTATGCACAATTAAAGCATTCAAAAACAGCCTAATATAGTTTACAACTGCACTTCGCTACATTATTATTTAAATAAAAAGATCCACTGCTTAAAAAACGTCACATCGCCCGCTCGCCACTACGGCACATTCGCTAGCTGTTGGGTACCGAGCGCATACAGAAATCGTGGCGCGTAGGTACAACTTGCGTTTCGTGCGTTTGTAAGAACTTAGAATACTGTAGATACTAGTACTTTGGTATGACTTTATTACATTTCGTTATTATTATTACAACGACCCGCGTGGCGGAGCGGTTACCATACGCTCCGACACGCAATGGGCCCCGGGTTCGATTCCCGGCCAGACAGGTATCTGAATAATGAGTTTAAACTCATGTTCTGGGTCTAGGTGTTTGTATATTCGTCTTGTGTGTCTCTATGATACCCACGACACAGGAACAAATCCTAGTGTGGGGCTATGAGTGCAGAAAGCATATAGAAAGTGTATTACATTGCTCATTACATTTTTGTTTTCGTCGTTCTTTGCTATGTAGTTTACAATATAGGGTAAAAACGTAAACAATTGTTGTTTTTAAGAAATTTAATATACTCGCAATACGGGCACTGAGAACTTATAATCTTATATTTTTACAGGTTTGGGATATATCGAGTGAACACAACGAAAAAATATCCATTTAATTAAAATTAACTATGTATATTTAGATTTACAATTTGTATTAATTATAAATTAACTTTAGTTCACTAAATACTTAAAATTATGTAAAATATATATAAAATGATTATTTATTTACGTCTTTTCATGCTCATGTGTTTAACCTGAAACAAATATATTTATGTTTTATTACGAATGAAAATACATTTACTCTACAAAAAAAATCGGTTGTCTGTAAAGTCGGTTTACAGACGATAGTTAACGTGACAATGTCATAAGAAAATACTAATGGAATGGTTGCATTTTTGTATAGCAGCTGTCCACGCGGACGCATCGCTCACTCAAGTAGGAGGGAGGCTGATGTTGAACGCTGCGGAACGCGGAGACCAATTGTGCTTCTGTATCGCTCGTTCCGCGCCTTCGCTTGCACTTTAAGCCTTAAATGGAACGCCTCAGAGCGAGGTAACGCCGCATAAGTCATGTTTTTGGTGCGTGCAGCCGGCTCCATCGAATTATAAGACGTTGTCACGTCAAAAATATTATTTTATGTTTCTATTTACTTAAAAATGTAGCATAGTTCTAGCGTGAATTGGTTCCTACGCTTCGGTGGAAGGTTGTGATTGCCGGCTCACTTTTAGATGAGAAAAACGAGAGTAGTAAGGCATTTGTGATTGACGTCAGATAGAACCTTTGTCTGTATGAAATTGCTTTGACTTACCATCAGATTGACTGCATACCCGCATCAAACTTATATAAACAAGTTTCCATTCATCCATGCCTTTTGAGGTCCACTGCTGGGTTTTTGCTACTGCGCATGGTATGACTCTTAGTGACCCCTGTAGGTGCTGATGACAATCAGGAAGAAAAAGTCTTGGATTAAGGCAGCAGACCTTTCTCTTGGACTTTGTTTAACTTTACCTTGAGAGTTATCGCGAAGGACAATTACCTTTCTTTTACGCAATATCCAAGGCCTTATGACAGGCGCGAACAGTTTTTCGTCACGCTCGTCATCTTTTCTAGATAGCAGGTTCCGCAGACTAACTAGACACGCCACTGACACCGTCACTGTGCACCCAAATGCAGTAAACCAGAGATACGATATTCTGTATAGATATGGGACGTATCTGTAAAATAAAATATTCGTTTAATAAGACTCTCCCACTCGACTCTCCTACCTACTACTGGTATATGGAGATAATCATCCGAGACGTTCTAACTTAGTTCCTAAGGGAAGTTTTACGTGACTTTTAGATGAAGACCCGCGTGGCGCCGCGGTTACGATACCGGTCTGACGCGCAATGGGTTCCGGGTTCGATTCCCGGCCTGACAGATATCTGAACAGTTTAGATTCATGTTCTGGGTCTGGGTGTTTGTGTATTCGTCTTGTCCATGATACCCATAACACAGGAAAGTGACATCGTGGGGCTATGAGTTGGAGGGCTTGTTTTACATAAAATCAATCGAATTCTTCTAACTCCCGCAATTCAAAGGAAACGCAACCGAAATTTCCTAGTCTCACACTACGCATTTTAGTACGCATTAATGCATAAGCCTCTAGAAGTACGTAGATTATACGTATTTATACTGCAGTTGATGAATAAATTTGCAGGCGAGTGATGTTGCCCATACGCAATTAGGTAAGAAGTGTATTCAGGCCAGGTTGATGTTGGCCGATTCTCAGACCTACTGAATAAGCATATAAAATTTGGTAAAAATCGGTCAAGCCGTTTCGGAGGAGTATGGCAACAAAAACTGTGTCACGAGAATTTTATATATTAGATTGTCCATACTAGTCGCTTACCCTTCAGGAGCGTCCTCTTGTTGGGATGTTTCAAAAGTATACGTGCAATTGTGCGTGAATCGATCTTTTTCATCGAACCTCAAGAAGCCACGAGCCTGCGCCAGCTGCGACTGCGCGGCAAGCCACCACGCTGATGTCAATCCCATTATGCCTCCACTCAAAGCACTCTAAAAAGAAAAATAAGACGTTTATTCGATAGAAGTAGCAATATTCTTAGTACTACTTTATTGTTTCCTCGAAAAAAAATGCAGGAAAAATACAACCGACTTCCATGCCACAAAAATGTAAAAATAATTTAAATGTACATGTTGGTTTAGAGCATACACAGTACTTAGTACATAGTCCTGAAGTTGGCGCTCACCATATTTCGCTGGATCACGACGAAACTACATGACTGTGTCCTATATGAGCGCCGACTTGTACTATGTACTAAGTACTGTGTATGCTCTAAACCATCATGTTTTTAAATTATTTTTTAATTCAAGCTCGCGTCTACACGATAAAAAAAGAATAATTAAAATCGGTCCACTAACCGCGGAGTGGACATTACTAATAATAATATTACTTGCAATATCAGAAAACAAAACGAACAAAAACGAGAAAAGTACGCACAATTTATCTTTATTTAATCTTCATGGTCTACAGCTTCATTTAAATAATGTGGGGGTGAATGGCAACATTTAATTAACCTTACCACAATAACGATGATATTTCACCTTTTTTATCAAAGGTCGTACAGGAAAATTGCTTATTATTTATAATGTTCCATGCATTTGATTAGTGCTATTTTGCATTACACGAGATTTCATACTACAAAAAAGAAGCCTATAAAAAGACGATAACCGAATCATGACGAGTTAAATATTTTTATTTGAAGATTCAAAATTACATTAGATGCACCTGTACCCATATATTTCATATATATGTGCAACATAATCAACAATTATTTACGAGAACAATAAGGGTAAAGGATCTTGTTCTAAAGTATTACTTTTAAGAGGTTCCATACAATTTTCATGTGCAGACAACATGTAACATATTCAACAAAAAATATTAAAATAAGAAGTAACTGGATGAGCAGATCCGATTACCGACCTCAGTGGCGCGCAATTGGAACAGCAATGAATCTAGCATGGACAGATGATAGTGACGTTCATGAGAGGCTGACGGAGAAACCAATAAATAATTGTGTACAACAATGCATTGCTACTTAATATCATTATCGAAAATAAGTAAATCAAGGAAACATTACTTCAAGTTCAATTATATATTATTCTTTAAAAGGACAAAGGATAAAATTGTAAAATATATCAATCCTACTATAATATTATAAATGCGAAAGTTTGTGAGGATGTATGTGTGTTTGTTATTCTTTCACGCAAAAACTACTGAACGGATTTGGTTGAAACTTTACAGTAATATAGGTTATACATCAGAATAACACATGGACTATAATTTGTACCGATTATTTTGTAATAAGGTTATACTATAACGAGAAATATCGGATTAGTCGCAAAAAAAGTTGTCCTCTGAGAGCTATCTTCGCGTACGCTGCCTAAACCGTTGGAGATATCCAAATATAATGTACGGTGGGATTGTTTGGCTCACATAGATCTAAATAAAAGTCCGCGACAGCATATATCTATATTGTAAGTATAACCCACAATAACTCTTTTTATACTTTGAAAATTTAAAAAATATGAAGTTGATGTTTCCATGGGTTTTATACAAACTAAATATTAATCCTTATCAAAATAAATGATTTCAAAAAATCAAGCATCTAATACAGATTAAATCTACTTTTTACACCATGTAAATTGGATAAGTAGTTTAGAAGATATTACGAGTATAACATATTGCGTACTCAATTGATTGACCGGCAGTACGCGCCGTGCGCCGCCGCCGTGTACAACGAAGTTCTATGAAATTAATATATAAATGGTTATAAATCATTAATATATAAATGGTTATAAATCACGGAGCAAAATGGGAAAGGTCGATGTGAATGACGTCCCTGTAGTTCCGTGATCAAAATAAGGCTACGGTATCCCCTGTCTGTGGTAAGAGGCGACTAAAAGGGGGCTTTCGGGGTTGCGGGCGGCTAGACTGGGAGCTCGAAATACCCAGTCAGCAACTTTGGGAAAGATGTCAGCATGTGTGGTCGCATGCTGTCGTGAGAGCCAGGATGCAAGGAGCTTGAACAGTCCAGCCAGGCGATCCCGGGAAGGATGGTGGTATACGTGTGGTCGCATATCGTGGAAAAGACCAGATGGAGTGGTGGGCCCAGCCGCTCACTTGGGAGGAGCCCGATGGGGCAATGCACTCAGAGGACTCCAGTTGCGTTCCTTTGAAGATCCCGGAGTCCTGGTGCGATAAGAATCCCACATAACCCTGCGTCGCTCCCACGGCGTATGGTACCTTTTGAAGGTTTCCCCCTCGACAAAAAAAGGGCAATGAGAATGAAACAGTGGAAAAGGTTCAATATGTCATTCAATCGTTAGCGACCTTTTAATGTTACACAACTCGGCACATACGTCAGATTAGCAGTAGTTGGTAAACGTCACGCGTTTTGAGACCCTTTCTTAAAACTTTTTATTTCAGAGTAAGCATTAATTAAAACTAATTCAAATTAATATACGTGCCTGTGATTTGAAATTTGAACATATAGATTTAGGAAGTAGGGCAAGGGTTCAATCTGAAGTCAATCACAGATGCGTTGCTACTCTCGAGGACTTTGATGATCGCCTCATATAAAAGCGAGCCGGCAGCCACACCCTTCTAATGAAACACAAGAACTGCTTCACGGTAGAAATAGGTGCGGCGGTGATAACTCCCTGGTTGAACCATTGCTCTACCATCTTGCAAACTTTATGTGGCAGACTAAATTCCACGCGAGCGAAGCCGCGGGCAAAAGCTAGTATTTAAATAAAGTCAAGTCTATTATAGTTTTTATGGTACGTTATCGATTTTTAAATTACGTGGTTTGTATGTGATTAGGTGTTCTTCTCGTTTTTGCTGTTTAAATAGCGTTAAATCTATACTAATATTATAAAGAGCAAAACTTTGTAAGTATTTTTGTATGTTTGTCATGAATTAACTTAAACTACTAAACCGATTTTAAAAATTCTTTCACCATTAGAATGCTACCCTATCCCTGAGCAACGTAGGCTTTTTTATTACTAGATGATATAGATAATTATATAAGGCGTCTTTGCTAAAACTTGAGTAATGTCATTCAAAGTGTCAAAATAGTGCTCATTTTTTTTTTCATTGCATACACTGCGATATGTACTGATAATAGAAAATGTTCTACAATATAAGAGAACATATCAATATTTACGAAAGACTTAGACAACGCCACCGCACAATGTTCATTGTACCCTTACGCAAAGCAACAGCCGTAAATTTTTTGGGACTACTATCGGAATAGCATCAATACCCGTTGCTGACTATGACTATTGACCAAATCCCCATTACGGATGGGGGGAGGGACATGTGCAGGAGTGGTGCTCAAATGTATAATGGTTAGATAGATTACATTATAGTCTGCGCGAACGAAGTCGCGGTGATTCTGCTAGTGGAATCGTAAAACTAAGACAACAACACAATTTTACCATACACGCGGTTACCATACCGGTCAAATAGGCATATGAATGATGAGTTTAGATTCTTGTCCGGGTCTGGGTGTTTGTGTATTCGTCATGTGCATGTCCATGGCACCAAAGACACAGGAGAAAATCCTAGTGTGAGGCTATGAGTGTAGAAAGCGTTCGTTATATTGGTTTATGGTAAGTTGTCCCTATCACCCGAGGAAACCTGTAAGCAACTTCATTTAGAACAGTAGTTCTATCTGAAGTCAATAACAAATGCGTGGCTACTCGCGAGCAATAAAGATTACCCGTCAACGACACACCTCAAAATCGTATCAGTAAAACTCAAGAACTGTACCACGATAAAAATACATATTTGTGGAGATAATTCCTTCCCGTTGAACTATACTCGTTCTACATTATAGTCTTTATGGGTATCAACGCATCTGTGATCCTCCTCGGATAGGATTCTCATTACCTAAGGATGAATACCGGTATCCTTGAGTGGCAGTTTTTACTATTTCTATAATAATATAAATCCATCTTACAGTGCCATCGATGAAAGGTAGAAAAAGTCCCATTAGGAATATTCCAGCTAAAGGCCCCATTGACGCCGACGATAGACTCATCGTCAATTGCAGTACAGATCCTAGCATTTCTACAACGAATACTAAACCTGGAGAAAAAGAAAATATTACATTACAAAACAAATAACATATTAATTTAAAATCCAAAGGAATCTAGCAATAACAAATACATACCCACGCAAATGCAACCAAGTACGACAACAACTGCTCTAACGAGTATTTGGGTTTCCTTTTGGGTTAATTCTCTGAAGAAGGGTTTCCAAAAGTCTTCGAGAACGACAGCAGCCATTGAGTTAAGCCCAGTTGATAGAGAACTGAAATACGTAACAATATAGTAACAAATAATAATAATATTTATTTAAGTAACCAGACTCATAATTATATTTAGCTAGCGTACATTTGTCACATGAACACTTACACAATGATTAATATATCTACAATCAAGTCGCTTATTAATCATGTTTAGGATACTGTTGGAGCTTCAAAGAGCTGCATTTTTTGCGTATTATGGTGTCAAAGCAGTTGACGTGCGCTTCTGCAAACATCCCTGATGCACTACAGTATCTTGTAAGCCCCATCAGCATTCTAAAACCATTGTTAAATTGAACTCGAAAAGTATAGTAACAAAGATGTTACTTTTAAAAGACGAGAATAAATGGCTAATATTAAATAAAGTTAATTAAGTTCTAATTAATAAACTGCAACCTGATTACGCTGATGACGTGAAAAAAGTACGTGTAATTTTACCTAACACACTATTTATAATTAATAAAGAGATTTTGACAAATTAAGAAAGACCTTTTGAGGTTTGATTCCACCGACTCCGTCACCTCACCTATTTCTGCCTAAAATAGAATTAAGCCTTCTGTATTCTGGTAACAAGGGTGTTAAGAGAGGTGGGTTAAGAGAGTCAAGGACGTCACATATATGGTCCACATCTTTGTTATATAAACTAGAGTTTATCAGAGATGTCCATGGTCGCAGTGGCCACATACCATGAGGTGGATTTCATGGTTGTTTGCTACTTCTACATTGTATTAGGAAAAAGTAAGAAAACAACTGCAATCTACAATATAATGGAACTTTAAGATTTAAATAGTGATATAACATAAGTACATAAAACTACTAAAAATATATTCGATTTACCCAATTACCTAAGAGCCGCACTGAACACCCCCGCCACGAAGATTCCCGGCAAGCCTTTCCACTCTGCTAGCACATCCATCACGAGGACTGGTAATAACTGGTCTTTGGCAGAAGCGAGCTTGGAATCCAAAGGATCACAATCGTAGAAACGAGCAAAAGCTAGGAGACCACTGTATCCACACATGAATACAATTAGAAATACTCCAAAAAGGAATCCCCAGACTGCCCTGAAAAAAGAAAAATATAAAATTATAGCCTATGTTGTCTTGCCAATTTTTTTTTATCTGACTGAAGTAGCAAACGAGCATGCAGTCCATCTGATGGTAAGTGGTCACTGCGCTCATGGACATCTGTAATCAACCTCATACAGAACATGGTTTCCATCTGAAGTCAATCACAGATGCGTTGCTACTCCCGAGGTCTATGGTGGTCGCCTCATGTGAAAGTGTGCCGGCAACCACACCCTTTTATCGAAAAGCAAGAAATGACTCACGCCAGAAATAAGTGTGGCGTTGGTACTTCCCCGGTCGAACTACACTGGTTCTACCACCTTCAAAATGATATTAATCCTCATTCAATTGCACCTCATATAAAAAACTGTGTAGCGTGCCAAAGAAATGAACGTACATACATACATACTAGTAATGTTGTGAATATTCGCATTAGCATTCGCATATTTTAAATATTCGCAGTCGCAACAATTGTGCGAATGCTTTGCACATATTGAATTGGAGTGCTTTGCAAAAAAGATCGCCAATACAAATTTAAGTCAAACAGCAGTTTGTTGACTAAAGAAGGTCACTGAATCTACATCCTCCGGCCCGCTACACCAAAAACTAAAAAAAAATGTATTTTCTTTCGCATTCCCGAATGTTCAGATAATACCATTCGTTACATCATTAGTGATGTAACGAATGGTATTATCTGAACAAACGCTTTAAAAATATTATTCTCTTTCCGACCCAGTCAGGTAAAAACTGAATTGAAAAAGGTTTATTACATGATTGTAAATACATAGATAGATAGATACAAAAACACACAGATAATAGTTTTTTTCCCGGCAGCTATTCTTTCTCAGTTATTTCGAAAAAAAATGATAACAATAACATTAATCTCGCTGATTTACAGCGAGAAACTGTAGAGAAAAACAATAATTTCTAAAGCAATTTTTATCAACTTAGCTAGTAAGGCATTTTTAAATTGCTCAGTTAGGCGCAAACATATTCAAAGAATATTATGAAAGCTGCAAGAAATTAACATATCATGTCTCTCACCTTTTAGACGATTTTAATTCGGATAGTGCTAAAAATCTTTGCATCATTGATTGGTTGACCGCAATATTTCCCACCCAGTAAAAAGTTGACCCGATTGTCACTGACCATATAGAATGTCTCTCTATCAAATCTAATTTAAATCTGTAAATATAGAAAAAGCTAAGGAATCGAAATCATATGCGTTTAAAAATTCATACTTTTTTAACTGCACAATAACATTAATATAGATAACATTGTGTATATTTACGATGGAAATTCAAGTCTCCCCGTTTCCCAATTTCGCTTTATAACTTCCTGAAAACCCCCAACAATTAGAGTTCCTTTAATGATAACCAGCACCATGGCTCCAATCATCACAATTGTTTGAACTACATCCGTCCAAACTACAGCCTTTAAACCTCCCTAAAAATATTAAAGACATTATTAAAATAATGTATGTATAATTTACTATGTGCATTCAGTATAGCTAAATACTTACCACTGAAGTATAAAATATACAGACAAGACAAACTATCGGAGACACCACATGAATATTAACACCTGTAACTGAAATAGTAATCCAATTTATTTATTTTTGTCATAAAAGAAAAATTGAAATTTACAGCAAAGCAAATAATAAGTACAATTAAGTAAGAACCAAAGTACCTTAACATTTCATACATGAATCTTTACCTTGATTAAAAGCAAGTGCAGGGACGTACACAACAATAGGAAGCCATGCCATCTGAAACAGTTTTATTATTGATTAAATACCCGTCTTGTCAGGTGGTTTTATAAAGATTAATGGTCTAGTAAAACGTCGTATGCTAAAAATAAAAGGACAAGTGTTACTCAGCAACAATAAAGTATCGTAAGTGATACTAATTTTATCCCTAAAGATGTGGGTGTAGGTGGAAGCAAAGAACAAATGGGGAAATCGCGATTAGTAAACTATCCTTGTAACATACAAAACATTAAGAGAAACAGCAATAACCGGAATAGACTGACTTATATTTATTGTAATAGCCAATATAATGAGTACTAAAAGCGTTTCCCTTCTTAGTTTGACTTGAGCCCTTCACCCAATAGTAGTTCCGTGTCGAACAGAATAAATAAGCGCATTATAGTACTCTTTGAAAACAAGAGTCAAGTCACTTGTATATGAGGCAACTATCTTGGTCTTAGCAACTTCTGAAAGAACTCCTGTTCTAGTAGAGTGGCTTATAGGTGTCCATGGGCATTGGTGAAAGATGTATTTTTTTATCAAATGGACGGCAAGCGTCATCCTTTAAGTATTCTTTGAACCGTTATGATAGGTAACATAATAATTCAGCTCCTCGGACATAGTGTTTACAAGGCGACATACTTTATTCCATTGACCTAACTGATTAATACTCCTCTCTTCTATAAAAATATCAAAAGTAAAATATACCTTACCAAATATACACTGAATAGAACTGATCCGAACACTCTTAACCGCTTGTCATAACGAAGTTCCAAGTACTAAAATAGAAAGAAAAGAAAATGTCATACCCACTCTTGAATTTTCAACATTCACTAATAAAGAAATGCAAGCAAAACTATTTGTACCTCATATGCAGACATCAGTTGTAAATCATGAAGAACTGGGATAAATGTAAATGTAATTATTATAGACATCGCGAAGGTTCCGAAAAGCGAAAACATATATGATGTACCATAAACATACAATTCCGTTGGTATTCCCAGGAGTGATATGCCAGAAATGAAACTGAAAATATTAAACGTAAGTAGATAATTAAATTAAACTATTCAATTTTTTAAACACGATATCGTTAAGTTGAAGAAATTTGGGAACTATGTATCGGAGATGCCAACAATACCAAAAAAATCCAAAATATTGTATAACTTTAAGAAAACTTCAAAACAAATAAGAAAAACTTTGCAAAGAAAAAAAGGTTCCCGTAAAGCAATGTTTCCAGTGTTATGAGTCCCATGCCATTTTGGATAATTTGTTTTATTCATAATATTTATTATTGATATTGGCGATGGCATAATACTCTTTCATTATGAGAGAAGACACGTGCCCAGCAGTGGAACAATAATGGGTTCACGACGACATTATTGATATTATTTCATTATTTGTCTACTGATCGTGTCTATAATGTAATTTATTCCTTGTTATGTAATATATACTTTTAATGGATAGTCTATCAAGGGACATAATTATGTATATTGTAAGTATAAACTATTTTCTAGCGCTACGGTGTTCATACATTGATGTGTTTTCAGGACGGCTTAATTCATTTATTTCTGTGATTTCAGAATTCAAAATATATATTCAGTTACTTATGGCCAAGAATTATCATGAATATGAATAATATACATATGTCACTCGTTTAACTCGACACATTGTATAAATGTTTAGTTAAATGTTGTGTATTTAATGCCTGTTCGTTGACTAATATCTCCCTCCGAAATACGAAATTTGTTTCTACTTTTTAACTAATTGGCCCCGTGTTTAACACTTATTTAACAAATATTGCCTTCACTTATGTATTATCTAATTTAAGAATTAATTAAAGTTGGACTGGTTGGTGGACTGATCACTATTTTATTTTTTAAATAGTACGTACCTAGCTACCAGAGAAAAACAGACTGGTAGTAAATTCATAGTCCTCCCGCCCATCAGATAGTCCTGAGTTGATTTTTGCTTCTGAACAAAACCGAAATAAATCCCTATCGCACCACATACAGACAACATAATCACAAAAACTGAGTAGTCGATCCATGAGAAATGCTGGTAGGACAGTTTAACAGTTGAAACGTCTAGGGGTTCATCAGCCATTACATAAAAATGAAACACACTCGTAAACCACTACTTTTCAAGACAAACAGTCTCTCAATAGTAACATACAAACGGAATTGCAGTCTTTGTTGCCTCCATTTTTCAATTGCGGTCCTCAATTTTCCTACGCATCTGCTAGTAGTTATTTTTGTCCTGGAGTTTATTGATGGTTTCCTGTACAGACTTGAAATAGCCTAATATCTCTTGGACCTATTCATGGCTCACTTGTGACACAAGGACTTTAGTACTCCTTGAACATCCTTATCCGCTTCTGGATATTTACATAATGGCGGTTTAACAAAATAATAGGACGTTATATAAAGTGACTGGCGATTCATGGCTTTTCATCAAAATAATAATCGTGATTTATTACTAATGTGCAGATTAACCAAGTGTTAGTGTCCATGCCACGAAACATTTTTATAATATGTAGCGAAAGGCAGGGTCATCTTTTTTTTTTTTTTTTTTTTATTTGACTAAAGTAGCAAACGAGCATGCGGTCCACCTGATGGTAAGTGGTCACTGCCGCCCATGGACATCTGCAATCAACTTCATACAGAACATGGGTTCCATCTGAAGTCAATCACAGATGCGTTGCTACTCCCGAGGACTATGATGGTCGCCTCATATAAAAGTGTGCCGGCAATCACACCCTTCTATCGAAACGCAAGAAATGCTTCACGCTAGAAATAGGTGTGGCGGTGGTACTTCCCCGGTCGAACTACACTGGTTCTACCACCTTCAAAGTCATCTGTTGGAAAGCAGTCACCGTCGCCTATGTACATTTGCAATCCAAAGATGTCGGTAATGCATCGCCGACCTTGACAAAAAGACTTCAGACTTCTTCAGAGCGCTCCGGGAATACCTCAGATATTCCAAATCTTGCACGTTCGCGACAGAAAAGAGGGCGCAAACCAAACTGTGGTGGACCGACACGAGTTCAGTTGATTTGGATAGAAAACCTTTCGTTTGCGTTGTTGGGTAGAAATATTTTGTGGATGTATGCTCGGTACCTCGGAACACTATTGTAAAGTCGGTAAAATACTCAAGCATAAATATGTTGATAATCTCTCACGAATAAGTTTCATATTCTAATATAAGGTTAAGTAAAGTCAATGGCTTAGGAAAAATCGTTGCAATTGAACATAATTTTACACTCTTATAAAAGTCTATGTTATAAGATAGTAAAAAAATGGTCCATTCAATTTGCTTACATGTTTAGTGGTAAATAAAAAACGTGGAAATATTCAAAATAATGTAATAACAAATTAAACACGTAAAAAACATTTTTAATAAATCGTATATCTAATCTCAGCTGATTTCTTCACTCTCCTTTATTGGCCTCATACCTATCGACACTGAATTTCCTTGCTGGTCTTCCTGTAAATATGGTTAAAGATCATTTATTCTCAAAAGAATTGTTTACAATTCACTTATATGAGAACTTAAGATTAATAAAAAACATTCATAAGTAATGAGCATGAGGGTAGACTACAAATAATATTTTGATTTTGCTACTTGTTAACAACACTGGGACGGCGGTACAGGTGGAATCTGTTAACAAAAGTTAACGTAGCGATAGTGTCGGCTAGATGTGACTTCAAGTTAATTGCAGAAAGGTGAGCGTAGTCGTCTATTTTTGTTTGTTTTATTTTACTTTTATATTTTATGTGATTTGTGTAGTATTATTACATGTTGTGTTTATTTTTATTTATTTAGGTTTAGTATTCAGGTAAGTGAAAAATTACAAATGCTGTACTTTGTTGTAGTTTTTTTTTTTTTTTTTTTAAATAGTGGATGTTTAGATAATATACTACTACATAATATTGTATTTAAGTTTATTATATTTATGTATATAAAGTATATATATTATTTTTCGTATATGATTTTTTTTTAGCTTTATATAGGTACTTATAGTATTGCGATGATATAATCTCTATATTATGTTCATTTTATTGTTTTAATAAGATATGTTGCTTGAGTAATTTTTTAAAAATGTTAACTGATTTAGATTCTTTGATGTTCTTTGGTAGATTATTGTACAATTGTGCCGATTCATATACTAGACTTTTTTTACCGTAGTTAGTTCTTGGTGGTCGTAACAACAAATTATTTGCACTTCTTAGTTTAATTTTTTGATGACTAGATTTTTTTTTAAATTCAATTTGGGTAAGTATATTTTTGTTTAAAATTTTATGTATTAAAATGCAAGTGTTATATCTATATGCTTGTGTTACATTCATTATTTTAGTTTCTCTGTATATATTTTTTGTAGGTGTTAAAAAATTATAGTTAAATAGTACTTTAATCAATTTGTTCTGGCTAATTTGTATTGAATCGAGATAAAGAGATAAATTAAAAGCATATTACATTAAAATGTGTGCACTTAAATGTATTTTAAATTTGTATTGATTTATGCTGTAGGACAAGAATTGAAATACTAATTGACAAGGGTCACTGACATCAAATTAATGATTAACTGGCTAGGATAAATAATAATTGACATAACGAAGTTTTAAAATGTAGGTACTTAATAGTGAAGTAACTGAGAACATATTTTTTTCCATTTAAAGTATTTATTATTAACTTTATAACGAACTATCGCATGAAATAAATAGATATCGCAACATGCTCTGCATTAACGTTTTCCAAAACATATGTAATATTTTGGAATAAAACCTGTTTTTTTTGGGATGAGCTTATTTATAGATGGGAGATTAATCTTGTCTTGTACAAATTATTAGTACCTACTATCAATTGTTTTATCAAAACTATTTTTGGAAATATTTAGTCTACTCCAGATTTAACATTAAAGATTACCTTATTAAACCCATAAGCACTTATATAAGGCTCATCCGTGGGATGAGGTGGTTCCCTGTACAGCCTCCTTATCTGCGGCGCTAGGAGCTTAGGGGCGGGCGGTACGTACGCTTTGCCACACGAGCGATTGATTCTAGATACGATCATACCTATGATGATCGTTATCGCTGCCCCAGCTAATGTGTACCACATGTAGGATACGTGCAACATGGGGTTTAGTGTCGAACTGAAAGATTAAATCTGAATTAATTAGAACCAATTGATCGACCGGGGAAGTACCACCGCCTCAACTATTTCTAACGTGACGCAATTATTGCGTTACGTTAGAAATAGTTGTTAGAAGTCATTAGAAACATTATCGCAGGAAGGGTGCAACAGCCGGCACACTTTTATATAAGGCGACCATCTTAGTCCTAGGAGTAGCAACGCATCTATGATTGACTTTAGATTTAGCCCTATGTTCTATATGGAGTTGCTTACAGATGTCCATAGGCAGAAGTGACCTTACCATTAGATGGACTGCATGCTCTTTTGCTACTTCAATCTTATAAAAAGAAGAATTAGTATCATTTGCAAAACGTGATTCTGAATGTTTGACATGACTCAGCAAATAAATGCCACTTTCGTTACTTATAGCTGTATACTAAAACTGTACCAATCGTGTGCTATGCACACAAACAAGCATTGTTCAGTACAACACCAATAACAAGAAGCAAACTTGAATTCATAATTACAACATCTGTCTCGCCGGGATTAGATGCACAGATGACTTCATGTAGAGATCATATTTCTTTAGAACATTGTAGCAACGAATGCTTTAACAATTTTACAACGTTGTTATTCCAGCTAAAAAAAAATCTTTGGCATTGGCATGTAATTGGTGACAGGTTGAATCTATATGAAAGTGATCTATATCAAGTTTATGATTGATCGTAAAGCCATCGTCACATCATTTTGAGGTCCACTGCTAGATACAGGGAGATTTTTGGTAAAATACCACAGCGCCCGACATGTGTGTTGATGACTGCAGATGATGTTGATCTTATATGGAAAACCAACGCCTGGATTTTGCCTAATAGCCGCTACTACATCCACCATAAGCGAGTGAGTGGTGCCATTCAAAACTGACATCACACGGAATGTTTTTATACCGACACTATGTATGTGTCGGAATCAAAACAATGTAGATGAAGAGCCTATTGAGTAGGCAATGTGATAAATATTGTACCAGTTCCAACTAAACACAGCACTAAACAGGCAAATGATGACCCTCCCGGCGAAGCAGTTACCATACCGGTTTGACGAATGATGATGATCTGAATGATGAGTTTAGACTCATGTTCTGGGTCTGGGTGTTTGTGTATTCGTCTTATGTGCGTCCATGGCACCCACGACACAGGAGAAAATCTAGTGTGGGGCTATGAGTGTAGAAAGCGTGCGTGTGTAAATGGGTATAGATATCAAATCAATAAATTACCTTCCAGTGGCCGTTTCTTCTGAATCAAGATACGTGAAGTTATATTTGCATCCGTCGATAGATAAAGCTTTATGCGGATGTACAATCTGCCCCCGCGCTATGGCCAGCTGAGCTGTGAGGCACCACACGGACATCAGTGCCAACCCTGATATACCTCCTATCAGAGCTCCCTGGAATAGGAAATGTTTTGCACCGATTTTATTGCAAAGACTTACTCCTTATAGTTCCGTTCCGTCATATTAGTATAGAGTTCCGTACCCAAAAGGGTAATACCGGGACCCTATTACTTAGATGCAAAATGTGGGACGAGCTTCCTTCTGAGGTATTCACGTTATGTTATGGGGCTCTTCAAAAAAGGTCCGAAAAGAGCTCTACTACAAAGCCGGCTATGCATTGGCGACTCCTCTGGTGTTGCAAGTGTCCATAGGCGACGTTGACTACTTTCCATCAGGTAGCCCATTTGCCTTATCGTTAGGTTAGGTTAGTAAGTATAAAGAAAAAGATTCCACTATCCGTCCGTCCGTCTGTCTGTCAACAAGCTATATCCCATGGACCGTGCCAGCTAGACAGTTGAAATTTATACAGATGATGTATTTCTGTTTCTGCTATAAAATAAAATAATAAAACAAATATTTAAGGGGGTCCCTTAAAACTAACGTATTTTTTACCGGTTTTTACACGTACGGAGCACTTCGTGCGCGTGTCCAACTCGCACCGGCCGGTTTTATTTTTATCTTACATCTCCGATTGCTACGATCATATTGACGTCCGTAGAAATATCTATGACTATGTTAATATGTACAGGAAATAAACTATCAGTGTCACAAAATTAATCCAATATACTTAGTAGTCTTAGCGTGAAAGACTGAATACATCTTTCCATATTCAGAAACTTTCGTCTTTATAATTTGTTACTGCCAGTTCCAATTGCAAAGGACTTAAAGAATAATTTAATATACATATTTATATTAAATTAAATTCTTCTAATATATGTATGTTAAATTATAATATGGATGTAGGTAAGTTTTAAAACATCATAATTATCCAGTCCACTTATCCTTTTATATATTTTGGAAGTAGAAAACAAGCATGCAGCCCACCTAATGGTAAGGTCACTGTCCCCCATGAACGTCTGTAAGCAACTTTATATAGAACAGGAATTCTATTTGACGCAAAAGATACATACGTTGCTACTCCCGAGTATTAAAATGGTCAAATAAAAGTGATCCGGTAGCCATACCCTTCTACCGAAACGCAAGAACTGCTTTGCTGTAGAAATAGGTGTGGCTGTGGTTCCTACAATTATATCACCTGGTAAAACGAGTGTAGTTTGTCTGAGTTTATAATATAATAATAATATATAAGATTATAAACTTTGTCGTAAAAATAACTTTATATTATATTATTTATATTATAGAGTTATTTTTACGAGAAAGATATCTCAATCCTCTAAATCCCTTAATCTTTGATAACGTTATGAGTTTAAAGCGTTATTAAAGATTATTATTATTGAGTTAGCTTCATTATAACTTATAGTGATTGTGATTAAAATTTAAATATAACTTAATTACCGTGGCATCTATCCAGGGCATCAATATGCCCATGGAGAAGACACCAAGTTGAGGACCCATTGTCATAGCTTCCAGTGTCATCGTCAACTGCAATATAGTACCCATTTTTTCCACAACGAACACCAAACCTGAAACATTTTTGGTATAAATGACAACAATCCAAAAATAGCAGTAACGCCAGTAACAGTAGCATTAATCGTTCCTTTAATAAACAGTAATTGATACAACTGTCCACCAATTGACCAGCGCGGTGGTCTATGGCCTATAACTCTCTCATTCTGAGGGAAGACCCGTGCCCAGCAGTGAGACAATAATGGGTTGGCGACGAATAGATACAACTAGGTGACCCGGCGAACTTCGTTCCGCCTAAAAGTAAAAAAAACTAAAATTATCAGTGTTCCTCCACTATACTATGCATGTATGATACATAAAAACCTTCCTCTTGAATTACTCTATCTATTAAAAAATCTGCATTAAAATCCGTAGCGTATTTTTAAAGATCTAAATATACATAATGTTTAGATCTTTAAAACTACGCTACGGATTTTAATGCAGATTTTTTTAATAGATAGAGTGATTCAAGAGAAAGGTTTTTATGTATCATACATGCATGATATATTGAAGGGACAGACAGCGGAAAGCGACTTTGTTTTATAGGTACTATATTTATAGGTGTAGTAGTAGGCTTCACAACACTCAACCTGTGTGTTAGTAACTCTGCTATAAAAGTATGGCAGTATTAGGAGTGCAAAGAACCACCGTCACATTTATTTAATTGCGATTCGGTGGAATGGTGTGGATTCCGGCTGACTTATATTTTTATAACGCATCTGTCATCAGCTTGAGCTGCCATCAGGTGGATGGTATACTCGTCTATTAGTCCAGTTTTATAAAAAACCTACCTAAGCAAAGTACTCCGAGTAAAACAACGACACCCTTTAGAAGCCAACCAGTCTGCCTGTCAGTTAGTTGTCTCTTGTAGAAGGGCTTGTAGAAGTCTTCGAGAACGACCGCCGACATTGAATTTAAACTCGTTGACAATGAGCTGAAATAGAATGAAGCAAAATTTAATTAAGTATCACATTTTACATATAGGTGTGGTTGTTGAGTCACTTTCATATGACGGGAGCATTTTAACTCCTACAAATACATAATAATAGTACATAATACCCATTTGTAATTAACTTTAGACAGAAACCGTGCCTTATATGAACTTATAGATGTCGGTGTTTGAAGAGCCGCGTAGCGAAGCGGCTACCATACCGGTCTGACGCGCAATGGGTCCGGGATCGATTTCCGGTCAAACAGGTATCTGAATGATGAGTTTTGATTCATGTTCTGCGTTTGGGTGTTTGTGTATTCATCTTGTGTGTGTCCATGGTACCCACGACACAGGAGAAAATCCTAGTGTGGGGCTATGAGCGTAGAAAGCGTGGTGGGCGGCAGTGGCCAGTTACCATCAGTCATACAACATGTTCATCTGTTACTTCAATATTATAAAAAACATCAAACACTTTATTGCATTTACATTTTTAAAGCTAAGCCTTAGAAGCAAATAGAGTAGACTCTACACAAACTATGCATGTACGAACACCCGACCGACCTAAAAGTTGGTTTGGACGAATCAAAAGTTACACACATATTTTGGGTCCTGGATTACACATAAAAGGCTCTTCACCAGGTGACAAACAAGAGATTTCTTACCTTCCTAGCTTTTCACCAGGCAGCGGTATGGTTGCGGGAGCGCCAAAGGGACTATACGGGTTTTGAGGGTCTGTTCTTTGCCCAGACAGATTCTCAAGGCACCCCCGATAAACTTTTTTACATCTATTACCGCAGTGACCACTAACAATCACTCCACTTGATGATTAGCGGTCACTGCCGCCCATGGACATCTGTAAACTGCTTCATATAGAACGCGGGTTCTATCAGAAGTCACAGTTGCATTGCTAGAAATAAATGATTCTTTAAACCCAAATGGAAGTTACCTTAATGCAGCACTGAAGATGCCAGCAACAAACACTCCGGGGAGCCCTGGTATGTCACCGAGAACATCCATCACCAAGAGAGGCAATAGCTGATCTTTAGCTTTTGCTAACTGAAATAAAACATAAGCATATGGTAGTTATCAAACATCTGTAGTGCGTTTATTTTACCATCCAAAAAATATTCCCATCCATCCATCCATTAATTGTATACTGTAAATTAATTTAAAAAAATAGATGCGTCTCGCGGTTTTATCCCCATTTTAAAATTGTAACCTCGATTTGAGTTGTATTATGTATAAGTAACTCTTGATTGAGTATATTTATTTTATGAAACAAATACTAAATGTTTAATCAGCATACGTTTTGCAGATACATTTTCAAACCTTTGTGTCATTTGTATTTTTACCCTACTACCTAAGGAGGGTAATTATGTTTCTATATATCCATTTCTATAAATGATATAAGGATTACTGTTGAAGAGGCGGCACGATTTTAATAAATTATATTTTACACGCATACACCGCGTAAACCAGCAATGTACTAGATAATTATAGAACTACAAAAATACTACAAATAAGTCCAAATAAATGATTGCAATAAGTCAACCATCTAATGTAGATTGAATTTGCATTTTTTTCTGCATGTATTTTTGTAAACGGTTTAGAAAATGTTACGAGCATTAATTAAATATTGCATTAAAAAATGCATTAATTAAATATTGCATTATTTTACATTACTACTTTGGGACAATTTTTTTTAAAGTGTTGAATGAAATAGGTTATTAAAAACAAAAAAAATTATAATCTTTACAGTCGGGCTTTTTATTTTCATAATAATTTCTTGTTACTCATGTTTACTTAAAATATTTATGATCCAACCATTCATCCATCCATCAGCCTTTTGAGGTCCACTGCTGGACATAGGCCTCCCCTAAATGGCGCCACTCCAACCAGTCCTGTGCCCTCTGAATACAACGGTTTCCCGCTGTCTTCTTCAGGTCATCGCTCCACCTGAGGAGGGCGGACTTTTCCTTCTTTTGTCTAAATATGGTCGCCACTCGAGGATCTTTCTTCTGAATACAAAAAAAAATACCCAGTATTATACACAACACCTTTAAATTTTTACCTTGGTTTGCAAAGGATCGCAGTCGTGGAAGCGTGCGTAGATCAATAGTCCGCAGTACAAACAAAAACAATACAAAATTGATATTCCGATACAGAATAAGAGAACTGCCCTGAAACAACATTAACTTATTAATTATAATATAGATATAGCAAACGAGCATACAGTCCATCATAATTTCAGTCCATAGTAATTTCCAGTGCCGCTCATGGACATCTGTAATCGACCTCAGATCAGCAGACCTACGTCTGACATGTGTTTTTGCATTATAGTTCGTCTTACAACATTTTCTTTGTCGTTAAAACAAGTGATAATTAATTTATAATACACACAATTTGAAACAAAATAATATTAAAAAATGCACTGAAAAGGAAAAAATAAATTTTGCAGTTGTCAAATCCATCGTTTTATTGCATCATACAATTTTCTATCATATAAAAGCTTCATGATCTGATCCCGGAACTACAGAGACGAGACTAAACTATGCCTAACTAACATAACGCACGGTGAAAATAAAAGAAACCTAATGCGAAAATTGCTTCTTTAAAAATAAAAAACCGTGATCGCACTTTAAGTAGTTTTTTAAAACATTAAGTATTAATTTAAAGTAACATTGCTTGTATTTTTTTAATTCGCTAGATGATTTACTACGTACTTAAAACTAGTTTAAAGTATTCAACTTAATTTCCAGAAATTTTGAGTTCAGTCCATTTCATTTACTGTGTGTGTTTATAAAATCCTTATGCCACAAAATTCTTCATGATGGAACAATGGTTCGACCGGGGAGGTACCACCACCATACCTATTTCTAGCGGTAAGCAGTTCTTGCGCTTCGATGGAAGTCGAAGAAGTTTGTGGTTACCGGCACACTTTTACATGACGCGACCATCTTAGTCCTCAAGAAAAGCAACGCATCTGTGATTGTCTTCAGATTGAACCCTTGTTCTATACGCAGTTACTTACAGATGTTCATGGGCGACAGTGGCGACTAACCCTTAGGTGGACTGCATGATCGATTGCTCTTCTTATAAAAAATAATTCTCACCATTTAGCGCCACGGAGCGTAGGCAGAGCGAGATATCGCTGGACCATCGTCTGATTCACGGAGTTGGCCTGCAACCAGTAGATGAGGCCTCCAATTACTAAATTCCAAATAGTGTGCCGCGCGGTAGGATTCGGATCCCAACTGTAAAAGAATATTGTAAAAGGTATATTTGTGTGATGTGTCGTCAACACATTATTATCACACTGCTGAGCACGGGTCTCTCAGGAATGAGAGAGTTATAGGCCATAGTCCACCGCGCTGGCCAAGTGCAAATTGGTGGACTTCACACACCTCCGAGAACTTTTTTTTTAGGAACTCTCGGGTGTAGGTATAGGTTTCCTCACGATGTTTTCCTTGACCGAAAAGCAGTGATAATTAATTTCTAATACGCACATAGCTTCAGAAAATCAGTGGTGCATGCCTGGGTTTGAAACTCGGACCTCTCGATCGAGAGGGCAAGTTTCAACCATTGGGCTATCACTGCTCTAATTAATTTTGTGTGGTACGAGAGACATTATTATCCGAGATATTACAATTTGGGCTATGTATCTAATGCCAACTAGAGCTGTGAGGCTAATGTTATCTAGGGTTTATTATGGAGGTTCATTGGCGACAGTGGTAACTTACCTAACGGATTGCATGATTGTAATTTACTTCAATATAAAAATATATTGTACAATTTAGAAAGTCTTAAGGTATTAAATTTTTTTATAAAGATTTTGACGAGACCATAATATATTTATAATACTTATTCATATTAAATGCATGTTTACATGAATTACAATTTAAATTAAAAAATATAACAAGAAAAACTATTTACATAATAGCAGGTAATAATTAAGTAGAGTATGAACACAAAGAAAAAAGGTTTAATTACAATATCTTAAACACATCTGCTTATGACATTATCTCTTTTAGCGGCAACATTTCAACTAGCCATGTTTTCCAGTTAATAACATTTTTGAAGTGAAACTTCTTTAGGCGCATGAGGGTAAAATTTTTACAGATGAAACGTCACGCCGGTATGCAACGGAAGTGTCGGAAAAGAGAGAGAGAGTGATCGAGACCGATTGAGAGAGAGTAAGACAGGGCGAACGTAGCATGAGCAACTAGCCGTGGAGTGAGAGTAGGGAGCAAGCGAGTGAGAAAGATTGAGAGAAAAAGTGAGACAGAGCGAACGTCGTATCACGCCTTTTTCCCTTCCTCTTAATCTTGGAAATTTAAAGTTTTAGATTTGTATAAATATAAACAAGATTTATAAATTAGTTCGCCAAAGAAGTTTCACTTCTGACATGTGTACTTTGTACGCACGCATGTTTTTTTTTTATCTGATTAAAGTAGCAGACGAGCATGCAGTCCACCCGATGGTAATTGGTCACTGCTATCCATTGACATCTGTAACCAAATTCATATGGACTCATATCTCCAGAACGTGGAGTCAACCACAGATGCGTTGCTACTCCCGATTACTAGGATGGTCGCCTCATATTAAAACTGTGCCGGCATCGAACTATACTGGTTCTACCATCTGGTAAAACGTTAATAGTGAACCACTTTTGAGATTTATATCTGGTGAAGTAATGATATAAACGCACTTAGGAGCTTCGATCCTGCCGCTGTCCATGTTACGTCGCCACACCGCGCTGAAACCACCAACATCAATTGTGCCCTTGACGGCCACCAGTGCCATCGCGCCAAACATCGCTGTTATCTGGATCACATCTGTCCACACTACTGCTTGCAGACCGCCCTTTTAAACAAACATGATATAATTTTAATAAATTCTAGCTGAACCTCGCAGCTTCGCCCGCGTTAAAAAAATCGATGTTTCGATCCACATTAAAAAGTAGCATATATGTTAATCCAGAGTGTCAGCTAACTCCCTACCAAATTTTATGAAAATCGGTCCAGCCGTTTAGACGTGAAGAAGTAACAAACATACACACTCACAAACTATCGCCTTTATAATATTAATATGATGTATTTAGATAAACTGTATAGGAAATATCAATTAGCAAGATTGGGGTTTCAGTTTTGAATTCTAACTTTGTAACAGTTTAATCTTAATTGTAATTGAATGCTCATTTAGGACAGTCCTGTAACTGTCGATATGAAAAAGAAAGTTTTCCTCCACAGTCTCAATTAATTTAAGCACCTACGCCTCAATGATGGTAGAGTCTGAAGTTTCTTGTTGCATTCCCACCGACCGACACACGTATTTCTACTAGATACCAACCAAAAACGACCCGCGTGGCGCAGCGGTTACCGTACCGGTCTGACACGCAGTGGGTCCCGGGTTCGATTCCCGGCCAGACTGGTATCTGAATGATGAGTTTAGATTCTTGTTCTGGGTCTGGGTGTTTGTGTATTCGTCGTTGTGTGTGTCCATGGCACCCACAACACAGGAGAAAATCCTACTGTGGGGCTATGAGCGTAGAAAGCGTTTTTTTTTAATTGAACCGCTGCTCTCTAGTTTGCGAAGTATTGAACCGTATTTTTTCAAGTAATACTTTATTTCAAAGATAATTCGTGGCATCAAGAATTAAAACTCTTACTCCGTTTCTACCTATCTGATCGGGGATTGAACCCGGAACCCACGGCGTGTGCGCCACGGTATTATGACTGTTACACCACACGAAACGTCAACATAACCCATTGTCGCAGCTTATCAATATGTACCTAATTTGCGCCAACTAGTAAATAAAAAAAACTTTCCAAAAAAATTAGGTTGATAGATAACTCTGGCTAATTTCAATGCAAAATAATCGTAGCTCTAGTCAAAACTCATACTTACAGCACTTGTATAAAAAATGCAGACCAAGCAAACAATCGGCGTAATAATATGTATATCCACTCCGGTCACTGAAATGTTAAAGTAATTATAATTAAAATGGAAAAACAAAGTAATAACCGTACATATTCTATTCAAGTGATAAAAACTTAATAGTATTAAAACTTAAACCTTAAATAATTGCTTATACCATACGAAATTAAGTAAGCGTAAAATTATGATTGGTAATTAATTTTGTTAAGATTTAATTTTATCTTACCTTGATTAAAAGCTAGTGCTGGTACGTATATAACGATCGGCAACCATCCTATCTGAATAAATATATTTTGATTAATTATTGATTTATTTATTGGTTCACTTTTCTTGTAATATACATTTCACAAACTGTACTGTAGTTAAGTGGCACATACCAACGAAATTTAATGATATTTCCATAATCATGTTTACCTAATGTGTTAAAAATCTAGAATTCTGTTGGAGTGGAATCGTCGCATTATTTCCTCGAATAATTTTTAAAAAAATCGTAATTTACGAGACATTTAATTTGTTAAGGATAAGTTTTAATGAAATGTGGTTGTTTCTCAGACATTTCCCTAACACTTAACATCGATTCCTCTTACGATGAATATGTACATAATGTATAAAATATTATGGGAACAGGAAACTGAAAACTGTTGCAGATCTCCTAATTCAAAATAAACTGAAGTAAAACGTCAAATGCTTCGTATATACTTATCCCATAAAAATCAATACTTGAAAAAAATCCAAGTTTCGCGACTCTGTTTTTCTACTGAAAAAAGTTGTGAGCTCCATATGATACTAAGTCGATTATTAATTCATTCAGTCCCTGCTTAAGGGGCTTTCTGTCTTAAGTTGTTACGTAATGTTCTAACCTAACTAATATAGGGTGCATAAACGAACCTACGTAAAATATTAAAACTATGAATATATTTTGGAAGTAAAAACTTACCAACGTAAATGCGAATAGAATGGATCCAAATAATCTCACTCTATTATCGAATCTCATTGATAAATACTGAAAAAAGTACAAAAGTACGAATAAGAAATATAGATATACCTATAACATTTATCAAAATATTATGAAGACATATATGTATTTAAGTACTTAATTTAATAATGAAGCATGTAGAGGAGACTGCAAAAACAAATTAAAAGATATTGTATAATTACCTCGTAATTAGACGTGATCTTGAGTTCATGGAAAACGGGCAGGTAGACCTGAGTCATCACAATCGACATAAGAAATATACCGATTATTATAAAGCCATACTGAGTACCATGCATATAAACCTCTGTGGGTGAACCAAGCAATGTTATTCCTGAAACAAAGCTAAAATAAAAGGAATATATGAATACCATGATTTTTTTGATCTGACTAAAGTAGCAAACGAGCAGCATGCAGTCCACCTGATGGTAAGTGGTCACTGCCGCCCATGGACATCTGCAATTAAATACATAAAGAACATGGGTTCCATCTGAAGTCAATCACAGATGCGATGCTACTCTCGAGGACTACCTATGATGGTCGCCTCATGTGAAAGTGTGCCGGCAACCACACCCTTCCATCGAAACGCAAGAAATGCTTTACGCTAGAAATAGGTGTAGTGGTGGTACTTCCCCGGTCAAACTAAACTGGTTTTAACACCTTGAAATAATTATAATTGAAATAACTATAATTAGAAACCTCTAATGGTCACGTCAATGAATACCTACATAAGACAGACGTTCTTCGGAAGACGATAGAAACAGCTTCGATTTTTTTCTTTGATAATTTGGGATTTTTATCTCAAGTTTTTAAAACAAGAAATATTTCAAAACGAGTAAAATATACCTAATCTTGATAAATAAAATTAAAGAGGTAATTATGCTTTATTCGCGCAACTATGCTAAATTATCTAATAGGTAGTATTAAATATTTTTTTTAGTTTTACTTCGAAACTTTCGAAAAAACCGAAAACCAGAACAATCAAATATCACCCGAGATGAGGAAATCCAAGAAAAAAATCTTGGGACTAGCGAGATAACGCTGTATTAACGGAACCATATCATATGACTGAGTTATTGTAATTGTATTGGACTTTTGGCGCTTAAATGATCTTGATTGGAAGGGTATAGGTGTTTCAAATTAATAAAACTTAATACTGAACAACTAATAAACAAAGCACAGCTTACACTAGTGGGTGACAAGCACAAAATTTTCGACAGAAATTCCTAATCAAACGGAGTTAATTGAGCACAAACTAATTTAAAAGGCTGCCATTCTGGATATCAATTTCCGAGACCAAAATGGAAGATAAGAGTTTCCAGTTCGTTATTAAGTCTTCAGTCCGCTTCCTACGTGGCAACACATATCGTCATTACTAAACAAATTAACCCTAGAACCCCACGTGGAGTACAGGAGCACCCAACAAGGTTTTATTTTTGAGTTTATTTCACGAGTGTAAAATTTACAGACTTGATCTCCCGTGTATTTTACTCTGTGAACACGTACTACTTATTGGCCAATTATTCGGCACAACCCATACGACTTAGACGTGTGCGCAGGTTTCTTGGGGTGCTGTAGCACCCCCGTATTATTTACGTATTTATTTATGTTATCGTTGTTATTTCTTTTGTTTATTAAGACTTTATTAATTATTGTAAATGTAACATGCATCATAGAAATTGTATTTTATTGAGGTTGATATATACCAAGTTGAGTTATGTATATACCAAGAATTTTCACTTTAATTCTTCTAGAGGATATGTCATAAAGAAAATCATGCGTCCAGCTATTAAGAATTTCCTGCAAATCCTGCGTCATTTATAGACAAATTTGACGTTGAATACAATGGCATTGAATTTTCGTCTAACAGAGGATATCGATAAGACAAATTTCGACGTTTTTTTTTTTAATAATTGGGTCTAAATCTCATATCCCAACATTTGAAGGAACGTCTGCAAAGGCTAAAATTGAGGAGGGATATCAAATTACGTATTTGTGCTATTTTCAAAATACGTATGCAGGCCGATTCCTTTACACCTGTCCATCGCACACAAAACTACACTAACACACGTTGTGGTTTCTATCTATCTAGAAAAGCAAGACCAGATGCAACTAGTGCAAAACTCCACTAAGTATGGCAAAGGTGCTTTTTTTAATATTAAATTATAAATTATAAGGCTGATTAATGATCTCAAAACTGATTAATGATAAGGAATATTTTTATAAAGACGAGTTTTCTTTTATTCTAATTATTCTCATTTTTATTCTAGGGTTCCCCAGCACCCCAGTGTAGGAATATTGAGTCGCCAGATAGTGTAGAGTTCTAGGGTTAACTTTGTCCTTACGATACAAAGACAAATTGATTTTGTACGATACCATCTTTAATGTGGACTGAACTCCAGTTAGTAGGTAACTTTAATTGTATTCTATTCAAATTAGTACATCGAATAGACATTTTAACATTTCGTTTATTGTATTTGTGAGCTGATGTGGGAAATCAATAGCAAAATAGAATAATAGACAAACAGATGGATACCTTTTTCTATTTTATTGTACGTTACATTTTTGCGAATTCTCAAACCTCGACTAATTACTGACCTTGCCACAAGGGACATCGAAACAGGAACAACTTTCATGTTCCTACCGCCGAGAAGATAATCATTTTGGGTTGTTTGTTTCTTCATGAAACCCCAGTATACCCCAACAAGAGCACTGATGGCCAACATAAACACGAACACCACATAATCGACCCATGAAAACGTTTGCAACTGATATGGAATATCATTAACTTCACCACCAATTTCCCCCATTGCTACGAGTGTCTGATAACAGGTGTCATGGAGATATGACCCATGAGGGCACCTATATTCGAATGACTCGTGAGGCCACCGAGATGTAAGCTCAATCTGTTACAATGAAACAATTACGATAACTCGCAATTTAAAACAGGATGTTGCGAGATCCCCTCAATAGCAACCAGGAGCGAATCGGGAACCGACTAATACCTACTTAAAATCCTAATACCTTAGCACAAAGACCGTAAAATTTAAGCGTATATTATAACAGACAGAATAATTAATTAAAAGGACAAGATCATAAGAAGATTATCAGGGAAATAATCGCAATCCTTTGCATTTACATATCACGCATTTACAAAGTAAGGGACCAACAGGGAGAGCCAAGTATTGTACTAACGTATGGAATTGTAGTTAAATTACCATTGTTATAAATTTTCCTAACGCGTGTAACGGTCTCAATTGCTCTTACATATGTTTCATAATGGACCTGACGCAAACGCAAGCCACTGCCGCATTGTGGCCATAGAACACTCTGATATCGTTGAATAATGACGTCTGTTTCCGTGATTGCACCAATAACAATTTATGCACAAAGTGTCCTGTCTTAAAATTTTTATTTGGAGCAAATAATTCAATCAAAATTAAATAATTTGAATATACGATACATAACGTATAAATATTTACTGGCGTTTTTCTACTTATCGTCTTCTACATTATTGGCCATCAGCTCTTAGGAATCGAATACCCCTTTCGAATTGCCAAGGATACCACTCCCCTATACATTGTGGTTGCCCATAATGTATAGGGGTTGCTTAACTGGGTTTATTGGTAAGGACAACAGTTGGATAAATTCGCAGGAAGATCCTCCTGCCTACCGCTTGGACTTAAACAAGTAGTTGCGTCATTATTTCGATTTACCTATAGAAAATTTTGATTTCGAGTAAAGGAGTTATTGGTACTTGAAACTAGGAGAACACAAAATTTAGCTGACGGATGGAGGGAGTATGCTTCAGTGGCTGAATAGACCAGTGGCCTCGAAGCTTGATGTTAAAATCAGGCAAATTTCAGAGAGTGCTAAAGAAATGTACATGTGTTTGAAAAACAGTTAGCTTCTGGCGCTATCGCTAAAAAAAGTAATTAATAAGCAATGCTACATAGCTACAAAATGAGGGAATTTTAGAATGCATGTACCTACGTTTTACCTATTAAAAATAATGTATAGGTGTACATGTACATTGCAATGGTTCCTACTAGACTTTGAAATAAACCAATTTCATATCTATACTTATTATAAAGCGAAGTGCCCAAAAGCTGTCTATCTGTATGTTCGCTTTTTTTCTCAAAAAATACTGAACAGATTTCTGTGCGGTTTTTTACATAACGGTTTTATGTAAATTAACTGAAATATACACACTTGAAATTCGTTTCTTCACTCTGTGTTTGTCCTTTGTCCGGGTAATCCATAACCGGCTAAACTGATTTTCATGGGACTTTCACTATAGAAAAGGATAAGGAACAACATTTAGACGACGACCCGCGTGGCGGAGCGGTTACTATAGCGGTTTGACGCGCAATGGGTCCCGGGTTCGATTCCTGGCCAGACAGGTATTTGGATGATGAGCTTAGATTCGGCTTCTGGGTCTGGGTGTTTCCATCATCTTGTGTGTGTCCGTGGTTTCGTACCATGGAAACAGGAAAAAATCCTAGTGTTTAAAGTGTATTCATTATTTATTAAAAAACTATTTTTTATTATATGTTCATAGAATTCCCACTAAGTCAAGATTTTCGCGAGAAAAACTTTACAGTAAAAAGTACAGCTAGTTCATAATAAATTTAACCAACCTCCTTTGATCATGTTTTTAATCATCATGTTTATATCGCCAATATTATGAAATTAAAATGAATTACATTTTAATTTCATTATATTGGCGTATCATGATAATTGTTTGGATGACAAAGATGTTATTTTAATTATTCTAATTAGATGCCCCTATCTACTATTTGATTTTCAAAGGATCATAAACTGTCAGTACTGAAGATGTTGAGGGTAATATTTGGGTGTTTATGACAACGATATACGATGGTAGAGAGCACGTGCACGTCATGTGTACGGCTGGAACGCAATTTCTTATTAGGGGCAATTTATAAACTACGTCACACGAATTTTACGATTTTTGACCCCTCCCCCTCCTCCCCTTGTCACTACTCGCTACTGTGATGTCACATATTTTGCTATCCTACACATATAAATTTTAAATTAAGAACAGTAGTTCCAAAATTACATGTGACCCTATTTTTTTATATTCCTCTCCACCCCTTGTCACACTTTATCGACCCGATAAACTGATATTTAATGAAATATAATATGTAAAACAAATTATCTTTAAGTAACCAACATCTGAAAAGAAATACTAGCTATTGTCATTACGTTAATTTGTATTCTAAATTTCATACATCCACCTTTTTATTTCAATTTGAGGGGTCAAAAGTGGTTCCAATTTTCCTGTAAATAACCGCGGTATTGCCTGTTTTTAGAGAACTTGGCAACACTCTCGCGTGTTTTGATATACGTCACTGTCACTGGTAAGTTGACAACAGAGCTGTCATCGCTCTTCGTGTCTTGACTGTCTTGTCATAATTTAAAAACAAAAATACCGCGTGTGGTTTATATAATATAATTTCAACTTTAATCAATTATTAGATGTTAATAACTGTTAATATTAATTGATAACGTCCATTACCAACCATGGCAAATATTTTGCTTAGCCACACTGAAAGAGTTTATATTTTGCACGGAGTTCAGGTATGTCGCTTATTACATAAAATATGTAATTGGATTCTACAATTCTTTGCAATTCGCAGGTGGTAGAACTCTTTAGGGTTAGAAGACGGTGACTCCATCACAGTATCTATTTCTGCTATGTGCCTTTGTGTTTCGGTTTGAATTACGTGAAAAAACCGGTATATTGTGTTAATGTTATGTGTACCAACTTATTTCTCGAAGTATCTCTTAAACCTATAAGAAATCCCATAGGAGTAATAACGCTTTTTAACTGAACATAAGTTAAGGTTATGTTTGATTACTATGATCTACGATCTCGACAAAAGCAAATTTACATGAAAACAAAAAAAAATGTTTTTTTTATCTGACGTTCTGAAAATAATAAGATACAGGGTTCAAATATAATTCATACATCCATTCTAAGTTTACTGTAATTGACTATAACTTAAATCCATGTGTTTTAAAGACAGTAAGTTTGCTTTTTATTGTCAATATGGAGTTTAAAATGTTTATAGGCTTAATTGGCCATCAGATTTAATTAATAACTTACTGGCGGTGAACTCTACTTTTAAGAATTTCATCTAGGGGCTGTTCAAATATTACGTAAGCACTATTGGGGGGTGGGGGGGTCCTTGTTTTACTTATTTTGGATGACATGGGGGGTAGGGGGTTCTAGATGATGATTACATTTACATCTTGTAATAAATGCTTACGTAATATTTGAACAGCCCCCTAGTTCTGTCCTGTGTTCTGTGTAGCAACATAATTTAATTCCAGGATGACTATAGAGCTGATGGGAGATCGAACATAGATTACAGACCTATGGAGCTTGAGACTGATGTAGTGAGCCATGCCAGTGGCTCTGCCAGGCTACGACTCGCCAACACAGACATTCTTGTTGGCGTGAAAACTGAAATAGATGTACCACTTCCCAACAAACCGGAAACTGGTAAAATTGAGTTCTTTGTTGACTGGTTAGTGTACTTGTTGCCTTATTCAAATATAATTAGTATTCAAGTGTGTTAAAAAATTTAAATACTAAATAATTGGGTAGCCAACCCATGTTATCATTTTTGACCCAATAATTCACTACCACCTACCACTTTAATGGCCTTGTCGATGTCTATATTATCATTTTGAAAAATGACTACCTGCTTGAAACAATTTTGGATTATTCTCTAGTACATAATGTAGTGTACTTTTATGCTAACACAAGTTGAACCTATGAATACAAATTAAAATGTCAGTGATTTGTGTACTTGAACCCAAGTCAAAAGTTTCCAGCACAAAGGCCTTAATGCTTTATCTTAGTTACAACTAGATAAATAACGGGTATCATCCATCTATCCATCAGCCTTTTGAGGTCCACTGCTGAACATAGGCCTTCCCTAAATGGTGCCACTCCAACAATAATGGGTATATTGTAATATAATTTACAGCTCAGCAAATGCTACCCCTGAATTTGAAGGTCGAGGAGGAGAACAACTGGCAACAAGTATATCCAACATGTTAAAACATGCATTCAAATCCCCGCAAGCATTTGACTTAAAACAACTGTGTATACTCAAAGGCAAGCAATGCTGGAAGTTGTATGTGGACATTCTGGTAATAATAATATTTATGTAACAATTTTTCTCCCTACCTAAGAAGATAACAACACGAAAATTTTAATTAAGATTAAGATAGATAATTGACATAAATAATTATTGGAATTTGTAAACCAACAAATTATTATGAGGCTTTGCTAGGTCATCTCATTAGACCTAAAAGATAAAGTTTCGAAAGCTAATTAATATTCCAGTTTAATAATTTTAGATTCTAGAAAGTGGTGGTAATTTATGTGATGCAGTTTCACTAGCAGTAAAAGCAGCCCTTTACAACACTAGGATACCATTTGTTAAAGCTGCAGTCATGGACGGTGGTAATGTGGATTTGCAATTATCTGATGATCCATATGACAGCAGATTGTTAAATGTCGGCTCCGTCCCACTCTTGGTAAGTTGTTTCTACAATAAAAAAATGTTTGTAGACAACATTCACTTTATAAAACAGTCCTTATTTAGGTGAGTATGATACAAAAGGAATTATAATTATATTCATCATCAATGCATCAATCATATTATTTACTGTTCAAAATAATAAGGGAAACATTTTTTATATTTTAATCACAGGTATTTTTTTATTCAGTGGTATAACATTTAAATAGTTTTATAATTTATTATTAAGGTTGTTGACTGATACTTTAGATATTTCATTTTGTAGGGCATATAGAGAATAGTAATTTTTAGATAGCAATAGAGTAACATTGTAATTTAGGCCAGGACTTGTCAGCAATGAGTTCTCTGAGCAGCCAGAATTTAGATGAAATAATAGACCAGCATATGCACGGAGTACTGTTTAAATATGGCAAACAATATTTTATAGATGGTAGAACCAGTGTAGTTGGCCCGGGGAAGTACTATCGCCACACCTATTTCCAGCGTGAAGCAGTTTTTGCGTTTCGATGGAGGGGTGTGGTTGCTGGCACACATTTATATGAGGTGACCATTATAGTCCTCGGGAGTAGCGACACATCTGTATATGGAATAATATGGAAAATTGCACGCCCTTGGGCATGTACGGAGAACTATGATTGTAAATATATGATATATCCACATGTATACCTGTACTTACGCAATAAATGACTGATTACTGTGATTGACTTCAGATAGAACCCCATGTTCTGTATGAAGTTGGTTACAGATGTCCATGGATGGCAGTGACCACTTACCATCACCTGATGGTGATGGTAAGTGGTCCACCTGGACTGCAGGCTCGTTTGCTACTTCAATCTTATAAAAAAAAATGTGGTAAACAAAAACTTCACTAGTCTACAAATTACTAATGTTGTTTCAAAGTGATATCTATAAATGTGTATAATCAATTAAAATAACTTATCTTAAAGAAACTCTTGTTGATCAACAGTTTTAAAGTTATAATTAATATAAGGCAATAGCAGTAAGGTTCTCCTAAATTGATCTTTAATTTTATTTGCAATATTTGCATGTACAATTATATATGGGTTTTGCAGGTAACTCTAAGTAAAATAGGCGATAAGTGTGTTGTGGATCCTACAGCTGAAGAAGAAGCATGCTGTGTTGTATCAATTGTTGTCGGCATTAAGGGAAATCCAAAATATTATGTCAGTCAAGAGGAAGCACGTAAACTGAATGATGAACCGTCTAAGTATACTATGATATGTACGCATGGCCCTGGAAGTGTGGGTCCACAAACGTTAAGTGCAGCAATGAAGCAAGGCTTGTAAGTATGACTAAGGTATAAAATTACATAACGTCGCTCATACAACAATACTTTGCACAAAAAGTTGTTAGATATACTTAAAATGACCGAATGACTTAGCTGCCGAATTAACGAATATCAAGTACCGCAAACGCCTCAAGGGCAACGATATCCAGAGTTTAGCGACTCAATGGTAAAATAGGATAGGAGTGTTTCCCGCTGGGGAGACCTCTCGCAATGTTTGAACCGCAGGCAACAAATCTGCTCATAGTCCTGGGACTGATTGCAGATACTGGCGCACAAAAAAAAATCTTAAAATGAACTAGTTATCCATCTTTTATTCCACTCCGCTGTAAAGTGAGTCAAAATGACTAAGGTTCCGTTCAAGTATTATCTAAGCACTATTGGGGGGTGGGGGGTCTTTGTTATGCTTATTTCGGATGACGTGGGGGGTAAAGGGGTCTAGATGATGATTAGATCATCGCTAGTTATTCCCTTTTTTACAATACTGTACAAAAAATACATTTTTAAATGAAAAATGTTTACGTAAGCATGGAGGAGGGGTTAGAGCTTTGATTACTTTTGCTGACAAGGGGGATGGGGCATAATTAATTGTAATAAATCTGCTTACATAATACTTGAATGGCCCCTTATAAGTTCTACCACCTCGTCTATAACCCTTAAGGGATATTTATATTTTTTTACAAGCAAATTCACTCAAAATAACATGTGAAACAGAAAATAAAAAATCTTTCTTTCTCTTTCACAAACTACCTATCAGATTTCGCTGACATTTGACACAGAAAGCCATTGACCTGGTTTAACACATACCTACGATTCTTTTGTGGTAAACGTGACCAAAACGCGCGGACATGCACGAATAATCTTTATATATAAAATTAATGTTTGTCTGTATGTCCTCTATAGATTCGTAAACTATTCATTTGATCATGTGATGATTTTTAGCATTGTTCTTATACATGAGCTCGCGATGGTTTCTGGTGTATTTTTTTTGTGATGGCGTAGCAACCCGCGCAGTGTACAGCTAATTATTATATACCATTTACTTTCAGAACTGCAGCTAAATGCCTTGATCAAGCACTAGGTAGGGCATTACTACGAGAAAGGAAAGAAACTAAAGGATTGAAAAAACATTCATATGGTTTTTTGAAATAACTCGCATTTGTATATTTTGAAATAAAACAGCAGAAATGGTCAGCTTGACTTTTATTAATACATTGAAAGACATACCAATATACTTAGATCTTTCCGAATATCACATTTCTTATTTTACCCACATACCTGTATTAATATATCATACTATAAATCTACATAGAACCCTTAATTTGTCGACGCATTATTTCTCAACCAATATACAGCCACTATGTCTACACATGTCATAAAAACGTTGATAATAATTTTAATTTGTGGGTTTTTGCAACAGGTACTTTTAAAATCCTATATATCGATGTCACCCATAGATGTGAAAAGACATACTTCACATATTTGCGCGTAAGGGGGCCGTAAATTAATTCCGTATCTTGATCTAAACGAATTCGAATCAAGACGAAGTATTGTCTCGAATTCACCGCACGTAAGAAATAAAAGCCGCTTAATACACACCCTGATGTAATAAGTCTTACTACTTGCCTCCCTTACCATAAAATAGTGTCGTTCCTTCAATATCTGTGGCTCTAATTTGAGAAATCATGTTTTGTCCAAAGTATAAAACATTGCAAACTTCATTAATTTTAAAGCTACATATTGGAATAGGTATAGAAGCAGATAATTGCTAAGATTATATAGTGCAACCATTAAATATGAGAAAATATGGTAACTACTAATCTTCGAAAGTCTACCAGTAACTAACATCTAGCAGACTAGCTCGTGTTTGTTTCCTTAACATAATCAAGTAACTCGGATATGATAATCGCATCTTTAACACCCTAAAGAAGCTATGATAACTAACAGTGGCTATGAATGTAATTCACTGTTATATGAAAAGCTTGACTGAAACTAATCTGAGCTAAGAAAGGTATTTGTTTTGAGGTATTTCTCAAGTTAGAGGCGCAGTTTATGTTCAAACTTAAGGTTAGTTACTTCTATAGTATACACCTTTTTAGACCTTTTAAGAAGGTGTATACTATTACTTCTACAGTATACACCTTCTTAGACCTTTTAAGAAAGTGTATGTTATACTGAAATACAGTCAGTATTTCAGTATAGTTGACAGTATAAAGAGAAAAGTCTAAAATACAACATATCCATAATTCCGTGAATTAAAAATGGAAACTATTTCGTGAAGCTATGAATTTTAGTGTAGCTTATTTTAATTGTATCATACTTATATATAATAAGACGTCAGAGTTAACTTGTGGTAACTTTTGACAATATATCGAATTAAAACCAAACTACCTCTCTTTCATATGTTGGACATTGTAGATATTATTTTACTCATTATATCACTTTCTACTCTTAAGTCTTTCTCACATCACTTTAAGAGCTAGTCTGCTTAGATATGAAGTCTACTCTTAGCAGCCTAATAAACCATATCGTCAGTGGAAAGGAAATGATGCTAAAGCGCTAAAATTGCATTTGTGAGGCTTGAAGTTCTTTTACAAAAAAAACATGTCACCTTTATTTTTAGTGGGATCATGTTGAGTATGAACTCCCAAATACAAGATCTCACCAAAAATATAGGTGACATGATGTTTTTCTGTAAAAATAACTTTAAGCCTAATTTCCCACAAAAGCTATTTTGGGACTTTAGCATTATTTCCTTTCCACTAACGATATAATCATAATACAAACCTTTATAATTATAATAACATAAATCAAAATCACCATCATATATCAGAGAAGATAAAATTATAATCTAATATTAAAATACATGAAATACGCATGAAAATACAACAAGCAATCATTTTAATCGATAGCTTTATAACATACTAACAGTAGAAAAAACGAACTAGTAGTCATTCCATGAAGTACATAGCGCTAAAATCTATTATATGTAACAATAAACAGCGCACAAATCTAAGGCTAAGAAATAGTAGGCATAGCAGTTTTTTTAAACTAGAAACCTCTGTATTAATATGCTATCGGTTAAAATGTTGCACCAGAGAGAACAACTGCAAAATTCTGCACTAAAAGTTTTATATAGGTGTCATGCACTAGTATTAGTATAAGTATAGTAGAGGCATTATTTATACAGTCATCCTTTCTTGCAGCTAATGTTGAACTACACAAAAAATAGACTCCTAATGCTAGACAAACATTCTTCAAGAAATAAAGTACCAGAAACTACCAGAAGGTATAAAAGGAACATTAAAAACTAACTATACATGAGGAGTCTATTCGCTTAGTTCGTCCCAGCTGCCTGCGGACCTTCCGTTGATCACTCCTCACTTGGTCTTGGGGTTGACCGGCGTGAGGAGATCGAGCACCGCCGCGATGTTCCCGTCCTTGCTCTCCAGCAGCTGGGTGAGCCAGCCTCCGTCGTTGGTGAAGCCCATGTTCAGCATGTGCTGCAGGGCCGCGTCGATATGAGCCACTGAAACAACGTCGAGTGTCATTTAGCAAATTGTGCAAAAAAATTACAATGTCCAACTCCAATTAGAAGAGAGTTGAGCATAATTCCTAAATTGCGGGACGGATTTTGATTTAATTATGCCTAAAGTATTCTTAATCACTCTTTAACACATTCGATGCATAGTGGCAATATGATGGATGGCTATTAAGATTTTTGTTCAAGGTACTTTGAGCGCGCCTGGCATGTTATGACTGTGGCGCAACAAATGGCTCGGGGGTTCGATTCCCGGCCATACAGGTATCTAAATCATTTAGATCCGTGTTCTGGGTATTGTCTTGTTTGTGTCCATGGTACCCACGACACAGGAGAAAATCCTAGTGTGGGACTATAAGAGTGGAAAGCGTGTTTTTGGGAAGTCGGTTAAAAATACCACATATACATAGAAGCTACGACGCCACAGACAAACAAATACACTGATACTTATTAATAAAACATTACTTTCTTCGTCAGAGGTTAATAAGAAAGTTGCGATTGTATGACTAGACTGTTAGTCTATACTGACAGTATGTAATATTGCCCTTTGTACAGTTTCTTAGTTTGTTTAGTTTTGTAGAGCAGTGATAGCCTAATGGTTGAAACTTGCCCTCTCGATCGGGAGGTCCGAGGTTCAAACCCAGGCACGCACCAATGATTTATGTGCGTATTAGAAATTAATTATCACTGCTTTTCGGTGAAGGAAAACATCGTGAGGAAACCTACACACCCGAGAGTTCTTAAAAAAAAAAAAAAAGTTCTCGGAGGTGTGTGAAGTCCACCAATTCGCACTTGGCCAGCGCGGTGGACTATGGCCTAAACTCTCTCATTCTGGGAGAAGACCCGTGCCCAGCAGTGGGCCAATAATGGGTTGATGCACAGTTTCTTAAAGTGAATCTTCACTTACACTTCTATTTACATACCTGCATCAAAATGCAGTTCTGGTTGACGATTTAGTATACATTTACGATTTCAGTAATAAAAATGAAATCGCTAATACCATCCCAACCGAAGAATACTGATTTTATTACCTTATGTTAGAAGAAATGATTACTTACTTGGATGCAAGCGTTGACGTGGCTGAGCTGGCTTCGCAGCCGGCTCCTTGGGGGCTGACGGTTGCGGAGCCGCTTTAGCAGACTCGGGCGCCTTCGCCGGCTCGCCCACTTTGACAGGCTCGGCTTCTTTGGGATCCAACACTACATGTTAATTATAATGGATGTGAGTGATCGAAGAATGAATACATTAAACACTTTAATGATGCATGATGAAAAAATAACTAAAAATTTTATTAACTTATTAATGGGTAAACTAAATAATGTATAATTTACATTAGACTAATCAAGAGCACAATAAAACCTATATAGTTGTTTTATAGCGTATTTTTAAGCTAAGATACAAATGACAGTAGAACAATTAAAATGACTGAACAATAAAGGTCAAATATTCATAAATTTCCGCCACCACACGTTATTTGGCTCAGTTTATATAGTGTGTCTATCTTATATTGAAATTAATTTGCGCACAAATATCGAATCAATCATTTAATGCTTTTTTGTGCCTTATTGTATCTTTTGTACTAATTGTAATAGCTATTGTAAATTAAAAATAATGTAGTGAGGTACTGCTGGTATGAATATGATTAACAAATAAAATGCAAACCAGCTGTAGCGACGTTCAAGGGCGGGTAGATGTTTTGTCCAGCCGTGGTAACGCGTTGCCGGAACTCTTCGGGCAGGTTGAAGCCGATAGGCGCCGGGGCCTCTTGTGGAGCAGTTGGCTTCAAACAAGCATCCAAAAGATCTAAAACCAGAAAATGTCATACTGTCATGTCATACTGAAGTTAATCTACAAAGTTAAACCACAGTATATATATTTTTAAAATGGCTAATGCAATGGTAACACCACCTACTCGGTTCAGACACCTTTGAGAACAATATATATGTGACATATAAAACATATAATTGATACTGATGATGATGGGGGGAGGCCGTGCCGCTTTTTTGCTCGACTTGGCGGGGGCACAGCCGCACCCTCAGATATCATTAAGTAATGTAAGAAGTCATCAGAAATAGAACTAGAACTCTATCGGTAACAGTCTTGCATTATGATAATTATCCCTATCTGCTAGAAAATCGTCAATAAACTAAACTAATAATATTTACATTAAAGGTGAATACCACATGCGCAGTTATATATCTCATTGTAATAAAATCAATAAAACACAGCTGTGACACTGTTGTGTGTCATTATTACTTTAAACATATTGTAGTGACTTTCTATGACAAACAAATAATAGCAGGCACTGTATTTTATTGTTACAATAAAAAGAAATGTGATTTCAATAGATTATAACTTTATATTCATATATGCAACAAATGTTTACCCTACTTTTCATGATAATATTGTTTTTCAATAAAATGATTCATCACATGTCAATAAGCATAGATAACGAAGGCCAATATGATAAGGCCTTCATTATCGAAAAAGTACCATAATCTTACCTTGTATTATTTGTCGTACATAGACTTTTAATTACTAAAGTGGAACAATTGAATAACTGTTCCTTATGACCCATTTGATTTGGGGAATTCAGAAAAGAAATCTTTTTTAGATATCTCAAATATACATAGTTGAGAAGATAAATAAAAATCACACTTACCCTTTTCTTTATTGATCACAGTCCAGTCGTCAACTCTATCAGGTGTATCTTCTTTCTTAGATTCCACAGTATGCGACGATGATTCCGAGGTAACGCTTTCCTTATCGGAAACGGAATCTTGCCTCTCGGCTTGCGGGCTCTTTCGGTCACCTTGGCCCACCTCCGCATCATTAGTAGCCGAAGTGGACGGCTGGGGCTGCGTCGGAGGCTGGGGCTTTGGTTGTTCTGTCTGCTGAGTCGCCGCTGCCAAATACTGTCTCACAGCATTCGCGTACATTTCGAACTTCTCCTTTCGCGAGTCACGCTCGTTCGACGGTTGCGGTTGCGATGTCTCATTGGCTCCCTGCTCCTGAGTTTGGGGTCGCTGGGGCTGGGTTTCAGCGTTAGCAGTGGCCTCAGTGTTGATGTCACCGGCCAGGTTAGCGAACTCGTTCATGTACATCGCAACGGTCTCCAGCCAGCTGGTCCGGGGGCGGCGGTTCTCGCGGCGGTCGGTGTTATGTCCCCCGCCTTGGTCGCAACGACGACGCCTCTCGCTGCTCCGCTCGTGTCTCGGCCGCCTGCAGTGCTCCTCCCCGGCCGCGGTGGCAACCGTCTTCAAGATACGACGGGATCGCTTGATCGCTGCCTTTATTACAGTGCGCTGTGAATATTCAACATATTAATTTTTAAACGCTGATTGCACAACTTAGATATAGGTATGTTTCAAAACGGTTCTTAGACGTAACATTTTAATTGATTTTTATGAAAGGAGTCGCTTAACATAACATTCATAATTTCATTTACTTAAAAATGCAAATAAAGTTATGCTATACTCCTGCTATGTGTTACGAAACAAAAAGTGATGGTAATGATAATATGGTAATCGTTAAACCGCTATTGTGATTTACAGTGTCGCGCACATAATGTTACGACTATTCACATACTCACTAACAAGACCTTGAAGGATATTGTAATTGTAAGTTTGCGACAAAATATTTGATCTGCAAAGTTTGGTTAAATCTTTATTTGTTTATGTTGTATTGATATCCATATTATTAGACGACAATAGTTTGCCCCTTCCTTATTTATTCGCAGGCGCTATATTTTAGAAAAATATCTTTCTATCCTAATAGAATTAATTGCCTATCCTTCCGACGATTAGACTGACGAAAATGCCAAAGAAATGAACATACAAACCTACAAACATATGCCAGAAAAACTTTAGCCTCGTTCTGACGCAGTAAAGTAACATAAACTAACAAAAACATAACGTTTAGGCTCGTTCTGACGCAGTAAAGTAACATAAACTAACAAAAACATAACGTTTAGGCAAAAGGAGTACAGGTCGCCCACCCACCAGGTGGACCGATGACCTGAAGAAGACGGCGGGAAACCGTTGGATTCAGAGGGCACAGGACCGGTTGGAGTGGCGCCGTTTAGGGGAGGCCTATGTTCAGCAGTGGACATCAAAAGGCTGATGGATGGATGGATGGATGGATGGATGGATGGAAAGTAACATACCTACTTATGTAATACAAATTTCATTTGTAAAACACATTTGTGTAGTTGTGTACATACAAGTGCAAGTTGCACACAATCACAAATATGTATATAGGCTTATCGCAATATTCACGTAAAATCGCTTAAGCGAAAGCGGCTATATTGGAATAATGCAGTCATCATATTTTTTCAATGAATCATGATTAATAAATATTCATTGTGTTTTTATAAAATCCTAACACAAATTTTGAAAAGAAGGCATGTAGGGGAAAATATAGATTTAAGAAATACTAAAGTAAGCATTATGTATGGCTACCATTCAATAGGAATTCATTGTCAGCCAGGCATTTAACCAGAACTCCTTGAATTGACAATTGAATGTTTTAAAAATCACTACACAAATGTAGAAATAAGTAAAACAACTTTAATACTCTATGTACTCATAAAAGTACTGTTTATAATCGATAAAATTAAGCGTTTTAAGGTTACGGTTATACAAAGTAACACTTACAGGCATAGCGGTAACTGGCACCCGCAGCATGAAGTGCTCCGGATGGAGACCGGCGCCTTCGCACCTAGAGCACAGGTCATAGTCGTCGCAAATGGTACACTTGTACCGAAAGCCTATAACTGGGGCCTCGCACCCGTCGCATATCACGCCATAGTTAGCCAGACCAGCCAGACAGGGCGGAACTGTAAAAATAAGATGTACATTCGCTAAAGTACACTGATTAAAAGTCACCATTTATTGAAGTGAAACTTCTTTATCGGGGTTGGAAAACAAAAATGAAACTTCTTTATCGGGGTTGGAAAAAAATTTAGTGTAACATTTTTTCGTTACGCGCCATCTTTTTCTGTTTCGCGCCTTCTTTTTTTTCCGTTACGCGCCATCTTTTTCTTATCCCTACCACGCGTGATATTAGATAGATTATTATAGATTAGATTATTAGATAAAGTTTAATAAAAGCCTTTTATTAAACTTTATCTAATTTAACTCTATTTAACCAATTTCTGTAAAGTTGCATATAGTAAATTATTTTTTGAAAAATAACGTCATAAAGAAGTTTCACTTTACTACTTTTTTATTATTGAAAGGTGGTATTGTATCCTTTAATGTATTAATGATTTTGAGGATTCAAAATTAATTTCAAGGACATGCAATTTATTCAGAACAGAAAGTATGTAACATAAGAATTATATTTTTGAACTAAAAACCTAATAAGCTTGCTGATTATCTGTCTGTGTCAATACTAAATTTACAATGGCCAACAGCATGACAATGACCAACATGTTGTAGGGCCTTATCATACTAGCGGTTTGCCAGCGGCTGCGGGGCGGGGCGGACGTGCAACGAACACGTCGCGAACACACTGTGGATGCACAACGAAGACGTCGCGGATCCATGGCAGATACGCAACGTTTTCGTCGCGTGTTTTTTAGCGACTTACAAAATGGGGTCCACGCTGCTGATCGCGGGGGGATCTCGCTGCGAGTGCGCGGCGCATTCTTTGGGCGCTCGCTCCGCTTTTGAGGACGCTCGCAATCCGCTAGTATGATAAGGTAAGGGTTAAGGTGGAATACCTCATATTAGTTAGTCTGTCCTGTTAGACCTCTCAAATAACTGTACACTGGTTCATTAAGATAAAAATAGGTTTGACAATATGATAAAAATAGGTTTGACAATATAGTTTTGGGACTTATTGATATGTTTAAAGTGATATCAATTAAAAAAGACCAAATTTGATTTGAAGGTTTTATTATAGTCTGCATCTTGATAAAACATCTAGTCTGTATTTCATTAAAAATTTTCTGCTCTATATCAATAGTTCATACCATTTAATATATCAAAAGACAATACCACTTAAATTTATGTTACTTTTTTAATCAGGTTGTCACATGGAAGCACATGTAATAAAGATAATATACTCACCATTAGCTGTAGTAATACCAATCTCCACTTCAGGTTCAACATTCCTGGGTTTTTCATCCTTGCAGTAAACATGCAATTTGACAATGTCAGTCATATTCTTAAGAGCTACCTCCAGCTCCTTATCAGTTGAGATGACAATGTTATCACCCTCGCTATCTAATGAAAAAAAAAAACATTTAATTCAAGTTTTCATTTCAATTAAACTTCCAAATATATATATATATAACAATGCTTTCGCATTTTATTATACAGTTAGCTCATTCAAATATTATTTTGTTTATATGATATTTAAATTTCAGATGAATAGAGAATTTGAAACAAAAATGTAATTTAACAGTAGTTTAACAATGTATGTATATTATGATTCGAAAAAAATATCTATAGTATTTAAACAAAAAACATGCAAGTTTAAAATTAATACCCCTGGCCATTTACCTCTTCTGTATTTGCATACAAAAGAAATATAAAATGAGACCAAACCAGTGGACTAACACAATGTTTTATATTGAATTTGTAATTTTTCGTTTTAAGGAATTCTACATATAAAACTGGGTAAAACAAGTTCGCATTATTTGACATTTTTTCAATGCCAACTTAACATACTTATACCTTCACTACATATTATTAAGGATTATTTAAAACACAATGGTTTTACTGTTTTAAATAGTTGTTCTTCCAAATCTATCAAAGTAAAACACAGAATAAGATATTAAAGACAAATGATTTGACAAAATTGGTTTACACTTTACATCATTGCGAATATTTTTAATAGAAAAGAAGTCAGGTATCTTTTATCATATGTATCACCATTTTATTACAATTAATGTTTGTATTAAGTGGATACTTTTGTGCAACATTAAAATACTATGACTATAATTGTAAAGTTCTATATTCCCATATATCAATGTTCCATGTGGTGGACTGGTCACCTCACCCATCTGACACATAATCCATTGTACATATGATGTCTATTTAGGATCTGAGTTTTTGTGTCTTCATTGTTTTGTGTGTCCATAAAACAAATGTCGTCAATTCATTATTGTCACACTGCTGGGCACGGGTCTTCTCTCAGAATGAGAGAGTTTATGCCATAGTCCACCGTGCTGGCCAAGTGCAAATTGGTGGACCAAAACAAATGACATACAAGAAAGTCTTAGGGTGGAGCTATGAAAGTAGAAGAGTTAAGTAGCTTACCTTTCCACATTATTGTATACACCTTGCTCGCCAGGCCAGGGTAGATATCGTGAAGGAGAGCATGAACAGCCATCACCTGTCTTAGTGAGTCCATTTCGAACCTACGGATTTCTGGCTCACTGTCCTTAGACCAGTACAAGTACACCTTCAGTTGTATTGCCATCTTAACTGGAGCAACTGAAAATGTTACATCATGTTAAGATTGCCACATACTTAGGCATACTTTTGCCTAACTATTGCAACGACATGAGTGTGCAAGAACATTCCACCAAAAAAAAATGTAAAACACATTAAATATTTACTTATAGAAATTTTTTTGCAATAGAAGATTGAATTCCTAACTTTGATTTCCCTTAGAAAAAAAAATATAAACACATCTGCGTTCAATATGTAAGAAATTTATTTTAGAAAGATCTCTTCTGTCCCAATAACATATTGCGATCGATCCTAATACATCCCTTGCGATTTTTAAGTCCAAAACATATTACTTTTCCCAACATTTACTTTGGTTTATTATGCAAACGTAAATTTCCATAAATATAAAGAAAAGTTACTTCGTAGAAACCATTTTGAATCCACTAACAGCCAGCCATGAACTTTATAAAAACAAGCAAATCGTAATAAAAATAGTACATTCCTATTTGTGTTCTACCTATCATATAAAATATAAATTGACGAAAACAAATTACTTACATTAACTTCGACTTGACACTTATAAGAATTTAAGAAAAACACAAAGAAAGCGTCTTCAATTTAATACACTGAACAGTGCACGCTTAAAGTTTCAACACGAATGTTGTTATTGCGCGGCGTCGAAGCTATTATACCTAGACTGAATTTAATGATTCACCCACTATCGAACTTTGGAGAAAAACAAAATAATATTGTGCAATTTACAATACGCAATAGAGTTGCCTATCGATAGTCGACTATTGCTAAAATATCGATAGACTATCGATAGTTGACGTCATATAAATAGTATCGATAGCCTATCGATAGTATCGATAGTATCGACACTATCGATACTATTGATAGTATAATTTAGGGCAATAGTATTGTTATAAAGAAATAGTATCGATACTATCGAAGGTATTAGCTTCAATAGTATTAATACTATCGATAGTATCGATACTATCGAAGACCGATATACGTTTAGAAGTAATAGTATCGATAGTATTGATAATATCAATAACTCACACTATCGATAGTTCAATGAACTGCGATAGTATTGCCTTCCAAAAATCAATTACATAGCTAAAAATATCTCAAAAAATATTCGAATAGAAAACGTATTATTCATAGACAGTGTCTGAATTCAATCAAAAATTTCAATTTTTCAATTTTCCAATTTTCCGGGAAAACTACTGATAATTTTTCAATTTCCCTAATATAGGACCACCTGTGAAACATTTTTACTTGCCTGCCCCCCCCCCCTAAACTAAATCCTGGCTACGCCCTTGGAAGCATTCCAGCGTTTCGATGGAAGGGTGTGGTTGCCACACACTTTTATATGAGGCGACCATCCTAGTCCTCAGGAGAGGCAACTCAAACTTCAGATAGAACCCATGTTATATATGAAGTTGCTTACAGATATCCATGGGCGACGGTTACTACTTATCATCAGGTGGACTTTATGGTCGTATGGTATGTACGTATTTATATTTGAATGAATTAAGCACTAAACACACAAAAACTATTGTCAACTTACCTTTTTTCTCCATTATTGGCAGCAACCTATTATGGAAATCTTTCGAGCTTTAAGTATAAGAATATTTTAAGCTATAAAGATAAAGTTAATTTAAACTGACCATACTCTGCCAGAGATAGCTCTAGACGCCTTATAGCTTCGTATTCATTTAAATTAGTATCGAAACATGGTCAACTATCGATAGTCAAGACCTATCGATAGTTTTTGTTATTATTGTCCAAATTTACAATACTATCGATAGTATTGAACGTAAAAATATCGATAGTATCGATAGTATTGTTGGAATCAATAGTATTGCCACTATAGAGCTATCGATACTATCGATAGTATCAATAGTATTGTCATGTGTCAATACTATCGATACTACTATCGATATCCTAACTAGTTTTCGAGGTCAACTATCGATAGTCAAACTATCGATAGTTATGCAACTCTAATACGCAATACATGACATGCATGTCATTCTGACATGATTTTTATTCTTACGAGTAAAACCTAGACCATAATTTCTAGCCTTGGATTCTTTTATTTCGGCCCAAATATTTTAACTTTGTTTGTGCTGTTTTTTCTAACCTTTGATATAATTTACAAATACTATGAAAATCAAATATGCCTAAGTAATACAATTAGAATTTTATTTAATATTTCTGATTTCTGATAACACACTATCTCACTTTTGTAAGGTATCAAACCCGGAGTCTTTAATACACCACAGAACTTGATCTATATTTTAAATGGTTGTGCGATAGTTCGGAACAAGTTTATTAAATAAGGCTATTGAATAACATTAACTAATGAATTTACTTATTCACATAACTGATAAAAAAGAGTGTACTTATTACGACACTAAATGAAATGTCAGCATTTTAACTATTCCAACTTTAATTTGAAATATCTAGCCCGTTGTAGTCATCCGGAATAAATGAACTGAAAGTTTTTCATTAAATTATGTTGTATACACCTAATTATAACAAAAAAGAAAATAAAATAAACATTTGATAAAAAAGACAAAAAAAAAATACTTTTTCATGCTCAAATTGCCAAAAAGTTTTATTTTAATTGAATAAATGTGGTGAACGTCGCTCCAGCAGGAAAGTAGCACGTAGAGTGATATGAGTGGGACGTATAATTAGTGCCCAATCTGGTGTAAATGTGCGCCAAATAAAAAATTTGTGCGTGTTGTAGTTTTTGAAATAAATGGAAAAAACGATTCCTGCTGGGGTAACGTTGTTCCAGCAGGAAAATTCTAAACGAAAGATCGGAGAGTTAAAAATTGCATATGAGCAGAGAGCTTATATTTGTGCAAATTTGTGCGCTAAAAATATAATTTGTGCGTCTTCAGGTTCTCGAGATATTGCGTTTCCTGCTGCGGTAACGTTTTGCAAAATCGCGTATCTAAAAGACTATTGTATGTGCGCCTGTAGAATAAATATGTACAAATAGCTCTTAATTTGTGCGTATTTGTGACAAAATTAGATTTAAAAAAATACTTATAGTTTTCGAGTAATCACGGTTTTTTCAAAAATCCAAACAGTGTCATAGCTCCTAAATAAGAAAACATATAAGGTCACTGAAAACTGCATTCGGTCCGTCTTGGCGTGGTTAATTAGCACAAAAAAAATCAAAAGTGCACATATGTGCGTTTTTGGATAATATGAATTAAAGTCAAAAAACGACGTCCTACCTTTGACGTCACCGTTCAAGAAACTGGCTCAACCTAAGCTGCTTGGGTATTAACCAAAAATTAGTGCGTTTAGTCAAATAATATGTAAGATAAAATTCCAGTGTGAAATATTTCGCATTAAGTAAATATAAACAAAAAACAAAACAGTAACACAAACGCTGGTTATACGACCAAATTCGAATGACTACAAAAAAGCGGGGGTTTCATATATACTAATGACCTTTCTTTCTTGAACGTATTATTGCAGGTACTGTCACGCTCAAACGTTTATTGGTGATTAATTATACGACCTTTAGGGAAATAATTACAAAATATAATAAATGGATCGTGTAATTATCAAATGAAAGACCTAGTATGTGTGAAAATTCTTATTTATATTTTCTTTAATTTTGATACTTAAATAAGATCACAGAAAAATCTTAAGTAAAATATTCGAACGCAAAAAGTTCCTTAAGGTTATTAAAGTTATACTTCTTTTGGCGCGCTAGGTAAAAATGATGAGAGTAAATAGAGTCTTACGATGCGCGCGCACACCGACAAGTAAATCCGACACCCTGAAGTTAACTATAGTGAACATTTTAGTTTTTTCTACTGTTAATGTCGTTTTTTCTCCAAGCGTAGAATTATGCGAAAGATAAAACTTTTAAAAAGATTTTTATATTATATTAAGCCAAAGAAGTATAACTTCGAACGCGTGTACATAAACACACACACACTTTATATTTTTGTATCTTGTATAATTTAAAATCACAGATCAGTTTCCAATTAAAAAATTAAGACTATTATCATATTATTATTGTAAATGTCCTAATGTATGCTGAATTGTAGTGCTGAATGTATTTTAATTAAATTTGGAATGAAGATAACTAATAATATTCCAAGTAGCAATTAAGCTCCTTTTTTATTATGTACTTCATCGTGTACAAATCTACCGCACAAATAAAAAGTTTATTTTCTATTTTCTACTTCATTGTACTCGAGTATACTAAGTTTTAATCGGTTAGTGTGTAAAGTTAAGAAGGTCATTAGCATGTATAAAATCCCCGCTTTTTTATAGTCATTCGAATTTGGTCGTATAACCAGCGTTTGTGTCTGTTTTGTTTTTTTGTTTATATTTACTTAATGCGAAGTATTTCTCACTGGATATTTATCTTACATATCGCACACCTAGATCTAAAGGGAGCTAACTCAAAAATCTGTGTATTTGAGTTATGGTCACCATTTAATTTCCTGAACGGATACCTATGTAGCAATAGAACAGATTTAAATATAAGTGCAAAGGCACCTAGCCTAGCTTTGCACTTATTTTTAAATCTGTTCTATTGCTAGATAGGTATCCGTTCAGGAAATTAAATGGTGACCATAACTCAAATACACAGATTTTTGAGTTAGCTCCCTTTAGATCTAGGTGTGCGATATTATTTGACTAAACGCACTAATTTTTGGTTAATGCCCAAACATCTTAGGTTGAGCCAGTTTCTTGAACGGTGACGTCAAAGGTAGGACGTCGTTTTTTGACTTTAATTCATATTATCCAAAAACGCACGTATGTGCACTTTAGATTTTTTTTGTGCTAATTAACCACGCCAAGACGGACAGAATGCAGTTTTCAGTGACCTTAAATGTTTTCTTATTTAGGAGCTATGACACTGTTCGGATTTTTGAAAAAACCGTGATTACTCGAAAACTATAAGTATTTTTTTAAATCTAATTTTGTCACAAATACGCACAAATTAAGAGCTATTTGTACATGTTTATTCTACAGGCGCACATACAATAGTCTTTTAGATACGCGATTTTGCAAAACGTTACCGCAGCAGGAAACGCAATATCTCGAGAACCTGAAGACGCACAAATTATATTTTTAGCGCACAAATTTGCACAAATATAAGCTCTCTGCTCATATGCAATTTTTAACTCTCCGATCTTTCGTTTAGAATTTTCCTGCTGGAACAACGTTACCCCAGCAGGAATCGTTTTTTCCGTTTATTTCAAAAACTACAACACGCACAAATTTTTTATTTGGCGCACATTTACAGCAGATTGGGCACTAATTATACGTCCCACTCATATCACTCTACGTTCTACTTTCCTGCTGGAGCGACGTTCACATAAATGTGATACGTATTAATGTCACAACGTATCTATGTCATGTCGTAAGTTGAATTCAGAGAATATTGTCAACCAATTGTAATATTATTTTGTAAAGGTTATGGTTTTACCGGTGAAGTACCTCCGCCACACTGCGATTCGGCGGAAAGGTGTAGTGGCCGGACCTCATTTAAATAAAGCGACAAGCGACCATCTTATTCACAGAGTACATTTGTTTAGACTGAAAATCTTATTCCTCGGGACTCGGGAGTAACAATGCATCTGTGTTGACTTTAGATTGAACCTGTGTTCCATTTGAAGTTGCATACAGATGTCCACCGGCGCCGGTTTTTTTTTACCATCAGGTGGACTGCATGCTCGTATGCTACTACATTTTATATAAAATGAAGTGTTTACTAGTGTCTGACCGAAACTGGTTTTTCAGCCGAAACCGAAACCTTGAATAAAATGAATATTTATGGTGGCTCTCCATATAACAATCATTTTTTTTGTCGATCAAAACAAGCGACGCCGTATTGCCAAGATTTCTAAAAACTACCATAATATGACAAACGTTTTTTTTTGCCGTTATTTATATATGGTAATGGTACGAAACCCTTCGTGCGTGATTCTGGCTCAAAGTCAGCCGGTTTTATTAAAAGATTTAATCCTAGTTGACTGTATGATGTTGTTTACGGATGGAGGCAGTGACTACTTACAATCAGGCACACTGTATGCCCATTTGCTACTACAATTTTATATGAAAAAATATATATTAACAGGAAGAGCGAAAAGAAGGTGGAGAAAGTAGTAATAGATATAATGGTAGATTAATTCCATTACTACTTTCCCTGATTTAAATTACAGCTTAAATTGGAAATACATATTTTATGTAAATAAAATAGAAAATTTTAACAAATTGCACATAACTTATTTACTTGGTCATTTTATTCAGCTCCATTTTAAAAAAATCACTTGAGTTAGAGTGCGACCTATTAATTAAAGTATGATCATAACACGCATAATGCAAAAAATATATTCCACGTTAGATATACAACTTTATTGTATAATAAATGTTGATGTTACATACAGACATAATATACTGAATCTCAATACAAAATATTTTTGACATAATTAAACTAGTACTAACGAAAGGAAATTGCACATGACAACAAAGTAAAATTTTACATAAATAATTCTAAAACAACAATATAAATAAAGTTTGCAAGTTACAACACTATATATTAATATAGCTGTTATAATTTTTACACAATTACATCAATCTTGATGTTCTTTGTCATCAGAGTTTGGATTTTCCTTGCTGTTAGGTGTTGTTGAATCAGAAATTCTGTAATCAGGCAGGTGTGCAAATTTGGGTGGACCACCAAGTTGTACAGTTTCTGCCATAACGAGTTCTTCATTCAATTTCTTGGCTAAAAAGTAGATTTCAGCCAGAGCAATGATCAATGCACACATGACTCCTAATAGAAGCCTTACACCAAAGTCTATGTATCCTATCATCCACTCGATACCTCTAAAACCAAATAGGAATCCAGCAAATATTGATAGAATAAACTGGGCGATCGCAATTAATTGACGATTAAGTTGTTTGACTGAAACATAAAACAAAAAATCAAGTTAAAACAAATGTTCTTTTAAATGACAAGTTCAATACACAATATGTTAAAATTAATGTTTTTGTTAATTTTTTTTTATCTTATAAATATATGTTAATTTAACACATCTACCAAAAAAGTAGTAGGACACATTATAACAAAACATTATTATACAGTAACTTACGCTGATAGGAAATACTGTCTTCTGGAAACCTCATTCTGACATTATCAACACCCTTTGTCATTTTTCTATACTCCCGAGCCTCTTGTTGTGCTCTTAGTTTAACACATCTAGCTTCTAGTACAGGGTTTCTTTTAATAATTTTATTTTCTGGCATTTCAATGTCTGTGCCTTGGAATATTTCATGTAGATATGGAACATTTTCTTCACCTTTCTTTCTTCTTTTGTTAATATGAGCATACAGCCAGTCAATATCAGATGTAGAAAGATATAATTTTTCTTCATTTTCCTTGCTCTCCTTTAAATTACTCTCATCTTCAAGTTCATTATCTTCTTCTTTTGTTGTTTTATCATCATCGTTACTATGATCTTTTACTTTATTTTGAGGTAGAGAACTGTCTTTATCCTGTATTGTGCAATGGTCACTACTACATGTAGCATCATCAGTGTTATTACAAATGGCTTCCTTGATTTTATTTAAATTTTCTATATCTTCATTTGTGAATTGTACTAGAGATATGTTTGTCTTTTCTTTTTTTTGTTTCTTAGTAACTGTTACATCCTCGTATGTATACCTCAGAATATTAAGTGGAACATCATCAGTTATAGGTATAGTTTTGATGAAATCAATTAAATTCTTAGAGGGGTAGATTTTAATATTGGTATCAACTAAAGATCCTCTCTGATCCATTTTACTTGTCAGTTATATTTAACTTGTGGTTAAGGTCAGCATACAAATCTCTCAGTTCTTCCTCTTTTTCTTCAAATGTGTTGTCAATTCTTTGACATTTAAAGTTCATATCATCAATAAATTGATCCCATTCTTTTTGTCTTTTTGCTTGATTTGCAGCTTGCTTTTGTTTACAGGCCTGAAATTGTATGGAGATTTTAGATTAGTAGTCTTTATTTATTATTTTGAAACATATTATATACCAGTACACTTGAATAATAAGGATTGCTGATTATAAAAAGAAAAAAGTGAATTAATATATGCACAAAATATCTTTAGTATTTTTACACAAACATAACGACATAAAAAAATACCTCCCACACAAAATAGGATTCTTCCTGTGTTGCTGGTGTTACACACATAAGTGTGTGTATAACCAGCCATCTTATTTGTCTTAACAAATAAATAAATAAATAAATATCATACCGTTTGGCATTCCAAATAATCCAGATGAATCTCCTCTGATAATTGCAAAGCTTGTTGCAACTTCTCACTTAACACTGGTATTGCGGCTTTACTGCTCTTGTTGATACGTTCAACTTGTGTATCTTTAATATCTGTTAGATTTTCTAAAATCTTAAACAAGTTCTCAACTTCTCTATCGCCACGCTTCTCCTATAAAAATAACAATATATATTTTATAGTCGTATCTCTTATTGTAAATCTAGCAGCCATCCTAATGGACCACTTAAGAGAGGTCTATAGTCAGGATAGTAATTAATTCATATACATCATTAGCTGTGAGTACTACTAAGTTACCTACTAAGTTGGATCGTTACATATTAGAATGGCACCCTAACCCTTATCTTTCATTGTTACATGGTAGTGTTAACACTAAAATGATTATGCATATTGCATTAAGCATTGGGCACACATAGGTATGATGGTTTAACCTATCATTTATGTCTTTCTGACATAATATAGAAGAGTGATCCTCTTCCATACAGACAAACTGCTTACATGAGATTAATTTATCATTAAATTCAACAAATTGTGTAATGTATCTAGTCAGCTCAGTAATAAACTTAAATAAGAAAATAATTAACATGCAAAACTAATTCATTTACAGTATGATATGACTGTGGGAAAAGATATTCAATTATTTCATATCACTGATTTGTTAAATATGATGCCTCATAACATAAATATCCTATAAATCCAAGCAATAATGTTTCATACACAAAACATCATTAACAGGAAAATATGAGATAATTTAATATTCATTTATGTATGAGGTAACTGTAAGTATTCCAATATATTATTATATTGTGGCCAAGTCGCACTTGACCAGCGCGGTGGACTATGGCCTAAAACTCTCTCATTCTGAGAGAAGACCCGTGCCCAGCATTGGGACGATAATGGGTTGTATCCCCATATTGTAGCAGGTTTTAATGATTATCACCAATTATTTTTTATCATAAAGAACACTCCTATAGTTTTAATATCTAATGGCCAGTAAATACTTTTAAACTTTGGGCAAATAAGTTTTATTTAAAATGATTATTATATGTGTACATATAAGAGTACGACAGACTTATTTAAGTACGTTTAACATAATTTGATTTCAAACAATTTTTAAACTTATTTATTAGTAAAGATAAAGAAATTATTACAAGAGTGATGTATATTTAATTAATTATATTAAATTTTATCATACCTCGAATTCTTTTAGCATGAACTTTATCTCTCCGCTGAGAAACGGCCGGTGATCAAATAATCTTGACCAAATTTCTCCTATTTCTAGAAGACAAATTTTAACTGTGTCAAATAAAGTAAAAACTCGACATGAAGAACTTTGAAAGATTGGATACATTCAAGTAATACATGCAGTATTTCAAATATATAATGCTGTTATACTAAATAAATATAAATATAGATATATATTTGTTTTACGTTCTAATTCTATGCAGAATTAAACAGAAACGAAAGAAACATACCTCGTGACAGTTCCGTCATTATCAATTTTTACTAAAAAGTTAATTAATTGAAATCAAACATGGCAACATTTATACGGCACAGGTTAAAAACTAAATTAAATTTTACACAGAGTCATAAAGAATAAACTTCGTTACAGATTTAAATCGCAAATGAATTATGCACTGATTTATTTACAATCAATTTGGGTAACATTGAACAGCGGTGTAACTTTGAACAAAGTTGTGAAAAAAATATATTAATTTATTACATGGAAACTTCTTGTTGTTTCAATATAGTACCTGCGTAAAATGGTTTGCCAAAATGTTGTAATAGCAATGAAAGTAAAAAAAGATACCTGTTAATGTCATAATTTTAAAAAATACCCCCTTTTCCATAGTGAAGTTGTTGCAAGTGTTTGATGCTTCATTTTGAAATAGCAATTATAATATAAAACTTACCGTAAACAGGTGTGTTTTGGTGTTTATCTTTAAAATGTATATTGTATATTATTATTTTGAAACTGTACTATCCGTATCCCATGTTGAATATTGCGTAAAACTGTTAAACTTTTGACGACGTCGAAATTGGATGTTATATGGGTAACTTTGAACGGTTCAAAGTTACCTGTATCATAAAAAAATATTTTTTTTCGGAGGCTCAGCGTCGCTCAGCGTGCTATGGAGAGGGTTATGCTCGGAATTTCGCTACGAGACATGATTCGCAACGATGAAATCCGTAGACGAACGAAGCTTACCGCCGCCACATCGCTCGTAGGACCGCCACATCGCTCGTAGGACCGATAACCGATGGGGAAGAAAGGTCCTCGAGTGGCGACCATGTTTAGGCAAAAGGAGTACCGGTCGCCCCCCTACCAGATGGACCGGTGACCTGAAGAAGACAGCGGGAAACCGTTGGATTCAGAGGACACAGGACCGGTTGGAGTGGCGCCATTTAGGGGAGGCCTATGTTATGTCCATGTTCCGTCCATCCTTTTTTTTTTTTTTGTTTTCGAGGGGGAAACCTTCCAAAGGTACCCGATGTTCCGTCCATCCTATGGATGGATGGAATAAATAATCAAAAAAAAACTAGTATCTTATTTTACCACCAAATTGATCGACCTTGATTCATATGGCAAGACCAAGTTGTCTATTGTATTTATATATCAAAATAAATGTATTTTTTATAGATTTGGTTTTAATTAACAAAAATATGTTAATAAATTTTACTCAGACCTTAAAATATTCGATTAATGACGGATTTTATATCCTCAAAAAATTATATTCAAAGTTACCCAAAACTAAGGATAACTTTGAATTTGAGTTTTAGGGGTAATTGTGGATAGTTTAATTGTTTTCTCCGTAAATTTATTATGTTAGATTAATAAACCAGCTAAAAAGGACACTATTCATTTAATAAAAACAAGGTACAATAAATATAAAACAGATTATAATATCACAAATATTGTAAAAAATGTTCAATGTTACCCAAATCGAGGTTAACTTTTCTTCTGGATGAATTATATTTTAAAATCTTATTGAATTATCTAGGATTAAGTAGTCTTAACAGGTAGAATTTTAATTTAAGTCCCAGAATCAAATAAATAAATTTGAATAATTTTTAGTATTGTATAGTAAAGTAAATATTACTATAGTAAATAGTAATATATATAGAAAAGATTATTTCCGTATTAAATTAATAGGTTTTTTATTTTTGAAATCGTAGCACGTGACTCTATGCGTATTGCCATAATTAAAAATGTATGGAGTGAGTAGTACACACTCAAAAAAAAATTCGTTCAATACGCTAGTCGTTCATAAAATGGTTTCATTCATAACGGTCATTCGGTCATGGATCTATTTAACTCACTCCCAATCAGTTAGTCAGTATGTTCATTCGTGATTGTTCGTCGCCGAAGCGGATGTATTCATCTGCTACGTTGTGCATATTTGTTTTTATTTGCGCAGAAGTGATTTGTGGTTTACAATGTGTTCAATTTGTAATCCAATGTTGAATTTTACAAATTAAGTGATACGAATGTGAATATTTGAACATTAAATAGTGTTGCTTTGTGTTCGTGGCCAACATGCCGGGTCTTATAGGTATCGGTGAATTTATTGACGAAACTCGAGAGGATTACAATTCACCCACTACATCGACATTCGTTTCGCGTATACCACAATGCCGGCAAACTATAAACGCATTGGAGGAGGTACGTTTATGTATTAATGACATATTTAGCGTTAACAAGTTAAACATCCTTCTGAGGAAAAATATTACTACCCTTTTCAATTTACAGAAATTTAGTTAAAATGTGTATTCTGAGCACTATCAAATATACCGAATACATATGTATAATGTTATTCTAATACATGTTAACTTATATTTAGATTAATATTTTTTTTGTTTTTTTAATTTCCATCAGTTAATTACTCAATTAGATCACGTCATGATTATGATTTGCAATACATCTGTATATTGTAATTTTGTTATCGCTGATTATTTTTCGATAAAACTACATAACATCAAAATTTTGGATACATTTGGATTATTCGTAGTACAGAATTTTATTGATTTAATTACCGTTAACTTTTTAAATATTTGGGACCCCGATATACATATTTAATACGGCAGAGGTGTTCTTATTATTAAGTACACTAAAAGTGTATTTATATTTACATTTTATTATCCATATTAATAGAAGTGATAAATCATAGAAAAATGCAAAATGTAAATAGATAACGATTCCTTCACCAATTTACTTGGTTATATTTGAGTTTATTTATTGTACATGAAATAGGTATAACCAATTTGTACTTAATACCGTGATATCGTCCAACTAAGATATTTAAAAAAAAAAAAACTCAGAGAGAAGACCCGTGCCCAGCAGTGGGACAATAATGGGTTGACGACGACCGTGATATCGTCCAACTAATATAAAAATGTATGATTAATGACATAGCTTTGCCTCCTTTGATCAGAGGTTTGTATTAGCAAAACTGAAATAAATCGAAAGATCTCCGATTTTGTTGCAATTTTGTTAGAAGTCAATTTGGTAAGAATTCGATTTATTTACATCCGATTTAATTACTTGGTACATATGAACACTGGTCATTTCCGACTGTTAAGGGCAGAAGGCACACATCCTGGCAAGTATCCTGATACTTGAATCTTATATCGTCGTCATCATTATCCCTTTAGAGGTCTACAACTTGGCACGGGTTTCGTTTGAAAATGTTTAAAGCTTAGCGTCGTAACTTGGTTTGTGAGCTCCACTGGCCAGAAATATTGCGCCCTTGAGTTAGAAATCTTAACGACCTATTTCTTGGTGACTTATTTATATTTTCCTATGTAGTCTTAAATGTGCCCCCCTTGTTCGCAAAAATGTGCTCCCCCAAACGTTGTGTGTTTGGCAGCCGCCGCTCGAATCAGTTTCACGCTACGACGTCTGGTTTAGGCTATATGCTACTCTATGACAACCCGGGTGGGGGTTAATTGACGATATCAACTTTATCAGGTCTCATGAGGTTTTTTATTCACTGGGCAAGTGATAATTAATTTCAGACGACACACGACCCACAAGAACCGGGCGTGGTGAAAGGATTGAATTCATATCTCCAGCGTATCACCGCTTTGGAATTTGCGGCACTACCTTTATATATTTAAATCGATGGATTGAGAAGACTAACTACCTACCTGATGGAAACAAACCACCGCCATATATTTACAGAACTTAAACATTTGTTATTTATCAGCGATGTTATAGGAAAGCGCAATCACACTATGTGTAAATATGTCAATGCTCCTGTAAATCCACACGAGGAAGTTTCTACATCACGTACGTATACAAATACGGGCACGGATTACCTAACGATATATGTACCTTAGAATTACCAGGGGGAAAAAAGTGGAAAGACTTTCTCAAAGTTAACAGATGGAAAGAAGATGGAGAGACGTCCTTCTGGATGGGAGTCTGTTAAAAATACTTTGTTCTGGTTTTATCACTGAATGTTTGGGATTCAACCTTGAATCGCGTCCTCTTTCGCAATACCTAATATTGTACGCGATTTATTAAAGCAGTAAAAACTGTCGAACGCCTACAACATATTTCGTTTTAACTAGGGGCTAACGCGTTTCCAGTTGGAATAATATTTATTCGAATAATACATGCTTGGCAGCTTTTAGACGTTGGGAACTTCTTCGGGATAAATAGGTATAAGGAATTTTAAGCGTTCTCAAGAAAGATTTGAGCTAGCCATAGAAGTACGGTTTTATACAATCTCTATAACCTTGACCAAAGGGAAAAGTGCTCTCAGTCTAGCAATTACTTTAGTATTGTTATATTATATTACAGATACATTAAATTATGATTTTTGTTAGAACTGCAAATCAAGCTCTCATCTATTCCGCTACACAAGACATGTAAAATGCATATAGGACCTATCTAAAAGCCTTAGGTGTTATACGATAAATCATGACAATCAGTTCTTTCGTAACTCTATCTAAAATGTGTCGTTATGTGAAACGCGAGATATTCACTTACTTAGATACTCAAACACCCAAAACTTTACGTAGTAAGTATTTGAAACATGAAGCTCATAGATATGGAATGCTGGAATCTTGTATTCCACTGCTTGGCTGGAGAACTGGAGCGTACACTATCACTCGAAGTCAATGTTGATTGGTGCACTTTCCTTTACATTATTATTAACGAACACATATATTTGTATTATCATATGGAGGACAGTAACGAACAGGAGCCAGGACTAATTAATTTGGAAGTCGTTCACCGAAACGGTCGAGTTCCGACCCTTACCGAACGGTCAACGGCCGGCTACCGTATATACTTGTAAGATTAGGCGTGCATTCACTTTATTATCAATGACGATTCCTAACGATCATTATACGAAGATCTCCATTCATAGATGCTTAAAAAACACAACTATAGCCAATAAACGTACTACTCCGTTCAATAGTAAGAGTTCGAACGTCAAGTGTACACAGCACAGGATACAAGCAATAAAATAAAGGTTGTTATTTGTCGTTTATAAATAAGAAGGAAAACAATTTAAAAATAATGCTTCTTCGCTTGCACGTGACTACGGTGAACTCTGATTCCGGAGTTAGAAGATTTTTTAAAGGATTGTAGTACAAACTTACAAAGTGTACAAACATACACCATATTAATGCGAAGAGTAAATATAGACAGTGTTGATCTCAAATTTCGTAATACCTATATGATTGTAAATTAATATTGTTCCGGAATTGATACTTTTTAATACGTAATAAACTCACTAAAAGTGGAGCAGTGGTTATTTTATGTAAATTACAGTAAAAAAAAAAACGGAGCTTGTCATGATATGGAACAAAATGAAGAACTAGACGTCAAGTAAGTAATAATCTAACACTAGTGCTACTGTCACGGGTTTGTCCCCGCCATCGCAGTTTCCCCCTGACCATGATACGTGTAACTGGGTCAAAATATCGGCAAAAATAATTTAAAAATCACTTACAGCGAGTATCCGTTACGACTACATGTACATACGGTAAAATGCAAAGCACTGCAAATATTAAAAACATTCTCACAATTCTTGCGAATGCGGATGCAAATAACTAAATACATGCGAATATTCGCGAATGTGCATATTCGTTACATCATTAATGCATATCAAACAAATAAGGCAAGTAATCTTGTAATATAATTAGTAAAACAAAAACAAAAAATATCGTAATAAAGATATGTAATTTAATAAACTGTCGCTGCTATCACGTGATTATAATTAAGTTTAATTCTAACCGATGCATTCGACATGAGTCATCGTGAAGCAACATAACAAGGTTAACAAGAACTGTGTTAATGTTGTCGTTAAAAATTGTTAAATGGATAACTATTTTCATTGTTTATAAAGCTCGTCTCTCACTATGCCTCAGTATAATAGATAGCAACCAAGATAAATTTATAGTCTTATACTTACATAGATAGCTTGTTGAAACCAACCTGGAATTGATAAGCACATTACCTATATTCATTTCGGAAATGCAGAATAAGGGCAGTAAATCTGTGTAAGTAATATGGTCTAAAAAGTTTAATCTAAACGTGAGATGTAAGTTCTGGGTAGAGTCTAGAGTATGACTGTTTTCTGGATTAGAATTGGCCCCCCATTAGAAAATTAAGATTTTTAAGAAAATAAAAAATAGTGACGTATACATATTTAAATATAGAACTCATACCACTCATTACATACTCTTTAATTTATCCCCGAACCCATGACTCAACAGCGTCATACTTTTTTAAATTTGTAAAAAGATATGTTTATTTCTATAAACCTCTTTTCACGTATAAGTGAGAACGCTTGAAAATACAAAGAAAATAAGGTCTCTAAAAAGGTCTATTATTTTTATTTCACCTTTTTTACTGTCAACAAATGCTTTACATGTTCGGGGACCTATTAGGTCGGAGCCTTTGGCAAGGGTCACGTGTGCGCTCATGGTAAAGACTGAATTGATTTAGAACGTACTTTTGAAAATTCCAGTGTTATAGTGTACCTACATAGAGTAAGGCTTTTTATATACTAACGGAATTACTAGGGAATTTGGATTTCGATTGCTTTAAATCTCGAAAGTACACGATTTGTCACTTTACACACAATTATTTTTGTATGTCACATTTAAATATATATTTATACAAAATTAAGCACCTTCGAAAAATCGGAATGGATTTTTCGAAGGTGCTTAATTTACCGTACCCTCTGCCCCGCTTCCTCACAGAGGGTACGGTAATGGAATTCCTTATATGAACGGTTGTGGTGACGGTATTTACTTAGGACAAAAAATCTGTGCGATGTAATTATGACTCATCGTTCATTTCCTGTTATATACTGACTAGTGTTATTTAAGAGAGAAATATACCTTGTCATTACTTAAATGGTCTTCCACTTTTAGTGACTTCCGTAGTTAGATAATTGCTAAGTCTCCAAATAAAATGGTGGTGACACGCGACCGGACAGACGAAAATTAAACAGAACCTTAAAACCGTTTTACATTTTATTTTACAATTATGAATAGTTGACATGTATAAAATTACTGGATTTACAGATTTGTATTTTTATTTTCGACCTTATGATTGTCTATCTTCATTATGTTATTAATATAAAAGTGATGATCAATATACCTATATAATATAAATTTTATACATATATTGTATACCATCCATCCATCCATAAAATTATATTTATAAAATAACAAGATACTGGAGCTAACTTTCATCGCCATGTAAAAAAACATGATTGTAATTTATATTTGTATATTTACTTTAAAAAAAAAGATATAAATAACATAAAAGACAAACCCGCTGAGTTTCTTGCCGGATCTTCTCAGTTGACGTCGTGTTCCGATCGGGTGGTAGTGTAAGAAAAAAAATGTAACTGCCAATTTGTAAGTGCCCCCGTAGGCCCATACAAAATAAAGATATTTCATTTCATTCCAACATACGAGCATGTAGTCAACTTTATTTCATTTCCGCTTCGTGGAAATCTTTAACCAACTCCAAATGGAACATAAGTGTTACCTGAAGTAATTTTTACAGAAGCATTGATGTTCTCCAAAGATGCTCCTCTTGTACGCCAAGCTACAACACCATTCAGACGAAACGCATGAAATTGCTCCACGTTAGAAATAGGGTTACGGTGGTAGGCCCCCGGTCTAACTACCTTTTTCTACCTTGCAAAATTAAACTTTGCTTTAGTAATGTAATACCAAAAGCTTACTTATACACCTGTCATTTGAAATGTGATATTTTGTCTGCAGTTGAAATAAAAACGTCAAAACAAAAGTGTACAAAAGACACTCAATCTGGTTCTCAACGACCTTTACAAGGTTTAGTAAACAACATGATACCCACTCGTAAAATATACCTGCTTTTGTTGATTGCAAAATGTTCGTATGCGTCCTTTTGTCTCGTTCGTGTACCATTACTTTTTTCATTATTGTCCTTTGAATATATTTTATTAGCATTTTTCCTGTATTTAAATCAAGAACGCGTGTAGTATTGGGTCTACTTATATAATATCGTTTTATTTTATCAATGGTTAGCGTATATTAATGAGTCGTAATAAACACATAAAAATATTCTGATTAAATTCCATGATGATTTCCATTCTAGGTCTGAGTATTAACGTGCTCGTCTGCGTGTGTGTCATGCATACACAAATATAAAAAGAGATACTACTAATGTAAAAAGCGGTTAAAATAAATTATCAATACAAATTTTTGCTGTTTAAAGTATTCTTCCAATCGCAATGCCGCCAATATCGGACTGACGACGAATCTGTTCAAAATATTCCTTCATCAAAGTAGGTATATTCATATCCAGCCCTATATAGTAAACACTATATGCATCGAAATAAAACTTTCGATTGCTTCGTATTGTTGTGAACTTTTCTATAAACTTTCTCTTTTGTTAGCACACGAGTTTTCATGTGGGTGCCAGTTGGGGCGTATTTTATGCTTGTGGTCAAGGTGATTGTTTATAGGGAGAGTATAGCTTTTATAATGATCTAATGGTTAGCGTAATGATGGATTTCACTTGAGATGAACATGAATCTTTTTTCGTATGACCTTATTTTCTTAATTTTGGCGACTTAAAAAATATTGTATCCAAGGTCAAATCCAAGAATAGTATGGTGCGGTGAACGAATATTTTATTTTTTTCCTATATTGTTTACAGTTTGTTTAAACACAGTATAAGGGAAGTTCACACAGGGCTACTGATAAAGCATTAGTCACCTGCTTGTGTCCTGTACCGTTTAAGCATGCCTACAAGAAACTGCATACACTCCAATAGCCTTTGAAGATCAACTCGCCTTGTTCCGTAGCCCTGTCTGAATCTGTCGGTTACCTGTTACCTTTTTCGCAGCCTTTATCTAGGGGAAACCTATACTCAATTTGTATTAACTTGGTCGCCATTTCTTAAGATAAGGACTATTAAACAAGTATTTTAATACAGCTGTTGATAGCACCGTGTGAAACGCCCTTAGGAGGTATTTACACGTGAACAATATTTGTTTACAAGTGGAGTTGCCGTGTTTGTTTTATTAGCGCGAAGTGTAGTAGCGCTGCGTAAACACTCTTAATGCAGTGGAATGCCCGCTTGTAAAAAACATAAACATTGGCGTCTTTAGTCAGGTTTACAATCGGAATATAACAGAAACGTAAGAAAATCAAAGGCTTAATTAGATTCTTCTTCCCTGCGATCTTGGTCGTGGTTATCATGGTCTTTTCACTCTTCTGGTAGCTGATGTAGCATGACTCATATCTCGCAAATTATAGTTACAGGTAAATTCCTTTTTATGTTAATATTATCATGATTATTCACATTAAGTGAAATAGGAGCTTCAGGCAAACAACACGTTTTACAACAACAAGGTAAAAATCGTTGAAAATTATGTAGCTCTCAATTTTGTAGAGGCCATAAACTTATAAGTTAAAGGACCAAAGATGAAAAACGATAGATAAGTGTAAAAAATCGTCTAGATTACAAACAATTTTCGAGCTGTAGGACTAGATATTTCGAAATTATTTTCTTGTATATTTACAGATTAGAAATCTCGAAAGTCGTTCATTAAGCAAATAATTGCTAAGTTATTGTTTAAATACTCTTTAGTTAATGTGTCGTTAGTGAAAACGGATACAAGTTAACTAAAGTAGATACAGAGTTCATATTAACTTTCAACTAAAAATATGTAATGGTAATTTTATTCTGTTGTGTATAATTTTGCAGTTCTTTAAACATTTTATGATTGAGATAAGGCGCAGACTGCATTTAGCTGTTTGCTGTTCAACAGTTATTCTTATAGTCCCAGTACAATTTCGAACTCCATATAAAATCATATTTTCACTCATTATCCATACGTAATCGTAAACCGATCGTTCTTCCGTAACTTGTACTACATCACGACTGGTTCTCAAACGGTCTGACGCGGTCCGAGCCTTATTAGGAACTGTTTGACCCACATAAGAATCTCGTTCCACCTTCGTACTTTCTAGCAGAGTTTCTTTAAAACAAAATTCAAAACTACTTTCGTTTTAGTTGACGAGTCGGTACAGAAACGTTGAAACCGGACGGAAACAGAATCATATCCTAGAAATGTTGACTTAAACTTTTGAGCCGTGGGAATAGTTTTGGAATCCTACGAGTTCTTCCTATGATTTATGGATTTTGTTTATAACATTTCTTTGTATACGAAAGCCGGGATAACGTACTGGTATATGTTACAACTTTATATAGATGACCGGAGCTTAGATTTTAGGGCCTTTGAAATAACGTGCATATAATCTGCTTAAACAGTGGAAAAGCCGTATTAAGAAAATACTATAATTATGCCTAGCAAATTTACAACACTTTTCTAACTTGTGGTTAAGTGTGGTTCAAATAAACGCTTTAAAACGCTTTCTACACTCATAGCCCCACAGTAGGATTTTCTCATGTGTCGTGGGTGCCATGGACACACACAAAGACGAATACACAAACAACAAGAATCTAAACTCATCATTCAGACACTTGTCTGGCCGGGAATCGAACCCGGGACCCACTGTGTGTCAGACCGGTACGGTAACCGCTGCGCCACGCGGGACGTCGAAATATAGCAACTTACTGTAACTCATCAACAGATGGTTGCATTACATGGTCAGAACTAAGACTTTCGGAGCACGGCCGCTTGAGCTACTCGTATGTCTAAAACACAACTTTAATGATGTGTTAGGTTATTACACCGAACTTGGCCAAGATGAGGAACGATAAGCCTCGCATTATGAGCAGAAACGTATAGAAGAATGACACTTCAATTGGGCTGTATAGTGGTCGTAAACCTCCTGTTATAATATGCTAACAGGAGAAAAGCCCTTGTTTATAAATTGTAATAAAATACATCATTAGAATTTAGGGAGTTTAACATAGGAAAGTAGTATCCCATACGTTGCCGGTTGAGGTCACAAGGCCAACCGCTTTCGCTATCGCATTTTATATTATTCCACTAATTCAGCCTACGGCCATCGTACACGGTATACAGATGTACACATTCTGCTTGCAATTATGTAAAGGCATTCTTAGAAACAAATAGCTTTGTAAATAACATGGAAATGTTAATAAATTTCGACGTAGTAGGGACTTAAATTAACGCGTGTGCGCTGAATTTACCTTTGCCTAGCGGAAAGAATATCATCAGTACTTAAATGCATTTTATTGCTAATAATAAATAAAACCATGGATTATTCAAATAATTATAAGAAAGTACCAGTAACCAGTAAATAGGTATGTAATCTATATTTTCCCTCTGTTGCTGTATCAATTGATTTTCACCTAAAACTTTAACACAGTATTTTTAAACCAGAAAAATCTGAACAGAGGATCATTACTTTCTTTTGTAAAAAGGGAGTATAGTTTTAACATTTAAGAAATGTAGCATCTAAAATAGTTAATATCATAAGAGTTACCTTGACTTAGACTAAACGTTAGATTATTTATAGGTAATTTCATTTTAATTCTTTACCAAAATTACAATTTAAAGTTATTTTACATTTTTTAAAGCCGACGAATTATTAGCGATAATTACATACTTAGGTACTGCGAAACATATACGAATGACGAGTGCCTTTTTAACATGACAAATGCTTACACATATTCACTTACTTCCTGAATTCACGTCTCATTGTGATTATATTGCTGCGGTGGTTACTGCTGAGTCATAACAATCTTTGAGTTAACACATACGTCATCCGACGGTGGGTGATTTTGTGCAATAGACACTAATGATGCAAATAGTAAGGCAACATCGCTTTGAATAACAAATTTATTATAACAGAGTTGCAAATATGATTATCATTAAGATCGCGTAGAATATAAACAACTTGAGAATGAATTATGGTGATGCTTATATTCATATGACAGCGTATTTGTTGGTTCTTCGCTTCACTGTTATTAGAAATCCTGTGTAATTTCAGCTTGATTAATTCCAATGTTCCATATATTTTATAACATGAACCGAATGGCTGATTGGTTACAATACCGGTCTGAAATGCCAAGAGTTACGAGTTTGGTTCGTGTAGACATATTATATGTTCATGATTTATTTCCTAAAAATAAGTAGAAACCAGTATTTTATACAAGTGTTTTTTTTTCGCTTTCGTGTTATCAGTATTCGCGGCAACAAAATATTTGTCGGCGCATGTAGTCGATGTAAAAGATACGGCGCCTTCTGTTTACGCCGCTTGAGTATTACTGGTTATTAATGTTTCTGTATTCGCGGCAAATGGGCTCAATCAACATAATACCCGTGAATGACCGTCTTTTACTGTATAGCACAATCCCAATACAGAAACGCAACCACCGTCAGCTTTTATTGAAATCTCAATGAAAGTGTATATTCGACGGATCAGAACCGCATAGAAAATCGGTTTCAGCTTGCATAACAAGTAAACATATATGTAAATAGGCATGTAGTTGATACAATGTGAAAAAATACGCCTCGCCTCTAACATCTGTCGAACGAGTTTAAGTGACCGAGATACAACCAGCTGTTTTTGTATTTATAGACGTAATAAAAACGTCGCATGTTTATTAGCTTATCGTAGAGATAATAGCTATTTATTGATGAGTTTTAGAACGAATCATTGAACATTTTTTATATAAACCATAGGTCGAAATAGACGAATGAGTGTAATCAATACCCATAAACACTTAACAACGAGAAGCATTCAAACGTTATAAAAAGTAGTGTATAGACTAACATACTACTTTTAACAAGTTTTTTTTGTGTGAGTTCATAAATCAGTGAGTCAACTGTCGGTTATGTAATACGGACATATGTTAATCAACATAGATATAATATATTATACATCCTGTTGAAATAATGATATTATTTCATGACTATTTTTTTTTTATAATAAATAAATGAATAAATGTGCATTTCAGTCCAGGTGGATGGTGAGTGATCACTGCCGCTCAAGGATATCTGTAAGCATCATCAAACAGAACATGGTGTCCAATTGAAGTCAATCACAGATGTGTGGCGACCATCTTAGTCCTCGAGAGTAGCTCTCGAGGACTAAGATGGTCGCCTCATATAAATGTGTGCCAGCAACCACACCCTTCCATCGAAACGCAAAAACTGCTTCACGCTAGAAATAAGTGTGGCGGTGGTACATCCCCGGCCGAACTACATTGGTTCTACCGCCACAAAATGTTTATACATATAATTATTGTATCATTCCCAAAAAGGAAATGTCAGAACTTTTAAATGAGTGCGGTAAATGCGGCGGGACTAGGGTGGTACGAAACTCTTAATACGCGAGTCTGACTTACACTTATCTGATTTTATATCACAGAGTTGGACCATCAAATGCACTAGTATCAAAATAATAATACTTATAGGATCGATTTCTATTAGTAGGCTTAAATGATAAAGAAGTAATTTAATGCATTGAGTTGTCATGAACGACAACATAATGGCATTACTCGGAAGGTCACCTAATTATGAGCTTATTCGGACAAGGTAACTTTAGTACATATGCATAAGCAACACATGTGTTCGCTGTTTGCTTAATCGTCTAAGGTTATTGTACACATTTGTGTATTGATCTGTGCTATACCCAGATACTTTGGCTTTTAAATAATATACATTCTTTGGTATAATAGGTAATTATAATTAAATCAAAAGTATTAGTTCTTAAATGTTGGCAATTTATTCATATCTTGTACGCATATAAGGAAGCCCGAATACGTAGGTATAAAATATATAGACTGAATTTTTTTGTATATTTTTTGTGTTGAATAAATATCAAGATATGTATGTAGGTATTACTTGGGACCCTTCCCCTGCGTGGCCACTGCAGTATTTTTTGAAATGCAATGAAAAGAAAGAGTAAACCGACACAGGTTTTCTTGAACATATTTCACAAATCGTTAGTTGTTGATTGTAATTTTCTTACAACGGTTTCAATATACCTCGAAAATAACAGCGTAACTTAGAATTGTTATCAGCGTTTATTAGTAAGTAAATCATTCATATTTACTGTAATATTGTACGCATACAACTTACAACTTGCAACAGTTTATCAGTAAAGTTATTAAGTAACGAGTAACAAGTGTGACTCATAGGAGATAACGATGTGGGCGGACTAGACTGTATTGTTATGCGTAATTAAGTTATTATCAAAATACGCGCTACATAATATAGACACTCTGTTAGCTTTGTATCTTGTTCGGATGGGGGTCGCTGTTTTCTGAAATATTTTTGTCGTATTTTTTCTGCGTATAATTATACTTATTATTATTGTACCCGCGTGGCGCAGCGGTTACCATACCGGTCTGACGCGCAATGGGTCCCGGGTTCGATTCCCGGCCAGACAGGTATCTGAATGATGAGTTTAGATTCCTGTTCTGGGTCTGGGTGTTTGTGTATTCGTCTTGTGTGTGTCCATGGTACCCACGACACAGGAGGATATCCTACTGTGGGGCTATGAGTGTAGAAAGCGTGTTAAAGCGTGTGTTACTTAAATAGAATCAATAGAAGATGAATAAGTTCAATAGAAGATGCTAAAGCCGGGTTTTGACTATGAGATGTAATATATATTTGTTACATTTTGAGCGACATATATGTTGCATCCTGCAATTTCCTGTCAGCCTCTAAAATACCTACTTAATTATTTAGTACCTAGTTTAGCTTTGATCACCACTGTGTCATATTCTTTATCGCTGTAATAATATATAGTTAGGTATTACATACCATAGTAAAAAGCTGGCTATAATATCACACGCTCGTTCTATATGTATTATATATAGGCATATAGCATATTAGTTACAGTTACGGGCAACAGTTAGACTTATAATAATTCAAAAGTACCTAGTAACTTAACATTTGACGACTAGTGATTTCCGTATAGTTCCATTACTAATACGAGGGGGCGTTTTTAAGTTCGCGGAATGAGGGACAAGGAGGGAAAATAAAATGTCAAAATTATTATTCTTTTTCTACATATTCTCCTGCAAGACGAATACATTTTTCAGATCCATGTACTTATTATCTTATTTAACACCTCATAAAAAATGTTTTGTCCTTGTCAGAAAAATACGAGCGTTTTAATTGCTCCCTTAACTTCTACTTTTTTCAGATTTGGAAAGATATAATAATCGCTGGAAGCCAAGTCTGGACTAAAGGGTGGGTGATTTAAAATATCAAAGCCCTCCTTATGCAGGGCAGCCAGTGCAATACGGCTCTTGTGTACGGGAACATCGTCGTGCAACAGCAGGACACCTCTGGTTAATTTTTTCTCGTCTTTTTTCTTTGATGGCTTCTTATAACCGCTCCAGGATTGTTGCGTAATATTGTCCAGTTATAGAGACACCTTTATCTGATAATATATTAACACAATTGTTTCTGAATCCCAAAAGACTGTCGCCATGTGTTTTCCGGCCGATTGTGACACCTTAAACTTTTTAGGAGGTTCTGTACCTTAGCCGTAGTCATGCCAAGATGGTAATGCAGAATTTTAAAAATGGTTGTATCCGATACCCCAACCATTTCTGCAAGCTGTTTCTTTTTTTAGCCGAGCATGTTCCAAGACCGTCCTGGTCGTAAGTCGTCTACAAGTGATGGATTCACTTGCTTAAAAAGGTTGTGCCACCTGTAAATCATGTTTTTTTCAGGGCAAGAGTCCCCGTAAACCGATGACATCTCTTCCATTATGATTTGCACAGACTTTCCTTGCTTGGTAAGGAACTTTATAAAGGCGCGATTGAGTTGTTTAATTGTCGATAGTTTTAAAACTAATTATGCAATTGGGATAAATCTTTATATTTATATTACTATTTATGAGTTACTTAACACGTACCGAACTTAACGAGCCCGCTATCCTCCCTCCAACTCCGCCTTTCCGCGGACTTAAAAACGTACCCTTGTATATAGTTTCTTGTAAAACTTTGAGTGAGCACGAACTAGTAAGTCGTAACTCAATTAATGGAGCTGGTTCTGAAACTTACGGCTACTAATGAATAGACAAAACTTGTCTATAACCTCAATTAATTTTGCTCTGCAAGTTCTTCAGTATCTTTTCTAAATAACTATGTATGTATAAAGATGTTAATCGTTTTCTTTAATTCCTCCTTTTCTAATTAAATATAATGTATCTATTTTCAATTTCTACCTTTCATTCATTTTGGCGAGAGAATTAGCAATTTTGCACAACTGGGTGATTATGATCATTTATAAGACTGATGATGACGATTTAAAATTTACAAATTGTAGAAGCTTAAAAATCCCTTAAAATATAGGAATTCTAATATTATCTTTATGGATATCGATACGGATATTGCCGCAAATAGCTAACGATATGAAATGAGATATTAATATGCACCCTTCAACCAAATTGCAAAAGAATTGCAACTAATGTGTTCAGGTGTGCAAACTACATGGTAGCAAGTTTTATAATATCAACTTTCGCGGCCCTTTCTAAATGTCAACCCCCTAAAAACTGCAATACCGGTATATGATTATTGAATAAAGTCCTTAGTCAAATGGACAATTTATTTAAATAAAATTGTACCAATTATACTTAAGTCGAATGTGTTGACCATTTCATACTTTTCAAAACAATCAATTTTCAACTTCAACAATGGTGATATGGACTTACTATGTAAATATGCGCTAAAGTCATAAATACTGCAAATACTACCTTTGCTTACAGCAAACATTCACCGACATCAAAACAAATTTAAAGGGCGTATTCGTCAACAATATCCAAATGACTAAACCGGCAGCCCTCCGGCAGACTCCCTTTTGAAGAACTTAAAACGAAGAACGAGCTATTATTTGGGCTCTCGTTCAATTGCGAGGGGGCACTGATTAATCGCCGGTTGGAACGGCAGATGTGTAGTGTTCTGAATGGCTCGTGGATACTATTGTGATGACCGCTTATTGATAAAAAATGTAAGGCATCATCCTCTTTAGGGTCTGCAGTTTTGAAAACAATCTCGGTGATACTTTTTGGTATACTTTTTAAATTTTGTTGAAAGTATTTGTATTAACATTTATCGTTATAAATAAAAGTATTTTTCCATGGGATAGAACTTTTAATTCTTTTCTTACGTACATCAGAACTAACGTGACAAAAAGGAATAACAAGATGTTTCTTTAAATTTCATAAAACAAACATAATATAGGAACTTTTCATTAGTAGTTTTATTAACTTCAACAGTCATTAGTAGTTTAATTAAAGAGTTTATCTAGTCACGCAAATATTTTTTCATCAAACTAACATGAATTCATTAAGTTTTAACAATAACAAATTGTTTTCTAACAATTGATTCTTTGTTCCAGACGCTGGATTTCGACCGCGATGGCCTGACGAAGTTAAAGAAAGCGATAAAAGCGATTCACAACTCTGGAAATGGTATGTTATGTAAATCTACTACTATCTACAGATGACACGAGTATACAGATTCTTTGCATAAAAATTTGTATTGTTTGCCATACGCTTTTGTGTGATTTAATTTAATATTGTAAGCTGACTGTTGATATATGAGTCCATCACATTAGTTGATATCAACTAAGCTAATTATGACAAACATTAGTTTCCTTTAAACAAAGTTTTATATTGTTTGCAATAAACTTTTGTATTATTAGTTTTAATCGCATGATGGCTTTGTGGTACTAGGACTAGTCAAGTAGGGTGCAAGTTACACTGAAGTAATCTTCATAAGGCGTGAAGGCGGTTTCATTCCATCGAATTTTGTCAGTCTCGTCTTTATTGCAATCCTTATACACGAAGCAAAATAAAACATTTGTATTAGATAGATCTAGCAGAGAAAATAGTCTAGACTAAAACTGGAAGACTCGGTAACACATACGGACTATTTATCGTCGTATACCAGAACGAAATTTAAAGCATTCGATATATTTTCATCATTTTAAATGTCGCGTCGTTGAACTCGAGATATTTCGGTCCCGGTAGCGTACGAAGATGCAATCCCTACTAATATTATAAATGCGAAAGTAACTCTGTCTGTCTGTCTGTCTGTTACTCTTTCACGCCAAAACTACTGAACCGATTTTTATGAAATTATGTACACAGATAGTGGTGACCTTGGGATCCATTATAGGCTACTTTTTATTTAAAAAAATGGGTTGAAAATGTTAAAATCGAGCATAAATGTTTGTATGGTAGTTCGTTTTTGACAAAGAGGTGTACTAATAATTCCGTCAAGGGTTATCATAGATTTGATTAAAAACTTATGTGAATAATAAAACATTAAAAAATATTGATTTTGAGTCGACAACATATATCCGTAAAACTCGATATGTTGTGAATTTTATTAAATTCCAATGCAAATGACAATCTCCATATTGGCATTTGACAAAGAGGTGTACTAATAATTCCGTCAAGGGGTATGATAGATTTGATTAAAAACTTATGTGAACAATTAAACATTAAAAAATATTGATTTTGATTCGACAACATATATCCATAAAACTCGGTATGTCGCGAATTTTGTTAAATTCCAATGCAAGTGACAATCGCCATATTGGCCATTTCGCCTGGACGTCATCGTGAGTTCGTTCAAAAATAATACATATAAATTGGTAACCATTAATTATCATTCAAATAGATGTGACATAAATTTGATTTAATTTACCCATAATATGGGTTTATAATATGAAAATGTATTTATAATGCGAAAGATACTATTATAATTACGAGGAATTCCCGATGAGTTAAATATTAGGTATACTTGCGCTATCTATCACTGTTCTGTTGAATTACGTTGAATGAACATTTGATAGATGGCGTTATTTACAACACAACTTCGAAGTAATCGAAGTAATATCGATAAATTAAAAGTTGATGTTGAATTACTAATAATTCCGTCAAGGGCTACGAAACACTGGTTTGCAAACTTAAATATAAAATAAATCCACGATAGCATATCTATATCTCTTAAGGTTAACTCACAATAATTATTTTTTTGTTCCATATTTTAACTAAAAATAATACATTATTTTCGAGTCTGTTGTCTTTTGTTCAGTATTAATCCTTATGTAAATAAATGCATTCGTTAGCTTCGTAATTTTAATAAAGATCAAAATTGTCTTTTACACTGTATGCATCAAATAAATACGTTTTAACCGATATCAGATTATATAATTTCTTTCAAAGGGTACGATAATAAAATTCCGTCAAGGGGCAAGATAGACTTGATTGAAAACTTAACTCAATAATAAAACATTATAAAATATTGATTTTGAGTCGACAACATACATAGGTATATCTGTAAAACTCGGTATATCGCGACTTTTGTTTAATTCCAAATTCCAACTATCGCCATATTAGCCATTTTGCCCTGATGTCATCCTGATCCTTAGTTCAGGAAATAATACATACCGATAAATCGATAACAATTAATTATCATACAAATAAATCCCTACTAATATTATAAATGCGAAAGTAACTCTGTCTGTCTGTCTGTCTGTTACTCTTTCACGCCAAAACTACTGAACCGATTTTTATGAAATTGTGTACACAGATAGTGGTGACCTTGGGATCCATTATAGGCTACTTTTTATTTAAAAAAATGGGTTGAAAATGTTAAAATCGAGCATAAATGTTTGTATGGTAGTTCGTTTTTGACAAAGAGGTGTACTAATAATTCCGTCAAGGGTTATCTTAGATTTGATTAAAAACTTATGTGAATAATAAAACATTAAAAAATATTGATTTTGAGTCGACAACATATATCCGTAAAACTCGATATGTTGTGAATTTTATTAAATTCCAATGCAAATGACAATCTCCATATTGGCATTTGACAAAGAGGTGTACTAATAATTCCGTCAAGGGGTATGATAGATTTGATTAAAAACTTATGTGAACAATTAAACATTAAAAAATATTGATTTTGATTCGACAACATATATCCATAAAACTCGGTATGTTGCGAATTTTGTTAAATTCCAATGCAAGTGACAATCGCCATATTGGCCATTTCGCCTGGACGTCATCGTGAGTTCGTTCAAAAATAATACATATAAATTGGTAACCATTAATTATCATTCAAATAGATGTGACATAAATTTGATTTAATTTACCCATAATATGGGTTTATAATATGAAAATGTATTTATAATGCGAAAGATACTATTATAATTACGAGGAATTCCCGATGAGTTAAATATTAGGTATACTTGCGCTATCTATCACTGTTCTGTTGAATTACGTTGAATGAACATTTGATAGATGGCGTTATTTACAACACAACTTCGAAGTAATCGAAGTAATATCGATAAATTAAAAGTTGATGTTGAATTACTAATAATTCCGTCAAGGGCTACGAAACACTGGTTTGCAAACTTAAATATAAAATAAATCCACGATAGCATATCTATATCTCTTAAGGTTAACTCACAATAATTATTTTTTTGTTCCATATTTTAACTAAAAATAATACGTTATTTTCGAGCCTGTTGTCTTTTGTTCAGTATTAATCCTTATGTAAATAAATGCATTCGTTAGCTTCGTAATTTTAATAAAGATCAAAATTGTCTTTTACACTGTATGCATCAAATAAATACGTTTAAAGTTATTAGAGATATCAAAATATATCATTTCTTTCAAAGGGTACGATAATAAAATTCCGTCAAGGGGCAAGATAGACTTGATTGAAAACTTAACTCAATAATAAAACATTATAAAATATTGATTTTGACTCGACAACATACATAGGTATATCTGTAAAACTCTGTATATCGCGACTTTTGTTTAATTCCAAATTCCAACTATCGCCATATTAGCCATTTTGCTCTGATGTCATCCTGATCCTTAGTTCATTAAGAAATAATACATACCTATAAATCGATAACAATTAATGATCATACAAATAAATGTGATATAAATTTGATTTAATTTACCCACAATATAAAATTACGAGGAATTACCGATGAGTTATATATTAGGTATACTTGCGCCATCTATCCACTACTATGTTGAATTACATTGAATGCGATAGGTGGCGTTATTTACAAAACAACTACGAAGTCTATCGATAAATTAAATGTTGATGTTGAATACTAATAATTCCGTCAAGGGCTACGAAACACGGGATTGCAACCTTAAATATAAAATCAATTCGCGATAATCTTTGTAATCGATGCGTTTTGGTTTAAATTTGGAGGAGGATTTGGTTTACAAGGTGCTTCTTGGTATTGTGTGACCACTAAGATTGTTAATTAATTCAAAGAAAGGCGGTTTACAATCGTCTAATCTTAAAATTCTAAGTCTATATGTCTAATTTTTTAAATATTTTTACATAACAATTATGATCCTAACCACAAATACATACTTTAAATTCGTTTCTTCACTCTGTGTATGTCCGGGTAATCGCCTGAACGGCTAAACTCATTTGGATAGGACTTGCACTATAGAAAAGGTTGTGGAATAACATAATTATAGACTACTTTTTATCATATATCGACATTTGTGCGGGAAAAACTTTGCGATACACTCAATTTTACGCGGGCGAAGCCGCGGGTACAGCTAGTGTGATATAAACGGCAACATTATTGAACGATTTTAGGCGCCCGTGCCGCGTTCCGAGTTATCCAGACGACACGAGACCGGCCTATAAATAGGCACGGAGGAAGTGTTATGAATAGACTGGCGCTGGAAATAGTAGAAATGTTCGATGCATATTAAATGCGGTCGAAGTTAAACGTGACTGCTCCTGTTCACCGCTCTCGGCTTCCTTTGCGTTTTATCTACTTCCCGTGTAGTGGAGCATATTTGTATAATTTAGTGATATGTAGCAATTACCATTAATTTTGTATTTCCATACATTTGATTTTGAGTATAACAGCTAAAATAATAACGAATTGCAGCTTTTGTTAATAAATATGTACGTCTTAAGTATTCCTAAAGAATCCAACTTAAAAATTTTGAAAACATTAAACTAATCAATAAAGTATACCGATTCTAGGTCACAGAGAATTCTAATGGTGAAATTACGTTAACCTTTACATAAGCATTTTAAGTAGTTAGTATTTTGGATACACGCGATATCGCTTTACTGTTTATAACTCATGAAAACCATAAAGAGCTTTCAAGTTGTCAGTAACAGTTTAGCCTACAAAGACTACCTGAATCACTGAACTGGAATGACCTAAATTGTGAAACAATGGGCCTTAGACACGATCGCGCCTTACATGTAGAGCTTCCAATAAACTATTATGAAAGCGATCGATATATAGTCTCGCAACTCACAAAGTTAATAAACGTTAAAAAAAAATTTATACAAAAAAATACAACCGACTTCCATGCCACATAAAAGTAAAAAATAATATAATTACATGTTGGTTTAGAGCAAACACAGTACTTAGTACATAGTCCCGAAGTCGGCGCTCACCATATTTCGCTGGATCACGACGAAACTATATGTGTCATATATGAGCGCCGACTTCGGAACTATGTACTAAGTACTGTGTTTGCTCTAGCGGTCGGTTCTAGCCATTTCGCCCGAAAAAAAAAAAAAAATACGTGACGAATGGATAACCTCTTTCCTTTGGGAAGTCGGTTAAAAAGAAATGAACAATTCGAAACCGTATTTGATAAGTCAACGCGCAGTCATTTCAAAATTGGTTCAAACGCTTTCACTGAACTTTGTAAACAAACATACGAGTAAGCTTTTATCTCTAAGTGCAAAGCAAATTGTGCCAAAATCGACTTTTTCTTTCGTTTCTATTCTGTATCAGACACAGTTGTTTGTTCAAGTCAACAAATTGTCGTTCGTAGCAATTTTTTCGACTTACATTATTAAATTACTTTCGTGTTCTTTAGCGGTAATTCATTAAATTAATAATCCTCCAGGGGAATATAAACTATAATTACATACATCATTAAATGTATATTTAATTCTGCTAAATAAAAGTGAAAGTACATATAATCAATTTATTTATTTATTGACAGTACCCTTAGTATTTGTTTACGTTTCTTAAACAACAACAATAATATTAGTTATAGCCAATCATTGTCGAGCAGTGATAGCCTAATGGTTGAAACTTGCCCTCTCGATCGGGAGGTCTGAGGTTCAAACCCAGGCACGCACCACTGATTCATGTGCGTATTATAAATTAATTATCACTGCTTTTCGGTGAAGGAAAACATCGTGAGGAAACCTACACACCCGAGAGTTCTTTAAAAAAAAAAAAAGTTCTCGGAGGTGTGTGAAGTCCACCAATTCGCACTTGGCCAGCGCGGTGGACTATGGCCTAAACTCTCTCATACTGAGAGAAGACCCGTGCCCAGCAGTGGGACAATAATGGGTTAACGACAATCATTGTAAAGTATGGCTGGAAACGAAACCGTACGTACATTCTATTATATGGACAAAAACAAAGATCGTTTCGAGGAAAAGTTCTACTAGATGATAGAGCAAGTTCGACCGAATTACACTCCCCGTCACATTAATTTGTAGTGTGAAGCAATTGTTGCGTTTCGATGGAAGGATGTGGTTGCCGGCTCCTTATTGTACGTGACGACCATCTTAGTCCTCAGGAGCAACACATCTAACCACAGACTTCAGATAGGAAACTTGTGTTATATGAAGTTGCTTACAGATGTCCATGAGCGGCAGTAACCACTTTGCCACCAGTTAAAAAAAAGTTATATACTCGTATGAGGGCACAGTAGATACTCAAACTTCCTAATTGTCTTTCAGACTTGGTTCTTTCTAATAAATCGCTGATAAAATATTACTATTCCATGACCTTTCACTTATCTACGTTTTTTCAAGATAAAATTTCTTCAAGTAATTCTTCGATATGACAAAATTTTCATTGTAAGATAAAAAAAAAATATTATGTCCGCTTTCGAGTTGTTTTATATTAAGGGCCACTTGTATTTTATTCTGGTCAACATCGGCCAGGCGTGCTTGAAAAATATTATACACGATGACTACTTGACTGAGTTTTACTGAATTAAAAGTGGGTTTGAAAATCCGCTCTCTTGTATTTAGAATCTGGATGATTAAATCACACTAATTTTACATGCTGAGTTGATTGTGGTAATTAACCTAAACGCACCTCACCACGTCGTTCTGTGAAGCTTTGCCTTTGAGTTTAACCCTTAGTTCAAGTATATGTTTCTTTAAAACAATTCATGTTTTGATTATGCGCATACATTGCAATGTACATTGCACGCTTACGTTTTCGGTCATAACTTGCACTTTGAAATGATGAGCGAAAACAAAAACTATGTTTGTTTTAAGGAAACATAATGCTCGTACTAAGGAGACACCGGTCGCTGGACGAATGAATTTCCCTTCATGTGCGACTTGTGAAGGAAAGTGGGTCGCTGTCTGGTTTCATTCGGTTTCGTATAATGTCTGTGTATTTGGTTTATTGTTTCGAATTTCAAATGTTGGGCCGCGGCCGCCTCGCACCTGCCTCGATGTCGTTTCTATTTACTGCGATTTACGCGTACTGAAACTTTAATTTGTTGTACTTTATGAGTTGTTTTGATTTTACAAATGGATTTGAAATATAAATTTACAATTTATAGTCGACTAGTCGTGAATATAGTGGCAGGCAGTGAAGATCAAAATTAAAATAGCTCTGCTTTTTATTTATCCATTTAGATACTATTTAAATAAAACGTAAAACCCGAAGATTATTGAGAAAAAAATATGTATATTGAGCTAATCTGATGTTTATATTGGTCGCATTTGAAACATAATTGTTCTATAAGTCTAGATGGCCCAGTGAAACTGAAGACGATGTTTGTATACTTTTTGTCGAATAGTGAATCTTAAAATTCAGCTTTCGCTTTCCAACAGGTTATGGAGTATTTCGACACGAGTCGGTGGTAGCGGTTCGGTTATTGACTTGCAATACCATCGCGTGCTAGGGTTTGTTTACGGCTCGGAACTGGTCGCGCTGGTTCGGATTGCGCCCGCGCAGCCGGCAAGGTCGTGCGCCCGCGCAAAAACAACCAAACAACCGCACACATTCCAACACAATGATGTGCTATTTCGTTTAGAACGGTCTCTTGCGTTTTTTGCGCAATTAGTCCCGTCGAAAGGTTTATCGAACGGAACGCTGGAACATGTGCGTTCTGTTTTTATAAGAGCTCTGCGTGAAACTGAACTTTATTTTTGTCTATGTCTATGAGAAATTATATCGTTTTTCATAGCCATTTAAAATACAAACTTCCAGGTATCAAAGCTTAATGTTGTTAAAATAATTTTGCTACATCTTTCTTAGAAACATCTCGTTTAATCAATACGTAACCTGGCTTTTCTCAGTCATATTCACGGTATTATTACTGGCTTTGAAAAATCTTATCAGAACTAGGTTGGATTTATTAACTTAGAGAAAAAAAAACTTTATTTTATTGAAATTAATAGGTAAGTCTGGTATGACATCTGGATTTGCTGGATCTTATCCAAGCGCCAGAGGCGTCTCGTCCATTAGTACATCGCGTGGTGTAAGCAATAAAAAGTAGTCTATACGGTTTATAACACGTGCCTAGGTTTATTGATAGCACTGGGTGGAAAGAACTAGCGATATTACTTTATATTTTAAGGTACTTGCGGTAAGTAAAGCGTGAATAAAGGTGCTCAAGAGGCTATTTATCTTTTTAACTGTAGTTTGTGTTTAGAATTATGTTGGAGATACTGTTTAACGATTTCTACTGTTATGCTTGTATATTAATATGTGGACTGAAATTTACGGTACCTTTATACGAGGCGCGCACGGAGGAGTTTAAGAACATTTATTGTTCTTGAAGGAGTAAAGAAAGATAACATTATAAGTGTTATAAATATATTAAATGTAACAAAATAAATAAATAAATAAATAAATAAATAAAAATAAATAAATTGATTAGATAACCAGGATGCATTTGTTAGTAAAAACACTTATACCTATTGTTAGTGGAAATTACCAAATAATTACTTAATTATCAATTTTACAAATTAAATGAATGAATAAACTTAAAGAACACGTTATTTTTTACGAATGCGCTTTAGCCAAATGGACATAAAAAATTCATATAAGTAGGTACTTTAGTGTTTTTAAATATCTCTTAAATTAACATACATGCGAAAAATACATATGTAAGCTTGACGTAAGTAGATGAAAACTGTTTTCGAATTATGCATGTTCTCAAAAATAAAATAGAAACTTCTGAGTTAGTTTAGTTTTTATACAGGTTCTATGGCGAACAAATTTCGACCATATCGAGAGACCGTTACATTTTACGGAGTTTAACATAATGTTAGATTAATAGTTAAACAATCTGAATCTACATTAAATGTCAAGATTTAAAAGTAAGACTGTATTACAGCGTTTTATAAGTTACTAAAGATAAAAATGTCGTTTATCATCCAATACATCCCATATTCAAAAATTTTCCCACGTCACGTTATTAATGATCCGTTTAGCGTCCCGATAGATAGGAGTAGGAGCTTTGCACTAGAGCCTCATTGTCTAGGAGCAGCGTGTTCTCAGAATATAAATGGATATCAAGTTATCCTTCGGGCACTTCGAAAACATAATTTTATGGCGTCTTAACGGTCGTTGTGCGTCGATAACCCGCTGGACTTATGAGATTCGTTATGTCCATACAAAGAGATATACGTGTCCCGCGGAGAAATTGAAAGGCATCGGCCTAGCTCATTTCTATTTGATATTCAGAAAGCGTTGGTGGGATTGAACTGGGCGAATGTGGGCCGCGACACGGATCGCGGTTTTTCTTTTATTTTAGTTTCTGTTAAGTTACAAAATAGTACATTAAAATTTAAAAAAAGAAATTTAATACGTAATCCGTGTTAATATACATTTTAATACTTATGTGATGTAATATGGAGTCTGCGAATTTCGCAGTGTACGCGACCCACGTAACTCGGTCAAAATATTCAAAAACCGCATATCGTGAATACCCGTTATATATTCATCATTATTTTCATTATCACGTCAGCCTTTTTAATTCCACTGCTGGGCATGGTCCTTCCCAAGGGTGAGCCACAACGCTTGGTCCTCCGCTGGTCTTATCCAGCCACTACCACCAACGGTCTCAAGGTCGTCTGTCCAGATAGCCGGAAAGTGTCATGCCATTGATACGTGGGTTACATATTAATACATATCAATCAATTAATCAATTATCGCGAAATAATATTAGTCTAAAATCTTATACATGTTAGATTACATAATAAAACTAGTATTATTTCGGTTTGTATCGCACTGTCGTTAAAACTTATGAGATAAGGAGAGTGCTTATATGGATTACAACCTTTCATCCCCAATCCGGCCCTTTCAAAATCTTTCCTTAGTTCTCAATTAAGTGACATATAAGGGACTTTGAGATTTTTCTTTCTTTCTTCTGTACACATAGGCTTATGTTGTAGCTCATTCTGCCAGTAATAGTTCTAATCAGTTTAAATCTGTTTTTCTAGAGCGTTATATTTCAATTATACTACATATTCAACACTAGGTATCAACTATAAACTGCCCTATACTGTATGCCTTTTAATTTTCCACTTATTTTTGGTAGGTTACTCTCTATACTATTTAAGTGCATAATATTCGCCATATCCGCGATATCATACCGCCTGATCACATTATCGCAACTGTGATGTAAGTTATACAACACTCGATAAGTATCTTAAAATGTAGCGTTACTCGAAATCTAGAACGGATGATTACGTGTTACAAAATTGATATGACGTTACACTAAGTAACTCATTTCTTATTAGTTAATATTAATAATGCGAAAGTTTGTGAAGATGTATGTATTCCTTTCTTATTTTCTTTCCTTTCTCTCTTTCAAGCAAAAACTACCCGTCGGTTTTCTTAAATTTAGCACACAAATAGTTTTTTCACCTTTTGGTGACGGGGAGGAAACATTCAAAAGGTACACCGAAGTCGTGGGAGAGACTCGGGCTTATGTGGCATTTTTACTCACTAAAACCTCCACCATGGCCTTCGTCAGTGCTTGTAGGGGACCCGGGGATGTCCAATGGAACGCCTTGGTGTCCCCTAGCGCGGCGCCTTTCACGGTCATCTCATGGGGGTAGTGTTACTATCCCCATGCATCTACCGGTTTTTAGAACGACGTGCAGCTACACATGCCGCCGTCCTACAAGGTGATTTATTGTTGGAAGGTTCAAACTCCCACTCTAGCCGCTTGCAATTCCAGAAGCCCTCTTACGACCGGCAGGGGATACCGTAGCTGTATTCACTTCCCCGGCTACAAGGGGAATAATTTATGACCTAGATTAACACATAATACTCAAAACCGTCCTGTCCACTATGGCCTAAACTCTCTCATTCTGAGAGAAGACGCGTGCCCAGCAGTGGGACAATAATGGATTGACGAGGGACTCAAAACCGTAAAAGACATGACTGAGGCGAGCAAAGCCGCGGCAATAACCAAGTAATAATATAGTGTGTTGCATACATCAGTTTATGGCCAATGTGCATATAAGTTATTTTATGCTCTATCTGCTACAGTAATTAATTATTATCCTCCCTCACATAGTATCACTTTAGACAGCGTTTGTTATGCAAGTACGTCGAGTAGGGAACTAATTAAATGTCCGGCGCTCCAAGGAGGACAAAATGCTACTAAATGACTCCTCGTTAAGTTGCGACTTAGTTTTATGGATAGCGCGGTACGTTGTTTAATTCTGTTTTTAGCTCTTACGCGATGGGATTTATGCCGAGCCCTTATGAAACAATCTTTTATTATCCTAACGATTTTATAAATTAGTTTTGTAGGAATCATGTCAACCCATTATTGGCCTACTGCTGGGCACGGGTCTTCTCTCGGAATGAGAGACTTATAGGCCATAGACCACGCTGGCCAAGTGCGAATTGGTGAACTTCACACACCTCCGAGAACTTTTTTTTTAAAGAACTTATGGGTGTGTAGGTTTCCTCACGATGTTTTCCTTCACGGAAAAGCAGTGGTAATTATGTTTAATGCGCACATAAATCAGTGGTGCGTGCTTGAGTTTGAACCTCGGATTTCCCGATTGCGAGGGCAAGTTTCAACCTATCAAGGCTCACATGTATTCTATACGCCACTGCAGTTGGGTACAACTTACATTTGAGGAAGGCTGTGGGTTTGTCCGACACGTTGTACCATTGCAAATTGGTGTAAGAATGTACAGATTAATGGTCAACTCTTATTGGTAATTCTCAATTCGTACATATAGTGATTGTACATCAGTTGTACATCAGTTGCGGTTCTGCAACTGATGTACAATTTTAACAACCTTCGATGGTTTAATGAGTCCTCCGAAGCAGGGCGAGAGATTTTACCATTTGCGGTTTGATTACGATATACATCAGCAACGAAGCTAAGCACTCTTTTGTCATTATGCCGATGTCAAAAGACTTTGGTCACGCTTATCATAGTTACGTTGCACGTCTCAAAATAATTTTATATATTGTACGCGATTATATTGATAGTAGTTGAATTCAGATTCCTAATTACATATTCATCGCTTTTTATTGCGAGAGTATAGCAAGATATTTAAATGATATTCAATTGCCTACTTGTATTGAATAGAACTGGATATTACCTGTAGTTTAAATAATTATAAAATTGATTAGTCGAGGCCTATAATTTTGCATTTTATCGCAGGTATAAAAAGAATTAGAAGGTTTCTTAACTAACTTTAATCCTCGTAATGTTTCTGAACCTGATAATTATTGATATCTTTGTCAAAGGGTTATGAGCTAAATACATCGAAAATTTGTCAACTCCGTGGCGTAACAGTCACCATACCACATCGAACACGTAGTGGGTTCCAGGTTCGATCTCCGGCCACACAGATTTCTGAATGCTGAATCTAGATACCTGTTATGGGTCTGGCTTTTTTAATTTGCCTATCTGTGTATTTTTTGCACCTACGACCAAGGGAAAATACCTAGTGTGGAACTATGAGTGTGAAAGCATTATTTTTTAATAAAATATGTTTCATCCCGTAGCTCACGTGGACAACGAGATGTATCTCTCGCGAGCGCTGGAGAGGCTGGGTGGAAACGCCCTTAGCAAGGACTCCGAACCTGACATCGGCGCGGCCTTCTTCAAATTCGCAGTCGTTACCAAGGAGTTGTCAGCGCTTATGAAGACGTTGGTGAGTTGATTTGTCATTTTGTGTATCAGACTGAATTGGTGTACCAATTCGCACTTGATCAACACCTAGACATAGTCCACCAGACTATGTTTAGGCAAAAGGATCGCATCCCCCACCTGGTGCACCCATGACCTGAAGACAGAGGGAAACCGTTGGATTCAGAATTCACAGGACCGGTTGGAGTAGCGTCATTTGGGGGATGCCTATGTCCGGCAGTGGACCTCAAAGAGGTGATGGATAGATGGATGATGGACTATGGCCTAAAACTCCATCCGCGAGAACACCCGAAACCAGTAGTGGGACGGTAACACGACGAAGATGTCTGAGATTATGAGAATTACATTACGTGGATGTCGTACGAAGCGACTAGGTGATTGAAACCATGATTGAAAGCAGCATCTTTTTCTTAAGTTATTAATCTCTGTAGGTGACCAACCAATTCGTCGAAACGAAATAACTGCGGCGAAACCCATCAGGTACCTAAAATTGAAAGGTCACTGGGATCATCAGATACAGGGCTAAATATATCTCTAAGATATATAACAAATGTCAAATGTTCATTACAGTTCTTGCCACCATCGACTAAAACCACAATCAGATGAAATGTCACTATAAATTATATTCCATGTTCATTCAATTTTGAATAGTGAATGCTTACTATTGTATTATTTGTTACGTCTATAAAGGCTCCGTCGTTTTTTGTGAGTGTAGTAGATTACCTACAAATGATAGCTAGTTCGCTACTAAACTGGTATGGCCCAGATACGGTTGTTAGCACGAAACGCTAACTGTTACGGCCGTTGGCCGACTTGTACGACACGACATAAAATTCTACAAATTGTAAATATCACTTACCGATTTTTATTTTAAAATCGTCGTCGACCTATTATTGACTTACTGCTGGGTACGGGTCTTTTAAGAGAATTAGAGAATTTTAAGCCACCGCGCTGGTCAAGTGCGAATTGGTGAACTTCACCCAAGTATGATTTTTTTTAAACAACTCTCAGTTGTGTACGAATATTTTCCTTCACAGCAAAGTATTGATAGTTAATTTTAATAGCCAAATAATTTTAGAAAAATCAATGGTGCGTACCTGAGATTTTAAAACTCAGACCTGATCGAGAGGGCAATTTTTAGCCTAGGCTTTCACTGTCTCATTTTCACTCTGCCATTTTAAAATCCGATGAAATTACTCGCGGTAACAGCTTACAGGCAAATAGAGCGAGCTTTCATGCTTTTAATTAAGTGCGTAACATAATTACCCCTACTCCGGCGTAGTGGCGGCCCGTTTTACACACATTGTTATTTCTAGATAAACCCATGCAAATTCAGGCTAATGGAAAATTGATGTTCATAAGATTGATACAATATGTAAATCTAGCCATGGTTATTATCATCGCTCAGGTATCTGTTCATATACACAATATACGCAAGGATCCATTATTTTGTTGCCTATCAGGATGTAGATTGAAAATAAAACGTCTTGCTCTCATAGACATAAATCGAAATGAAATGAAATGTCTTTATTTTGTATAGGCCTACGGGGACACTTACAAATTGTCAGTTACATTTTTTTTACACTACCACCGGATCGGAATACGACCTCAACTGAGAAGATCCGGCAAGAAACTCAGCGGGTTTTTCTTTTTTCCTATACATATTTCATATCAGTAAATAAAGTATGTAAGTTATTATTTGTGTTGAGAAATGAATCTTTCTTTCTTCTAATTCCTGTGACATGCCAATCTTACACATGTTGCCAAGTTGCGTAAAAGGTTACTGAGTCTGAAATTAACTAGCTTATCTCTTGCCACCCATCTGGTTGTCTCCAAGTAATCAGAGTCCGTCTCAGCCGGATATTACGTTATAGAGGGATCCGCGGCGGATGTCTCGCGAATTCGCCCGCCCGGGGACTGACGGAATGAGGTATAAACCGAATTAATCAGCGTAAACGAGATAACCTAGTTTCTTGCATCATGAGATGCGTGGGATGATATTACGGAGGACGCTGAGTGGTCGTGAACTTGGGAACATTGGTCTACGTTCCATCTATGATGGTTCACGAAAATTCCCATTTATCCTACTTCAAGAAAATTGTGGTAATTTTGTTAAATGTGTCGTCTGGTTTTCATAATAACTTCCATGTTATGAGATACATGTATACTTTTTTAATATATATAAAAACTATTACGTCAATATTTGTACCACCTATAGACAACTTTTGCTGTCGAAAATAATCGGTTTCGAAAAAATGGCGAGGCCATTTACAAGCCGCCGAAAGAACTAATAAGTCCTATTAGATTGCAACATAATAACAAAATGACACACTGTTACCATTACTTGAGAACTTATGGTAGGTATTTCTTAATAATATTAAAAAAAATGTATGGACATAATATGTTTGATTGTTCCTCTGTCACGCTAAAATTACTGATGTGATTACGCTGAAATTTGGCACACACGTAGTTTATGACATAGACTGACACATAGGATACTCATTAACGTTCTAGACGCTGCCGAAACAGGCGAAGCCGCGGGATTAATATAGTATTACATGATTTCTTCAATATTAAACCCGGCATAAGCTTCCACTTGCCGGAAATAGCGTGGTGGCCTATATTCCACTGCAAACTATGCAAAGGAAACGGTGTCGCTAGCTGCTACTATGCAATAAATCTCCGCAAGTTCCGCAGGAAGATGGCTGCAATCTAAAACAATTGTGGTGCCGTTCAGATTTTTGTATTGCAAAGCGTATTAGATTTATATGATTTTGGACTTATATTATCGCGGAATTGACACATTTTAATACTTAATGGGTACTCAGGAGCAGTGATAGCCTAATGGTTGAAACTTGCCCTCTCAATCGGGAGGTCCGAGGTTCAAACCCAGGCTCGCACCACTGATTTATGTGCGTATTATACATTAATTATCACTGCTTTTCGGTGAAGGAAAACATCGTGAGGAAACTTACACACCCGAGAGTTCTTTAAAAAAAAAAAAAGTTCTCGGAGGTGTGTGAAGTCCACCAATTCGTACTTGGCCAGCGCGGTGGACTATGGCCTAAACTCTCTCATTCTGAGAGAAGACCCGTGCCCAGCAGTGGGACAATAAGGGGTTGACGACGACGACTCACGACATAGGTCGAGATATCGGCAAAAAGACTTCCGAAAGGATTCAAATACCGCATATCGTGAGTACCCGTTAAGTATTAAAATGCGTATTAGATTTAGTTTTTTCCTGATGATTCAGACCGGCCGTCGGTTTGCAAATTCGTCATGTAGTTTTTGTAATTGTCAACGCAATGTAAAAAGCAAATTATTTCCAGGCTCACGGTGACAGCTCACATTAGTTTAAGGAAGTCAATTGTTTGGTATCTGTATTGAAACAAAACGTTATTTTAGTTTTGTAAATAAGTTTTTTTCCGTATTGTACGATATTTTTCGGATGTACACTGTAATAATTGGAAGCCAAAAGATTTGAAGTTTTCATCTTCTCTACAACTCTTTATTTCGACATCGATAACAAATGAGGGTTTATGTTGTGTGTTATTAATTAACGTATATTTTATCTTAATTATCTTCACTACTAAAGTTATTTTATATACCTACCTACATTTTTATATATGTGATGCTCGATTATATTAAATAAAAAAATAAACATTTGAATTGCAATTTATATACATAGCATTGAAAGACAGACGTGTCAACCGTTGATTGACTGGACACAGGCCGAGTGCGTAGGCGCAGCCGCCGATTGTTATAAATAGGTCATCGTGATCCCGCGTTGAATATCTTATCGTATCAAGGTTCATAAATAGGTATATTATATTTTTATGTGCTATTCTATATATGATCGTGGTAACAATATCTTATTAATATATGTGAGGGTGTGTGTGTGTGTTTGTTGCTTTTACGCCGATATATAAAAGATGTATATTTATGGAGTTTTGCTACCTAATAGATTACCTACATAACTGGAAATTCCACAACTTTATAGAATTAATTTGTAATTAATTTCCTATTATCATTTCATGTTTATATTTTGTGCTAATATAATGAAAGATCAAATATATTTATTATCAGTTATCCTATATACCTATTCTCCATCTTTGTGTGAAATTTGCGTTTATATCAAATCGTTTTATTTGTTCCGAAAATCAGTTTTACCGAATAGAAATATATATTTATTTCTTTTAATACTTTGGTAACATAAAGAAAATGTTACTTAACTTGAAATTTCACACAAAATTAAATTTTAATTATTTAGGTCGCAGATTATATTTCTCTACAATAAAACTTTTCGTTTTTTACAAAGTTTATTACAAAATTGGACGAAGAGCTCGCTTGTGCTTTCTCTTAGTCAAAATTCACGAGAGTAAATTAGAAAACCATTCATACGAGTATCACATAAAAATTAAGAATATTCATAATTTCGGCACTAAGACAAAAAGAAAACATATTAGTTAACATAAAATTCATGGTAGTAACTGACTTGAAATCTCAAATAGAATATTTTAATTAGTTAGATCGCAGATAAGCTTTAAAGTAAAATCATTACCATTTTCTAATAATGTTGGTCGTCGACTTTTGAAAATGCGTTCCACTTGACGGTCGTCAGTTCCGCTGGTAATTAAGCGTAAGATAAATGCCATTTTGTACGCCCAGAGCCGGATTGCTTGAACAACTCGGACGCCGCCGTGCGAAATTCATTTCGTTGCACTTGCTCGTATACTACAGTCGAAATTACGTCAACTTTTTTTATAATACAGAAGTGGTAAGCGTGGATGCAGTGGATCAGTTAGAAAGTGGTTGGTGGTATCCGTGGACGTCCGTAATCAGACCCAGATAAGATTAAAATCAAATATGAGGTCGGTCACAAATACTTTGGTAAACCTGAGGACCTAGTGGGAATGACCTCATATAGAACATAGTTGCTACTCCCGAGAACTATGATGGTCGCCTGATATAAAAACGTGCTAGCAACCACATCCTTCCAACGAAACGCAAGAACTGCTTCACTCTAGAAATAGGTGTGGCGGTGGTAGGTACTTCCCCGGTCGAACTACACTGGTTCTACCTCTCTCAAATTGCGTCTCCATTACGATATTTAGACATTACTATATTTTATAATTTTTCAGACTATCAATAAAACAGCATCGTGCGTTGCGTTGCCGATTGCGTTATTGGGCAGAAATAAATTAAGCGGTGGTGTCTCTTTAATTCTAACCATAAAGTCTTCTACCAATTTTGGACTACTATGGACCCATTGATTTTATTCGCATTTTTTATCTATAAATCTAATAATGCTCCCAGCAAACATTCTGTTACATAGAAATAAATCTTGCCACCTTTTGTGTTCAAAGCATTATATATTTTTAGCTGAAACTTAAATCAGTCAGCCGCAAAATTCACTGAAATTGGTTCGGCGGTTTGGGAGACTATCGTGTACGAACATATTGCCAAGAGATATATTATGCTACTGTTCGAATAGTTTTATAAATGAAATAACGTTTCAAAAATACTATTTTATTTTTTATTATTATAGAATCGTATTGTAAGCACATTTTTTCACAATTTATTGCTGTAAATTTGTTTCAAGTCCAATAAATCTGCAAATCTTTTTCAAAAGACATTATCAGGAGGAGACCAAAGACAAACCTTCCCTATTAGTATATTAGATGGTGACACAATCATTATATTTGCATACAACAAGTGTAAAATAATATTAATCGCATCATCCATCCATCCATTAGCCTTTGAAAGTCCACTGCTGGACATAGGCCTCCCTCAATCTGCGCCACTTCAATCGAGTCATCTGAATCCAGCGGTTACCGCCGTCTTCTGTAGGTCATCAGTCCACCTAGTCGATAAATCGATTAATCGCATACTTATCATTTAATTTCAAAATGATTATAAGTATTCAGAAAACAATAAAGAAGCCGTCGATTGCGAGTAATGCGTTCACTTTATAATCCGTTCCGCCAGCAATTAAGCGTAAGATAGATGCCATTCTGTACGAGAGCCCAATAGCCTGAGCAATTTACATCGGATGCCGCCAAGCAAAATTAATTTCGTTGCACTCCACTGGAAATTACGCCCATTATAGTCAAGTTCTATATCCATATAGCAGCATACAGATATAATATATTTCACTACATTTGTATGACTCAATATCCCGTGCCCTTTTTATAATATTCCAGTAACAAACGAACATGTACTCTACCTGCTGAATCTGCCGATTGCCATCCATGAAAATCTGTAAGCAACTTCATAGAGAACAAAGGTTCTATCTAAAGTCAATCACAGAAGCGTTCCATCGAGCTGGAAATAGATGAGACCAACGCCTCATCTATTATTGGGGAGATACAACCGTACCTCCCCAATTAAACTATATACTTTCTACCTCCTTGTAAATTGTAATTGTAAAGTACTTTGCTAAAAAGTTTATACTTATAGTACGAAGCATTCGTATGTTTAATATGTAGCATGTCTACCGTGTTCTTTCAAAAGAGGTATGAAGAAAAAAAATCGTTAACTAAGAGTAGTATTCTTGATGAGTCGTACCTAACCAATAAATAATAACCGAAAAACAAAAACATAAATGTAATTTCTTCCCAAAAAATAATCGAAGATTTAACAAAGCGCTTAGCTTAGCAGGTAGCTTAAGCGTTGTACTGTAAAACAACTTATTCCACTTCCAATACAAACAAAGCACAGATGATCTCAACAATAGCGGAACAACCTCGCTCCAATTCTACGCTCATTCCATTCCGCGTTGAGCGTCCCGCTGTGGTCCTCCACTGCGCAGAATCCTTGGCCCGCCCTTGACACGGGCCTCGAATCCTTTGTCCTTCCAATGGGTCTGGCTGCTTACGTCGCTGGTCAATTTTGGCAACATCGTGGAACGCACGGATTCACTTTCAATACAGATGCTTTAGGCTGTACCTGTTGAGCCTTTTGTAGGCTTGTGCCTTAGCTAAGACATTAACTATCGTAGTTAATATTGCGATTTGTAATATACCCAATATTATATTAGTAAAGTAGTCTTATTAATATTTTAAATTCGCAAGTTTGTGGAGATGTGTGTGCGTTTGTTACTCTTTTACGAAAAAAAATCTGTCGGATTTCGCTGAATTTTGCCAGACACAATTTATGACCTAGATCAAGGTTTCTCAAACTTTCGGCTTCACGTACCCCTGTTAAATTTTCCAAATAATTAAATCTCCCCCGCCCCAAAAGAAAATAAAATTGACTGTTGAAGAAAATAATGTTTTTATTTCAATAAAAGGTAACAATAAAGTGCCAAAAGAATGGATTTTTACTACTATTAATGTGATAGGGTGTGCTTGTTTGTTTATACAAATGGAGTCAATTATAGGAATAATTTTGTATTTTTATTACGTAAATCTTGTCGCGAAATGGGAGGGGGTCCCATCGAGTGCCGAACCCTTAGGGGTTAGTACACTATAATTCAGTATATGTAGACACATTTGTGTATACGCTACTGTTGTAGAATTTGAAAAGTACTTTATGTAATAACGAGTTTTGACAATATCCGTAGACAAATCCAAATCTACTTTCATATTGCTGAGAACTACCTACAAATCAAACTGTATCTAACTTGGCGAATAAATAAATAAGTGTTGCGTAAACGATTTGCCAAGTCAGTGATTCGTAACGAAGATTTGCATGCCTACCAGTATCTGTCACGATTATTATAGCATGTCCTGCTTTGTTTTTTTAACCGCAAAGTTATGTATGCGGTTACGTTTTGTTTAAAGGTGGAAGAACCCTTGTGGTTTGACTTCGGAGGCACTACCGCCTCATATTTCTATCTAATGACAGCAATGTTAAGCGCTACTGGGGTCTGGTTTTTAAGGGTGTCGGAAGAAACACATACATACATTTCCGAGGCGTTCAATTTAGTATTCAGAGGTAGCAACGCATCTGTAGCTAACCATCTGAAGTTGCTGTTGTCAAGGTAACCTTGACAACTACACGACTACAACTACACGACGAACTACACTTATCACAGATTTTTAGTACATTATTTGTTTTATAATCATGTTTCCATGAAATAAAATAAAAATTAAATATGATAAAGGCGATGAACGGTCTTGTTTCCAAGGTACATGAAAATAAATTAATAAATTATTTAGGTATATGAGTATCTAAAGAAAATTTTAGAATATTCATGTTTGATAATAAATCAAGTTTACCATGTACTAAAACTAGAAGTTACATTCTTCAACGTAAAAGTAGAAGGTACGTAAATCTCGAAACCTTTTCGGCGCCGTCACGGTTCGTTGGAGACTTAACAAAGTGCTATGAGATTGCGAGTACAGAATACTATGGAACTAGTCCTGTCGCATTGCTCAACAATGACTAGACAGCATGTCACGTTTCGCATGAGGAGACTCGGCTCGCAGTTTTTGTACAGTTTCCTTTTTCGTCTCGCGTCGCGTTGAGTTGCGTCGGATGCCCCGCGACGGTTGCGTCATCACACACATGCACTCTCATTCACCGGTTCTTATCATGCGATCGACAAGTTATTAGTTGCGAGATGAGTCATCTGTTCGTAAGAGACTTTGCATTTTTCTTGAACAATCGTTTACCCTTCGTCAGCATATACGAGGGAGTAAGATTAGTCACTAACGTTTATGGTAATTAGGATCATGTAGTCTCTGATTAGCGGATGATTCAAAATCTGACCTTTTGCTAAATCTAGGTACGTATTTTTGAAGTGAAACTTCTTTAGGCGCATGAGGGTAAAATTTTTACAGATGAAACGTCACGCCGGTATGCAACGGAAGTGTCGGAAAAGAGAGAGAGAGTGATCGAGACCGATTGAGAGAGAGTAAGACAGGGCGAACGTAGCATGAGCAACTAACCGTGGAGTGAGAGTAGGGAGCAAGCGAGTGAGAAAGATTGAGAGAAAAAGTGAGACAGAGCAAACGTCGTATCACGCCTTTTTCCCTTCCTCTTAATCTTGGAAATTTAAAGTTTTAGATTTGTATAAAGATAAACAAGATTTATAAATTAGTTCGCCAAAGAAGTTTCACTTCTGACATGTGTACTTTGTACGCACGCATGTTTTTTTATTGCAAAAATCGGTTACAAATATGTGGGAGGTTAAATAGGTACGTAAGCAATAGAACTAGACGGAACGACTGTAAGGTCCTTCACTTCGATTTATAGCACACATTCAGTTAGTACTTGGCGCAATAAACTTCAGCCTTTTAAGTTTAATCCTCTTGTAGAATCGTAAAGAGTCTGGTAGTTACGAGTCTGTAGGCGATAATTTTATGTAAATAGGTTTAAGTTTTAGCTTGACTATCGCTTACCGTTGTAAGTAGTTTAAACAAAAGAACAATCTGTTCCTTTTTTGTTTGTAACAAAGAAATAAATTGTACGAAGTGCGAACGACTAAAGCATCTCTTTGAGAGAGCCCTTTGTTCTTGCCAGACTGGCTGTGCCGTTTGTTACGGTTATGATCAAAGACTTGGAAATTTTAGAGGAGATATTATAACTCAATGTGCTTTTCTAAAGTACGCTTGTATCCTGTGTTTAATTACACGTAAATTGTTAAACAGCTTTGAACGCTCTTGTGGGCCTATCTGGAAACACTGTTGGTTTGCTAAGGAGATAGTAAAGGATAGAACTTGGTAAATGTAAATTATGAATGTATCAACTGGTCAAGTGTTTTCAATCCGAGAGGGGCTTAGATCATAGTCCACCGCGGTTGCCTAGTGTGAATTGGCAAATTTCTGACTCTTTAGAACTTTTTTCTAAACACTCCTGTCCTGCGTCCTGTTTCCTCACAATGTTTTCATTTCATATCTGTTCTTTGCTTCAAAACGTATCTCTGTGTGTATGTAGTATTTTTATATGATCAAATCGTCGTCGTTAACTCATTCTGAATAACTGGTATCGGGTTTTACATTCCGAGATGGACTTAGATCATAGTCCACCGCGGTTGGCTAGTGTGAATTGGCAAATTTCCCACTCCTTTGAACTTTTCTCTAAACAATCAGGCGTACTGTTTTTTTTTCACGATATTTTCATTCGCTGTTAAAGCTTGCTGTAATTAATTTCTAATACGCACATAACTTAAAAACCGAAAAATAGCATTTAGTTTAGAACCTTTAGTTTCCGGATTGAGGGCCTGAGTTTTAACCATCTGGCTATTACTGCTTCTGATAAGTTCATGATAAATGAACATATTAAAGTATATTTACTTTGCGAAGGAAAGTGTAACGTCAATTTAATAACTCATTAGCAAAAAAAAACATATTTATATCTAGGTCTCACTTATCTTTTCATCGTTTATATACAAGATGGTTTTTCATTGGATTGGAGTGGAGTGAATTTTCTGAGTGCGACATTAAATTCGATATTTGTATGCAATTTCAATGCGCAAATAAGTGACCTTGTCGTTTTAAATGAATGTTTTAATGAATGAGAAAATGTTGCGATTACTGTATTTGTTTTAAAAAATACTTCCGTATTTGCAACCCACGCATATTTATGTCAGAAAAGTGACCTTCGTTGTAAGTGAATGAATTGAGAAATTATTATTTTAAAAGCGAAAAACATAGGTTACTAGGTCAAAACATTCCATTCCTTCTTTGGTGCTGTAGTTAGAAGGTTTGAGCGCTTACAAATTAATTAGTACGAAAAATTAATACGTGAGTGTTAAGTAAAACGTATTAAAAACTTAAATAGCATGTAAGTCGTACCTTGTTGTATAAAATAAAATATGTAGCTATACGAATTACATTATAATACTCGGTCTCACGTAGAAGTTAGATATTATTTGGTGCTGATAGAATTGTATGCCTTTTTTCACTCTCTCGAGTGGGAAACCTTCAAAACGTACCCGACGACGAAACGACTCGTGGGAGTGACGCAGGGTTATGTGGGATTATTACTGCACTAAAACGCACCCCGGTGGCCGTCCTCGGCGCTGCAAAGAGGACTCCGGGATTTCCAAAGGAACGCAACTCGAGTCCTCTTGCGTTGCTCCATCGGGCTCCTTACAGATCGGTCTTTCCGCCCGCCGCCCCGTCTGGTCTTCACAACGGCATGTGACCACACGTACCATCGTCCTTCGCGGGGTCGCCTGACCGGACATTTCGAGCTCCCAACTCTAGCCGCTGGCAACCCCGGAAACCCCTTTTAGTCGCCTCTTACGACACGCAGGAGATACCGTAGCCCTATTTTAATCCCGGAACTACAGGGACGATAATTATATGCCTACACACTGTAATTACCTACGTACTACAGTGCATTCCTTTGTACCCGACTACTTGTATTTTTGTATGTATGTCTATCTTTGGTATGGGCTACAGTCCAAACGGCCTGTCGAATTGGAACATTTATCATACCATTAGAATTTTCTATCTAAATATACTATTTCACAAGTGTAGCACTATTTTTTAACCGACTTCCAAAAAGGAGGAGGTTATCAATTCGTCTGTATTTTTTTTTTTTTTTTTTTTTTTATATTTGTTACCTCATTTCTCCGGACTGGGTGAACCGATTTAGATGATTTTTTTTTTTATTTGAAAGGTAGTGCGTGTCATAGGGTCCCATTTTTTTTTAGTATTTTTTTGACTAGGGCATCCATAAGAAAAACGCATAAGTCTTAAATTTGCATTTTCAATGTACGCGATAAATGTATGAATAACTCAATATCCCTCCAACCGATTTTGATGATTCTTTTTTTATTAGAAAGGATGTACTCCAGGGGTAGTCTGATAAGAGTTTGATAAGGTTCTAATCATAGGATCTTCAACTTTTTGGAGCAAAATAATAAAATTAGTGATAGTCGGCCGAACCTTAGCTGGAGAAGTCCAATTGAGTAAAATATAGAATAAAATTACTATGTAGGTATTTACTATGAAAAATTTGACCTTCAACTCTTCAATCCTGATGATGCAGGGGTACTGCTAGCCTGAACTATAAAAGTTGGTCGTTTGATGTTTGCGAATATATAATGAAATTGTTAAGCAAATTCATGGGACAAGATTTGACCTTCAACTCCTCAACCCTGATGATGCAGGGGTACTTAAAGCCAAAACCATAGGAATAAGCCATTTGGTGCTTACGTATATGTTATAAGATTACTGAGCAAAAACATAAGATGAAAAATTTGACCTTCAACTCCTCAACCCTGATGATGGAGGGGTACTTCAATCCTAAACCATAGAAGTTGGCAATTTGGTGCTTACGGTTATGTAAAGAAAATACTAAGCAAAAATATAAAATCAAAAATTTGACCTTCAACTCCTCAACCCTGATGATGAAGGGGTACTTCAATTCTAAACCATAGGAGTTGGCAATTTGGTGCTTACGGGTATGTAAAAATAATACCAAACAGAGGCACAAAATTAAAATTTTGACCTTCAACTCCTAAACCCTGATGATGCAGGGTACTGCAAGCCTGAGCCATAGAAGTTAGCCACCTGGTACTAACGTATATGTTATAAGATTACTAAGCAACAATATAAGATGAAAAATTTGACCTTCAACTCCTCAACCCTGATGATGGAGGGGTACTTCCAGAGGGGGCGCCCTGTTTGTATGAATTGTAAAAGTGTTTTATGTTTATTTTTTGTGAATATGTAGATGCACAAAGCAAACTTAGAGGCTTTATTTAAATACAAACATAAAAATATAGTCACTAAAAAGTGTAAAATAAAAACTTTTTAACAAAAAATATCTACCGACTTCCATGTCACAAAAAAGTAAAAAATTATTTAAATATATTTTGGTCTAGAACATACTCAGTACTTAGTACATAGTTCTGAAGTCGGAGCTCATATAGGACGTAGTTACCGTCGTCCAGCGAAATATGTCGAGCACCGACTTCAGGACTATGTACTAAGTACTGAGTATGTTCTAGACCAAAATATATTTAAATTATTTTTTACTTTTTTGTGACATGGAAGTCGGTAGATATTTTTTGTTAAAAAGTTTTTATTGTGTTTTAAATTTACACAGATTTTTTTTGTAAATATAAATATTCCAATTATTTCTGTCTCTTTCAAACGTTATGTGAAACATGTGCTTTGTTAATAAATAATTATTCCTTCAGTGGTTTAACTGGTATTTGCAAGCCCATTTAATGTATGTCACGTAAAGCGACGCATGAAGTGTGAAGTGCCCGGGGACAGCGTTAAATATTCAATCGGGTAAAGACTTAACTTGTAACCTTTGTATTAGAACAGGGATCATTTGATTTGGACATTTGAAGTGATATGTACGTACTAAGTTTTGACATTGCTACCTCTAATTCTTGTATTTGCAAACTAATCCAATTATTCAATGGAAATTCCATTATTTTCGTAAAACTGAAACTATAATAAGATGTTTACAATCCTTCAAACAATTTAAAACCTACTAAATTATTGTTTAAATTTGTTGCATATAAAATTTGTTGCATATTTCTATCTTTCCTTTTCTGTCTTCCTGCCCTGTTGTGTCTTATTTCCTGGTATGAATGTTAAGCTTGACTACAAATAGGATAAACGTTAACTGAAGTATGTGTCTTGTTAATTATTCTTTCAGTAGTACCATTTCGCACGCCTGTTCAATGTGTGCCCCGTAAAGTGACGTGTAAAGTGTGAAGTGCCCGGGGACAGCGTTACATATTCATTCGGACAAAGGCTTTTAACTTGTAACCTTTGTCAGATGAGATTAATGAGAACAGGGATCACTTGATTTGGAGATTTAACGTGACATGTACGCATTAATTTTTGACATTGTAACATAATAATAACATATGTGTTACACTTAGGCATATACCTTATGTCTAACTTAATTGTTAGGCGTATTTGCAAAAGTATCAAGTTATTCAACGTACATTCTATTAGTTGCTATAAAACTTGCACTATATTGGGATGTTTACAATCCTTGTAACAATCCTTTAAGTTGGCTGTAATACTTCTAACGTAGCGTAAAATCTTGAGTACTTGTCTGTAGTTCTATCACTTTTATTGGTAAGTGCCATTCTTACTTGTCTCTTTCCGTCTGTTGTCTTTTCTTTCTTTTTTTGAAAGGTAATAGTGCAAACAAATATAAGTACGTAAATTGAAATGTGAGCGTTGTTAATCATTAATGCTTAATAAACATTCGGACGTCTAAAGTGTGTCACGTAAAGCGAAAGTGTGAAGTGTAAAGTGACTGAGGTGCCAATATACCGACTTGAGAAAGAGATGATCTTGTATCTTGAAAAATATGAATTTAAGTTATATATATTATTAAAATATATGAAACAGAATACTATATGACACAAAATAACGTCTAAGTAGGAAAATCTGTAGCCAACTGAGTCTCCATCGCAATGTATTAGGCCGATGTATCAGGTATTTATACAGTATTTTAAGGACACGTCACCTAACAGCCGACCCAATAACGCGATCGTAACCTTGATGTGGGTTTGGCAGGTGCGCCACTAATGTTGCCAAAAAGCCATTGCCATTGTCTAGATAGTTATTAAAGATGATATTAAGGTCAACTTGGTAGACTAGGTTAATCCATCCATCAGCGTTTTTTGATCCACTGTTAGACATAGGTCTTCGCTTTTTGGTCAATAGTCATCGCGCCTGGCATGTGCGTTCTTTGACCGCAGTGAGCGTTAGTTGATGATATAGGTACATGAAGAGGATGTTGACCATTTTCTGTAGTTTCTGTTTCAAAGTCGCCTCCTATCGCCTCCATGCTTGGATAAAGAGAGGGTAGTACCTACCTACTATTTAAGACTGACACCTCATGGCACAACGGATTAGGTTAATAACTAGTTTTAGAGAAAGACTCTTAAACAATTGTTTCCAATAATGAAAGGAGTAAACGAACATTAAATGGATTAATTTTAAGTAATAGGTCATTAGCTAATTAGGAATGCTAACCGCACATGCGATGCTGCTTCTGTGAAAAATAACTGAATATTTCATACCTTCATACAAATAAGATCACAACATATTAGCGTGGTTTTAAAGAGGAACAAATATAGTACAAAGAAATCTACCATCCTCTAGATTCACCTGATCTTAAATAGCCATTTCAGTCTGTGTCTAACTACTGATGTCGTACAAGCATCGATCGGACATACGAGTATGTAATCGTAAGCTCTAAGTTGAAATTAACGTCGCATGCACAGTGTGTGTGCTCTATCTTTACGTTTCAACATTTTTGTTGGTTCGTTAGTTTGTCTGTCTGTATGTTTGTCCTATATTACTATATTATTAAATCATACGATAATTGTGTAACGTTAATACATTACTCACACCCGCAAAGGTTTTGTGTGTAGTACATCCTACGATGGAAGCGCATATAAAATAATCATCGCATTGAGTACAAAAAAGTATAAAAAATTAAATTACAAACAGAAATATATTAAAGGACAGTGAAATTTATTACGACAATGTGTTATTTTTGGAGCAGCAGAACATTTGCCCGAGTCTCATAGTCTCATCATACATTTAAATAAACAATAGAAATGTTACTAGGTACTAATGTACCGCTACATTGTTAATATTATGGAAGTAATTTATTATTTTCTGCACATTCACCCATCCTTATGAAGATAACAATGGAATGTTTGAAATCTGTTGCCAATTTTAAGACGTAAATGGATTGGCGATGCATTATCATTAATCTTTCATATACTACATGCATACTACCTACAAAACTAACTACACAAGTGATTATCATACTACAAAGTCCTTAAAAAGGTATTTGATGCATCCTATAAAATAGTTAAATGACACTCATATCAATTTATTATCATCATTATTTATAGTCACTTTGAAGGTTAGCAGTTGTCCCCTCAACGGCTTTGTAAATATCCATTTATATCAATAATATCAATAATGAGGTGACTTGATAATTCAGCATTGTATATTTTATAGGCAGTCAGCTAACTTCAAAAATACTGCAATTTTGAGTCCTCTTTTTAGTGCCGAAGACTGCCACCGGAGGGGTTTTATTGCGGTAAAAATCTCACATAACCCTGCGTCGCTCCTACGGTGTCGGGTTTTAAAGGTTTCCCCCTCGAAAAATAAAGTTATTAGTTGATCATATTACTGAATGCTTACGAAATAACAAAATCCAATCTTTTCAGTTTATAGATATAATAATATATTAAATATTTATTAAATTCGGATTTTTTTTGTCACTTTCTCTTTTCAACCCATTATTGTCCCATTGCTGGGCACGGGTCTTCGCTCAGAATGAGAGAGTTTTAGGCCATAGTCCACCGCGCTGGCCAAGTGCGAATTGGTGGTTTTGTCACTTTACATGTCGATAAACGCGCTACATTAACTAAAGATTGATGTAATTGTATTAATTCCACTTCGAAATATACAAATAACTTTGCAGAGGTAGCAAGGCATCTGCTGCAGTGACCGCTTACCATGAAGTAGACTGCATGTGTTGTAAGCTACTTCAATTGAATTCATTTAAGAAAATTAAAAAAACACGGAAAAGATTATAGATAGTAAACGACCTTGCAAACAAACTTTTTGCTCAAGATATAAGATGTCTTTGGGTGGTGTTGACGAGAGATTTGCATACAATAGTGAGCGTAGATGCGAGCGCGTGCTCTCAATTAGAACAATGATCATTGTTACGTTATCATAGCATTACGCGGATCTTTACACGCTGTAAAATGGTAAGGAACCGATTTGAATGTATGTCGGGAAGTGTTTTGTTTGGATGTATTTCGCTAACAGTTACTTTTCGATAGAAATATTTCATAAAAAACTAGACAATATAATTTATTGTTACGTTATCATCATGCCACACGCCGTAGAGCTAGAAACCGTGTTATCGTAAGATTTGCAATTTTCTAAAACTGTTTTTCCGATAAATAGATTTATTATTATTTTTTACTCAGTATAAGGGTCAGGTACATACGCCATTTATGGACGCTAGGGACCGCCTTATATGTAGTACGCTTAAATACAAAACATGTTCCTTTTCTTATTCGAATATTTAAAAACCATTATACACCAATACTGACTAGTAGACGACTAAAGATCGTTTTCGGCCGAGGTCACCATTTTTTATCGTTTTGTCAATTTTTACAACGAAAATGAAAAAAGAACGATAAAATGTTAGGAAACAATATTACGCTCGACATCGTAATTCATAGATGGCCGATTGTGTAATCAATGGAGTGAATACACTGACAGACGGGTCTCGGAGGGACAAAGGGTACGTACAATGAAACCCTTCCGGACGTTGCAACCCTTGTTCACCCGGTAATTATTACAAGGATGTTATTATGTGCTTGTTTAATTAAATGGAAATTAGGAAGCTGTTCAAGATTTTACAATTATAAACGACTTTGTTATGTCTAGTTTAATGATATATCTAATCTTACGAATATAGGTATGTAGGTATTCAATGCTGTATCTAAATATCATCTACTGACATTTTCAAATGAGCTATTTCCGAGCATTGGATGCAAATTTTCCTTTAAATTGTAGTCGATGAATGATAGATTAGTGATACGAAGCTCTACGTATAATATTTAAGACTGATTACCTATTTATTAACGATGGGGAAAATTATATAAAGTCAAGCCAACTCAAGGAAATTTGAGCAATAACTGCTTACTTTCTGAATGGCTTCATAATGTCAAAAAAAACGCCTTCTATACTCTAGCCTCACAATAGAATTTTCTCCTGTATCATAGGTGCCATGGACCCATACAACGACGAATATACAAACACTCAGACACGGAACAACAATTTAAATTCGTTATTTAAATACCTGTTTGTCCGGAAATCGGGCCGAAACCCACTGAGTATCTGACCAGTATGGTTAACACCACCAAGCGGGTCGATGATATGATGGTGATGTAGGTATGTTTCTTCACCACGATCGATGGAGCTGGGTCGAAATGTCGGCAATAAGATTGGAAACACCATACAATAAACACCCATCACGTAGTGAAATGATGATTATAGTCATCAACGTCGGTCTCGCGCAATTATGATAATGTGAAAGCAACGTGCAAAAACTAGTATGGGGCCATCCGTTAATCACGTGATGTTTTTTTTTGGCATTTTTGTACGCTCCCCCTTGGTGATACGTGGTGAGGTTTAAGACTACCCCTCTCCTTTATATCACGTGTATTTTTCGTATCTGCAAAGGTTGAGTATCGCGCGCTTGCCGAAAAAATCCCTCCCCCCCTTGTGATATTTCGTGGACCCCTCCCTCCCCCCTTTTGAGCCTTACATGATTAATGGACAGCCCCTATATCCCCAGAAAAGATCCGATAGCTGCGCTATACGTAAGTGTAGATTTATAATTTCGTAGACGGCATTGTTCTTTACAATGTTAACATCAAGGGCCTTATAATAACACATAAAGGCCTGCGGTAAAAGTAATTTAAATAAGCTCTTCAGGCGAAAGCTCAACAATGGAGCGCCATACTGGTAAGCACTAGACTCGGGCCCATTGTTACGGCTTACAGAAAGTTATTCGTGTAATGTCGTAATAAGGAGATTGGAGGTTTAGTGCGGCTTTACAAAAAGGTATACTTAAGTATACGTGAACATTATCCCTAGTGAAAGCATCGTCTATCCGCAAATTGTTTGTGATATTATATTAAACAATTTATTACACAAAATTCTGCTCATACATCACTTCAACCCTTATTTCGAAAGGAGTAAATATGTACAATCGGAATGAACCCAAATATAGCATTGTTCTTGAAAATTATTTAAGATATATTAAGCGTAGTTAAACAAAATAAAAGCTTTTAAAATGTAGACGTGATCTTAATATCATGTACTATATGAACGTCATTTATTTATTTATACTTAATCCTAATAATAAGGCAGATGTGCTACCTGATGGGAAGTTGTCACTGTCACCTATGGACATTTGCAACACACGAGGAGTCGTCAATGTTGATACATTCGGCTTCATCGGCCACGAAAGAGGGATCTATCTGTTCGAATCATTTTTGAAGAGCCTCGTGTCATAACGCGCCGAGAATACCTTAGGAGGTTTATTCCACAACATGCTCTTTCGTGGCATAAGCGGACCGTGGATAAACAATTTAGTAAATTATATTCATTAAAATGAATTAGAAAACAGAATAACATATGAAATATTTGTATATGTTTATTACTGCATAAAATTTATTCCCTGTATTTTTTTTATATTGAAAAACGAGAAATATTAAATTTCGTAAAAGCGCCAGTAATGCAATTCTACAAGTATTACATAACGAAGGCATCGGTGTAAAAAATCTTAGCGCTTGCAGTGCAACGTAGTATGAACGTCGGTGTAGCGTTGTCTCGGTAGGGTTGCCACCTAAATTGTAGGATATAATATACTTATTTTATTAATATTATACATTTTTTCGTAAAGGGGAAACCTGTCCCTGTAGTTCCGGGATTAGAAAAGGGCTACGTTATCTCCAAAGGAACGCAACCGGAGTATTCTGAGCGCGTTGCCCCATCGGGCTCCTCCCAGATGGGCGGCTGGGCCCACCGCTCCGTCTAGTATTTACGACGGTATTCGACCACAAACACCGCCGTCCTTCCAGGCTTGCCTGACCGAACGTTTCGAGGTCCCACTCCAGCCGCCTGCAACCTCAGAAGCCCCTTTTAGTCGCCTCTTACGACAGACAGGGGATAACGTAGCCCTATTCTAATCCCGGAACTACAGGGACGACATAGTTATGACCTAGATAATTTAACAAATAGGAGACGTGGCGGACGTAACCGAAGCTAATAAATCCGCGGGAATTATCCTAGTACTATATCAATAAATGAAAAATTAGATGTGTTGGCAATCCTAGTTGTGGCCGCAAAAGGAACACAATGGCGTGCATGCGATGTTCCCATCGTAACAGCTCGTAAATGCGCTCGATTACCCGCGCGGGCTTATCGGTGTGATCAATTCTATTTCGAAGCGGTTTTCCTTTCCGCGGCCTATATGTTTCAATGCACAATGGACGTAATCGATTGAAGTAAAAGTATTGTCATAGTAACTGCAATCCTATCAAAAACAGTTTCACTGTAAAAATAGCACAAGTTCAAAGTCATCAAATTGTTGAAAAACAATCAAAAAATTTACAAAAAGTTATGAAATACAAACACAAAAAACCCAAGTTATGATTTTTTGATAATTTAATATTGAAAAAGTTTTGTTGCAACCTTAAAACTTAACAAAAATCGAAATTGGCGTGCGTCCTTCAGTACCCAAAATTTGCTTGGATGTATTGCAAGTAATTTCTCAATACCGTTCTTATTCCTTTACTTTCTTTTTATCTTAGTGGGAAGTGTGAGATAATTTTCACCTGGGTCAGTAATTACGCTGCATTCTTACAAGTAGATAATAATACTGAACACAGAAAAAAATCTTCCAACATATTTTCAGCAGGTGTGAGCAGGTAGGTACTAGTTCCTAAACAGTTACAGTGTATTTTACCTTACATTAAAGTAATATGAATGGATCCTAAAAAATTTAGATTCTCAAGGACGCACGCCAAGTTCGATTTTTGTTAAGTTTTAAGGTTGCAACAAAACTTTTTCAATATTAAATTATCAAAAAATCATAACTTGGGTTTTTTGTGTTTGTATTTCATAACTTTTTGTAAATTTTTTGATTGTTTTTCAACAATTTGATGACTTTGAACTTGTGCTATTTTTACAGTGAAACTGTTTTTGATAGGATTTTACATCTTTTTGTAAAGGTTTTTTAACTTGTTGCTAAGATAATTGAAAATTTTTGAAAGTCAGGAAGTTATTGGTTTTACTCCGTTTTACATAAATCGAGTTTCCAATCGAATTTCGATCTTTAGACGTCCGAGGAAGGTTCTCCTATGATTTTTTATGATGTTGTGTTTATGTCTGTATGTATTTATATATATAAATATGTAAAACCTCTCATAACTTTTGATCGGGTTTGCCCTATTTCATCGCGATTAGCGCTATTCGAGAGGGCTTGTCTGAACTTAGATTTAACATATTAATATAAATAAATTACGTGTCACTTTATTTGTCCGCAATGGACTCTTAAACTCTGAACCGATTATAATCAAATTTACACAACGTGTGCATTTTGATCCAACTTGAAAGATAGGATAGTTTATATCTTAATTTATAGGTTTAATTGCAAATATTTTTTTAGCTTCAGCTGTTAACTTTGCATAATCCTAATAACAGATGGTGTAATTTTATCTGTTAACTTGATTAAGTAAGTAATGGCGCTTTGTTAAAATTACAACCGTTTCACATAAGCTACAATCTAATATCATGACTAAAAATAAGTATCAGTTACTACCTTCGATCGGTAATATTGGTGATCAAAGGTTACTAAAGTACCTATTACATAGCCATCTCAGTATATTCTGCGTTGATACGGAATCTTACCAAATAATGTATATGAGATATTAGATGGCGCTCTTTACGATACAGTCATCTACATGAACCGAATGTATTGATGGCGCTTTGTTAAAATTTTATATGAGCTAACGTTTCATATGAGCGACAATATAATATTATAACCAGATATAAATACATGGTGTAAATGACAGCGTATCGAAAACTTAAATGGTAGATTTGTGACACTAAATGAACTAAAAATAACTCATCAATTTTCCTCGGAAATTATTGGTTACCGAGTTGGTCATTTTTGAGCGCGCAATGTACATCGAACAACCCGCGTACCGATCGCCGATCGCTTATTGTATTATAAGTAGTTATTCCCCGCACGCATCTAACAACAAATCGCTTATTCTATTTTATTAACTTAATACCTACCTAGACTAAGACCCGTGCCGATTGCGCAATACTCGAGCTGCGGTGCGTGTACCTAAGCGCGGATTTAGACGCACGGCTTCCAAAACATTACCCACCACACGTGCTCTCAACATTCGTCCTGCTGCGGTACAATCGGCAGATTATCCAACACTCGTTGGTACGCCCGAGTAATCACACGACTGTCCGTTGGATGGCGAGCATAAGGGTACCTCTGGATGTACAGATGCAGAGCTTGCTGTGCATTCCCACGTGCTTCACCATAACACATTAGCATTTCCCCGCATTCACGAGCACTGAACTGCATTTTGCAAAAACTAAATAACAATAAAAACACAAAACTAAAGCAATAACAAGTAATAATAAATAACAGTTCACACACGACACGACTAACACGAAACAGAAATTTGCAGAGCATCCGTCTTCCGCAAGCGAAAATCACGAACTGTGACAATTTTTCAAATTTTAAATAATATCCGAACTATCAAAGAAAACCGCCAATACGCCGCTCAGTGACGAGTTACTACTAAGCGAGTGCATTACACAGATTCAATTAAATTCAGATATGACACAACCTTTAACTTAAAACTGACAAATCAATTACTTTTACTTGTCCACTCGTTGTTTTGTAATTTTAATAAAATACCAAATTAGGTACATTATAAACATTATTCATGTTAGTTCAAATTAGACTGGTTTACTTCAAGATTCTAAATACTTTAAATACATAAAAGCAAATTAAAATTTCATAAAATAACAACATACAACATAAAAAAAACGAAAGTATAAGAAGCTATTATAATATCAATCAATAACTATTGATATTCTTATCACAGAAACTCTCATCTCGAGTACATGACCTACGGAGAACAAGTACTTTATTAGCCACATTGAGTTATCTTTTTATTGTTTATTCTGTGTGCGGCGTTAATCCCGCCTTTCGGGAAAGGACTGAAGAGCCGCACCGCGCTGTATGTGTGAGTGTACTGTGTATGTGGAATAGAATTTTGCATGATACTTATGTACCTACATCATTTCTTTAATGATGTTTCCCTTATGTTTGCTTCTGAAACAAATACGTTAAAATGTTAATCATTATTTGTGATTTATTTTTATTTGCCCTAAATAAATGAAGAAGTTTTCAATCATTAGGTACACAAAAATAAACTAAAGAAATAGGTATTTAGTATTTTTCCGAATAATGTTTTCAGTTATTATTTGCGTTAAAATGTTTGAATTAGGTATTGAATGTTTTTTGGAAACTTGGTTCCTAAATTGGTGGAAGTCGGTGCGGCGGAGCGCGGGGCGGCCCGCCGCGCGGCTGAGGCCACGCGGCGTCATTGACCGGACGTCGAACAGCTGATAGCGCATTCATTATACATTGCTAGTTTTCGTGAAAAACACTATAATGAGTGTTTTTCTTTTAAATTCATGTTGCATTATGCAGTAGTATTGAAATACTACCAAAATTTGTAAAAAAAAGTGCATAAAAAAATGGAAAATCCGAGGAAAATCCGATGAAAAATTCCAACGCCATAAGCACCAGAATCGTGTCAGGAATCCATATTTTTAATATTCGGTACGCTGTCATTTACACTCTGTATATCCTTATAAGTTACTAAAGTAATACAAAGCTATCTCAGTATTCTCAGTATATTCTGCGATGATACGCCACCTTACCGCCAAATCGAAATAGTTAGAAATAGGCGCTGTTTACGTTACGGTCATCTACATGAACCGAATGTATCGATAAATCAATACCGTTTCACTTAGTCAGTTTTTTTAGTTATAATTTCGTATTTCCATAAACTAAAATTGAAAAATAATATTAAAAGTAATTTAAGAGATAGAGGAAAAATATTTTATTAAGTGCCCCCGTAGGCCTATACAAAATAAAAACGTTTCATTTCGTTTCATTACCTACCAGCAGTATAGAAAGAAATCATTTAAATTAAATTTACACAAACAAATATCACACATAAATTATTAGTAATTAAAGGCATATAGGTACATGAACTACTACCTAAAGATTTTTAAACAACATTATACTGATTGTACATTGTGACAAATGGGCCAAAACGTTGGAGTCCATATATCGTTCTAAGTTAATTTGACAGATGTTAGTTTAAAAAAGTAAAACGTATAAAATTGGTTTAATTTATTTTTAATTTTATGTTTCTAATAATGTTCTGTATTTATGAAAATATTATATAAAGTAAATTTAAAAAAAAACGTACAAAATTGTAATACATTGTTTTCAATGAGCGGCGCAACTGACGTAGACAAATGTAAACATTGTTATCGAAGAGATGAAAAATAAGGTAAACATTGTCGTCAACCCATTATTGTCCCACTGCTGGACACGGGTCTTCTCTCAGAATGAGAGAGTTTAGGCCATAGTCCACCGCGCTGGCCAAGTGCGAATTGGTGGACAAGTGGACAAGTGAGAAAGGTAAACATTAAATCGCATCAACCCATTATTGGCCCACTGCTGGGCACGGGTCTTCTCTCAGAATGAGAGAGTTTAGGCCATAGTCCACCGCGCTGGCCAAGTGCGAATTGGTGGACGAAACATTAAATAATACATATTAAACTACCGCGCTTACAATACAAATAAAGAAATACAACTTAAAGATTCTTTGACTGGACAGGAACTGAAAATAATAGCACTATATGACATAAAAATGACAAAGGATACAAGTGATAAAGTCTGAGGAAAAAATAATGTAATATTTATGAGACAGAAGACGCAGAAGGAACTCACATAACAGCCAAATCACTTATTTTTTTGGAGACGTTTAGTGTGAGTAACTTCTTTTCCATCGTGGGCTTTACTAGAGTTTGGAGCTGTCTGCTACGAAGAGACAGGTACCGGCGCACTAGGGATAGCATCAAGCTTCGCCAAGTTTTGCACCTAGATAGTGCGAGCCTTCCAGTGTTAACACATTGATGACCCCATCTCGGTCCTACACTTGGTGACTCCAAACAACTGTCTAGCTCGCATGAAAACACTGTGGCGGCTCTTCGTCAGAAACTGTGATTGTGTGACACCTTAACCTTTTAAATATGATAATATTTCATTAAATATTTCAGTACCTAAGAGATGGATATTTGTCACACATTTTTTTTTTTTTGCTAATAAGAAGAGAAACTGGCAACAAATATTTAATGGGCCACCCTATGGTATGCACTAATTGTACCAGACCAATGAATTTTACATTTACTGCAATATTTCCGGTAAAGCTTTAGTATTTATAGTATTTTTTAAAATAACTATTAAAGTAAAAAACGAGCTTAAAGTCCAGTGGTAAGTGGCCACTGCCTCTAATGGACATCGGCTATTAATCTCTCATAAAAATGTTTTAGGTTATAAGAACCAAGTATGTTTGCCATTCCTGCTGGGTGAGGTCTGGTCGACAGTTATGTCAACATACTTAGAATTTGGTCGACATTTAGAGAACGTGCAGCATAAAGAAAATGTACAGAATGATGACAACATACAGTATGAACACAAAATTTTACTAAGTGTGCCAGATATTCCTAACTCTGCATGCAGCTCTTGCCCCACAATTATAAAAGAAATAATGTTACCAAATCAAAGCGAATTCCATATGAACTATATGGATTCTCATTGCATATTTACCAGATGTAATAATAGTTACTTTATTTGACGACAGTATTAACATACTTTGTAACAGTGTGTAAATTGAATCTTGATTCAAATGAGTGGGATTTATTAGCCCATAAAATAAATGTATCCTTTTACAGATTTCAATTGAATTAATCACATACTGCTGTTTTATTTTTACAGGTGAAATAAGTGTAAGAATAACTTCGCTACTTAAAACAAGGATACTTTATTATGTTTATTTTTGTATTTTGGATTGAAGATTGATGTTAAGAACAAATAGTATCCTCGAATAGATAGTTATATTGGATTGTATCAAATATTCTAAAAGATGGGTTTATAACTGCAATAAGACTATTAGATCCATTAATTAAAGAGTGAATGGCGAAACGCAGGTCGCCAGTCAGCTAGTAGATAATCTATATTTTCATATAATAACATATTATGTAAATTAAGAATTGATTGTTTGATAACTCCGCTGGATGAGGTCTTATTGACAATACGTTCATCTCCGTTAGGTTAACCTTCCGTCAGAACATGTAGTATGAAAATATACCTACAGCATGAAGACAACCATAGAAGAAGCATGAACTCGCAATTTTACTAATAACAACTTGTGAGTACAACACAAATAATAATCTTTTTCAGAATAATTGCATATTGAATAAAAATATTCTTGAATGGCTTTCATTTGGAAATTCCCTTCATTTAGAGAAATTGCGAATTAGTTTAAATTGAATCTTTTGACCGCCCGGCCTAATACTAGTGGTCATGCTCTTAGCGCCCGGCATAATGAATCAAAAAATAAATACTACAACAAAGAGGGATAAGCAATGAATTTGTCTAAAAGATTGGATATTTTTTTATGATAGGTACCTACATATGATATTTGTTTGTGGGGTTAAATAGGTAACTACTAAATTATCTATTTAGTAGTTAATTAACCGCCTACAGTGTACGCTACTTCAAACCACTTCGCTCAAAATAAAATCAGTGTTAAAATATTTAAACGTTGCAATTTTTATTTTTAGTAGTCCAGACTTTTTTTTATTATTATGTCTACTTGCAACAATAAACGTAGAATTGTAATAGCTTTCATAATTCTAAAATGATGACAAAATAACTGAAGAGAAATAAAATATGCATAGCGTTAAACACCTTTTTAAAGAAGGCAAGAGAAAGCTCATTCTTATCAATCTCTTCTTAGGTACACAATTTGCATAGACTACAAAAGCAAAACAGTGGTATATGAGCTAGTGTTGCCGAACAATCGATAGTTTTTCAATCGATAGTTTTCATCTTAAAACAGCCATACTATCGATGGTCCTATCGATACTATCAATAGTATCGATACTATCAATAGTTCAAAATAAGGCAATTTTATCGGATGAGAGCGATACTATCGAAAGTATTGTTGCTCAAGAAGAATGGATTGTCGATTGTATCGATACTACCGATAGTATTGTGATCATAAATTATTAAAAATATTGAAAGAATCGATAGTATCGACAATTTGGCACCGTCGATAGTTTGGCAATTTGCAATAGTATTGAGTTTGTTTTAAAAGTAATGTAATTAAACGAGGACTATTAAAGGCCTCCATAGTTTGTGTACGTAAATACGTAATGTTGTCGCATTATAACATTATTTAAATATTATTCCATTAACTTTGTTTTCCGACTACTATACCTTAATATTGCTAACAATACTATTGTAAATTAGTAAACAATCGATAGTCCAAAATAATCGATAGCATCGATAGTGTTGACAGTTTTTGATTTACTAGCAACGATACTATCGATAGTACCGATAGTCTAGTTCTCGCGAGCAACAATATTATCGATAGTATCGATTGTATTGCACTCATGCGATAGTATTGCTTCGAACTGAGCTATCGATACTACCGATAGTATCGATAATATCGATAGGCCCATCGATAATCTTGCGATATCCTGGCTATCGATAGACTATCGATTAATCATCGATAGTCGACTATCGATCGGCAACGCTAATATGAGCAAGCACTAACGAAATGCGCGCACATTTTTATCGCAAATCACGCTTTCGCTTCGTCTCATCTTATACTTCCCTACATAGGCATCTATCATACTACGCATTCAATTAAAATAACACGATGTAGGTACTTAATAAAAAAGTACCTACATAATATTCCATTCAAGTTCCTGCGCACATCTCTTCCTTTGATACGAGTTTATATTCTTATTATTCTTACCATTTGAATTAACATAATTCATAACTTCATTACGTTTATTATTTTATTTAATGTTAACCTATGAAAAAATCTTTTTGGTAGTTTGGCAAAGGGAGATCTCCCGCCAGGCTAGGTGATCATGCCTGGGGAGCGGCCGTGCTCCAACAGTTGATGTTCGGAACTTGTATATATGCAGGATTCTGAGAATGCTTCGATAGCGTGTTTCAGAATACTAGTAGCGCCATCTCTTGATGAGTAACGGGAGGTCGCCACATCACCCCCTGCTCAGACCGGAGGTCGATAGGTCCGCGAGTCTTCGCTGCAAGTACCGTTGGATCGCCCTCTATCTGCGGTGAGTCGAGATGGGAGGGCGAAGTCAGGTCTTGGGAAGCCCTCTATCCTCGGTGAGTCGGGATGTGAAGGTGGAGCGAAGTGTGGAGGCGAGCAATGTCTGCTCAAGCCGTCCGTGATGTCGCGGAGAGCAGCTGGACCAGGCACAGGAAGCGTTTCCGAATGTGCTGCGATGCACCTGATGAGCTGCTAATCTGATGTTGAGATGCTGCGGTCCATCCAGGGTGTGACGTCGCCATCATCGTGAAGGGACGTGTCCTTGTCTGGGGTCACCACTTTGGCAAAGGGAGATCTCCCGCCAGGCTAGGTGATCATGCCTGGGGAGCGGCCGTGCTCCAACAGTTGATGTTCGGAACTTGTATATATGCAGGATTCTGAGAATGCTTCGATAGCGTGTTTCAGAATACTAGTAGCGCCATCTCTTGATGAGTAACGGGAGGTCGCCACAGTAGTATAAATGTAATCGTTTGAGATTCACTGAATGTCAAGCGATGTGTAAGCAAGTTTGACGTCTACTGGATGTCAGGTTTTCATCGAGCGAAAGCGAAAAGTCTAAGAATTGGGGGCACTATGGTTTGTGCTATCGAATTTTATTAATTTCAAATTTATTTCATTATATAGTTGATTGTAATTAATTGATTTGAGATATATGAATTATAATCTACTATTATAAATTATTATTTGAGGATAATACGTTGTGTGTAAGTAATAAAATTTCATAACCTACAAATAACCGCTCCTATCACAGTAAAGACATACTCGCTTCGTTTGACGTTTGAACTTGTCAAACGTCTACCGAGTTTGTGAATAAATAATTGAAAGAATATTCATTTACTATAAATATTTAGGTACAATCGCATTTACGTACACAAAACGTGTTTTCATGCGATTGCCGAGTCAACCTTTTTATTTAAAACGTTAAAGATTTATTTAAAAAAAAAACATTAAAGATGTTCACTAGAAGATGTTAATAGGTTAGATAATTACGTAACAGCTTAAGACAGAAGGTCCCTTAAGTAGGTACTGAATAAATTAATAAACGACTTGGTATTATATGGATCTCACAACTTTTTTCGATAAAAGAACTGAGTTGCGAGACTTGGGTTTTGGAGTATTGTTTTTTATGGGATTGGTCTTGTACGCAAGAAACATCGCCAATATTCTCTACAGTGCTCTTAATGTAAATTACTGACAATCGTAAATCGTTTTTGCCAACATTTCCTCTTAGCGATATTTCCAGGTCATGGTCTCTACCTGATCGCTGGTACCTACTCCCCAGATAGAAGCACTAAGATTGCCTAACTTCCACCATTATTCAGCGCACGGTGTAGGCGCCTATACGGGCGATACATTAGAATGTATGAAGCAAAGCAATAGAACGAATCAGTTTGTTACAATAACACCTACTGCAGAGTAGTCTTTCCAAAATTTTACCGTAGAAAATCTTCGTCATGGTCTAACGACCGCCGTTTAAAGACGCAGAACTAATTGGTTAACTTGAACTCTTGAACTAACGATACGCTTATGATACGGTCAATAGTGATCGTCTAATAAGATATAAATAATTTATATTTATATACGATTTTTAACCAAATATAGTTATAAAGAATTGTACTTAGTAGGAGTATTTCTAACTTACGTTCAAAAAGGTGTATGAATAAACATCTGATAACAATAAAAGGATAACGCAGGTCAAAGTTTGATTAGTGACATACAGATTTTAGAGAACTTTCGTGTGCTGAACTTCGGATTTCTTCCTTCACCGTTTAGGAATATTGTGACATATTTCTATTACACAAATATTTTACAAAATCAGAGTTGCAAGCCTGGGGTTTGATCTTCGGACTTCCCGTGTAAAGTCGACAATCACTAGGACATTACTGTTAAGTTTACTTTAGCAAGCTAGGTATATCTTAGCTTGTTACTATGTTAAAAGGATGTCGTAAGGCGAGCGGGGGCTGGGCAGAGGCATAGCACTGTAAACAAACGCCGACACTTGAGGAATGCTGTCGTTTTGCAAGATGCAACGTTCTCTCGTGTACTTAGCGGATTGGTGTGCCGCGGACACATACTCGTAGGTGTTTCTCAAGTGGCGAGTCTAAATTAGTCTACTCGTTTTTCTAGTGGATTTTTGTATGGGCCTCGGAGCCGTTATCCCTGTACGGTTCCTTGGGATTTGTTTGAGAACAACGTAACCGTTATATGATTCCTTTTTGCTTTGTTTCGGACATTAAAGTAGGTCATATATGTTGGGGTTATATATAAATTTACTCTCCTAATATGCTTCTTGGTAATTATGGTTTCTAATATATCTCAGTCGAAAAGCACGGTAGTGCTTTGCCAAATTAGTTCTGGCAAAACACTAGCGTGTATATAATATAACTCGATAATTATACATATGTAGTCGAAAAGTATTATTTACTGAAGTAAATATTAAAGATACATATCTAGTAGGGTTCCGGCGAAGATTTTTAAGTTTATAACGGAACTCAATTCGTAATTACTTAGAGCTGGAGATGGGTTGAGAATGTTGAGATACTTTTTGTATACTTATTAGGTATGCTTTTTAATTAATGAGTTTCGGTTCTTATCAGGAATTCTATTTTAAGGCAAAACTTATGTTTATCAACGTCAAAGATCTATGAAAACTACTAAAAAAAACAAATACAAGATACAGATAATTATTATTTATTCATCCATACATCAGCCTTTGAAAATCCACTGCTGGACATAGGCCTCCCCTAATCTGCGCCACTTCGGCCGGTCCTGAGCCACCTGAAACCAGCAGTTAACCGCCGTCTTCTTCAGGTCATCAGTCCGCCTGGTCGGGTGGCGGCCTGCACTCCCTTTGCCCAGACGTGGCAAAAGGAGTGCAGGCCGGTTATTATTTATTATTTTTGTAAAATTATTTATTTGTGAGTTCGCAGATTCACAGATGAGAAATAAAATGAAAAGCAAATAAGTATGTATATAATTGCCATATCCATCCATATCTGCCATGCCATATATCGTATCTATGTAAACTTAAAGAAATTATATAGCAAAAATTATACCTAACGGTATAAAATCGTTGTAGTTTTTCAAACCACGCGCAAATAACATGTGGTGCATAATTCCGAAAGCATATTAAATTAGTTAGGAAGCATTTGCCGAGTTAGTTTCAGTAACTACTAGAAACTTGAAATTAGTTTTGCTACCTGCAAGCCAGTTTTAGCCATATCACATTGATTAGTTTCGTTTACCAAACCTTTATGATTATAAGAGCTTAACTCTTACGAAGCTTATCAATTTCATGCACTATTTCCATACATATACTTTTATTTTAAACGAGTTTGATAAATTATGTGGTAGTTATAACCTTAGTCATTGCTGCAATCTGAAAGTTTAAGGTCACTGCCGCCCATGGACATCAGTAATCAACTTCATACAGAACATGGGTTCCATCTGAAGTCTACCAAAGATGCGTTTCTACTCCCAAGGACTATGATGGTCGCCTCTAGTGAAAGTGTCCCGGCAACCACATCCTTCCATCAAAACTGCTTCATGCTAGAAATAAATGTGGTGGTGGTACTTTCCCGGTCGAACTACACTGGTTCTATCACCTTCAATTTATTTAAATCTTTCGTGGATTAAGAATTCCGGATAATAAAATTGGACCACCATTTACTGTAGTCGTTCAAGCTTGGATTTATGAATTCGATATCTTAGTTGATACAGACCTAGCTAAAATGCAGTAAGATTATCTGTACCTACCATATAAATTGGAATAAAATGTAGATTTAATATTCAGTCACGCAATAACAATTTTATGCAATTATTGACTTTTACATAAAAGTAACTAGATGTTCGTGTGATAATCGCTCGTAAATTATAAATAATGGCGGCTGCCTCAATCTGAATACCTTTAAGACGGTTACCTGTTAATAAATAATAATTAGTTCACTTATTACATTTGATCAGTTACATATCTTTCTGTGATAGATTGACATCGTTTTTGACTTTGTTACCAAGGCAGGAACTTGATAGCTGGCTATTGATGCATACTTTACCAAATTCCGATATTGATTTGAACACTTTAGTACCGAAATATAACAATGTTGACCTTTACATAACTCGAATAATCTTGAACTCCACAAAAAGTACTTTTAAGTATTCTTTAGATAAGTATTCCTTAGATGCTTGTAGTAACAAATGTAGAGAATATGTAATTATGTTTCCTAATAGTAGTTTCTTGTTCCCAGATGCAGAACATAAACAACATAGTGATGTTCCCCGTGGACAGTCTACTGAAAGGTGATCTTCGAGGGGTGAGAGGTGACCTCAAGAGGCCATTCGACAAGGCGTCCAAAGACTACGAGTCCAAGTACCTGAAGATTGAGAAGGAGAAGAAGTCACAGGCGAAGGAGGCTGGTCTCATCCGGAGTGAAGTGACGTCAGCCGAAATTGCGGACGAAATGGAAAAGGAGAGGAGATTGTTCCAGTTACAAATGTGTGAGGTAAGACAATTGTAAAGATAACAACCGTGGGCGTGACATAATAAATGGAACTTAATTGTTAAAGACGAAGATAAGGCGATTGTCTTATCTATCGCGTCTTGATCCAGAAAGTCGACCACAACAAAACTACTGATCTAAAAGATTTGGTAAGTTTTATTTTAACACTAGCTGTACCCGCGGCTTTGCCCGCGTGCAAATCAACGTGTCACAAAGTTTTTCTCGCGCAAATCTCGACACCGTGGGAATTCTATGATAAAAAGTAGTAACATTAATATCGGTTTGGCCGCTCAAGGATTACCTGGTCAAACACAGAGTGAAAAAACGAATTTAAAGTGTGTATTTGTGGGTAGGAACGTATTGTTATGTATTTTTTTAACCGACTTCCCAAAGGAAAGAGGTTATCTATTCGTCACGTATATTTTTTTTTTTTTTTTTTTTTTTTTTTTTTTTATGTATGTTCGGGCGAAATGGCTAGAAATCGTCGACCTACCGACACGATTCATACGACATTGTATGCGACTAGTTTCACAGGCAGTCCCATATTGAGGAAAATGAAAACCTTCCGGCGGTTTTCCCGGAAAATTGGAAAATGTCGGTTTCTTTAAATCTTGAGTAACTTGGGTGTTTATAAACCGATTTCCATTTTCTTTCTTTCATTTGATAGGAAATTTCGTCACGCAACTTTTTCTCTTGGACATGGGTATGCTGTGATGCTTAACTCTTTGAGTTATGGGGTGGAAACCACCACCACTCCTCAAGTTTTTTAGATAATTTGAGATAACTCGGCTTCTGCCGAATCGATTCTTATGAAACTTGGAATATGTATTATATATCTATACTTATATAGGTTGACGAAAAATTTGACCTTCAACTCTTCGATCCTGATGATGCAGGGTTACAGCTATCCTAAACTATAACATTAGCTATTTGGTGCTTACATATATGTAACAAGACTACTAAGCAAAGACATGTGATGAAAATTTGACCTTCAACTCCTCAATCCTGATGATGCAGGGGTGCCTCAAGCCTAAACCATAGGGGTTGACCATTTGGTGCTTATGGGTATGTTATAACAATACTAAGCAAAGACATATTATAAAAAAAATGACCTTCAACTCCTCAACCCTGATGATGCAGGGTGCTGTAAGCCCAAGCCGTAGGTGTTGGCCATTTAGTGCTTACGGATATATAATAAGATAGCAAGGCAAAGATGTACGATGACAAATTTGACCTTACTGGGGTACTGCAGGCTTAAACCATAAACGTTAGACATTTGTTGCTCACGGATTTGTAATAACATTGCTAAGCAAAGGTATACGACGAAAAATTGGACCTTCAACTCCTCAATCCTGATGATGCAGGGGTATTGAATGCCTAAGCCATAAAACTTAGCTATTTCAATCTTACGCATTCAAAATGATATTTAAAAAAATGTAAGGTAAAACATTAGAAAAATGGTTGTATACGGTGGAAAATTGGACCTTCAACTCCTCAATCCTGATGATGCTGGGGTGCTTCAAGCTTAAACTATAGGCGTTAGCTACATGATCGCTACGTATATCTGATAAGATTACTAAGCAAAGATATAAGATGAAAAATTTGACCTTCAACTCCTCAACTCTGATGATGCAGGGGTACTTCAGGCTTAAACTATAGGCGTTGGCCATTTGATGCTTATGGGTATGTAATATATTTACAAAGCGAAGACGTATGATAAAAAAGTTGACCTTCAACTCCTCAACCCTGATGATGCAGGGTACTGTAAGCCCAAGCCATAGAAGTTGGGGATCTGTTGCTTACGTGCATGCGATGAGATTACATAGAAAAGATATGACATGATAATTTTGACCTTCAACTCTTCGGCCCTGATGATGCAGGGGTACTTCAGGCTTAAACCATAGGCGTTGGCCATTTGATACTTATGGATATGTAATATATTTACAAAGTAAAGACGTATGATAAGAAAATTGACCTTCAACTCCTCAACCCTGATGATGCAGGGTACTGCAAGTTTAAACCATAAGCATCGGCCATATGGTGCTTACGTATATGTAATGAGATTACTAAGCAAAGATATGACATGATAATTTTGACCTTCAACTCCTCAACCCTGATAATGCTGGGGTCCTTCAAGTTTAAACCGTAGGCATCGGCCATCAATATGGCCGTAAGCACAATTGCTTACGTATACATAATGTTGTTGTTCACAATACCAACAATGAGTTTCGGAGAGGATATAATTATGATCAAAAATTCCACTTTGAATACAATTACCTGAAAGATGCAAGAGTACTACCAACCTTTTTAAATTGGATGGGTTATTTTTATCAGTATCAGTTGAATTATACTCTTAGTTATAAGGTTTATATTACTTTTTCTACTTTAAATATTGATAATTATAGGTCTATTCTTTAAATAAATGTTTACTCAGAAAAAGTTGTTTTATTCGGTTAGGTTAGGTTCGAACAGATTTTTCAAATTCAGAATCTAAGGGAGGGGGCGCGGTAGCGCCCCCGACCGGTTGTGTCAAAGAAGTCTATTTTTATATGATGACGTCAGCACATAATTTTATTCATCCGAAAATCGGACGAATAATTAATTTTATTCATCCGGTTAGCGGACGACTAGAAACAGTCATAACTGATTTTATCGTGACTGAAAAGCGTGAAAAAAAAAATTTTAAACAAAAAATACAACCGACTTCCATGCCACATAAAAGTAAAAAATAATTTAAATACATGTTGGTTTAGAGCAAACACAGTTCTTAGTACATAGTCCCGAAGTCGGCGCTCATATAAGATACATGTAGTTTCGTCATGATCCAGCAAAATATGGTAAGCGCCGACTTCGGGACTATGTACTAAGAACTGTGTTTGCTCTAAACCAACATGTATTTAAATTATTTTTTACTTTTATGTGGCATGGAAGTCGGTTGTATTTTTTGTTTAAATTTTTTTTTTAATTAGACGAATTCTAATATTGTAAATCACTTTTTTGAACCAATTTACATTCTTAGTAGTCTAATTCACAATATCGGGATACTTTTTTCAATCAACTTCTCCACATTTGAACCAAAACGTATCGATTATAAAGATTGATTTGAAGTTTTCCAAATTTGAAAATACTATTTGAAGTAATTTTGGCGGATTCGAATTTCTAAGTAAGATTATAGGTAAACCTACTTTTAATATTAATTTGTGTTCAGGAGTTCCGGAAGGCATTAAGGAATTCAAAAATTCTGTTGGATAATGTACTGCTTCCTCTATCTCAATGACTGTGTCTACCGAATAGTAGATCTGTGACGGTGCTTTAAATTCAGAAAAAAATAAATCATTTATTTTATCGACACGTTCATTGGTGGGTGGGTATATTGCCGTCTTTTGGAACCAATTTATAGTGTTATTGGTTGTATTAACAATATCAGGATATACTTTTTCAACCAACTCCTCCACATTTAAAAGAAGACGTATCGATATAAAGATTGATTTTAACTTTTCCGGATAACAAAGCACTATTATCTACTTGAAGTAAATTATTAGAAAATTGGAATATCACTGAACAGCGACATATATTCTAAGTTCATATTTTGGTTCATGTGGCCAAATATAAGATCTTTTAAGAGGTGCATCGGGCTATTTGTGTGCGTAAATCCCGCATTGTTCTTTGTAAAGCAGAAGACATAATCAAAACACTTTTACAATTCATACGAACAGGGCGCACCCGCTCGCAGGGCGCTGCCGCACCCTGCTCGCTTATTTTTTATGTTTTCTTTTATGTTCCAACCTAACCTAACAGCTAAATCCAACTCTTAACAATAACATGACAATATGACATGACATTTTCAGGATTTAGGTATTCTAAGTGACACTTTTCATCACAATGTTCTCTCAACGGGTTGTAATGTATTGTAATCAATAAGTACCAAACTCATACGGCTTAAGTAGGTTGTGTACTTAGATTATCAGGGTTGATGAATTGAAGTTTAATTTATTAATCACAGTTCAGTTTAATGAGCTGTCATTGAATTTATATACTAAACACAACCGTAAGCATTATGTGACTACCTTTTTTAATTTAGGCTTGCACTATCCCGTATCATCAGGGAGGAGTTGAGTCAATTTTTTTAGGAAATATCTGCTTAGTAATCTCATTCTACATTCAACCCAATTGGACTCCTACAGCTTAGGTTTGGCCGAGTATCGCTAATTTCGTTAATTTGCTTCAAAGAAATGGATCCTATGATCAGAACCGTATCAAACTCATCAGAGTACCCTTGAAGTACATTCTTTCAAATAAAAGAAAAATCATCAACATCGGTTGGCGGGAAATTGAGTTATTCATCTATTTATCGCGCACATCGTTAATGCAAATATCAGACTTATGCGCTTTTCTTATGGATGCCACTGTCAAAAGTGAACTAAAAATAAATGGGACCCAACGACACGCACTACCTGTCAAATGAAAAAAAAATCATCCAAATCCGTTCACCCAGTGCGGAGAAATCGAGTAACAAATGTAAATTAAAAAAAAAAAATTAAAAAACAATACAGACGAATTGATAACCTCCTCTTTTTTGGAAGTCGGTTTGAAACGATGTTTTAACATAAAAATCAAGGCGAAATACTAAATTTTATTGAGGTAGCCTCAAAATTGACTGACTTTCATACAAACTTACATCTCCTAATTGGGTTAAATTGGGGGGGGGGAGGGCAGAAAATTCATTCTTAACTGACGTCTACGTCATAAAAGGAACCCCTAGTAAAAATCATATTCGTATCTTTAGCAGTTTAGGCTCTACGATGTTTATTCAATAGATGAGTGAGAGAACATCCTTTCGTTTTTATATAAGTATATATAGATATAGAGATATAGATTTGTATAGTATCAAATAACATAGGTACACACATAACCAATAAAAAATACATAACAAAGGAATACATTTTACAGACCATAACATGTTTAGTTTCTACCAAATCAACTATGCAGTTACTTATCTTATTAACACTTATCGAACACAGAATAAATACTGCGTAGTTTTAAATTGACATAACTTTTTTATTCGTAAACCGATTTACATAAAATAAACACTAAATGTTAAGTGAAGTTTCCCCCAACACATCAGTGAAAATTATATTCAAATTGGATAAGCCGTTTCTGAGATTAGCGTTTTCAAACACACAGACAAACAGACAAACAGATAAACAGACAAACAGACAAACAGACAAACAGAAAAGATTTCTAAAAACCATTATTTTGGGTTCTATATCGTATTAAAGACCTCTAGAAATGGTTTTCACCTAAATTTATTCCATGTACAGACAGCGACCTCTTACAGATTTATTATAGTATAGATAGACAATTGCTTCACGTAATAGAATATTCTACTAATTAACAAAATTCAATTCAATCACTCCTTATTAATATATATATTTAATTATATGAAGATGGCTTATTTAATTAATTAAATAAGCCACCATACTCTTCATAACAAATTTGTTTGCGAATCTGATCTCGTATTCATTTATTACATTAATTGTTCGTTTTTCATTCGATAGTAGCTTTATTTACTTGAAGCAATAAAATGCTTTAGAATTACTTTTTAATTTTTTTTTTATTCTTTCCTTAAAACTCGGTGCAGCAAATTAGTTTTGGCCACTGGCCGAATGGGAGTCAATGCAATTAATCGCTAGTGCAATTTGTGGTTTCGCTCACGAACCATGCTCCGAAACTGTCACATGGAGCTTATAAATCGAAGTCAAACCTTCATCTACTACTATGTATACTAACGCGGGTTCTGGAATGCTTATGGAAACCAGACTGTAATACTGTACTACTAGATTTTTATTAACTTTGATGAAATAACCTCCTAAGATCGAATTTCAAATCTTTATACAGTTCGTAATACATTTTGTGTGATCCTCAACTTCTCAGTTATGTTCAACAAATTGTGATTTGTTTGCTATGTATTAAAAGAAACAGTTCAGTAGAATATCAATATGATTACAGTTGTTATAATGATCATTATGAATGTGAGTCATTTTATCAAGTAGACTATGGACATTATTAAATTAGACTTTGTGACATTATGATATATTACGGTTCATAATAAATTCGTCTCACACAGACTAACAATGGCTGCCAAGCTCATATTAATATTTTATCACTAGTCTTCCGCCGCTAGTATTTATTTGGTGGTATTATAGAATAGTATTCCGTTTGTAATTTCGGCCTAGAATAGCGAGAGTTTGTCGATCAGCGGTTTTAAGAGAAGTCTTCTGAAGGACGAAATATAAGTTATTAACTTTGATCCATTAACAGCTTAGGACAAATCTACAGCAAATCTTTTATCCTTTCTAGAGAAAATCTGTGATCTACAATGGTCTCCAAAAGGTCAATGGATTAACCGTATATTTTTTAAATAAATTAATATATAGCGTAGTCGTCTCTTACTAAATTACCAAAATACCTATTGTGAATAATATAAATTATCAATGTACTATAAAAGTATTTTCTCTATCTGTAAATACGCCTTTATAAATCCGCGTGCAAAGATCCGAGCAGAAGATATATTTTTACAGTGAAAATAAATCAGCAAGCTGACACAGAAATCGGCAGCCATTTTTAATTTACAAACTGACACGCTTCAATTTTATTTAGTTTGTATAAACTAGATTGTCGTTAGAATATGAGAACACGAGTAACATGTATTCGTGTGTCATGCAAAAAACCGTAAAGAACGAAAACAGTGTGATCTCTGTTTTAAATCAAAGCTCAATGGAAAGGTCGCGGTTTCGAAACCTCGTGGTGACATTTCAATTACTCAGAGTATCATGCTCGTATAAACTTTCGGTGTAGGTACGTGTGGCAACGAGCAACGTGCCGGGCCGTGAATGACCGACCTCATGCAATTACACTTGTCATTGTCACCGTCGGGTTCTGGATATAAAACGGCACGATTGGGTATGAGGGATTTTCAGGCTTTTCGATGGTGTAGTCGGTCGATGAGTACCTGTTGGTTAATATGTAATGTGATTTGTATCAGTGACGGAACACGATATTTCGGAAAGGTTTTATGTTGATTTATATGTGTTTAAGAATGTTAAGATTTTATAAAAAGAATAAATAGGAGCAGGATACATAATTGTAATGTTTAACATGTTGTTTTTTGATTTATCAAACACTTCAGATTAGTGGCTTTATTAACCGAAATAGGTCATCAAGCCACCTTAGTCGGACCATGCCATACCTTTTTTTGTTCTCGAGAGGGTAACTTGCAAAAGGTACTCCACACCGTGGGAGCGACGCAGGGTTATGTGGGATTTTACCGCACTATAACCCCCCCGGTGGCCGTCCTCAGCGCTACAAAGAGGACTCCGGGATCTCCAAAGGTACGCAACCGGAATCCTCTGAGCGCATTGCCCCATCGGCTTCCTCCCAGATGGGCGGCTGGGCCCACCGCTCCGTCTAGTCCGACCCCGGAACCCCGGAAGCCCCTTTTAGTCGTCTGTAACGACAGGCAGGGGATGCCGTAGCCCTATTCTAATCTCGGAGCTACAGCTAAATACCATACTATCTATAATATCAAATTCGTCGAATGATTGAATTTGAAGTAGAGGCAAATGATTAAGTGTAGTCTGTATAGTTCTGTAGTGTCAATAGCCGGTTACTAATACGAAACCGATTGATATCCATAAATTATACGAACCCGATTGTATATTGTTTAAATTATGTATGACAGAAATATATAACAAATTGGAATGAACGCCAATCGTAACACTCAAGTATTGTGAAGGCGTTATCGGCCGATACGCAGCCGTCGCTATGATTTATCTGTTTTCAGATAATGTTGCACTGTTAGCGCTGCTTCAGTGCATTGTGTACTCAACTCGGCTCGAATATCTGGCTGCGATGCCTATAAATTACTCTGTTTTACGTTACATTGATCATGTGACTTTGCGTTTTGATGGGGGTAGTCGAGGGTGCGAATTTAGGCGATCTGTACAATTTGCAGCTAAAAAGGGCCCGATAAGAACCTAAAACATACGTTTGATTTTAACGCTTAACACTCAACGCTGATGCTGGCAGTGCCAAGCGAGTTATAATTGAAGCGAATTGAACGTGGCTCTGGGTTAACGTAAGGGCCACGAAATTATTTTATTTGGCGACGGAATTTCGCTGCAAATTGTAGCGAAATTAGATGAATTTTGCGAAATTAGAACCAAGGGAATATTTCGTGAGCGTGCAGTAGGTAGTAAGCGCGGAAGCGATGAATGAATGTTTAACATTATTAGAATGCCTTTTTAATATTTTCAAATATCGTTTCAGTTTTCGTTAATATCGTAATCCGTGGAATATTCGAAAAAAAATCAATCGTTTTTTTTTGTAAAAAAAATGCAAACATTTTGAAGATAACATGGTATAGTATCGGCGTGTCCACCAATTCGCACTTGGCCATCGCGGTGGACCATGGCCTAAACTCTCTCATTCTGAGAGAAGGCCCGTGCCCAGCAGTAGGCCAATAATGGGTTGATTAGAGTATCGGCGTGGGGTAAAACCGTATAATCATAAATTGCAATTCAATTTGGCAATATTTTAGAAATCAAATATCTCATAATCGTAGGTACAACTTTTTAAAGGCATGGTGTATGAAAAGCAATGCACTTTACAGTGGTTTATATATAGGAGTCTTGTAAATAACAGAAGTAATGTTCAAATAAACGCACAAACGCTAACTTAATTGCAGTCGTTTAGTCTTGATATCCAATTAATAAAATTACGAGGATCCATCCATCCGTAATTACCATTTGCAATGTGTCTTTGTCATTGCGACAAACGCTGGTATTTGCGTTAGTTATCTACATATTATATCTATTCCAAGGAATACATTTTGTTTTATTTGCCGCCAGTTCGCAGGGATTCTTAGGTTTGATAATATTTTAATTTAGCTTTAAATTACGCGCATAGAAATAGCAGATGTCATTTGGAACGGAGTAGTAGTATCTATTTTGTTTCAAGCCTAAAAATATGTGAAACTTCCAGTATGTGCCCGAACGAGGAGATCCTGGGGTGATTTTGAATTATGTGCTGATGTGTTAAAACTTCGGAGATTTATTGATATTTTTGAATAGGGGATGTCCGCATTTTGCAAGTCATCATCATTCTTGAAATTCTAGTGTTATCTAATATATAAAATTCTCGTGTTACAGTTTTTGTTGCCATACTCCTCCGAAACGGCTTGACCGATTTTTACCAAATTTTATATGCTTATTCAGTAGGTCTGAGAATCGGCCAACATCTATTTTTCATACCCCTTACGGGTTGTCCACCCTTAACATTTTTTTTAATGTTTTATATGTCAAAACAACGTTTGTCGGGACAGCTAGTACTTAAAGAATATTTTTTTATTTTAGATTTGGCGGTATATCAAACAGAATGGAAATTGATGACAGAATGCAAATATTAGTATTGGCCCTTTTACACCTATCGAACAGTGTTTTTAGTGATTATGTTTTCGCAAAACGATTACGATTTCACCCATATATGGCATTGTATAATGCACGTTTACGTTTTCAGCTATACATGACGATGTACATTGTAATGTCTGTCGAAAACGTAAACAATGATCGTTTTATGGAAACGCAATAAACTCAGTTTCAGGGCACACATTTACTTTAATCGCAAGTTGAGTAATTTCACAAAAACAAGCCATATTAAGGTAAAGCGTATCCATGCTTTAGTTCCACGGATAAAGCAGGACAAGTTTGTTGGCTATTCAATGTAATAAAATATGCTAGTATAATTCTATCGTTTGAATGCGTCCCTGAATGCAATTAATGTTCGCCGCAAGGACTGCAATGATAAATGCATACTCGTATCTGTATGGAAATAGTTTGTGCAATATAGCAAGGATTTATCGTAGGTATCCCGCGCTTTTATACATTTCTATTAAACATCATTACGCTGCGGCTGACGTAAATATCTACTGGTTATATTTAAATCAAATGTAATCGTATCAATACAAGTATTTATAGCTCAACGATGAACGTAAGTCACACCTAGAACTCACACGCACTTAAGGTCAAATATATTACATGTTTAAATGTCATCAGCCCATTACTAATCAACTATTGGGCATGGGTCTTCCCTCAGAATGAGAGTTTTAGAATTTATAGACTACAACAACCGCAGTGGCCAAGTGCAAATTGGTACAGTTCACAGACCTTTAAGACCTTTTAAGATACATCTTTAGTGTCTTATAAATTATAAATTCGGTGCAAGGATCTGTTTTGGTTCGAATTGTTCGAATACTACAATAATTTGAAAATCCCAATTAGTCTTTAGACACCCCGGTGGCCTTATAAGATGTTCATAAAGATGCCCGATAATTTAAAGTAAATCTGTACTTGAAATTCTCATTTACAACACAATTATTACAAAACACTTGTCTCATCTCGCAAGTCTCACAAATATGGCACGAACCATTATAACTCGGCTCTGATTAAAATCATTAAATGGACAAAACAAGTGAAATAAACTGTGTAATTAAGTGTTATTGTAGACGTCCAGGAATGCAATTAAACCACACGTAACGATGCATTGGCGCATGATAAGTTGCGCAACATGTCACTGTTGCTGTACACGTATAATTTACATAGACTAAGTATGTCCTAGCTTATGTTGCGACATTCGAAAATATGACCTCTGGTACTTTAATTGTAGTGTATGACCTCCCGTTGTATTGTCTTTCTGGCTATCTCGATGTAGCGTTAAAGGTAAGGTGGTAAAATTATAAGTATGGTGGCACCGTCGCCACATATTTTGTGTCTTATAAATACGGTGCAAGCATCTCTTGCAGCTCTTTTGGTTCCAATTGTTCGGTAACATAGATATATTATAATAATTTGGAGCGCTAAATTGGTTTTTAGACTGCTCGGTGTGATCGACTTTATTGAAACATTTGTGTATAACAGGGGTCCTAAAGTAGATAGTATTACTTACACTGTGCGATGTACCAATTGTATAATCATACACTTCATTACAGTGGTGTAGTGTAGGTCGTGTGTGTAATAAAATATGCAGTTTGCCGGGTCGCTACGTATCTGTATATTTTCTTAGACTATTCACTGCATAAATGGCCGCGATCGATCAGTTAGCTTCGTTTGGTCTATTTGATTTTATCGGTTACTTGAGTCAATATAACCGGAGCTAACTATTATTATCATGTAAAGAAACATTGTAATTATATTAAAAAAAAATGTTCTCTTTTCAGTCGAGGTCATGTTCCAATCCAGTGGTAGTGTAAGAAAAAAAAATGCAACTGACAATTTGTAAGTGTCCCCGTTGGCCTATACAAAATAAAGACATTTCATTTCAATACGCAGCAGTGGTGCCTTGACGTCAGGTGCGATGCGTCGCATGGTATCAAACTTGAATGGTACACTTGTACTCTTATATTGTAGAAGGCGACTAAAGGGCAAAAACAGGAGATCTTCGACAGTGTTTTCTTGATACCATCAACACCCATTGCGTTCACCATGGTTAATTTGTAAAAAATACTTAAAAGATCAACGCATGCAGCATTCGTAGTCGTTTGCTACTTCCATTGCATTAAATCATAGGACCAGGGGTATTATTTCAAGATTGAAATGTATGGTAAAATTTAAGCGTTTCATATGTTATCTTTTACCTTTGTATCGTGCAAATAGCTACGTATTATGGGCGTAAAAATAACAGTTGTTTTAAAGTCACTTTAATTTTATTTATGAATATAAACGTACAGATTTGTGTACATTCTATGATCATTAAATTAAAGTAATGGTCCGTTTCCATGTTACACGTACCGAAGCTCGGCAACAAAATGCCTAACGTGTGTGAAATATGTAAAATCCAGATAAACGGTATGAGTATGTCTTAAAATAGGTACAATTATGTACCGTAACGTTGAAACGCTTAAATAAATCCCACATATTCTGCATTAAAATAACACTTAAACGCTATAAAAGGTCATAAGTAGGTTGGCAATGACACCGGCTTACAATTGTTTAGTTTAACAAAATGAAATGTTCGCGGCATGCTATTGTTAATAATATTCCATGTATCTTACCCGGTTTTTGTTATGTAAATTGGTACAAATTAAACGTAACAACGTTTATGCGACAATGTAAGCGTAGATAACTGATAGGTATAAATATTCATTTCTGTGCACCGGTCTGAAAGGTGAGCTATTTAAAACGAGTAAATTTAATTAGTATCCTGGGATAAATGATGTGTTTTCGATAAACAGAACCTGAGTATATACTGAAAATATAACTAGTAATTATCTGTTTCTATATTGCTGCTGATAAGGTCTAAAGTAAAGAATAGAGTTTAGTTACTCTAAACCCAGAGTAATCCGGCTAAAACCACAAGCCAAAACAATGTTCTAAAAGCACAATGAAACTTATGTAGTTTTGCAGTTGCAAAATCGATGAGTCTGTCGCTAGAGTATGCCAAGTCAAGCGTCTGCTCCGTCCTTATCTTCAATTGTAATGTTAATGCATGCAAAACATTCACGAGCATATTGCACAACTGACTGCTTGAAATTGATTGCAATGGCTGCAACGTAAATGGCCCGATTCGATTCTATTTTGTGTGCATGCGCTTGTCAACGGGCGCTTAAAAGGTAATACAAAAGTAAACTTAAGGCCTATCGCACATATACAATGGGCATATCGATGTAATATTTTATTCCTGTTGTGTGCTTGTGCGTTTTCATGACGATCAAGCCATGTAGTCGACGTTAACGCCCGTACAGTCCACGTAGTCGTTATCGATGTATGTAGGTACCTACTAGTTTTCTAGTTTCGTTACTATTGTCTAGTTGTCTGTTAATAACGCCGATCGATTGTTTAGTCGAGGTTAATACACATTGAACTGTCGGATAGTTTTACAACTGTTCATCTGGCGCGAACGATTTGTTTTTTTGATTTTAGGATAAGCAACTTTTTAGATGGTCTTACCCACATACATTTCCATAGTAACAAGTACAAATAAACTGTGGTTCAACTAAAAGTTATACATATGCGCAAGGGCTAAATGTCTTCGCTATTCAATTTTCAAATCGGATTGTCAACGACCGGCGTCACAGTTGAAAAGCGTATATGAAAAATGGTCGTGACAAAGATGTAACGAATTGTACGACGGATCACAATCCAATCACAGTTTCCAATTTTAAACGCGTATTCGATACCTACCGTTAGCAATTTTTCATCTCCCAAATTAATTAACTTCGGTGCTTTTGTGACGGGTTGGTAAACGGTTTTTAGTCAAACACTTTTTATTCAGAGTTCCAAACTTTCGCTTACAGATAGGAATTTCATCTTCACGCTGATATTTTCTTGAATATCTCGTTTAATTGAGGCGGGAGTGCGTTTTAAATTTCTCTCGTTCCGAAGATTTATCAACTGCCCGTCGTTAATCTCTGTCGGCTTTGCAAAACAATTGCAATATCTGCAATTGTTTTGCAAATTTGCTGAATAAAGAAATTCTATTGTGTTCGACGAATAACCAGTATCCCATTTAATGGTACGATTCACTGAGGTCGTTGTATCTATTACAGTTTGTATTCAGCGAACGCACAGCGTACAGTTTACGGTTACCTTTTGAGTTGAGTTGAGCTGACGCTGCGCTCTGCTGACTTTGTTTCCTGATTTGATTTGAACGGTTACGCTCTGTGCCTGAAACTAACACCACGGACTTTCTAAATCTCGCCGTTTCAGTATCTGCTAATCTAAATTACATTGAATTTTATCTTGTGGACGTCAAGATGATAATCGACAAAAACGTAGTGTTTTATTAACGAGTAAACTGTTGACGGCTTCGATTAATTATAAGTCAGTTATAGGGTACGAAATTAGATTTTTTACTTATTATAACAATTTTTTTTGTTGCTAGTTATTTATAAATTATTGCCGCAGACATCCTCGAGTCCAAGGCGGGTCAACGTTTATCCATTTGTAGTTTTTATGTTTGCGTTTTATCAATATCTCGTGTCGAATGGCATTGAAAAACACGAGTGCTCGCCAGTCAATCCAGTAACAAAAAGAAAGGTAATGAAGTGTTGTGCCGGTGCTGTACTGAAGCGCGCGTCAGGTCATCGACCGGCCTTGCGCCGCGCAGGGCCGCTGCCGTGCCGTCATGACCCTCGCTTTGTTCCACTGCAAACACTAAGTCCTGGCGGCTCCGACACACGACACCCACGCCTGCCTAGTTAACGTTTGGTGCATAATAGCCAGCCCGGTCAACGACTCCCTCGAGAACCTAGATAACATCGCGAGAGTCAACTTTATGTCCGTACGTCCTCGTATTACTCTACTACACCTTATTATTCCGCACCCGTAGCTTATATTAATATTAAAGCTCAAAATATAGCTATGAGTATAAAACAGCCGGCGAGACGCCAAGACAGTTGTGCAAGGTCGTGCACCACGCTTTATTATTATTGCACAACTCCGAAAGACAAATCGGGATCCAGTACGAGTTGAATGCGCAAGCGCGTGCGTCAACGGGTATAATTTTAACTCGCGGAAGGGCACGTAGATTTATTTGTGCGTTTCCAACCGAATGGAATCCTGCGCGTGTCGACCGCTGCGTACAATTGGCTATGGTCGTCGATGAAGTCGGAGCAGGCGTGCCTACGCGCAATTTTCGGCGTCGCCCCGTCTGCTCTATCAGACTGGCTCAATTCCATTTTTATATGTCACTCAATTTCGTTAACGCCCCGTAGTATAAAAGTAAATTGTTGTTGCAGTACCTGATAAAGTTCAACGAGATAAAGACGAAGAAAGGAATTGAATTACTACAGCACCTGGTGGAGTATTATCACGCGCAAACAAATTATTTTCAAGATGGTCTAAAGACGATCGAACATTTTGGAGTGTATGTTGCCGATCTGAGTGTACAACTGCAGAAGATTAGGCAGCAACAAGACGACGAGAGGCGGAGGCTGTTGGAGCTCAGGAATATGTTGAGGGCTGCTGCGCCGCAAGATAGGGAGGTTCGATTTTTTATTTTTCTTTATAAATCTACCATCATTGTTTATTATTTAATAACATATTACACTCCTTACGTTATAGATAAGGAGTGAAAGAAATGCAGCCATTTTATTACTCTTTGTTCAAAGTAATAAAGCTGATAAAATTGATATAGGTTATATCAGTGTTTTTATTTTGTAGGAACGATTTTTTACTATCGAATAAATAAAAAAAATGCCTTTTATTATTATGTCAATGTTATAACAATGATGATGATTATATATGTGAATCAATTTCCATTCAGGTAGCATCATCACTGGGTGGTTACTCGCTACATCAGCTACAAGGGGACAAGCAGCACGGCGTCACACGAAGTGGTTACTTGCTGAAGAAGTCAGAGGGGAAGGTGCGCAGAGTTTGGCAGAAGCGAAGATGTAGGGTCACGGCGGAAGGCTATCTGGACATATTTCATGCGGACGAAAACAAACCACCGGCGAGAGTGAACCTCCTCACGTGCCAGATAAAGGTGTCCTCGGATGATAAGAGGGCGTTCGATCTAGTCTCATGTTAGTATGTCCTTATCGACTAGTCTCATGTTAGTATGTCCTTATCTGAAAGATAGTTCGATTATTATTAAACAAATGTTACATATGATGCATGTTAATGTTATATGTGTGGGATGAGATATAACAAATATCCGCATTCGCAAGAATGTTTTGCGAATATTGAATTGCAGTGCTTTGCAAAAAAGGTCGCCAAATTTCTATCCTCCGGCACCTTGCACCAAGAATGAAAAAAAACCAACATTCGTATTCGTCAAATAATAATATTCGCTACATCACTAGTGTGGGGTGTCTTCGATCCTGAATAGCCGCACGGGAAGTCTTCCTGTGGATGTCATAGGAGGAGAGATAGGGGAAATAATGTAGGAAATGGACATTAGCATATTCTTGTTTATTTTTTTTATCTGATTGAAGTAGCAAACGAGCATGCAGTCCACCTTATGGTAAGTGGTCACTGCCGCCCGTGGAGACCTTCAAACAGAACATGGACTCTATCTGAAGTAAATTACAGAAGCGTTGCTACTCTGGAGGACTAAGATGGTCGCCTCATAACAAAGTGTGCCGGCAACCACACCCTTCCATCGGAATGCAAGAAATGCTTCACGCTAGAAATTTGTACTTCCCCGGTCGAACTACACTGGTTGTACCACCTGGAAATCATGTATCATGAACTCACTGCAGTCATCATGAATATAAATCCTGTAGTAGTACATACCAATTGAATTTTAGATCAAATGTGTATTGCAATAATAATGCTAGCTGATAATGAAACTTATATAATATTTCCTTTAATAGCTATAGAAAACAATTCGTTATATTTTATATTGACAAGAGAACTACAACTAAACAGGTTATTATTAATTAATCTCATGTGTAATGTAAGAGATTACAATGTTAATGGCATTAGACTGTAGTTACGTCAATGATATAAACGTAGTAGAAATAGTTTAATTATATAATAATATATAGAATAATATGATAGAATAGAATAATATATAGAGATTAGAATAATATATAGAATAGAATAATAAGAAATAGTTAATTGGAAATTAAGACTTTCTAATCAAGTTATCATTTCAGACAACCGTACCTATCACTTCCAAGCTGAGGACGAGAACGAGCAGCGTGCTTGGACCTCTGTCCTCGTGAACTGTAAGGAGGGGGCGTTGATGAGGGCGTTCCATCAGCAAGCGGGGGAAAGCAACGATACGGGACACTCGCTGTTGGACCTTCAGCGGTCGATCATTAGGGCGGTGCGAGCGATGCCCGGGAATCAAGTGTGCGCGGACTGTGGGTCTACTAACGGTGAGATGTGATTTTATTCTTGTATATATATATTTATTTAATTTTTGAAATACCTTAAGCTATGGGTTACAAGGGTAAGCTTAATGCCTAATGACATTCTCTGCCAGTCAACCCTGGGTGATATACGAATTGTATAATAGTGAAATGGGTTGCGGGTGCGATTCTCTGCCATGTGAATGATGATTTAGGTTCTGGGTCTGGGTGTTTGGGTACTGGTCTTTGGATGTGTTCATAGCATTCACAGGTTCCTCCTGTGAGTCCTATGGCCACACACACTATTAACTAGGACACGCTATTTCCAGAGTGAAGCTATGAGTGTAGAAAGCGTTTAATATCAATCTAAAAGATCTCCAATATCTAAACTTCGGAGGTCTCTTGGGACCGACAGTGAAATCAAATCCTAAAAAGGCTTTATAATATACCTCGTATTAGACGTGGTACGGATTTAGCCGTCTTGCAACAAGATTGTTTTAGTCCACTACTGGTAAATGCAATAGTTATTCTAAAATATGAATGAAGGACTAAGAAAATTTGATACAATATCATGAACGTTAAGAGTATTTTGGGAGAGTGAGAGCCACATCTGGGTATATGATAGACGACCCGTCGAGCGGTTACCATACCGGGCTGACGCGTAGTGGGTCCCGGGTTCGATTCCCGGTCAGACAGGTGTCTGAATAATGAGTTTAGAATCTTGATCTGGGTGTTTGTGTATTCGTCTTTGTGCTTCTCCATGGCACCCACGACACGGTAGAAAATCCTACTGTGGGACTAGTGTAGAAAGTGTAAGTCTGGGAAGTGTGTTCAAGCAGCGGCTCCGCTAATGGTGAGACGCGCTAATTTAATTTGCTTAAGTTAAGTTGTCAAGGGGATCGGACGAAGGGGACTCGTCGGAAGTACTGTAAATCATAAAGACAAGCTTGGGAATCAAGTGTCAGAGGATGGTGGGATTTTATTTGTATGTCAGTATGAGGATTACGAGGATTTCTTTCTCGTCTTCTGAAGCGAGGAGAATGAATAGGATTATACGTAGTTGTTTGGGGATAAAAGCTGTTAATTACTTCTATTGTATAAGTTTCCTGTTGTGGTTTATAATCCAATTTTACCTAAACAAGAAAATGTAGACTCTACTAAAGTAGATTTCGGGATTTCCATAATTAGTAATGTGTAAACCCTTTATTTATTATGAAAGACCCGTCGTAACACTCATGTGGTATAACTAGTTCAAAACATAAACATTGTATTAATTGTAAATGTATGATTTTACTCTAATATTATCGCGGAATTGACACATTTTAATACTTAACGGGTACTTACGATATGCGGTTTTTGAATCCTGGAGAAACCGTTGACAAGCACACTGCTTGTCAACGGTTTCTCCCCGCCACCGTAGTTTCGCCGTGGCCACGATCCATGCAAATGGGTCGAAATATCGGCAAAAAGAATTCGAAAAGGATTTAAAAACCGCATATCGTGAGAACCCGTTAAGTATTCTAATTGTAATTTTGGAGATCTGAAAAAAATCGATTATTATGAAACACTGATAGATATGATAAACGGTAGTGGAAAATCAATCGTTGTTTCGATATTAGTTTGCCTTGGCAGTACAATTTATGTGAAATAGTAGTAGTTTATTCCCGCGGTTTCGCCCACTTCAGTCACGTCTATAACCTCAAAAACTGTATGCCAATCTCAGCACAATCCGACCAGTAGTTTTTGCATGAAAGAGTAATAAAAACACTTACATCTTTACAAACTTTTGATCCTAATAGTAAATGGAATGTATCCTACATTCCATTTCGGAAATAAACTCGCAACATAACGGATTTTTCACCATTGGGAATGCTCACAATGTACACTCGATGTGCAGGATCGAATCACTTCGGCACTACGGAAATTGAGTCTCGAAGCCGTACTCGAATGCTCTTGAGGGAAAGCTGGGGAATAAAAATTTTAAAATGAGAATTGATCATCACTACATAGTATAAAACAAAGTCGCTTTCCGCTGACTGTTCCTATGTATGCTTAGATTTTTTAAAACTACGCTACGGATTTATGCATTTTTTTTAATAGAGTGATTCAAGTTGAAGGTTTCTATGTATAATACATGTATAGTAGAGAAACACTGATAGTTTTAGATTTTTTACTTTAAAGCGAAACGAAATTCGCCGGCTAGAATTACATAAGACTACATTCTATTTCGGAAATAAACTCGCAACAGAACGGACTTTTCACCATTGGGAATGCTCACAATGGTGAAAAGTCAATGTACAATGTACAATATACACTCTATGTACAGGATCGAATCACTTCGGCACTACGGAAATTGAGTCTGGAAGCCGTACTCCAATGCTCTTGAGGGAGAGCTGGGGAATAAATATTTAAAAATGGGAATTGATCAACGCTACATAGTATAAAACAAAGTCGCTTTCCGCTGACTGTTCCTATGTATGCTTAGATCGTAAAAACTACGCTACGGATTTAAATGCAGATTTTTTAATAGAGTGATTCAAGTTGAAGGTTTTTATGTATAATACATGTAAATATAACATAGTGGAGAAACACTGATAATTGTAGATGTTTGACTTTTAAGCGGAACTTTACACGAAGTTCGCCGGCTAGTATTAGATAAGGCTACATTCTATTTCGGAAATAAACTCGCAACAGAACGGACTTATCACCGTTGAGAATGCTCACAACGCACTCAATGTACAGGATCGAATCACTTCGGCACTACGGAAATTGAGTCTGGAAGCCGTACTCCAATGCTCTCGAGGGAAAGCTGGGGAATAAATATTTGAAAGTGTATTGAACCTGAAAACTGTTAGTTGTTGGCAATGCACTTGACTTTACTCACTTGCCGGCCGTTTTATTTAATTTTTTTCTTACGAGTAAAATTGGTTGCTGTGATTTTCTTATTTATCATATAACTAGCAGTTCCCGCTGTTTCACTCGCGTTTAAAAATATATATACATATATAGGCTAAAGCCTTCCTCAATGAATGGTCTATTCAACTTAAAAAACTTTTCAATTCGAAACAGTAGTTCCTGAGATTAGCGCGTTCAAACAAACAAACTCTTCAGCTTTATAATATTAGTATAGATAAAGAGTTTTGTTCATATAACGTGTTTGGCTATTAAATTATAGAATTGAAATATTTTAAGTAGTTCATGAACATTTAAAGTTATTTTTTATATCATAATATATCATTGCCTAACATATATAAAAGACCAGTACAACCTATAAATACTCTTATGTTGAAGACATAGTACTCTTTCAAGAATTGTTGAATTTATATAGTTAAAATTGTTAAAACATTTCCAGTGGCAAGCTTCATCCCGTATTCATATATGTATATTATGTATACTTCTAGTATTTAGTACATACTTAGAACCAATTCGTCATTCTGTATAATGACAATGTGTTAAAACCATATAAAAACTTTATTGTTTGTAATCGTCTGTTGTGAACTCTCGGCGACGTAATTTGTACAGCCATTGTTTCGTTGAGATCTGTTACACCGTATAATGATTGATTCGAGCGATTTATACGGCAACCTGAGCTTTGTTGAGTTATTAAGTCATTAACGAATAAAAAGGAAAGGCTTTGCAGACACGGTAATTCTTTTCGCGGATATATATTTTGTTTACTTGTAGACATATAATTTAGCACCTTTGGATATACTTCTATATCTATACTAATATTATAAAAAGACTTCGTATGTTTGTATGTTTGTTATGAATTAACTTAAAAACTTCTGAACCGATTTTAAAAATTCTATCACCATTAGAATGCTACATTATCCCTAGGAAACATAGGCTATTTTTATTACTAGAATATATAAGGCGTCTTTGCTAAAACTTGAGTATATAGTATATGTGATTCAAAGTGCCAATTTTTTTTACATTGCATACACTGCGATACCTATTGATAATAAAACCAAAAAATGTTTTACAATATAATAGAATATATCAATATCTACGAAAGATTTGGACACTGCCGCCGCACAATGATCAGTGTACCCTTACCATCGAAATAGCATGTATAGTATTGCTGACTATGACTTTCGACCAAATCCCCATTACGGATGGGGGAGGGACATGTCCAGGAGTGGTGCTTAAATTTATAATGGTTGGTTAGATTACATTAAAGTCAGCGAGAACGAAGTCGCGTCGATTCTGCTAGTAGAACATAATTTTACAATAAAGAAGTTTATTTCATAGTACTAGTAAGGTACAAAGTATAAAGTTTTTGCATTATTTAACATATTTTTCGCGTGAAGAAATTTCAAACATCAATTTGCTTCCAAAAATAATAATTCCATTACGCAGGTTTCCATAATGTTTTTCGTAATATTGTACATTAAAAACAAGTTTCAAAGTTTTTCTTTATATTTTTTGCAGATCCCACCTGGCTGTCGACGAACTTCGGTATAATAGTGTGTATAGAGTGTTCGGGGAGCCACAGGGAGTTGGGTGTGCATATATCGCGGATACAGTCCCTCACGCTGGACCGGTTGAGCACGTCGCAGCTGTTGCTCGCGAGGCATATGGGCAACCAGATGTTCAATGAGGTGATGGAGAACACCCTGGATGAGAGGGACAAGCTCACGCCGGATAGCACGATGTGAGTGGTATATACCTAAATATAATGTACCAGCAGCTGCAAAACATACACACATACACACACACACGCACGCTTGTACTTGTAATGTTTTATTGTAAACCTCAGTGGCATTTTAACAGTGCTTTCTTAAAATATGTAAATCCGTGTTATACATAAGCTATGTAATCTTTACTACAAATTATTGACGTATTATGTCAATAATAGAAAGGGGTTTTTTATCTGACTGAAGTAGCGAACAAGCATGCAGTCCACCTGATGGTAAGTGGTCAATGCCGCCCATGGACATCTGTAATCAACTTACAAAACATGGGTTCCATCTGATTAAGTAGCAAACGAACATGCAATCCACCTCATGGTCAGTGGTTACCCATGGACATCTGTAATCAACTTACAGAACATGGGTTACATCTGAAGTCAATCACAGATGCGTTGGTACTATCGAGGACTATGATGGTCGCCTCATGTGAAAGTGTGTTGGCAACCACACCCTTCGAAACGCAAGAAATGCGTCACGCTAGAAATAGATGTGGTGGTACTTCCCCGGTCGATCTACGTATTGTAGAGGTGAAATAACATAATTCTACAATCATATCGGCTTTTATATGAGGCAATTACCTTAGTCCTCGGGGTTTGCAAGACATTCATGATTGACTTCAGATAGCATCCCTGTTCCATATAAAGTTGCTTACTATGGGCGACTATGTCTATGGGCGACAGTGCCCACTTACCGGACTGCAGGTGTTGGTTTGCTACTTCTATCGAATAAAAAAAATGTACAAAACTTGTCGAATGCTTGGATAGTTTGTGTATCTGTTTTTGTAAATATGTTAATTAGTTACTAACTGTAAACTTGGGTCTGGGCCTATAATGTAACGGTGAGACCGTTACATTATAAACCAATGTACTGTTATGAGCGTCGGCAGTATTAAATACCTATATTAATCAGAATATGAATCATAACACAGGTTGCAAATTTTTGAAAGGTTTACTGATGTTCACCACAAGCGAGGAAGACTTGGAGGATATTCTATGCTGATGATGGATATATGAAAATGAAATTACCACGTCTGCTGGCAGTAGCAGACGTGCGCTCGACGTTGTTTCACTTTTTTAGATCGTTTAGTACACAAACATTGGACTGTGTGCTGTTCTGGAGTTAAAAAACAGTTACAATGCAAATTTCCTTAAGCGTAAAGAAAGTCCGTTTTAATTAATTTTGTCAATCAACAAAGCGGAAATTTATTGCAAGTCTTCTACAGCGTCACGCATGTATTTTGCTTTAACATTTTTTTTACTCTCTCAGGGAAGAACGCCTGCGGTTCATCCGCGAGAAGTACGTGTACAGGGCGTGGGCGGCGCGCACGTGTCGCGACGAGGCCGAGCGGCTCTCGGAGGTGGAGCACGCGGTCAACAACGGCCACTTGCAGAACCTGCTGCAGGCGTACGCTGAGGGCGCAGACTTGGCCGCGACGCTGCCGTGCTCCGTAAGTACATTGATACAGTTTTTACAAAGACTTGCCTGCGACACTGCCGTGCTCCGTAAGCTCATTGATTCCTTTTTATCATTGACTTGGCTGCAACACTGCCTTGCTCCCTTAGCTCATTACCCATCACTCCAGTTGCCAGCTAACCCAGATTACATGTAGGTATGATGAGGCCACCCTCATAGACTTAGCCAAATTGCTATTAAACTCAATTTATATGAGGCGATTATCTTAGTCTTCGGGAGTTACAACGCATCTGTAATTCAGTTTAGGTGTCAAGTGGTCAATATTATTTAAGACTATCATCTTATTTGAGGTTGATTGGAAATGTGTATGATAATATGTGTACGAGGTTTATAATGAACACGTTGAACTTCAACAAGTGTCCAACATGATTATCTCATAATGGATCAATAATCGGTCTATATGTTACTTATGTAAAAAGTATGTGTGCAATTAACCCTCGATAGAAATGAAATTCAATAATAATTAATTTCTGATCATATGGCTATTGGATATCGAAGACCTGTGCTTTTTCAAAGATCGATTAAATAACCACTGCAACCCATATTTGTACATCATAACATGCTGCGAAGTAAAATTGTTAGCGTGATTCAGAGAGGGCTACAGCGCCATCTAGTTGTACCGTCTAGTTGTACAATTAGTTTCGTAACGCATTTTCGTTCATCTACTTTCAAATCGCAATGATTAAAGGCATTTTTTCTTTATTTGACTGAAGTAGCCAACGAGCATGCAGTACACCTGATGGTAAGTGGTCACTGCCGCCCTGCGACATCTGTAATAAACTACATACAGAACATGGGTTTCATCTGAAGTCAATTACAGATGCGTTGCTACTCCCGAGGGCTATGATGGTCGCCTCATATGAAAGTGTGCTGGCAACCACACCTTTCTATGGAAATGCAAGAAATGCTTTACGCTAAAAATAGGTGTGGCGGTGGTACTTCCCCATACTACACTGGTTCTACCACCTTTAGACATTTCATTCAAAAAACCGAATAATGTTCGAAGAATAGTATGCGGTACTGAAAGTTTACTGATACGTGCAAGTAAGTTCTACGATTGTTTTTTGAATGTATTTCATTAAAATCCGATCGTAAATCTCGATGTAATCTTACACGAAAGAGGCGGACACTAGCACGCTCATACATTCACGGTGAATAATAATGTATTCGATTGTCTTTGAAACAGTCTTAATAATGAATTCAACCATTGTACTGTGTTAGAACTAAAGTTATTTAATGTGCAAATTAGTTACAAGCAAAAAGCGTAAACTGCGTTATCAACTTAGGCACGAATGTTGTTAAAATTAATGTAAAGAAATTATGCTGATATTTTTTATTATTCTGTATTTATTTAATAAATCATCTTCACTAACATTTTAATTATTTCTAGCAAATTATCTTTTTCGCGTTTCAATTTTTGAACCGGTATTTAGTGCTGCCTGAAGGTAGTCGCAAATGTTAAACTTAAGACTAAGTGTAGCGTAACGTTACATTGATGTAAAATCCACTTAATTAATTTAATTCAGAAAAAATTGCTACTACCAAGCATAATTCTTTTTAAAGATCTCTTTTGATTTAAGGCGACGGTTATTGTTCGTATTAAAAAAAAAAAAACAATTTTACAAACATATTTTCAGCTTGATTCTATAAAATTGGAAAACAAAATGTCATTTCCACTAACTCGGTCGGTGTTATTTTGTTTTAAATTCTTGACCGAAACAAGTTATACAATGAACCCCTTTCTATTCCAGGACTGCGGCGAGACAGCCCTCCACCTAGCCATATCGCGGGAACTCGGCGACGGTTCCTGCTTGCACATAGTCGATTTTCTAGTCCAAAACGGTGGCTCCCAGCTCCTGGATAAGGCCACCACGTCCGGTCTGACCGCACTGCATCTGTGTGCGGCGATAGACCGAACTGAACCTATGAAGTTGTTGCTGAAAGCAGGTGCAGATCCTACGATAAAGGATATCAACGGACGGACAGCGTTGCAGATCGCTAAGCAGTTCGGACATCACAATTGTCAGGAGTTGGTGAGATATCTTTATATTTATTTGATAGAACTCGTAGATTATCCGGAAGAATATGAGATGAACAATGATTAATATGAGATAATACTATTTGAGTTTGATGAGATTTTTTTTTTGTATGTAAATGAAAACTGCGAGACGTTAAGAGTAATCCTCGGACTCTCATATTTAAGTCCAGTAATGACAGTTCTATCAAAAGTTAATCGCAATTGTACTGCTACTGATTTAAATAAATTTAAAAAAATCTCCTCTAAACATTATTTCAATTGTAGGGAATTAAGTTAGGAACATTGGACAGGTTAAAATTTTAACTTAGTTTCTAAGATGTAAATGCAAACATTTTATATTCTTCTAAATAAATACCTCAGTGCGAGTTTCACTTAATCACATTAATAAATAACTACCGGACAATAGAGATTACAAAATGCTTTTATATAACAAAAAAGAGTTATTCAGCCATAGGTGCTTATAACCATGACCAAAGTAATGTTTTAAGCAGACGGCCACTTAATTATGTTAATTAATCACTTTTAACGAGCTAGGCTTATAACGAATAATAAAAAGGCGCTGGTGTTAAAATAGACTAGTGATATTCCTTACAAAATTGGCGAGTGCGGTAAAGAGGATAGGATATAAATTTTGGTTACCTTTTTTTGTGACATACCTCAGTCGAATTACATTTAGAAAAAATTGTGAAAATATCTAACAAAACAATATCTAAGAAGACACAAGAGACAGATGAATGGATCTAGAAAAATAATCAATTTGACAGTTGTCAGGTAATGACAGCTACAGTTTTATCCACAGACTGTCTAAATAAATTATTCCGCCATATTGGAAAACGAAGAAAATAGTTGATTTTAATTGGTTTTGTACCAGAAAAGTATACGTTTTCATTAATTTTAAGTATTTTTTCGAATTCTTGAGATTTTTCTCGGTTTTTTGAGATTGTGTAAATATACCTAGCCAAGATTGAAACATCTCCTTTGCCGACTTTTATTTTGCAAAACACTGCAATTCAATAATTGCAGAACATTCGCACAAGTTTTGCGAATGCGATTATCTAAAAACATGCGAATCGTTACGTCACTAAAATGGTAATTATTTTTGATAAGCTTAATAATACTTATCTTAATGAAAAGGGCGTAAATTTTCGTTTAACGAAAAGTGATCTTGAACCGAACCGATCTGTGAACATCTTAATTAAGCTAATGGATCTTGTCCGAGAACGGAACGGGGCTTAGCGTCGAGGTGCACTGATTTAAAAGTTTTATCGCTACAGTTGAAAACTTTGGGAGAACTTTGGCTATCTACGCTGTTGTCACTATCATTCTTGTTGTACACTCGCGAAAGTAGAATAGCCATAAAATATACGCGTTTTATTCTCTCCTCGTTAAAGTTAAGGGGATAAATAAATACTAAGATACAGAATTCAAACTTTAAGTTTCGTTAGTAAATTTAAGTTGTTAATGATCCTTGACAGTAAAGAATAAATCAGAATTAATTTGTTGACCATATAATTGTTTTTGAAATGATTAATTTTAAAATTTTTAATTTTTTTTTTATTTGGAACAAACACATACGCGAGTAAATATTTTTGATTCGAATATAAGAAAATGCTTACTTTTTTCTCTCTCTCTTCTCTCTTCACATCGTCTCACAAAAAAGCTATAAAACTATAATTTTGACGACCCGCGTGGCGGAGCGGTTACCGTACCGGTCTGACGCGCAATGGGTCCTGGGTTCGATTCCCGGCCAGACAGGTATCTGAATGATGAGTTTAGATGCTTGTTCTGGGCCTGGGTGTTTGTGAATTGTCTCATGTGTGTCCATGGTACCCACGACACAGGAGAAAATCTTAGTGTGGGGCTATGAGTGTAGAAAGTGTAAAATAACCTAATGAGTTTTTATTTTCAGCTGGAGAGCGTAGATAAAAGGGACAAGAATATCTTCGAGAACATCAACATCGACTGGAACTTGTCGCACGATGACGGATCCACTGATTTCTCGGACGACGACACGGTCATCGACGAAAGGGTAAGATATATTTATGTTCTCCTAAACTTATGTCTATAAATACAATGTCGCTTGCATTGTGTTGTATGTATTTAATATGCTTTCTTTACTATTGCATTTATATTTTGCCATCGTGGTGAAAAATGAAGTAAATATTAGCAAAATGAATTTTGATGTAAAGTTGTTTTACTGTTCAAACCTCTACTTCAACTAATTGATATTACGAAAAATATTATTGGTTTCACTATCGGTTTTTTTTGAGTCATAAATCCTGCATTTTATGTTATAAATTGCGATTTCCCGAATTTAAGCTAACAATGATCTTCTGATCACTTGCAATGATCGCTTATACTACCGTATTTTTCTTTATTTTTTGTCGGACTTCCAATAATAAATATACTTTCTTCTTTCACCCAGTTTAGATAACATTCTTCTGATGCAAAAATACTCAATTACTAAGTTCTTTTTTATTAGGGCAGTATTATAGTCAGATACAAAATGTATTTATATTATTATGATCGGAACATGATATTTCCTTCCTTAATGTCCGGTCCACACATCGTAGGTATATTTATCTAATGTACTACAGAGCGTTGTCTCTTATCGTACTTGAGAAGTAATAGTAGTTTATGTAATGAAATAGTATAGTTCCTTTAAGATTATTCTACCGAATGAAATTGGTCACAGCAATCACATTTTAGAATGACGCAATTCTACGACGTTATTCTTTAACGTCGTAGAATTGCGTCGTAGAATTTCTTTAAGTAAAATAGTATCATCAAGCATATTTAACGTTCTTTCTACCTCATGTCACATCTCGTCTAACAACTACCGCCACACCTATTTCTAGCGTGAAGCATTTCTGGCGTTTCGATGGAAGGGTGTGGTTGCCGGCATACTTTTGATATGAGGCGACCATCATAGTCCGGGAGAGTAGCAACGCAACTGTGATTGACTTCAGATAGAACCCATAGACTACTTACCATCAGGTGGACTGCATGCTCGTTTGCTACTAAGATAAAAAAAAAAGATAATTTACGTTTCTTTGGTCAATTTTGTATGCTTTTATTTAAAATCGTTACCTTTTTAGCATTAAGCCTGTAGGCCCCGGCACTGTTTTGATTCAAAAAAGTATAAATCACACAAATATTATAAAAATAATCTTTGAGATGCTGGTCGGATATTGCTGATATTTGACGCACAGTGACACTGTGTCAAATTTTTGTATGACCTGAATTAACACATAGGATACTCATTACCACTTTGTATTAAACACGACCAAAACGGGCGGAGCCATAGCACTAACCTAATAAATAAATATTTTTTTTTAATATTTAGAAGTAGCAAACGATGATGCAGTCCACCTGCATTATCATGACAAGAGGGCACTGTCGCACATAGACATTGTATTCAATCCCATGTAAGATCAGAGTTTTACCTGACATTAGCAACAAACGCGTCGCTACCCCTGAGGACCAAGGTTCAAACGTCTCGGGACCCTTACCGCCATTTAAACTAGAACACAGCAATGCTTAGCAATGCTATTATTACAGAAATAATTAATTAGTTTTTACTCTTTGTATTTTTAACACAGCGAAACCCTTTTAACCCTCCGTTCGTACATTCCAGCAAAACGGCAGCGTAACACCCGAGAAGAAGTGTCCGCGATCCCGTCCACCCTCGTACGCGGGCGTGTGCACGTCGAGTGGGGGCGGAGGTGGCGGAGACTCGCCGGTGCTCCGCTCCCGGTCTTCCACGTGCGACTCGCTACACCACGCCCCGCCCACCCCGACCACGTTGCCGCGGAAGCCCAACGTCTGTGAGTGTTGGTACCATTATCATTGTTATTTAGAAAAGGCAGTGTAATAACCGAGAATTGTCCGCGGTCGCGTCCGCCGTCGTACGCGGGCGTGTGCACGTCGAGTGGGGGCGGAGGTGGCGGAGACTTGCCGGTGCTCCGCTCCCGGTCGTCCACGTGCGACTCGCTACACCACGCCCCGCCCACACCGACCACGTTGCCGCGGAAGCCCAACGTCTGTGAGTGTTGGTAACATTATCATTGTTATTAAAATAAAGCGCACCGTGATACCCGAGAAGTGTCCGCAGTCCCGTCCGCCGTCGTACGCGGGCGTGTGCACATCGGGTGGGGGCGGCAGCGAGGATTTGATTGTCATTATGCATCATATTTGTGCAGATATATTCCGTAGTAGTGCATGTGGTAATTATAGTAACAGTTTTTAGTTTTTTCGCATTGACGTAGCAGACAAGCATGTAGTCCACGTGATGGTATATGGTCACTGCCGCTCAAGGAAAATCTGCAAAAAACTACATTCAGAACAGTAGTACTATCTGGAGTCAATTACAGGTGCGCGATGGCAATCTTGAGGTCTAAAATTGTCACCTCATAAAATAAGTGAGTCGGCTGCTAAACCATTCCATCGAAACAAAACAATTGCATTACGCGAAACATAAGTTTAGTGGTATCTCCTCGGTCGGACTACACTGATTCTACTCCCTGGTAAATTAGTTACGTATTTACTGATGACATTTTTAGATTGAGCGACTTGGTGTCGTTTTACTGGTGCAATTAATATTAAGAATGAACGATTCAAATTGACCGGTTCCATTTTTAAACTGAGCTTGTTTTAGTACTAATTGGTAAAATGAATGATAAGTGAATGATTTTGTTCCGCAGTCCACGGCCACGGCGCGGACGTTTACTTCGAACCACTATTACTTCTCAAGTACGATAAGAGACAACGCTCTGTAATACATTAGATAAATATACCTACGATGTGTGGACCGGACATTATGGCAGGAAATGTCATGTTCCGATCATAATAATATAAATACATTTTGTATCTGACTATAATACTTCCCTAATAAAAAAGAACTTAGTAATTGAGTATTTTTGCATCAGAAGAATGTTATCTAAACTGGGTGAAAAAAGAAAGTATATTTATTATTGGAAGTCCGACAAAAATTAAAGAAAAATACGGTAGTATAAGCGATCATTGTAAGTGATCAGAAGATCATTGTTAAGTGAATGATTTTGTCCCGCAGACCACGGGCGCGGCGCGGACGCGGCGGGCAGCCTGAAGAAGCGCGCGGCGCCGCTGCCGCCGGCCGCCGCGCCGCGCGCCGCGCCCTCGCCCTCGCCCTCGCCCTCCGCGGACGCACGCTCGCATCTCGGTAACTAGGCTTTATTACTTTACGGGTGATTGGAACACTTACTCGAGCATTGACAGCATAATGGTTGTAGCTTGCTCTCTCGATCGGGAGGTTCAAGGTTCAAACCAAGGCACGCACAACTGATTTTTGTAAAATGATGTGCGTTTTAGAAGTGAATTATCACTGCTTTTCGGTGAAGGAAAACGTCGTGAGGAAACTTACATACCCGAGAGTTCTTTAAAAAAAATGTTTTCGGAGGTGCGTGAAGTCCACCAATTCGCATTTGGGCAACATGGTGGACTATGGCCTAAACTCTCTCATTCTGAGAGAAGACCCGTGCCCAGCAGTGGGACAATAATGAGTTGAAGAGAGAAAGACGAATACACAGTTGTAGATTATGTGGTCATTGAGAACACTGAGAGTATATTATTTGGGCCGGCCACATCGCTCGTAGGACCGATAACCGATGAGGAAGGAAGTCCTCGAGTGGCGATCACGTTTAGGAAAAACGAGCACAGGTCGCCTCCCTTACCAGGTGGACTGATGACCTAAAGAAGACAGCGGGAAACCGTTGAATTCAGAGGGCACAGGACTAGTTGGACTGGCGCCCTTTAGGGGATTTTATGTCCAGCAATGGACTTCAAAAGGCTGATGGATGGATGGATGGAATCATGTCATAACATGCCATTTTTTTACTTTGTTAAAACGAATTGTAGACTAAACTAACCTCTGTATGACTAACCTAATTGTAAAAAAATACTTAGTATAATTTTCTAATTTCCTTCAGTTTCTGACAGCTAACTGGGCACCTAAAGTTAGTGAAGGCCGCAAAGATATCCAGGGCAACAATCTGTTTTGATGCGTTGTGTAATGTAACGATTTTTTTCATGTGTAATTGAAGTGTAATAAGAGCAGACGTAGTGACAGGTGGCGTGAAGCACCGCCCGCAGCAGCCGCCGCCGACGCCGCCGCCCGGCACGCTGCACAACGGCGCTCATCATAGGGACGAGCCCACGCCGCCGCCCAGAAAGGTACATTAATCTTTATCTTTTTTATCTTATCTTATGTTATCTTAACGTATCTTCTCCCAGTGAAATACTAAGATGCTCGCCGAACAGATGAATAGGTGTTAGGCTTGCATACCGTCGTAAAGACTAGACGGAGCGGTAGGCCCAGCCGCCCTTCTGGGAGGAGCCCGATGGGGCAACGCGCTCAGAGGATTCCGGTTGCGGTCGGACCGAGTTCCCGGAGTCCTCTTTTTAGCGCCGAGGACGGCCACCTGGGGGAGGGGGGTTATTGCTGTAAAAATCCCACATAACCCTCCGTCGCTCCCACGGCGTCGGGTACCTTTTGAAGGTTTCCCCCTCGAAAACAAAAAAAAAGGCTGTGTCCTAACTCGGCGTTGCTCCTACGGCGTCGGGTACCTTTCGAAGGTTTCCCCCTCCATATCAAAAAAAAGGCTGTGACCTCAGTAGGCAAACTGTTCGCGGCCGACTGAATTTGTGACATATCGGTTTAGTACGCCTTGTCATATAAAATTTTGAAATTGAGCGTCCAAAGTTTGCTAGTTTGCGCTCACTGTCCGCTGTAATGCTGTAAACTTCGTAAATTAAATGGAACAACGTACTAAACCGATACGTCGAATATTCAGTACGCCGCTAACAGTTTGTCTACTAGTGACACAGCCTAAATTGTAACATGTGAATCATTACATCGACAATGCTCTATGAAATTTCTAGCCAAGGCGCTAATTTGAGTAATTTTTCTCAATATATTTCGGCCCTCTTAGAGTTTTATGACAAATTAAGATGCTCGTCGAGCGGATGAACAGACGCTAATTGTAATATGTGAATAATGTATTGTATGTATTCGGGACCTGGAGTGATTCTCTTCCGATATACGTTAGATGTCAAAGTAAAAGCGAAAGTTGGTATAGAAAAAGGTCCAACATTAACATACCTTAATAAAAATGGAGAATTAGAGCAGTGACAGCCTAATGGTTGAAAGTTTCCCTATCGATCGGGAGGTCCGAGATTCAAACCCAGGCACGCACCACTGATTTATGTGTGTATTAGAAATTAATTATCACTGCTGTGAAAGAAAACATTGCGAGGAAACCTACACACCCGAGATTTCTTAAAAAAAAAGATCTCGGAGGTGTGTGGAGTCCACACAATTCGCACTTGGCCAGTGCGGTGGACTATGACCTTGACACTCTCATGCTGAGAGAAGACCCTTGCCCAGCAGTGGGCCAATAATGTGTTGATGAGAATAAAAATGGAATCACCGATTACTTGTTAATCGAAGTAATTTCTACTTGTAGTATATTTAATGTGTGAGTAGTATAAGATTTATCCAATAACTTTGAAAAAACATTACCATGACGTGAAAGATGTTTTTATTACTCGTTTTACTATTTTTATCATACATTTGCTGATAAATGTTTAATTAACTTAATAAGTATAACAACAAACATATATGAATAAGTTCAAGGTTATATTTGTTTTTGCTTCAGAAGAAAAATAGATTGCACCTGGATAAGGCAGTGAAAACGAATCTGAGAAGGGTAAACACATCTGAGAGAGCTTTAGTGTTATTTACTCGCTTACCCTTGTTTCATTTGTCCTATAATCGATTTATTTTACCTAAATCGTTATTATTGTCAAGAGAGTTTGTTTACATAAGAATACATTTTAGACATGCCATACAAAATTACCTATTAACGATATTTTATATACAGAAAGTTAACATATAATTGGCTCGCGCACGTAAAATGTACGTGCACTTTACGATCGGAAAGTGTGTATTCTTCGTGTAAGTCCAAATTATAATCCCATGCCTGTTTAGTTTAGATTAAAATATATCTATTCGGTATAATTACACAAGTAAGAGGGATGGGTTTTGCTGAGCTGAGCTTAAGTTACTATGTGTCTATAAATACTTGATAGAGCACAATAAAATGTGAGCTCGGAGCAAATCAAAATTTACTCAGTATTCGTTTGTTTATAAATATAAAATGTAACTTAATTTCTTCCTTTTTTTTCTAGTACTATTTTATGATAAAGACATTAAAATCATGTCTCTTGACAATTTGTCCTCATTTTGCTGTCTTAAAATTTTGCATATAGTTTCAGATGTATGCACAATTTTTCGTTAGCCTATATTGCATGTTCCTATCTAATAGATTTCGCTTTTATTTTCGACCTAATAATTTTCACCCTACTTAGGACTTTTATAGATTCGATTTTCATTTAATGATTACACTATTTAGTGCAAGATAGAATATTTTGTTCAATATAAAGGCATCGGCGTTAAAAAATATAATTGGCACATTTTAACATGGAGTGTGTTTTGATACTAATATGAAATCCGTGTGGTTTGCATGATTTTTATACGTTATGAAGTTAAAATTTGTACAAACTACAAAATTACTGTAACCCGCAGTTGTAATCGCGTTTTAAAGAATGTAACATAAAATTGTAAGTAACATGGACAGATAAAAATTCAAAAGATTATTATAGAAATTTCTATTATTCCCCAGTCCACCTTTTTGCAAATATGAGCATTTTCTAGACACACGAAATCTTTCTTTTTGTTTTACGTATGGGTAAAATAGCAAAAATAGCGAAATGCTTTGTAGGAAGTAGTTAATAGTTACTTCTATTTATATTTAGGAAAAGTATAAATATAGGCAAGTCTATGTGAAGCATACCTTAGTCACGTATCTTCCAAGGCATTCTTTTATGTCCATAAATAATCTATTCTTTCACAACTTTTAGAAAATACATGCAATTAACATCAGAACAAAAATTATCTAAAGATAAAGTGTTCAAATTTATTCAAATATTCAAAATATGGCATAAAAGAATAGCCGTCAAATAAGGTTTATTCAAAATTAGTTACGGCAAACGCAACCGTTTGGTATTCTTAGATATGGCCGAAATCTTTTTAAATTTCAGATTTAATTAACTACAGTTTTATTTTTAAATTCATAGATAATAGTTATAGACATAGATTAGTAGAGTTGGGCATTCACGTTACGATGGTCGCACGGACTGTCGCTCGAACTACGGTCTTGTGCGACAAGTTCGATCGTGAATGGCTTGGTCCTAAAGCCATTTACGATCGAACTTGTCGCATACGACCGTAGTTCGTGGAAAAGTCCGTGCAACCGTTGTAACGTGAATGTCCACCATAGTATATGAAAATTATCAGACAGTGTGAATCAACGCGAAATTGTTTCCAGGAGTGTTGCAGCCAGGACTCGTCGCTGGAGTTATGTGATGCTTCGGAGGGAGAGGAGAGAGGGGAGAGGGGAGGGCGGGGCCGACGTCGAGACAGCCGCTCGCTGGACGTGTCCGATGCGTCCAGTGCGCACTCGAGGTCTCCGTCCGCGTCTATTACTATGGTTAGTGGGAATACATATTGTTCTTTTACTTAACGGGTACCCACGATATGCGGTTTATGAATTCTTATAGAATTCTTTTTGCCGATATTTCTATAAGAATTCATAAACCGCATATCGTGAGTACCCGTTAAGTATTATAATGTATCAATTCCGCGATAATACTAGTCTTAATCAGATGACCGTGTAATAAAAATGTATCGTAATTATAAATTGTAGTTACTTTAAGTAGAATAATGGATTTTGATGTATAAATTTTACGTCGAGGTATGGAATGGGAACATATTTTGAATCCTATACATTGAATTCAGTAATTTTGGATTGATGATAATACAAAAACACATAGATACCTAAAACATTAAAAATAGAAAACCCTTTTATTACTTACAGTCTACATCATTTTATTAGTGAATATGTATATGCGATGGACACATACTTGCGTGACTAAGACAATCTCAAATACTTGTACAACACGCATTTAAATCACATTAACAAGAATCTGGTATCAATGTGGAATCGAATGTGCGATTACACATATGGATACTTATGACTAAAATCATCATATTGTTTTAAGCGTGAGTTGGAATGGACGGAGTTCGATCATTCAGGTATATTTTTTGCAGATGGGAGGAATGCGGAGATGTCGGGCTCTATACGACTGCTCGGCGGACAACGAAGACGAGTTATCCTTCAGGGAAGGGGAGGTCATCGTGGTCATCAATGAGCGTACGGAAGACGACAACTGGATGGAGGGACAAGTGGAAGGCACCGGCCGACGCGGCATGTTCCCCGTCTCTTTCGTGCACATGCTACCCGACTAGGATAGAACGAGACGCATATATAACCGGTAGTTCATATCCGATGGTCAGTAACGTGTTCATAGAACTTGTCTGTTCGTTGACCGAACGTGTTAAATACGTAACGAAGTCACTTGTATGCGTATTGAATGGAACCGCAATATGAATATTCTTAGAACTCATTCCGATTTTGTCTCGTAATGTAGTCGATAGATATAGTCTCGGCGTTTAGTGCCGAATTCTTAAGGAGACGTTAAAGAGGCATGTTGTTTGACTGTCTATAATTGGCTCCCGTTAAAATCGTGCGGTTAATATTAATAAAGGTATCAGAATATCAACATACAGTTGGATCAAGCAACACCAATGTAAGTTGTTAGTCAGTGTGATCTAATAACATATTTATTCAATTAAAATTTTATACACCTAAATTTTAATTCCTTTGAATACAGAACATTTGGCCTAAAGCTTCAGCGTCGTTTTGGGAGGCTACGAGCTTATTTACTCTAGCATTTTGTATCGTTCCGTATTCATTGTATTATTGTATCTGAATACGTTTATTAATGCAGTTTTGTTGTGCATTACTGTTGTTCACGTAACACTCGTCATATGACTCAAACAATACATAGTTAAGGCCTCAATGTTGATATCTGTTAAATAGTTTTTCTCGTAAAACTATGTGATAAAAACGGCACAATGATTGTTATTATACAATTTTCGATACTCACAATTTTCACAGTCACGTTTTTGAAAGCTATATATTGTTTCGATGCGAATGCGCGAATTATTTAATAGGCGTAACGGGTGTTAAAAACGCTGGTTAACATATATGCTGTATAACGATTTGCCTTTAAAATAATATGAAACTACATTCAATAATTAGTCTGAACCTTACATACTAATAATAAAATTGGTCATAAATTCATGTTAAAGAAAAAGTTCTCAGAATTAAATTTAATGTTGAAAAGCTCTGATGTAGTTCGATTGAAAAATAAATTCAATCTTCAATCTTATCTTCAAAGATACGCAGCAATCCGTAGAAGACAATCAAAGCCAAAACGTAAATAGACGACTCTCGGCTACGGAGTCCTATAGAAGGGCTTAATATTACTACTCTTGGCCTTAAAGGGATAATGAACACCAAAAACTCTTTTAATTGCAGTCAATTGATTAGTATGATGACATTTGTGTCTATATTATGTTAATGTTGATAAGTGTTTTAAAAACCGACCGTATAAATAAAAATAATATTAAAACTTGCTGTAATCACAAAGCTATCACAATTATCGTATTACAGCTCAAAAGTACTGCTACGAATTTATGACACCAATATATAGATAAAAGTCTCTGCCAGTAGCTAGTCCGTCCCGATGCGGGTTTTTACTTGGATTTCTATTGATTTTCATAAGAAAATTAAATTTATAATAATATAAACGGCTCATAACTTTCGTGTTTAGCTCGTAAACGAGAAATTATTATATCGACAATCCCAAAAGCGTATATAAAGTATATGTTGTAATATAAGTTATATAAATTGGTATATCTTCACGTAGACAACTGCTCAAATGATGCAAAAACGCAATAAGAACCAATTGTAACGCTATCAGATTTAAAATTTATATTCGATAAGTAGATTCTTGTTCGTCGTGTAGAAAGATTATTGTACGTGATACGACTGTACAGTGAAGCTCATATAGCGATTTGCCAAAAATTAAAAATAAATGTGATCTTGTAGCGGAAGAGATATATTATTATCAGCGACAAACTATCGGACCAGTGACTGTTTGTTGTATAGTTGTTCTTGTAGTATATGTCTTAGATTGTTGGTACATACGTGTTAGATTTTCTATCTGGCGTAATATATCACATGTTTGAAAGACAGTCCTTGTATTAAGTCCTTGTAGTCAGCGTGAATTATTTTTTGAAGTTATGTTGATACTTCATATTTTGTAGTATAAATTTCCTGGTTCTAAATGGCACTAGTCATCATAACGCTAGGCACGGATTTGTCCTTGCATTCTACATGAATTTGAAGGAAGTAAAATTAAATGAGTCAAGCTATCCTAAAGACTTAACAAATATTAAAAATACCTAACGACTATATCTCCAATATGAAAGTCCATGCTCAAAAATACCATTAAGAGGTAATAGGTAATAGTAGATAGTAAAAATAAACAAAGATCTAGATTTACTTCTATTGGCAATGCATTCAAGAGTCAATCGTGCTTTCTTTGACATATTTTCTCCAATACGTAGGCGGTTTACTGCGTTTAAGGCTGTGTCTCCAGTACGCAAACTGTTAGCGGCGTACTGATTTGGTTAGTTTGCTAGTTTGCGCTCATTTTACGCTGTTTGCAGCATTACAGCGTACAGTGAGCGCAAACTAGCAAACTTTCGACACATTTCAAATATATGGCAGTTCGTACTAAACCACTACGTCGCAAATTCAGTCGGCCACGAACAGTTTGCCTACTGGGGACACAGCCTAATAGTTGTCCAGTTAAGAATTGATATATAAATATTTTCAAAATATGGACCAAATAGTTTATATACAAAAAGAACCATGGTATTAGCAGAGGTTTATTTTTGTATAAAATATTGTTTTCATGCGAGCTATTATCACATGTGGTATATTGCACCATTTGGATATCAGAACTTTGGATCTTGTTATATATGTAAAATTTTATCAATTTCCACGTTTCATATAGTTGAAACGACAAGTGTAATTGTGTACTGTGCATGGCATAACAATAGTATTCAATGTAGTTTGAAATCTGATTCCTTATAGTTCGAGCTATTTTTAAATAAAGGCTGTTTCTACTAATTAGTCTGTTAAGGAATTGTTTGAATGGTGTAGAACTTATTTTCTTGAAACATACGTCAAACGTTATATATTATTGCAAGATATATCCATATAACTATGTTCATAGCTAAGATAATGTACTTGACTGTCACCATGTTTTGTAGAAGTAGAACAAATATTTTTTTAGTAGAAATACGCCTCAGTATACAAGTAGTTACATTAAAATGTGCCCATGTGATTCATGTTACTACATATATACACATTCCCTTGTAAGTTTAGTTCGTGTACTATAATTTTATGCTCCCATTGTATTCATAGTTGTTAAGTAATGCCTACGTACATTATAAAGTTACCTATATTAACGTGCGCGTTGCCATAAATTAGTATTAACTGTTCGATTGTTTCGATTTTGATTTGAAAGTTCTCAATTGATGTAATGGTTTCAAGTAATGTAGTATACATATAATTAATACGCAGCTTCAAAAGCGTAATATGTTTTCTGAGTTATATAAAATTAGGTGATATTTAATTTTTATTTTATTTGAAATAAAAAGTTTCGCTCAAATTAGTGCAAAATATATAAAAGCTGTTCTACTAAGACTAAAAACGCTTAAGCTCTTAGCATAAATTCTCAGCGAGATAATAGAAAATTGCATATTTATTTTTCTATGATACATTTATGGATACTGCATATGCACAAAGTCATATTATTACGTTTAAACTACCTTTAAATATATTAAAATTCGCGAGCCAACAAAATATGAATGCCAATTCAGTCATGCCTAGTATATGTAGGTGAATTCAGCACAAGTTTAAGTATAATTTTTAAAAAGACAGTAAAAACACATTGCTAAGTCAATAATTTTATGTTACAAATTCTTTAATTTCATATTACTGTAATATATTCCCTAAAAAGTATGGAAGCAAAGAATTTTATCACTAGCATTTCCTCCATAATAAACGCCAGTTTATTTTAGATGCATCACCTAATTTTATGTAAATAAATTAAGTAAATCAAACGTGATTATACAAATTATGTATAGTAAACATGCCTTTTATGTTGTTACAATACTTTTGTAGGTATATAAATACACTTTACATAAGCATACATTTTAACTTATTTATATTAATTTTAGAATATTATTTATAATATCAGAATGGAAAGTATCAGATTATAATGTTGTATATATTTTGCTGCAGGTTTAACTATGTAAATCAAATTATTATATTTATTTAATAATTTAATGTAAAAACCTAATTGTGATGAAATATTTTAATGCCATTTTAGCCTATCAGTATGTTACTTATTATTAAAACAAAAAAGTTATGTAACCAAACGAATGATGCTAATAGAGTAAGATGTTTTATTCTGTAATGTAGTATATTAAATGGAGTTGTAACCTCGATTTGGGTAACATTGAACATTTTTTACAATATTTGTGATATTATAATTTGTTTTATATTTATTGCACCTTGTTTTTACTAAATTAATAGTGTCCTTTTTAGCTGGTTTATTAATCTAACACAATAAATTTACGGAGAAAACAATTAAACTATCCACAATTACCCCTAAAACTCAAATTCAAAGTTATCCTTAGTTTTGGGTAACTTTGAATATAATTTTTTGAGGATATAAAATCCGTCATTAATCTAATATTTTAAGGTCTGAGTAAAATTAATTAACATATTTTTGTTAATTAAAACCAAATCTATAAAAAATACATTTATTTTGATATATAAATACAATAGACAACTTGGTCTTGCCATATGAATCAAGGTCGATCAATTTGGTGGTAAAATAAGATACTAGTTTTTTTTTGTTTATTTATTCCATCCATCCATAGGATGGACGGAACATCGGGTACCTTTGGAAGGTTTCCCTCTCGAAAACAAAAAAAAAAAGGATGGACGGAACATGGACATAACATAGGCCTCCCCTAAATGGCGCCACTCCAACCGGCCCTGTGTCCTCTGAATCCAACGGTTTCCCGCTGTCTTCTTCAGGTCACCGGTCCATCTGGTAGGAGGGCGACCGGTACTCCTTTTGCCTAAACATGGTCGCCACTCGAGGACCTTTCTTCCCCATCGGTTATCGGTCCTACGAGCGATGTGGCAGCCCATTGCCACTTCAGCCTGCTAATTTTGAGAGCTATGTCGGTAAGCTTCGTTCGTCTACGGATTTCATCGTTGCGAATCATATCTCGTAGCGAAATTCCGAGCATAGTCCTCTCCATAGCACGCTGAGCGACCCTGAGCCTCCGAAAAAAATATTTTTTTATGATACAGGTAACTTTGAACCGTTCAAAGTTACCCGTATTACATCACATTTCGACGTCGTCAAAAGTTTAGCAGTTTTACGCAATATTCAACATGGGATACGGGTAGTACAGTTTCAAAATAATAATATACAATATACATTTTAAAGATTAAACATCAAAACATACCTGTTTACGGTAAGTTTTATATTATAATTGCTATTTCAAAACGGAGCATCAAACACTTGCAACAACTTCACTACGGAAAAGGCGGTATTTTTTAAAATTATGACATTAACAGGTACCTTTTTTTTACTTTCATTGCTATTACAACATTTTGGCAATCCATTTTACGCAGGTACAATATTGAAACAACAAGAAGTTTCCATGTAATAAATTAATATATTTTTTTCACAACTTTGTTCAAAGTTACACCGCTGTTCAATGTTACCCAAATTGATTGTAGTTGAAATAGTTTTTTCTATTGTGTATTATCTGAATGAAAATCTGTATGAATTTATCAATACATCATTTCGATGTCACTAAACCGTGTTTTGTATTTATTTTATACTAGCTCAACCCCGCAACTTCACCCGCGTAAAAAAATCGATGTATCGATTGTCCCGTGGGAATAAGATATTTTCCCACAGTAAAAAGTAGCCTATATGTTAATCCAGAGTGTCAGCTAGCTCCCTACCAAATTTTATGAAAATCGCTCCAGCCGTTTAGACATGACGAAGTAACAAACATACATACAAACTTTCGCCTTTATAATATCAGTATGATACAACCTTATTTAGAATATCAACGTGATGTATGAGGGTGATTAAAAACATGCTTGTATAGGCGTATGTAAATATTTACTATTTAGTATCCACATAGTAGCTGCGTAGGTGGGCAAAGGGCTGCAAAATATGAATGTGTACGATTCTCGTCCATGGACCATACTTTCTCATCCAAATCAACAGCGTGGATGATTGTGGCAACACCATTGTTATAATAGCTAAAATTGAAAATGGTTACCGGCGGCGCACGACCTAAACTTAATGTACAAATATTAATGGGCAAGCTACAATTCGCAAGGCCATCCGATTAAAGGCGATCTGCAATTTGTCGACCAAAAAGTCACCAAATCTATATCCTTCGGCCGCAACAGTAAGTCTTGGAGAATTTTTTTGTCTGCGTGTGGCGCGAGGCTCTTTACACCGCGAGGCCGTAGGCGGAGGCCCACGCCTTACGCCGCCACTGGCCGTCGTTTTTTCCGCTGCTATATGATGTAGTTATATACCGACAGTATACATAATATATTAACCATGAAAAAACACAGGCTCAACAGTCACAGTAACATTTAAAGTACAAACAGTACAATGGTAACGACCTATCAATATACAACCATTTTGATAGGTCATTATTATTGTCGCCTATCACACCTATCTCTAGCGTAAAGTAGTTCATGCTATTCGTTGGAAGGATGTGGATGCCGCGACTTCAATACAAGGCTATCTTACTATTTATCATATCCCGGCTTACTTATGAATATCCGTAGGTACTTTTGGACCTTTACTCTTATAGAATCTAGCGATGGGCAAGTCGAGTAAATTTACTCGACCAATAGACTTGCACCCCGAACGAGTAAAGTCGACTTGCACTTTTTATGGACTCGAGTAAAGTCGGCCGACTTAGCTTCGGTTTAACATTTGCGTCAGAACCCCTGGACTAAGTGCGATATTTTTTGTATGGAGACTATCTAGATTTAATACCTTTTTGGTACTATTTGATACCTAAATTAAATTATTTCGTACCTCGACGTGCGGTGAAAAAACATTAAAAGAAAATGGCCAGTCATTCTGACGTCAGGTTGTCTGGACCACATGTATTTCACATGGTTAGAGACTATATCATAATTGTTTTTTTTGTAAATATATAGTACCTTTTTAATACCATAACATATATATATATTTTACAAATTTTATGACGACCCAGGAAAAAGATACGGATGAATGAAATTCTTTAGGGAACATAACTTACTTAAATTATAATAATTTGCAATATACATAATATGCAAGTAGCCCAAGGAAGACCAAAGTGGCGTGCACTTGGAGAGGTCTATGTCCAGTTGTGGACAGGAACAGGCTGATCACAATAATGTTATATATTGTGTTTATGCCTAATCTTCAGAATTATTAGGTCCCTCTTCGAACATCACGTGGGCGTTTACGTAATAATCGACCAAAGTGATACAAAAAATACTCTATTCACACTTTTGTAACGTTAACAATTTAGTACCACTTCGCGTACACTATAATTTAATCTATCCATCAAGCATATATTTGAGAACCACCTATTTTACGTACTAAATATTACCACTAACCACTACTAATTCCAACCAAAAGCCAAATAATCTAGTCACGAAAACCCGCGACTCCGTTGGCGCGAACCATAATCCATCTATCAGACGTTTAAAGTTCACTGCTGGACAACCCCTCCTAGTTTTGTCAACAGACACTATTACATTGAACTCAAATTTTATTTGAGCTTGAAATTGAGAAATAGGCAACATTTGGCAATTTTTTTTGAACAAGTTGCCCTAACATTGCCTGGCCTGGGGTTGACTCCTTGAACAATTTACCATTACTGGAACTAACTTTCATTACCATGTAAAAAAGAAAAACATGATTGTAATTATATTTAAAAAAAATGCATATAGATAAGAAAAAAGACAAACCTGCTGAGTTTCTTGCCGGATCTTCTCAGTTGAGGTCGTATTCCGATCCGGTGGTAGCGTAAGAAAAAAATGTAACTGACAATTTGTAAGTGCCCCCGTAGGCCTATACACAATAAAGACATTTCATTTCATTTCATTAACATTTTTGATTAATGAAAGCACTAACATACCTATTAAATTGAAATTGCATAAATTTGGATATCTTATCTCCCGAGTCCCTCACATTCTACGACGAAGCCAACATGAAGGTGGGCAAGGATTTTCCCCCCTTCTCAAGCAAGTTGCATACTCTCCGGATCCTCAACATGTACATATATAAACTAGTTGACCCGGTGAACTTCGTTCCGCCTAAAAGTACAAAAACCTAAAATTATCAGTGTTTCACTACTCTATTATACATGTATTAGGCATTAAAACCTTCTTGAATCACTCTATCTAATAAAAAAAACCTGCATTAAAATCCGTGGCGTAGTTTTAAAGATCTAAGCTTACACAGACAGACAGCGAATAGCGACTTTGTTTTATACTATGTAGTGATACTACCATTTTAATTAAACTCCGTAACAAAATGAGACAAATGTTTGCCAGCCCCACTGTTTAGTTGGTAGTTCGGAACTTATTGTATGTTTTTTTAAGTAAGATTGGAGTAGCAAACGAGCATGCAGTCCACCTGATGGTAAGTGGTCACTGCCGCCCATAAACATCTGTAAGTAACTTCATACAGAACATGGGGTTCTATCTGAAGTCAATTACAGACTTATACCTACATATGGTAATATTTATTATGAAATCTTTATGTATCGTACATGTATTCGTAGCATTTGAACTCTTAGATCTACGGGAAGTATCCTAAAGTAAATACGTAGATATCATAATTAGGTGAGTCGCCGACACATGATATCAGTTATGTTGAATGGTTTATCGATATGATAACGTTATTCAAGACATATCCGATATAACGACGATGAATTGGCAAAATTTCTGATTATATAATATTAATGATAATTGTACATTAATATAATTATTATTTTTATATTTAATAAATTTGCATGCCTTGGCCTTGACCTTGGCGAACTTATATGTTTAAATAATTATGTATCACTTGCAGAGATATTTAAATTTACGGATATTACTATTCCGAAAATGAAGAAACGTCTGTTTCCAGGTATAGGTACTTTTGAAAAACAATTTTATTCTGAACATTTATTATTATATACCTACTCTCAAAATTTATGTGTGATGCTTGTTCTTGGGACTAAAAGACAGGTAATTTAAATTAACATTATTTTTCCATTTATCCATCCAGCCTTTGAAAGTCCTCTGTTGGACATAGGCCTCCACTAATCTGCGTCACTTCGACCGGTCCTGAGCCACCTGAATCCAGCGGTTACTCGCCGTCTTTTTCAGGACGTCAATCCACCTGGTCGGGGGGCTTCCAAAACTCCTTTTGCCCAGAGCCTCCTTTTTGTCTCCATTCGAGGACTCTTCTACCCCATCGGTTGTCTGTCATACGGACGATGTAGCCTTATCATTGCCACTTCAGCCTATTTATTCTAAGAGATATGTCGGTAACTTTAGTTCTTTTACGGATGTCAAAGTTACGAATTGTGGCGCGCAGGGAAATACCAAGCATAGTTTTCTCCATAGCTCGCTGAGTAACTTTGAGCTTACGCACGAGGATCACAGTAAGGGACGACGTCTCGGCCCCGTATTTCATCACTGGCAACACAGTGCTCGAACATCTTCGACTTCAGGCTCTGAGGTATATCAGATGAGAAGATATGGCGTAGTTTGCCGATTGCTGCCCAGCTGAGTTGGATTCTACGAGTGACCTCTTTCTCGAACTTGAACTTACTCATCTGTAACACCCAGGTAAATATTCGTCAAAAATTTCGAGACTGGTGTCGTCAACAACAACCGTTATGGGTGTTACGTGGACGTTAGAAATGATCTTCGTCTTGTCCATGTTCAACTTATGACCCAGCCGATGAGAGATACCAAAGAGGTCGCTGAGCATGGTGTAGACGTGCTCTATCGACTCCGCCATGATGACTTTTTCGTCTGCGACGATAAACGACATCGAGGTTGCTTTAAATATATACTTCAACACTTCGATATACCAATAGCCAACCTGGCACCGCTGGAATGACTCCAATACTGCCCAATTCTCGATAGAATCAAAGGCATTTTCATAATCCACTTATGCCACACTCAACGGCAGATTGTACTCCCCAGCCTTCTCTACTATCAGTGTTTGTATTTGGTCCATGAAATTAAAGCCCTTTCGATTTATGCCTTTTCGAAATCGAGGCCTGCGAGTTATTCGATTATTATTCATGACCTTCGAAAACACCTTGTAGACGTGCCTCAAAAGTGCGATGGGCCTGTAATTCTCCAACAAAGACCTTTTCTCTCGACCTGGTACCTGACAAAAAGGCTCAGAGGACTCCGGTTGCGTTCCTTTGGAGATCCCGGAGTCCTCTTTGTTGCGCCGAGGACGGTCACCGGAAGGGTTTTAGTGCGGTAAAAATCCCACTTAACCCTGTACCTGAACCTTCAAATGTACCTAACGCTCCCACGGCATCAAGTACATTTGAAGGTTTCCCCTTATAGAAAAAAAGACTGCACATTTTTTTTTATTAAAAAAAACATTTACCTACAAATGACAATTCCCAAAAACAGTGTTGCCAAGTTAGGGAGTTTTTCCCCAAATTTACGGGTAAAAAAGTAGGATGCGGTTTTTTTAGAGGTGTACTATTTTTAGGGGTTTTTATAACTTCAACTTCAACATAAAGGTGTTTTTAAAGGGAAATGTCCCACCAGGCTACATGATTATGCCTGTTAAGTTTCAGACTGGAGGTCGAAATCTTCCGCCAAGTCCTAGCCTTTTTTTTCAGAATTCAGAGATACGGGTGGTCGCCAGGAATTCCAATTAATTGTTGGGATTTTAGGGGTTTTTATGGAGCCTTTAGGGGGATACATTTTTGTGAGTTGGTAGCCCTGCCCAAAGATATGTTATCAACAATATTTACTCTACTCTTTGGATAACAACATTGTAAACTAATCGTTGTTTTCTATGTTGGATTTATTTTCGATTCAATAAATACATATCAATGTTTGATTGAAAAGTACACGTGAAATTTAGTAAAACGTATTTTCGCCCCCTGTAAAGTAGTGTTCTTTGAGTTACGAGTTATTGCCAATTCATCGTCGATAAGTTACGTTTTGATATATCGTGCTCATGTCTAAAACAGTTTAAGGTCAAAGATATAAAGATAAATATGTTTTTAAATATTATATCTTATCAGTATAATATGACAAGATAGTAAAAGTATTTTGTGTATAAGAGCTCGATCTGTGTATTCAGAATTGTCAATTGTACTTTGCACCATGGCAGCTCGAAAAAGAGTATTCGATTTGTTGAGGACTATCGACCTGGCTTCGTAAGTATCTCATAATATTGCAATAAGTTTGTCCTTTCCAATATCCAATAGGAAAGTTAAAATTGATTTATAGATTAATTTGAACACCAATTGGACCTACTTTTGCAAAAAGGAACCAACGAGTTTTCCTCTTATTATTATTAAAATGTTGATGATTTTCAATAATATCATATTTGTATACATAGAACAAATTATTTTGTTCAACATTGTAAATAGATTTTATTAAAAATAACCTAAAATTATACAGTATACAATTTTGACAGAAATGGCTTTTCCTCAAAACTGTTGTTGTGTGGGTTGATTCTGTTTTGCTTATGTAGGTCTAATTAATCACCCAACCAGATTTGTCTGCATACAACATGCAATGAAATGTGGTTGGCGATATTTTAATATTTATGATGAATGAGAAGTAAATGATGATGCAGTCCACCTGATGATAATTAGCCTTAGCCATCTGTCAACCGCTGTAAAGAATTCAAGGTATCTTTAGTCTCAATTAATACCAGCTACATAAACATTGCTTATGGTTAGTTAATTTATTTAAAATTAGTATGGTCGGCTGACAAGCAATTACACTAATTATTATAATATAATTTAGATAATTTAAATAATTAGAAATAATTATATTACAATCAATTTGGGTAACATTGAACAGCGGTGTAACTTTGAACAAAGTTGTGAAAAAAATATATTAATTTATTACATGGAAACTTCTTGTTGTTTCAATATTGTACCTGCGTAAAATGGATTGCCAAAATGTTGTAATAGCAATGAAAGTAAAAAAAGGTACCTGTTAATGTCATAATTTTAAAAAATACCGCCTTTTCCGTAGTGAAGTTGTTGCAAGTGTTTGATGCTCCGTTTTGAAATAGCAATTTTAATATAAAACTTACCGTAAACAGGTATGTTTTGATGTTTAATCTTTAAAATGTATATTGTATATTATTATTTTGAAACTGTACTATCCGTATCCCATGTTGAATATTGCGTAAAACTGCTAAACTTTTGACGACGTCGAAATTGGATGTAATACGGGTAACTTTGAACGGTTCAAAGTTACCTGTATCATAAAAAAATATTTTTTTCGGAGGCTCAGGGTCGCTCAGCGTGCTATGGAGAGGACTATGCTCGGAATTTCGCTACGAGATATGATTCGCAACGATGAAATCCGTAGACGAACGAAGCTTACCGACATAGCTCTCAAAATTAGCAGGCTGAAGTGGCAATGGGCTGCCACATCGCTCGTAGGACCGATAACCGATGGGGAAGAAAGGTCCTCGAGTGGCGACCATGTTTAGGCAAAAGGAGTACCGGTCGCCCCCCTACCAAATGGACCGGTGACCTGAAGAAGACAGCGGGAAACCGTTGGATTCAGAGGACACAGGGCCGGTTGGAGTGGCGCCATTTAGGGGAGGCCTATGTTATGTCCATGTTCCGTCCATCCTTTTTTTTTTTTGTTTTCGAGAGGGAAACCTTCTAAAGGTACCCGATGTTCCGTCCATCCTATGGATGGATGGAATAAATAAACAAAAAAAAACTAGTATCTTATTTTACCACCAAATTGATCGACCTTGATTCATATGGCAAGACCAAGTTGTCTATTGTATTTATATAACAAAATAAATGTATTTTTTATAGATTTGGTTTTAATTAACAAAAATATGTTAATTAATTTTACTCAGACCTTAAAATATTAGATTAATGACGGATTTTATATCCTCAAAAAATTATATTCAAAGTTACCCAAAACTAAGGATAACTTTGAATTTGAGTTTTAGGGGTAATTGTGGATAGTTTAATTGTTTTCTCCGTAAATTTATTGTGTTAGATTAATAAACCAGCTAAAAAGGACACTATTCATTTAGTAAAAACAAGGTGCAATAAATATAAAACAAATTATAATATCACAAATATTGTAAAAAATGTTCAATGTTACCCAAATCGAGGTTACACATTGCAATTAATAACTAAAAAATAATTATCACTGCTTTTCATCCGAAAGTTTATAAAAAAAAAAGTTCTCGGAGGTGTGTGAAGTCCACCAATTTGCACTTGGCCAGCGTGGTGGACTATGGCCTAAACTCTCTCATTCAGAGAGAAGACCCTTGCCCAGCAGTGGGATAATAATGGGTTGTACATACCTAAAATTAATTACACAGGCATACATCATGCATTTATTTATTTATTTTATTTATTTATTTAATAAATAAATAAATTCATTTCACAATACTGCAGACATACTGATATTATCATCTTCCATTCAACTATGAATACTTAGTTGGAATATGTTTGATTAGTATGTGTCCCTTACTGCATCTTTCTAATTAGAAGAAAACAGTGTTTATAACTCCTGTTATATGACAAGAATGGTGTTGTGGTCTCCCTGAAGTTCAACTATAACAGGGTATGGGTCACTTATTGTTTGCTGAACCAGTTAAACTAATTTCACACTTTTTGTCACATGACTTAGCATTAGCTTTAACATTAAAAAATTAGGTATGTTTTTAATAGTATCTGCAAGTGATCAACTGTATTTCTTTTTTTTTGGACTTATCCTGCAGTCTAACTGCACTTAATTATTTATGACAGGGATGGTGAAACTTAATGGATTACCTACCATGTTATTTTTCATAAAGAAATGTTTAATGAGGCTACAGACATACATTGTTGAAAATAATTTCTTGCATGCATGCATAGTGTGCCATCAATGGCATGCAATCCAATGGCTGCCCGTCCCTGATATCAGAGGTTTTTTTAGTGCTATTTTTTGTGTTCTCTTTTGTCCATGACGTCAATCAACTTTTTCACACACATGTATTCTTAAATTTTTCAGATGTCAATGTCCGGCTCACAGTCATAGAGGCAATATCCATGTTTCTAATGTGGTACCAGCTAAGGACTATGCATTTGAAGTAAATATAAACATTATATACTAATCATTCCTTTTTAATTATTTAAAAGAAGCATATGTTACTACTAATAACATTAACTATCCACCAATGAAACCCCTGTTTCATTTGGTTTTGTTATTTGGAGATTTGATGTACAGATTTTATTATAACTACCATTATCATGTTGATTCAGTTTGAGCAGGACCGGAGTTATAAAAGATTATTTGGACCCTGTTAAGCGGAAAAGATCCAACAGCTTTTTTACTTTTGAGTAAATGTGGTGCAATGTTTGACCGTAAAATAAAAAATCTTAGTGTTGCAATACTTTTCGGAAAATTGCCAGTTTAATAAGACATAACATGTACATTTAGATGTACATAACATGTACATGTAGGTCATGGATATGTTTATAAATAAATTTCACACAATATGTTGACTGGATCTATTCTGCTTAATAGTGTCCATTTTTAGTGCAATAGATCAACCAAAATAATTATGTTATTTTTATTACTGTGCATACAAAAGATTGTATACAATTAAAGCTTTCTTCATTGCTACTTAAATGTTACAGATGAAATGTTCAACAGTCCGGTATGGTTTGGGTGTTACACGGGAGGTGGGGATGGATCTAGTCAATCTCGGGGCAAAAAATGTTTGTGTGATGACAGATCCCAATGTTGTATCCCTCAGTCCTATGAAAGCAGTGCTCGAATCACTAACAAGGACTGGCGTCAACTACAAAGTATATGATAAAGTTTACGTAGAACCTACTGACTCAAGGTATAAGTGTTCTTAAATACTAGTATTATTAATAATCTTGTAGGATATGTCGTAAATGATCATTGTTCTGAAGTTGCTGATCCATTTAATTGAGCTGAAATTCAAAAATTAACTTGAACAAGAAAAAAACATCGTATTCATGTGCACATGAAACTCAGCTTTAAAATAAGTATAAGGAACTAAGATGTGAATCTAATACAATAAGCTAACATGTGTTAATTTATATGAATATGATTATGGATATTGATACATATATTATGGATATTTTAATTATTAATCACAGAGCTCATTTAAAGTAAACAATCAGTGCTGTCCTTGGATTTCTATATATTAAATTTGAATAGGTAGTATTGATTTCTGAATAGGTGTGTAGGTCACCTGTTTCGTCTTGTTCTCAGATTACATAACATCTGATTATATTGTTTGAGAATTTACTTACCCGGAGCAATTATTGTCCTATCAATTTGAGGGTTTTCCTAGCATAAACTTATTTGCTTGGTATTTATATACCAGCACTTTTAGTAACTTTTTATCAACAATTAAAACAGCATTTTTCCATTTTTCTCCCCTGCTGCCCTGGATTTGCTAAACTTGCTAATGTGGAAAGTCAAAAATCAAATGTAAGCTCTTTATCCAAAATATTCTGTTTGGTCTACATTATACGTAATAATTTAAAATGTATGTGTATAATTCATATCATTGTTAGCCATATAGATATATATAGCCAGAAATGTATAGTTATTGTATATTTATAATATTTTCAGTAGTGATAAATAAGTCGTATCATAAATGGTAGTTAAGATAATGAAATGTAGAATGCATATCATGTAGACGACACTCATGCAGGACAATTTAAATCAATCTTAAATAAGTATAGGTTTTCGGACTGTAAAAGTACAAAACATTTGCAATGTTTGTGTAATTCAGATGTAGATGTAAAGTTGTGCTACTGTAGTCACCTTTATCTGTTACTCTTCTTTCACACAACTGACATTACAATGAGTTCTTAACACTGGATAACAATGTTTTTTAGACATGACAAATTTGTTCTAGAAAAGTACTTACAAAATGTAACCTTTTAAAAACCGCGTCAGGAAATAAAAACTTCATACGCGAACACATTTTTTTCGGAATAAGCATATTTTGCAATAGGCCCATTTAATTCTTATTGCGATATATTACACATAGTTTTTAATATGTTAATTAAAAACTAATAAATATAAACGTTTTTAGCTTCAAAGACGCCATAAAGTTCGCCAAAGAGGGTAGTTTCGACAGCTTCATCGCTGTGGGCGGCGGGTCGGTGATCGACACGTGTAAAGCGGCCAACTTATACTACTGCGACCCGGAGGCAGATTTCCTCGACTATGTCAACCAGCCAGTTGGTAAAGGAAAGAAGGTTCAAGTGGAATTGAAGCCTTTGATTGCAAGTACGTAAAACTGTGTAGCAAGGGAGATATAGGTCTGAGGGACATATATCTGAGCTGTTTCAACTTAGCCTTAGCTTTAGCGTCTGTGGCTAATCTTGGGTAAGGCTGATGTTAATTACTGGAGTTGAATACTGATGTCCATGGGAGACAGTGGCGATTTCTAAAGGTTTCAGGTAGGACATTGCGAAAGGTTTTTTTTTGTAAAAAATATTGCAAATGTATGGAGTTTCGTTTTATGTAGAAAAATTAAATTGTTCTTTAATTATGGAAATTGTTGTTGATAAAGATCCTTTAATTTTTAGTTCCTACCACAAGTGGAACGGGCAGCGAAACGACGGCTATAAGCATATTCGACTACGAAGCTATTCGCGCCAAGACTGGCATAGCGGATGTGTCTCTACGACCGATACTGGCTATAATCGACCCGTTGCACACACTGACTGTACCGGAGAGGGTAGCGAATTACTCCGGTTTCGATATCTTCTGCCACGCTTTGGAAAGTTTTACAGCGATTCCGTACACCGAGAGAGGACCCGCGCCAGCTAATCCTGCGTTGAGGCCCATGTATCATGGCAGCAACCCTATATCGGACGTTTGGGCGAGATTTTGCCTGCAAGTAATTTTTATTTTATTTAACGCTAATCTTTGGTTGTTGATCATGATTATTGATACGCATTTCAAAGATTAATTAAAGAAATAAATAAAATAGATGAAACTATTTGATAAAAATATTATTTACATATGTGAGTTAGTCAACTAGATGTTCACAATGTCCGGGAATCTTATCTAGAAATTCTTGTGTGGCGATTCTTATGTGAACAATGCTCGCGCCATATATAAAATAGGCCAAATAGGCTCACTGTGATATGAGGCGACCATCATAGTCCTCGGGAGCAGTAATGTAATTGACTTCAGATCCCTTACTTTTAATGGAGTTGCTAAAAGATTTACATGGACGGCTGTGATCACATCACTCGTTTGCCATTTCAATCTTAACAAAAAATATTAATATTTTGTAGGCGTTAGAAGGAAATAGTAAGCATTTTCTAAAAAATGACACCGAATACAAATCAATATTTACCACTTCAGAGTCTTCGCAAGTATTTCGCCCGTTCTGTGTACAATCCTGACGACGTAGAGGCACGCTCCGCTATGCATTTGGCTGCAACAATGGCGGGGGTGGGCATTGGCAATGCGGGCGTTCACCTTTGCCACGGGCTCGCCTATCCCATCGCTGGGAATGTTAAGAATTTTTTGCCTAAGGATTACGGGTAAGTTGAAGATTTGCAATGAAGACATATTATATTTGTACTGCCCACGTTGGATCGTAAACGTCTATAATCAATCTTAAATTGGTGTTTTACACCCTAGAGCACATTAGTTTTACCTCGCAGTTAAGGAAAGTGTGTGGCTGTCATGATCATTGAACCAACAACATTAAAGCAAGCAAATTTTGTTGCAGTCCACTAGATGATAAGTTGTCAATGCCGTAGATACAATATATTCACGTTGAACATTGCCTGTAGCCGAATACAGATGCGTTGTCAATGTTGAAAACTAAGATTGTCGCCATATATTATGTAAGTCTAGCGATTGATTTTATGTCTAAAGAAATGCTCATTGATTTTCAGAAAGAAACCCATAATACCTCATGGCCTAGCGGTAGCCCTGACCGCCCCAGCAGTGTTCCGTTTCACGGCGTCCAGCGACCCGGACAAGCATCTAGAAGCAGCCAGTCTTCTCGGCGCAGACGTTACTGGCGTTAAGCAAGCGGACGCCGGCAAGGCCCTATCGGATATCATACTGAAGTTTATGGACACTATGAAGATTGAAAATGGGCTGGCAGCTCTGGGTTATACGCGTGATGATGTACCCAGTTTGTTGCAAGGAGCTTTGCCACAGGTATTTTTAATTAAAGAAACACACGCTTTCTACACTCATAGACCTAGGATTTTCTATTGTGTCTTGGGTACTATGGACACACACAAGTTGAATACGTTTGTGTATTCATCCATATGACACCCTGTCCCAGAACATGAATCTAAACTCATCATTTAGATACCTGTCTGGCCGATAATCGAACCCGGACACCATTGCGCGTTAGACCGGTATGGTCCGATCCACCACGCGGGTCGTCAATTTAATTCATAATCTTTTTTGATTTATAAGTCTGAAGCGTTTGGAAGTGAGGGTGTGGACACATACTTATCAGAAGCATTAAAATTTGGTACTCAGGGACAGCAATGCATCTGTGCACAGCCTCACGTAATATTAATCATCATATGGAGTTGAGTACAGATGTCCATAGGTAGAAGTTGCTACCACTTACTATCAAGATGTCTGTATCATGAGTGTTTTTGAAGTGAAACTTCTTTAGGCGCATGAGGGTAAATTTTTTACAGATGAAACGTCACGCCGGTATGCAACGGAAGTGTCGGAAAAGAGAGAGAGAGTGATCGAGACCGATTGAGAGAGAGTAAGACAGGGCGAACGTAGCATGAGCAACTAGCCGTGGAGTGAGAGTAGGGAGCAAGCGAGTGAGAAAGATTGAGAGAAAAAGTGAGACAGAGCGAACGCCGTATCACGCATAGTGCTATGGAGTGTGAGGTGGGAGAGAGCTATAGTGAGAAAGATTGAACAAGAGAGAGAGAGAATACGGGATATCGAGAAAGAATACACGCCCTATTGGTTGTGTATTCGTTTACTAGTTAATTATTAGAACTTTAGATGGCATTTCTGTCGCATAGCGTAATATTTTTATTTTAATGACAATTTAATTCCTAACCTATCTTCCTTTTTCCCTTCCTCTTAATCTTGGAAATTTAAAGTTTTAGATTTGTATAAATATAAACAAGATTTATAAATTAGTTCGCCAAAGAAGTTTCACTTCTGACATGTGTACTTTGTACGCACGCATGTTTTTTTTTATCTGACTGAAGTAGCAAACAAGTATGTAGTCCACCTGATGATAAGTGGTCACTGCCGCTCATAGACATCCCGAATCAACTTCATACAGAACATGGGTTCTATCTGAAGTCACAGAGACATCACAGATGCGTTGTTACTCTCGAGGACTATGATGGTCACGTCATAAAAAGTGTGTCAGCAACCACACCCTTCTATCGAAACGCAAGAAATGCTTCACTCTAGAAATAGGTATGGCGGTGGTACGTCTTCGGTTGAACTGCGCTGGTTCGACCACCTTCAAAATTTTACTGGTATTTTATTATAATATAAGAAAAAATACATACAAACATGATGTATAATGTGTAATATTAAGTACATAAATCATAGATACTTTTGTTAAAAATAGTTTTTTATGTATTGCAATTATTTTATGAGTTCCTGTTTTTCTTTTGTTTTTCAGAAACGTTTGTTGGGCATTGCTCCGTTACCGCAGTCTGAAGAGGATTTGTCAAAATTGTTAGAAGATTCACTGACTATCTACTAAATACGGTCAACATATACAAATAAATATCTATCATTAAATATTGTTTTCCTGTGCCAATTCAATGTAGTATGTAGCTCTATATAATGGTTATGGTTAATAGGTTTAATGAAATCAATAAAACGATATTATGTTAAATGTTTAATTTTTATTAATTTTAAGTACATAAAATAAACCTATCAACTAATTTGTATAATATATAATTATGTATATCTTAAATTAATTTGTTGTAATTTGACTTCCATTTGTTACTTTCTTCCTTTGTAATCAATAAAAAGCGCTAGGTCCATAAATATTGTGGTTGCACGTTGTTCGAGAATACTTCAAGGCACTTTATTTTTAAACGTTTCGTTACATATGTATTTGCATTGACTAGCGCTTATATTTATCACTTACTGCTTATGTACGAGTTAACGCAGTTGTTAATTTAGTGTAATTTAGCGTAAAATTAAAACTTATACTGCATGGCTCACACCGCTTCCGGCACGATGTTGTTGTGGTGGAAAGGGCTGCTTTCGTACGACATGTTAGATGCCTTCACGGTGACGTTGTGCAGAGGTGCGTAGCGATTAAGCTTCGGAGTCGTGGGACCCGTCAGATCTTCAGACAGCTGCTGGTAGACCAACCCGCAATCCTTCTTTGTACGACCCGGGTGACTCATCGCGGCTATAATGGCACTGTTGTATTTCATCTCCCTGGTCCTCCTAGTGCATACCACCATTACGACCTTCGCAATAATTATAAGCAACAGTAGCGCGCCGAATACGGCGATGAGGATGGGCCACAAGTAATCGTAGCGGCCGTGTTCCGTGTCTTTCACCGACTCCTGCACGAACAAATCGGATTCGAGATCATCGTACCCCTCATCCAGAAGTTTGATGCCCAACGATATCTTGTGCTTCCTTGGCATTTCGGATGTAGGTTCAGGTGTGGATGATTTAACTGCGGTTTTCTCAATCAGTTTGACTTTAAGGTCTACGTCACCATCATCGTACTCGACTTCATCTTCATCTTCTTCGTCGTCTGCAGCATCGTCATCATCTTCGGCCTCATCATCGGCATCTTCAATCTCATTCACAGTCTTGTCGGCATCAGCAGTAAGCTTAGAGTCATCGGCAACTTTACCGTCATCAAGAGTTCTTCGCAAATCGAAATTACCCACTTCATCTTGGTCAATTCTCTCCCAAATTTCCTCATCTGAAACAGGTGCCGGGTCGTTGGCGGGTAGCGGTAGGGCTGTTCCACATGTTTTGCGCACAAGGAAGTCCCAGTTGTATGTGCCGTCGTCGTATTTGGTGTCCTTTGCCAAGTTTGCAATGCTAGCTGAATTGGCGTTTGGCGATACTTTGCGATTGCTCAACCAGGTCATGAGGTTCTCGAAATCGCGGCTACACGCAAGCAAGTTGTTGCTTATGTCAAGTGTGCGTAGTTTGTTTAGGTTATCAAGTTCAGTCTGTTTAATCTCAGTAATGCGGTTATGCGAAACGTTCAAGAAGCTCAAATTACTAAGAAGTGTAGTTGAATGATTCTTTTCTGTTTTCCAAAGGGAGGTAAGTTCAGCGTGACTCATATCGAGCCATGTTAATAGGGGTGTGTGTACGAAGACTTCTGCGGAGAGCACTTTCAAAGGATTTCCTTGAAGATTCAGTTTACCGAGGTCCTTGTTTGCTTCAAAAACTTTGACCTCCAATGTTGTTAGCAAATTATAAGATAGATTAATGTCAACTAGTTTAGGAGACCGGGAGAATACTTGATTGCTAATAGCTTTTATTTTGTTTCCGGAGAGATTAATTTGAGAAAGGGCAGTGAAGGTTTTCAAAGAATCATCATAAATCTCTTCAAGGCCACAGTTAGAGGCATCGAATAAGTAGATGTTAAATTGTTCAGCAGAGCAATTGAATCCTTCAACGGGTAAATGCTTTAATCGAGGGTTATTCGAGATTTTGAAAATGTCTAACTCAATATTCTCCTTGATAAGAATGCTAGAAATAAAATCCAAGTCATTATAAGAAAGATCCAAATAATTGAGTTCGACAAGTTTGTGGAATGCTTGGTTGTGAATTTTCTCAATACTGTTACCACTAAGGTTGAGGTTTGCAATATATGACATGCCGTTAAACATTGAAGGGCCAACGAATTGAATATTCGTTTGTCCAGCATTTAGAGTAAGTAAGTCCGAGATCTGTAAACCGTAAACTGAGTCTATCGGATTCCTTTGAATATGGAGCGTAGCCAACTCTGTATTTTCAGAGAAAATGTCATCAGGAAGGGATTTGATATTGTTGTCACTTATATCGAGCTCTTCCAAATCTAACAATTTCTTGAAGGTGTCAGCATCCATGTCAGATAAGTTGTTGCCTGCCACGTTCAAATACATTAAACCTGGCATATTTTTGAAAGTATTGGCCGTAATATATTGCATGTTACAGTATGACACATCAAGCTCTTGTACTGAAGATGCATTGAGGAAGTATTCCTGTGATCCGGCAGCTGGGAATTTAAGAGGATTGTTGGAAATTGTGAGTAATAGTAACTTCTTGTTATTCGCAAAGGTTTCAGGATGAAGACTCTTTAGTTTATTGTTAGAAAGATTTACAGCGTATAGTTCATGGAGGCCATGGAATGCCTTAACTCCTACTGACGCGATGGTGCTATTAACGATCTTAACGGTAGCTAACTGGTGGAGACCTAGTTTTTTGAAAATGAAGTCATCTAGTTGAATAGGCACTTCTGGATCTGCGTTCTCGATAACAAGGTCTGTTATATCATCTCCGAACTTTTGTGTGCCTATTTCCAGGCGATTGCACTTGGCTATTCTGTATCCCTGAGATACAGTACATAAGCAATCTCTGGGGCAGGGCCTGTCTTCGCTGAAGAGTACTTCTTGGTCATCTGCGGTATCATCATCGTATGGAAAAGGGAAGTTCTCAGACTCCGCTCCTTCTTTCTTCGCAGTTTTGTTAACAGACTCGCTTATTGCAAGCGTGCACACTGCCAGGAGCAGTAATAACTCCCGGGACCTCACCCCCATGTCGTAGCGAACTCTGGAATTGAGAAAAAAAGTTTATTAATTTCTTAAAGCGAAACAAACAACGATAATGGTTTAACAGTTAAGTCCTTTGAATCACGTGTTACTAATAATGGCGTAACAACGTTTAACAATGGGTATGGTTTTTGGTTTCGTTGAACAAAAAAATATTCTACAAACTTTGGACGCAAAACGTGCAAGTAAATTTGTAATAGGTATACTCGTGCTACAAAACGTTGAAACGAACTAAAAGTTTTAAAATAATTTAGTGTCGAACATTTGTAACTAGGAAAGAGGGCTATAAATTACACTCCGCCTCTGACTACGTTTGTGTGAAATGTTTCTTAACCATTCTCTTGCGGTTTGTAAATACTTTGCTACCTATAAGAATATATCGTAACCATGTATAAGCTGGCCTTTTGTTGTACATTGTAAATATTGAAGAGGATAGAAGAAGACTATATAAAACATAAGCGATATGTTGTATGTAATATAAAATTTTGGATAAACAGTTAAATGCTAACACATTGTGTTAACAATTCAAACATATACATAAGCAGGAACAGTGTTACAACAGATGTCGTGAGTTTTGTTCCAGTGAAATCTTATCTGCGCAATGTCCATCTGTCGATTGTTGTTTTTACGCGGCATGTGATGTTCGTGAACACAGACAAGAACTGGTGTCAGTAATTATTATCAGCGTAGTTAATATTAATTGTTGCAATAAAACTAATAAAATTATTGCCCTGTTGACTAAAATAGACTTGGCAAAAGGCATTTATACACATTACCCTTAGTACGAGTTTAACTCACATTCCGTGAGAAGACCCGTGCCCAGCAGTGGGACAATAATGAGTTGACGACACAAGTTTATTGATTCTCAAAACAGGTATTGTTTATGTTTTCGCTCATACATTGCACGCTTACGTGTTCCTTTTCAGTCATAACTTGCAATGTACTTTAAAAATTGGAGTGAAACAAGAACAACGATTGTTTTGAGGAATCATAATAAGCCCGTACTAAGGGTACAGGTTTAAAAATTGTTCTATACCGTATACCTAATAGTATATATACCTAATAGCGTATAGTAATAATTAGGTATACTAATGCAGGAAAAAATGGAGACATGCTACGGCAAGTTACCCGCATATGGAGCTGTAATAAAATAATTTACTACACGGACAATTATTTACATTCAGGTAGTTTCAAAGGCATATATGTAACTTTGTGCCCCTAGTGAAAAGTATAAGTCTGGGTAAAAATCTGACTATATTCTGTTCCGTTATAGTTTGAATTTTGCTAATGGTAGAAATGGGACGTAGGTATAGTCATTCTTACTAGAACCACAGACCTTTACTGTAGTGCTTTTTATCTTAGCGAGAACCCATAGCACATTCGTTGCTAAGTCAATGCACGGACTTATTAAAAAAACTGGTAAACCATTTAAATGAGTTATCGATTGTACTCTATTGCCACTCGACCTTACAATGCGGGTATTTTCCTTAGCTATTTCACATCTCAACACAGTCGCGCCATCTTTATTTGCGCGATAATTGTTAGTGTACATTCAGCTGTCATCGTTACTAAGGCTTTTAACACGGTCTGTCCGTATAAATTGACAAAAGTCTTATACCGAGGTTATGGAATGTCGCTTAGTAACTACGTAATTTTTGCGTCGTATAGTTAATGTTTCTGTTTTAGAATGGTGTTACTAAAAACATTAACGCAGGAAACGAGGGTAGTCTTTCAGATTTTAATGATACACAGCTGGGCGTTATCTAGAGATTTAGAGGTCAACGGCAACTCCGAAAATCTCTTATGAATTGGATTTATACCGATCGACGTCGCCAAAAACAACATGTTTCTCTTATTTTAAGTGCTACCTCCTGATTCAACGGCTGATGACGCCCATGGATGCGTCGCGGACCATCGTAGGATAATATCTCAATAATATGCTTATTTTTAATCCCATGGTTAAGATTTCCTATTGAATGTAGGTTGATATACTCTAGAAATAGAAATAGAAAAATAATTTATTGCTCATAAAATAATTACATTTTAGATACTACAGTTGAGGCATCCTTTTAAGTAAATATTTACCTGGCCAGGATACCCCGCTCTTCCTTTATATGTATGAGGTATTACAAAAGTAAATTAAATTAAATAAAAACGATCCTATTTTCTTACCTGAATTTCAATGTGAGTGTGATGTGTCTGAGTGTATGTGTAAACTCTACTCTTGAAACAGTTCATACTAAAACAGTGATCACGAGCACACTACATAAACAATTGTGACAGAAGTGCCATTCTGCCCTGCTACGTTTAAAGGAAGAATTTGTCTTCGAAATCTGAATTAAAATATCGTGTACTGGCGATTAGGCGAGCCTTTGTACTGGATTTATTATAGAAAGTTGTAGCACTTTCTCGTCGCATCGGTCACAAGACTGCATTCGAGACGGGGGCACAGCGCACTATGTCGCCGTAGGAAGGACGAATGAATATTTGTAGAGATAATTACTGGCACACAAAAGGTAATATGCCGCGTTGTTTGTGTGAACGTGCGTGGAATAGCTTGACTCGGTATTAAAAGACTTAAAGGTACTTATTGAGACGTTAGCGTAATGAAACAAGTTTAGTTGTTTTTTATATAACATTGAAATGGTAAACTAGTATGTAATGGGTAGTACCTAATGAGAAGTGGTCACTGTTATGGACATCTACAATTTCATTTAGAACAGGAGTTCTGTTTGAAGTCAATCACAAATGCGTTGCTGCTCCCGAGTGCTAAGATGGTCGACTCATGTAAAAGTGAGCCGGCAACCACACTCATCCACCAAAACGCAAGAACTGCTTTACGCGAGAAAAAGACGTGTCGGTGGTACCTTCCCGGTCGAATCATACACATTCTACTTTTCAAAGTTAGCAATTTCTACTTTCAATTTCAGTTAATTCTTCTTTGCTTTGGAAATGTTTGCTTTGGAAATGTTTCAAGTATTCAATAAACGTTCGATATATAAATAAATATAAATAGATAAATCTTATTCAATTTAAAGTAGACGCAGCGACAGTAGACAGCTACAAAAAGCCATGCCAGACTTCAATGGGAAGCATAAAAAGTGGTTTTGTAACGAACTTAATACAGCCCGCACCTCCGATGTAATATTGTGAGGAACAAAATACGTATGGTCTACATGTGTAGACCGACGCATCGCATAATGAGAGATAAGATTAGATAAACCGGTACAGGCGCTCCACATACGATGTTATTGCCTACGACGAACTGAGTTTTAACACCATTTCATACAGGTGATGTTAATTGTATTTATAGTACTATTCCAAGCACTTTTCTTAACCGATATACAGACATAGGTCGACGTTTTATTCTTTCAGTGATATTTTCAATTTAAATAAATGTTGGTATAAATAAATCTTGTTTAATATTTATTTAAAGAATCGGTAATACATGATAAGAATAAAACATAAAAACAAAAACAGATCTAATAAAGGTAGAGATACAATCTATTATGGGGATCATATAACTACATATTGATTTATTAAGTACCTACTTATGGCAGAATGATGCTCATATTTAACAAATTTATGAGATTGAGTTATTTAAAAAAATATTTGTCAAATATAAAAATTTAAAAAATATATACATTTTTTTTTTAAATTTGTAAAGATTTATTTATTACCAAAAACAGTTATACATTTATATTATCGTAAACAGCGGCAATAGTATAGACTGTGTTGCCACTATTTACGCCCACCTCGGAGTACAGAATTAAATCAAAGACTATGTAGAAACTACAGAACAATTAAAGTATTATAGCTATAGAATTGTGTGTGTGTGTGTGAGAGTGAGTGTGTGTGTGTGAGTGAGTGTGTGTGTGTGACATATCTAGTATTTAGGAAATAAGTGACTCAGTCTCATTATATGTCAAATTTTGCAAAAAATTCGATAATATAGATTTGCATTCCCCATACCTAAGTGGATATAATTGTAGGATTTTATTTAATTTATTGTATACAACGGTTGCGACATAGTCAAAATGTCGCCTTGCCAGTGCACTTCTACAACTGCTAGGATCGAATATGCGAACAGACCGTCGTGAACTACTTATTATTTGGACATAAGGACCACTCAAATGCTTACGTAGTGTAATCTGCCGAATGAACAGCTGGCGAACAGACAGAACCTTAGAGATGGAATATAACTCAGTCGTAGGGAACCGAATTGGTTTTGAGTGTATCACCTTTAAAACTGCACGTTGCGCTCTTTCCAAACGGAGGAAACTTGTTTTCCCAGCTCCGCCCCAGGCTGAAAGACAGTAAGACATAATGGACTGTGCCAATGAGTAATAAACTGTCTTGAGTGTTTGCTTGTCAGTGAGATTCTTTAAAATCTTGATTATATATATTAATTTTCTTAATCTCGATGCAGTTTGGTCGACCTGTTCCTTCCAGGTCATTAATCGATCTATTACCACTCCAAGATATTTAACAGTATGAGTCATTGATAGCCTAGTGCAGGAGCAGCACACGTCATCACTTCTACAACGATGAGCAGCGATAGTGAAGGGTTCAGTTGGTAAAGAGGATGCACTTGCAGAAAAAGATGTGAATGTAGTTTTACTTAAGTTTATAGTGAGCATATTTTTATCCAACCAACCCACAATCGTCCTCAATGCGGCTTCAGCATTATTACGAGCTTCCGTCCAAGTAACACCATGTACAAGAAGAGCAGTATCAACCGCATAAGCTAGAACTTTGCAATTTTTTATGGCCAGATCACATTATATTGATTACGGATTTGCCTCCATAGGCGAAGGAGATTTATCTATCATTAGATGAGATGTGTGATCCTTTTATATTCTGATTTCTAAATATTAAAGTTTAACTGCGACAACTTTAACCATATATTTTATTGATATTGAGTAATAGTAAACGTTTTATTTGCTGAAGCTTAAGCCATAAACTATTACCCATAACGCAACCTGCATAGTTAGGTAATGTATTTGAATTATATAAGTGAAGTTATATTTTATCAATAAATGTTTATTTATTCTGTGATACTGTATATGGGTATCTTAGATAAATTTATGGAGGTGTAGGTAGTTATAATATTTAGTTAGACTCTTGCGAAACAGCCCATCTCTACTTTGGGTAATCACGTCCTTCATAAATTTTTAATTGACTATAATTGATAATATACCATACATAATACATAAGTGTTTGTAAAGTTTTGGTTAATTTTTAATATTAAATGTTAACATTTACAAGTCGTAACTTTTGTAGAGTCGGAGGGAAGTCCTTTACTTAAATATTAGAAAACCTTACTTATTTATGCAAACAGAACAAATAAACATACATAAAACTTATACATAACATCGATGTAGAATAGGGTATGTTATTATATAAATGTTTTTTGGACGGATTAGGTATATGTCTGTGATTTTTTTTTGTTTTTTATTTGACTGAAGTAGCAAACGAGCATGCAGTCCACCTGATGATAAGTGGTCACTGCCGCCCATGGACATCTGTAATCAACTTCGTACAGAACATGGGTGATGGAACCCTATCACAGATGCGTTGCTACTCCCGAGGACTGTGATGGTCGCCTCATGTGAAAGTGTGCCGGCAACCACACCCTTCTATCGAAACGCAAGAAATGCTTCACGCTAGAAATAGGTGTGGCGGTGGTACTTCCCTGGTCGAACTACACCCAGTGTACCATATTATAGGGTATGTTATTATATAAATATTTTTTTGGATTGACTATATGTCCGTGAATCCTATTTAAAATACCTTTTTATAACTATTTACTTTAAAAAGTGTACTTGATTCTTTATTCAGCATATCCGGAGTGTTTCTTTCCTTCCTAACAAAAAGTTACCTTGTAGACCAGAGACACAGTCATAGACAATATTGAAAGCGAATAACGACGTGACTCGTGACGCTCCGCATATTAAATAGGAAATTCCATTCTGTTACATAGTTAATAGTAGCCTCAATAAAGAAAGAAACTTTAAAATAAATGTCAAAAAGGTTAAAACATCACTGGGTATTTATTTATTGTTATTTTTAAATTATTTATCTTATACTTAACACCACAGATTAAATAACTGATGTGATTATGATAAAATTTAATTAAACAATTATTTTAACTGAAATAAAAAATAAAGAATAAGTATTTACATCTTAGAAATAAACGTGTGATATTTAGTAGTTTTATAAACATGAAATTTAAGTTGACAATGCAATTAAATTAGTTAAGTTTAAACGAAACGCAATCAAATTAAATAAATTTAAAGTTACCTATTTTAATTGTATATTAAAAGTTTCTGCACAGTATCATAGTCACTTTCAAGTGAACTCTTTATAAGCACGACTAATGGATAAACGATTTATTTTGCATACAATTGACACGACCTATAAAGGTGGTAAGCGCGTGCAAAAATGCATATTGCGCTGAATCGTTACCACTAGGAGGGCAGCACATTTAAATTTTATAATCCTGTAGCCTGGCCCGGTTCGACCTGTGTTACGTCATCGTTTCTCGGCTTTCTAATTATCTCACACCCGACAATTTGCTCCAGGGTTGTCGCTTTACGAATTCGTCAGGTATGTTATCGAAAAAAAAAATGTGTGCGTGTACTAGCGTACACTCGTAAGAAGTGAAATTTCTTTATGACGTTATTTTTCAAAAAAATATTTTACTATATGCAACTTTACAGAAATTGGTTAAATAAAGTTAAATTAGATAAAGTTTAGAAAAAGGCTTTTATTAAACTTTATCTAATAATCTCATCTATAATAATCTATCTAATATCATGCGTGGTAGGGATAAGAAAAAGATGGCGTGTAACAGAAAAAGATGGGGCGTAACAGAAAAAGATGGCGCGTAACGAAAAAATGTTACACTAATTTTTTTTCCAACCCCGATAAAGAAGTTTCACTTTAACAATAGAATTTACTCTAACAGAAAATAAAGATGTGATAAATTCCTTGAAATATTAGGATACTTTTGAACAAATTTTTCAGTGTGTTTATTTTGTGTTAGTTATTATCTACTCATTGACACTTATTTGTAATTTGTAAATGAAACACCATGTTTCAAGTGGATCTCTTTCACGTGGACCCTCCACATGAAATAGTACGTGCGAAAATTCAATCTTCATAATTGAATTAGGTACACACAATATTTAAAAATAGAAAATTAGGATGGTCTAAAAAGAGCATTGTCATAACTATCCCTTTTTTAATGTTAATTTTTTCAACAAATCTTCCCCCTATAGTATAAGTTGGTTCCTGAGTGGGTATATAAGACACAAAAACGTCAAAAAAGCGGATTTTTACCGATACTATTAAGTAATAATTTTATTCAGACAATAAACGCCATTCTCGCCATTTTAAAGTAATATAGTGTTATGAGTTTAAGTGTATTTGAGACGTATGTAATAAAATGTAAGTATAATTATAATATTTAAAATAAAACAGTCATTTTATGGCTTTTATCTGCGATACTTTAAAAATGGCATCCTACCCTTTAATTACAATTTTATGCTATAATTAAATTTAAATGAATTATTAATTCAATTAAATTAATCTTATTTAACAATAACTTCATATATAAAAAACAATATGCCCTTGTCTCTGTGATAAACATTATTCATAATAAAGAAATAATTGAAGAATAATTGAGAATTAGACGAGCTTACCTGTAAGTGAAGTCTGATTCTAATTTTATGAATGGTGATCTGAAATATAATTGAGTTTACAGTGTAGTAATCTTGTCCACACTCCGCCGACACCGCGATTGTTTAGCCTAATTAAAAAAGATTTTTACGGCCAAACACCATACGTCATCTATGGACACTGGCAACACCGAATTCTCACTTGCTTTAGAGAGTATTATTTCCCCTTGCTATCCTTGATGATATCCATTTCCTCATCAAGGAGACACTTTACTGTTTACTGTTGAATTATATGATTTAATAATGTAATTGAGTTATATTACATAATAAACAGTTATGAATTATGTTTTATTGTTGCAGTTTGGGTATCGATTTATTCGATTTGGGTGGGTGGGTGATTATATTTCAGATCACCATTCATAAAATTAGAATCAGACTTCACTTACAGGTAAGCTCGTCTAATTCTCAATTTTATTTCATGGTGATCTGAAATATAATTGAGTTTACAGTGTAGATGTTTAGAGTCTGCTGCAACAATATATATATTTAATGGAATTAAACTAATTCAAATAATTAAACATTTATTGTTACGGTATCTTATGGGTAAAAGATATTCTAAAATCCATAATAGGGAAACTCACATTAAATATTTACAATATAATAACTAGACATAGTGAATGCTAATGATGACAATCAATATGTGCTTTACTAAAAAAAATGGTTTAATTTAATACTGCGAAAGGCAGTAATAATGATTAATTTAGGAATGTTTAGTGCTCTTATGTCTTAACATCCACAAATTTTGATGAAACAAATGTGATAGCATAATCATAATGCATTATACAACATTTGTAAATAGAATTGAATTTAATTGATAATTTCCTTGTCTGGATAATATTGTTTTCCTTTCTTTAATAAAAATAGAAAAAGAAAAATAACTGCATTACATAAATTTTATAAATAATGTCATAATATACGTATACAACTATGTAAATAATTTAATATTGAACAAGCTTAATACACATATTATTTGACACATTAATAGTAATTAATGTGATCAAGTTGATCTCAATAAGGACCTATCCTGCAGTAAATCTCAAAAAATAAAATTATGTCATAATTTATTACAGCACTTCCGAACTATTCAGATCAAATTAGATCTGGTAAGTATGTATGAACTACAATGTAAATTTAAATTACTTATCATATGGCTGTATACTAAGAATATAAAAGTATTATCCATATGTGTACAGATAATAGTTTATTATAACTATCTAAATTCATTGCTAGTAAGTATAATTCCCATACTATCTTATACATATATATAAATGAATGATCTAAAGCTATCTTTTACAAAGCTGGTCTTAGTGCTTATTGATACACTCCTTGAATATTTATGAATAGATAGAATAATATATATTTGTTTATATAGTAAAGGATTCTTAATGCTTTAATAACCAATTTGTTATATGCTGAACTTACGTAGTCTTACTTATACATATGTTGGTTATATTTTGGCAATATTAACTTAAATATGTATAGATTCAAATAGTGTATCCACATGATTATAATGTGTATCAAGCCTCAGTGAGGCGCATAATAAGTTCCAGCTGTAGTGTTAATAAAATATTCATACCTTTCAGTAATATGTATTAGATGTTAGTTGTATTATCATTCTTAATGTATATTATATTTTCAGTCCCCATAGTACTGAATCGTTCTAATCCCTCATGAGGTCATTCAGTACTGCATGGTGATTTAGTTAAACAGTTTTACTTACATGGGGTATGACTTTTATAGTCTATTAGGATCCCTGAAGACAGGAATCCATTGCTCTTCAATAGTTACATACATAATGACTGACAATAATAAAGTTGTTACTTATATATTCTTCATGTTTATCCTTTTTGTATTAATGCAGATCATTCCTTTATATCTTGACATATATTTTCCCATATTCCAGTCCGAAGAAGTTTCACATCTTATGAATGCATATGAATGAAGCGATGTAGCACTATTTTCCTGGAAAATAAAAAGATGTAGTGATGTTGAAATATCAATATGTATAATTATTATAATTTCCTCTGTAAATTCCACCAGTGTTTGATTTGTATACTAAATACACTGACATCATATTTGTTCTCTTGTTTTAAATCTCATACAGACACCTAGTGTTCAAACCTCTGCAAAATATTTAGGTAATCACTGGACCAATATACAGAAATGTAATAACATTATTATTATTGTATTATAATCACATACATGCTTGATGTGAGTTTGTAATGCAAATAATGTTCCGTAACTTAAGTTTTGCTAGCAAACAAAGCAGATGTTTTTTTTTTTTTTTTTTTTTTTTTTTTTTTTTTTATCATTATTATTTTCCCTCAAACTAAAATTTAAGAGACTGGGTATCTTCATAAGATTGCCCTATTTGTATGTCAGAATTAATGGTCTGTTACATAATATGCTAATTTGATGACAAGTGCCTAAACATACGGTATGTGTTGTTATCTGTAACCAATATTGCTAAATGAATTGTTAAACTGTTAATTTGAAATTAAAATTAGTTTACTAGAGATGGTATGAGATTTGTATATTTAATTTCTATATACTTGTGATGCTGGTGGAATTATACATCATGTTATTATCAAAATTATGTTTTACAATGATGTAAGTAGGGATTATTTGCAGATGTTAAACTTATCCCATAAGTTATAAGACTGAGTTTCCAGCCCTGTGATTATTCCTGACCATTAAATATGAAGGTATGACAGTCTAAATCTGAGTACAATAGGTGTAAGCATATATTTTCATTATTTGATAACAAGACTTGATATTCACATGGGAATTAACTATTTTATGTAAGTTAATTATATGCTCCAGAACTAGATGATGGTGTCATTTGAAATTATATAATAATTATGACAGTCTTTTGTCTCCCAGGACAGTCTCCAGAGGTAATTTCCACTGTCAACTATTACATTGTAGGTATTTATGGAGTTAATTAACTTTTAAATGGTTTGTTCCAATTAAATACTTCTAACTTGATTTTACTTCAAACCAAATGCTAAGGTTATTTGCAATATGGGTACTTATATGATATAGGTAACTGTTATTAATATTTCTCTTTACACCCTTAGGACCCTTAAGACTGTACTGATGTAGTGATATAGATTTTGGTTTAATGTACGGAATCCAACTTTATATAACTGCAAAGTTTATTTTTTGTGAAATGTACATGTAAGTCAGTAAAAATTAAATTCCATGAACCCCATCTACATGGATAGCATATTCATTGGTAAGCCCAATGAATGTGCCTGCTTGAACTTACTGGTAGATCAGATTAGGTAGAGGTAACTGTAGCCCCATCTATGACCTAATTTATTCTGCAGAACCAATGCTGTGGTAGGGATACTACAAAATAGATAACACAACCTACTACAGTCAGAAATCTGAAAAAATAGCATTAACTGCACTTTATATTGCTGCAAAAAGAATAATTTTGTACATAGCCCAGTCACCTGATACATATAAAATGTTGTTTATTCTGTTGTTAACCAAATATCTTCTTTCTGGAATGGTTAATGTTAGTGGTTTTATTTTAAATACCTGTCACAGGTAAATACTTCTGATGAGTTTCATTGAACTGAACTTTGTTGTATTGTAAATGCAAATTTTATAAATTATAATATGTTTTATCACTTTCCAGTTCAATTTTTAACACAGTAGATGTAACTCAAAAGTATCAGAAAAGTATATTGCTTTATATTTATGTATAGGTCAATATCAACCAATATTTATTCATTTTTACACACTAGCACAACTACTATTACAGGTAATATGAATGCAATAGTATTACAATATATCACTTCCATGTTTAAATATGCTTTGTAAAGTTATTTAATGAAGTAAAAATTAAGTTCCAAGCAATTGTAGAATAGTAATGCAGATATCAGACTTCCAGAATGATTCTGTTGCATGAATATAACATTAATGCTGTCCGGTGAGCCTCGTTAAGGTTGTTATATTCTAAGTTACATTTGCTTTGAAGTTAATACACCTGTTATAGAATAACTATTTTTATGTATACCATTAAACCCCATTTATTGTTATTTTATACTTGTACTAAATATTCCATTACAGTATATCACTTGTACAGTTGCTACCCACAAGTTGGCCAATTTTAGAGATCTCAGATGGTTGAAAGTTTTCCATATAGTATAGGTACCAATGACCCCGATGTGGATGAACTTTTATTTATCTCTTTTGACAGTAGCCACATGTTTTTGTTTTGCAATGGCATCATGAAGGCTTTCTGACTCTCTTAATGGTTACTTAATAATGTAAGCATGACAGAGCTAGTTTAATGTTCCATTAGGTATAGCATGGTGTGGGTCATCCATGGATAGCAACCTTTCCTTGTGCTGTGTGATTGCTTGTACAGTTAGAGTAAAGTAAGCATTCAAGCCATTTGTCACACAGGTATCTCGTACCCAATGGCGAATGAGAGAACCGTTTAGTGTCAACAATGTAACACTAAGAGTATCTCGTACTCGACGGTCCAGGTGCGTTACATATTCACCATTTGCCACATAGATATGTTAGCGCAAGCATCTCGTGCTTAATGGTAAATATGAAAACCATTTAGTGTTGGCAATGCAACACACGAGTATCTCGTACTCAATGGTTATGGTGAGCAGTGTTTTAACACATTTGCTACCTGAAAACAATATTACAACTTGCATGCTCCTTATAGCTGAAAACAATATCACTTTAGGTACCTACCTATATAATATTCCTAGCACAATTTTTTGTCGAATTGATACGAGCACCTCGTATTTAATGACTCTGGTGCGTAATATATAAAAATATTTATTGCATATTAAGTATATTGCATTTTATTCATTATTGAATATTAGCAAAATATTGTGTCAACAAATTGACACAAAATATCGAGTGAGTACTTTATTAGTTCTGACGTTACAGTTCCAAGTCCGCTTACAGAATTTGTAACTTGAAGTACGGGTTCTTAAGTTATTGTTTATTATATTGTTCACACTTATGTATTGTTACTATTACAGTAAATCATTATTTTCTTACATACCTTTTTGTTGACACATAACCAATGAATCCTCCGGTCTGAGAAATTGCTTTGTAGAGTGCTGCTCCTGCGATTTCCACTATTCCGTCCTGGCTTTTCTTTGTCACTTCCATTTTCTTCCATTTTTCCATAAGTTTTGCTTAGTTTTACACATTTTACAAAACTTTGAAAAAATAATAGCGCGATGCCATAAAAGCGCGAAAAAGAAGTGAGAATTCGGTGTTGCCAGTGTCCATAGATGACGTATGGTGTTTGGCCGTAAAAATCTTTTTTAATTAGGCTAAACAATCGCGGTGTCGGCGGAGTGTGGACAAGATTACTACACTGTAAACTCAATTATATTTCAGATCACCATGAAATAAAATTACATAAAACATCGTTTTGTTGTTTTTGTTAACAGGATTGTCATAAAATTATGTAATTCTGAGTACCTATCTAGATGAATGATTAGGGTAGGTACTAATAAAATTAATTGATAGTAATTTGAAATTTAATTATACGAGTAATTTGCAAGGAATAAAGCGGTTCAGAGATTGAGAGAATTAAATTGAAATGTTTATAACAAGTTACATAATACATTCTTTATAACATATAAATAAAAAAAACTGTCTGTGTGTCCTTGTTTCCCGTGAGTTGAAGTATCATTTATGTTTTAGCAAGACGTAGCAAGAGATTGCAAAAATCTATACTATAATAAATCTGTAAGTGGTCGCTGTCTGTACATGGAATAAATTTAGGTGAAAACCATTTCTAGAGGTCTTTAATATGATATAGAACCCAAAATAATGGTTTTTAGAAATCTTGTCTGTTTGTCTGTTTGTCTGTTTGTCTGTTTATCTGTTTGTCTGTTTGTCTGTGTGTTTGAAAACGCTAATCTCAGGAACGGCTTATCCAATTTGAAAATAATTTTCACCGCTGTGTCGTGGGAAACTTCACTTAACATTTAGTGTTTATTTTATGTAAATCGGTTTATAAATAAAAAAGTTATGTCCATTTTAAACGACGCAGTATTTATTCCGTGTTCGATAAGTGTTAATAAGATAAGTAACTGCATAGTTGAATTGGTTGAAACTAAACATGTTATGGTCTGTAAAATGTATTCCTCTGTTATGTATTTTTATTGGTTATGTGTGTACCTATATTATTTGATACTATACACATCTATATCTCTATATCTATATATACTTAATATAAAAACGAAAGGATGCTCTCTCACTCATCTATTGAATAAACATCGTAGAGTCTAAACTGCTAAAGATACGAATATAATTTTTACTAGGGGTTCTTTTTATGACGTAGACGTCAATTATGAATGAATTTTCTATCCCCCCCCCCCCCAATTTAACCCAAATAGGAGATGTAAGTTTGTATGAAAGTCAGTCAATTTTGAGGCCACCTCAATAAAATTTAGTATTTCGCTTTGATTTTTATGTTAAAACATAGTTTTAAACCGACTTTCAAAAAGGAGGTTATCAATTCGTCTGTATTTTTTTTATTTATTTTTTTAATTTAATATTTGTTACTCGATTTCTCCGCACTGGGTGAACGGATTTGGATGATTTTTTTTTTCATTTGAAAGGTAGTGCGTGTCGTGGGGTCTCATTAATTTTTAGTTCACTTTTGACAGTGGCATCCATAAGAAACGCGCATAAGTCTGATATTTGCATTAACGATGTGCGCGATAAATAGATGAATAACTCAATTTCCCGCCAACCGATTTTGATGATTTTTCTTTTATTTGAAAGAATGTACTTCAAGGGTACTCTAATGAGTTTGATACGGTTCTGATCATAGGATCGATTTCTTTAAAGCAAATTAACGAAATTAGCAATACTCGGCCAAACCTAAGCTGTAGGAGTCCAATTGGGTTGAATGTAGAATGAAATTACTAAGCAGATATTTCCTAAAAAAAATGACCTTCAACTCTTCAATCCTGATGATGCAGGAGTAATGCTAGCCTGAACCGTAGAAGTAAGTCAATTTGTTTTTATGGATATATAATAAGATTGTTAAACAAATTCATGGGACAAAAATTTGATCTTCAACTCCCCAACCCTGATGATGTAAGGGTATTTCAAGACTAAACCGTAAGAGTTGGCTATTTGGTACTTACGGTTATGTAATAAAAATACCAAGCAAAGATACACGGTAAAAATTTTGACCTTCAACTCCTCAACCCTGATGATGCAGGGTTACTTCAAGCCTAAGCCATAGGAGATGGCCATTTGGTGCTTTCGGGTATGTAATATGATTATTAAGCAAAGACACAAAATGAAAATTTCGACCTTCAACTCCTCACCCCTGATGATGCAGGATGCTGCTAGCTTAAACTATACGAGATGGGCATTTGGTGCTTTCAGGTATTTAATATAATTACTAAGCAAAGACACATGATGAAAATTTTGACCTTTAACTCCTCAACCCTGATGATGCAGGGGTACTTCAAGCCTAAGCCATAGAAGTTAGCTATTTAGTGCTTTCAGGTATGTAATATAATTACTAAGCAAAGACACATGATGAAAATTTTGACCTTTAACTCCTCAACCCTGATGATGCAGGGGTGCTTCAAGCCTAAGCCATTGAAGTTAGCTATTTAGTGCTTTCGGGTATGTAATATAATTACTAAGCAAAGACACATGATGAAAATTTCGATCTTCAACTCCTCAAGCCTGATGATGCAGGGTACTGCAAGCTTATGCCATAGGAGTTGGTCATTTAATGCTTTCGGGTATGTAATATACTTACTAAGCAAAGACACAAGATGAAAATTTTGACCATCATCTCCTCAACCCTGATGATACAGGGGTGCTTCAAGCCTAAGCCATTGAATTTAGCTATTTAGTGCTTTCGGGTATGTAATATAATTACTAAGCAAAGACACAAGATGAAAATTTCGATCTTCAACTCCTCAAGCCTGATGATGCAGGGTACTGCAAGCCTAAGACATAGGAGTTGGCCATTTAATGCTTTCGGGTATGTAATATAATTACTAAGCAAGACACATGATGAAAATTTCGATCTTAAACTCCTCAGCCCTGATGATGCAGGGTACTGCAAGCCCAAGCTATAGAAGTTGGCTCGCAAGTGCTTACGTATAAGTAATAAGAATACTAATAAGAATACTAAGCAAAGACACGGGATATTTTTTTTTACCTTCAACTCCTCCCTGATGATGCGGGATAGTGCAAGCCTAAATTATAAAAGGCAGTCACATAATGCTTACGGTTGTTTTTAGTATATATTATAAGTTTAATGACAGCTCATTAAACTGAAATGTGATTAATAAATTAAACTTCAATTCATCAACCCTGATAATCTAAGTACACAACCTACTTAAGCCGTATGAGTTTGGTACTTATTGATTACAATACATTACAACCCGTTCCTGAGAGACCATTATGATGAAAAGTGTCACTTTGAATACCTAAATCCTAAAAATGCAGGAGTATTGTCATGTTATTGTTAAGAGTTGGATTTAGCTGTAGCTTTTTAAACAGGATGGGTTAGGTTAGGTTGGAACATAAAAGAAAACATAAAAAATAAGCGAGCAGGGTGCGGCAGCGCCCTGTGAGCGGGTGCGCCCTGTTCGTATGAATTGTAAAAGTGTTTTGATTATGTCTACTGCTTTACAAAGAACAATGCGGGACTTACGCACACAAATAGCCCGATACACCTCTTAAAAGATCTTATCTCTGGCCACATGAAACAAAATATGAACTTAGAATATATGTCGCTGTTCAGTGATATTCCAATTATCTAATGATTTACTTCAAGTAGATAATAGTGCTACAAAGCACTATTATCCGGAAAAGTTAAAATCAATCTTTATATCGATACGTCTTCGTTTAAATGTGGAGGAGTTGGTTGAAAAAGTATATCCCAATATTGTTAATACAACCAATAACACTATAAATTGGTTCCAAAAGACGGCTATATACCCACCCACCAAAGGAACGTGTCGATAAAATAAATGATTTTTTTTTTCAAAATTTAAAGCAGCGTCACAGATCTACTATTCGGTAGACACAGTCATTGAGATGGAGGAAGCAGTACATTATCCAACAGAATTTTTGAATTCCTTAATGCCTTCCGGAACTCCTGAACACAAATTAATATTAAAAGTAGGTTTACCTTTAATCTTACTTAGAAATTTGAATCCGCCAAAATTACTTCAAATAGTATTTTCCAATTCGGAAAAGTTCAAATCAATCTTTATAATCGATACGCTTTGGTTCAAATGTGGAGGAGTTGATTGAAAAAAAGTATCCCGATATTGTGAATCAGACTAATTATGTAAATTGGTTCAAAAAAGCGGTTTACAACCTTAGAATTCGTCTAATTAAAAAAAAACATAACAATACGTTCCTACCCACAAATACACACTTTAAATTCGTTTTTTCACTCTGTGTTTGACCAGATAATCCTTGAGCGGCCAAACCGATTTTAATGTTACTACTTTTTATCATAGAATTCCCACGGTGTCGAGATGTGCTCGGGAAAAACTTTGTGACACGTTGATTTGCACGCGGGCAAAGCCGCGGGTACAGCTAGTCGTTAATAAATCTCTAAGAATATAGCATAAATCTTATTAATTACGTACTACATTGAAATCAAAATAAAATAAAAAAAATAATGTAAAGGGCACTCACGATTTTTCACACTTTATGGCTGATATTTTCACCAACTAACATGTGTTAAAATGGATTAATTTGCGTTATTATTAGTTTAAATCGTACTTAGTAAATTATTGCTACAAATGTTACGTGTTTAGACATTAGAACCAAGTGTAAAATGTAATCGCTGAGCGTTGTTTGCAAAGACAAGCAAACAGCCATGTTTACGCTAGCTGGCTCGTTTTATTACGCGATCTCCCCATTTCGTAACAAATTAAAGGAGTTTTGTGAGAATGAACTGGACAAAGACCTATTTAGGTGTTTTATGAGTATATTAAAAATAGTGAACAGACTTTCAGACTAGACATCATATTTAAGACGTTAAAACACATATTAAATGAAAACCGATGAGAATTGACTGAGATTTTCCATATTTATATGGGTATTTCTTAAATATTTGAGATTTATGAAAATATTGAATTACATGTAAGTATATGTACTTACAATGATGTGTGGTAAGCATACAAGAAGGGCCATAGGTATATGGTAAATTGTAAACTTTCTCGTTACTTAAACGTACCAAGTTGATAAGATACCTATGCATGTATCTAATACGAAACATTAACAAATGTAAAAATAAACTTATCATCATCAATAAATAGGTATTACTAATGAAGTAATACGATATATTTAGTATATGAGTCAAAAAAAATCCGGTTTTAAGCCTTATCAGAAATCAAACAGCTTCTAGATGATCATAAGCTATGGCAGATTAGTTTCATACTAGTAAATACTATTTTACATTATAGAGAGATCAAACAGACATTATCTTAATAATTTTATTCGATCAATTTAATAAACAACCTGATTGCTATCACGACAGATGTCTATGAGAGTAGAATCTTGAAGATGCGAGCCAAGAATTTTGTAGTTCATGCCAAATTCTCGTCTTAATAACTATTTATTTTTTTTGGCCCGTTTTATACTCTTAATGTTTTTTTCTTGATTTTGTAACATCTGTTTAGTTTAACTTAAATGAAACGTTTTACTTCCGTATTTATTTTGAGTTTTCGCGATATACACCTCGCACCTCGCTGTTCCTATTATATCCATAAATGTTTTACTGTCTATGTATTATGTCTTCTTGTTGTATTTTAGCGTATATCATGTAAATTATAGTTTAATATAGTTTTATTACCTGTAAAACACAAATATGTTACGATTCTCTTCATTGTATAGGATTGTATGTACTATATTTGACCTGGCGTGACCTCACCATCCGGGTCCTTCGGAAGACCAGCGCTGGCTGAAAAAAATCAACCAGCATAAAGCTGAGAAGGACCCGTATCGTGATGTATACCACTCACGCATCTAATGGTAATTGTTAATATATTATTATTGTGTCCTTAACTGTGTGGGTGTGTACGCATTATGAATAAACTATTTCTTTCTTTCTTTCTTTCTTTCTTTCTTTCTTTCTATTAAGAGCTTTGGATCCTTTTTTTTGGTTTGAGAAGTAAAATTTAAAATCTATTTACAATTATTTTATTCGGCCTCTTAATATCAATGTTAGTTTTTGCTATATTAGTTGTTTACTAAAAGTGCTAGAGATGATTAAATCTCTCTGAGGTGTGTAAAATTTTTACATACATACATACTAAGTACATGAAGAGCCCGCGCGTAAAATTTGCTTTATTCGTATTTAAACGACCAAAAGAAAGACGTTATCTATTCGTCACGTGTATATTTTCTTTTAAATCCTTCAATAAATGTTGTTAATTTAGCTGTCTACGTAAGTCAATATCGGTTTATAAATAAAAATATAAGTATGAAGTATAGAATGTTCTGGTATCCTAATTGAAACCTATTTTAATTTTACAATTTTTTGTGTCATATTGCGCAATATTTTTTTCATACCGTTGAAGAAAAAAGATACATTATAGTATGAAATTTTGATAATTAGTCATTTTAACTAGGAGTGCAATTTATAGAGCCTTCATAGTAAAACAATTTGCCTTATAGAGTTCAAGTCACACGGTTAATAACACCAACTTTTCTGTTTTTCCCTCAAGGAAATTATTTCTAAGTAACATAATCAGTACGTACCTATGACCTTGTTCAGCCACCCAGTAACTATGTTAATTGCAACCTGTAACAAAGAGAAGACGAGATAAGACATAGAGTAACAGCGTTTCAGGTTAATTAGTATCTTTTGGTGACAAGCTATAAATTGTAAGTAAAGGCGTCAGATAAACAACTTTGCTATGCAACACTGTAGTGAAATGTCATGCATAGTTAAGCATGTAGGTAGTAATGATAATGAGGCTTCACATTAATTTATATACGATAAGGTTTGCAGTTTAACTCGAGAGTTAATTATGTTGTAGTAGTTCTAAAGGTAGCACAATCCTATAAGATATGCCTCCGGTGTCACCACCACATTTATTCCTGCTTAATAACAGATTTACCAACTCTTACTAAAAAAAAACTTACTAAAAAATGTTCAAATATGAGATCATTGTATCTTTCGAACGTTTGGCACCATTATCTTAGATCTTAGAATTTACGTCACCCTAACTTAGATATGGTGAAAATTCAAAAATATAGAGATAGATACGTAGTCGCATACTATACTTACATAGTGTATATGAGTAACTGGGCAAAGTAATAAAAAGACACGTATTATTACTTTTATCTCGTAAAGTTTATTTGCATTTTAACTACTAAATTTACATGCAATTAAACTCACTTGTCGGCAGGACGCTACGGCATTCTATTCGCTTAGTTTTAAATTATCCTTTGTATTCCAACCTAACCTAACCAATCCTATAGCGTTTCATTTAGAATAGGTTTGGTTGGGATGGACGTTTGAAAAACTATAAATGTTTTTAACGAATATTAATTCAGATCAAATATCTATCATTCATGATCAACTTTATACAACAGCCAAGATGAGTCTATACAACTGAATTCTAATGAGGATTTGACTGACGGATAATTGCATAATAATGATGAAAATTAAAATGAAGTGTTAATTAGAATGTCTCGTAATGATGATAATAATACTGATACTAACACTAAATCAGACGAGCTAACAGACAATCCAACTACAATTTCAGAACTCAATAAATTATTATGAATCAAGTATTCATTTTATTTTCTGAAACAACGTTTACCAACCATCATTGGTAAAACTTAATCAACCCCGCTATTTTTTAACTATTATGAAAATCGCACTAGCCGTTTAGTCGTGAAGAAGTAATAAACATACACACAAACTTTCGCCTTTATAATATTAGTATGAAGTATAATGATGTAGCTTGTGTGACTAATCATAGGCGGGTCTCTAAACTGCTTATCTCGTTGTAATTGATAAATTGTCAAGTGGTCACAATAAGTTATCGTGCGTATTTTTATACCAAATCTAAATAATAACCGTATCGCATCTTGTGTTAAAATGCATAGGTCAATATACCTCAAGGTAAACTGCAATTTAAGTGTAATAACGTTAAATCAGTGACAAATGCTATTAGAATTCATGTTATTTCAAGGAATAGCAAACATACGTACATTATATAAATATGTGATGTGTGTAGAAGCAATTCAGCGTTTTATGAGACGATCGATCATCCGTGGCGGACGTATTACGTCAACCGACGGCTATTACAACAAAAATAAAGCGCGAACACGAGTGGAATAAAAGTGAAACAGGCGATTAGTTGGTGCTAGGTCACTGGCCATCGCGATCGAGTTCCGATTAATAGGGAATTGGGTATTTTTCAATAAAACGATTCGCGATTCATTTTATGTACACTATTTTTTTGTTCCTATGTAGGGTTATTCTCTGCAGCGAGTTGATGTGGTATAGATTGTGATATAAAACGGTACTACGACTCAAATCTTCCCGATGAAACAAACATGAATACATCATTCATGTTTTTTTAATCGTGCATAACACGGGACATACAAGAATAAATCTAAAATTCTGATATCACTGTAACTTCAAGTGAACAACGAGGAATAAAAGTCTATGTAATGTTTCACAGGGAATTACCTATACTAGTCACCCGTCGCAACGGTCGAAATTCGACCATACAATACAATACAAAAACTTGATTTTGTCCTAAGTATTTCCGAAATTCAATTAAATTTTATTAATTTTCAAGTTATTTTAATACATCCGAAAGGTAAAAAGAGGGTTAATTGACAAAACTGCATTTAAAAGCAATAGTATAACGGGTATTTTGATAAAGACATTTTTGACGTTCTGTGTTTTCATAGTAAGAGATTGAATGTTTTTATGTGTTTGTGATAAATGATTAATGATTCAATTAGATAGTACGATTTAAATGAAACAATATATACCTACTGCACTAAATTTATCCTTTCGTCTGTTCACATCAAGATTGACTTAGGTCTCCACGAAATGGTACGTGATGAGGAAAATGTTAGAGTTATACAAGTTAATCAACATGACGTTGCATTCACTAAAAATGTCTTAAATGTATTGAATCATTTCCAATTGCAACAGTATGACGTCAAAACAAGAGGTGAGGTAATAAGAGTCTTTAACAATGTAAATAAGAACCGTAATGTAAGTCAGAATGACCGGGTATCAATGACGAGTCGTATTAAAATTCAGTCACGTAATTTAACGATGACCTTAAACAAAATCCATATTTTAGAAATAAAGTCCAATGTCAGAATGCAGTCCACTTGAAGTTTAATCTTGAAGATATTAACATTTCTCGAAACGTATAGCAAATTCCCTATCAAGCCTATGTGGAGCGATAAAACATTAGATTATTAGATTATAAGCATCGATACATTGATACGCTTCGGTGCAGAATAGGCGTGGTTTGCAAATGCAAGTACTAGGACTGGTTCTGGTGTAGCCGGCTCATGGCGTCGTGTTGTAAAATAGGAAGGAAAATGAGATATTTCATTGCATATCTGTGACGGAATCTATGCATACAACACTACGATATAATACAGGTAGGGATATCGCATAGTGAGAACAAAAGGACTGAACTCGAATTTCGGCAAATTAAGGGAAATACTTTAAAGAACTAACAACGTAGTTACGTAAAGCGAATTTAAGGATTTTGTGATAGAAAAGGACAAACGTTGTTGTTAAGTACATTTGACAAATGTGGCTGTTAGAAATGTGTGCTGTTCAAAAAAAAATTCTCATCTCTTTTATGTTCATCGTGCAATAAACATGAAAACAAAGTGACATCGAATTTTGCCTATTCATCTCAGAGCCAAAATGCTAAGGCTGAAACCTTATCTTTTTTTTTTTTGTTCTCGAGGGGGAAACCTTCAAAAGGTACCCGACGCCGTGGGAGCGACGCAGGGTTATGTGGGATTTTTACCGCACTAAAACCCCCCCGGTGGCCGTCCTCGGCGCTATAAAGAGGACTCCGGGAACTCGGTCCGACCGCTACCAGAATCCTCGAGCGCGTTGCCCCAACCTTGAAACCTTATCTGGAAAATAGGTAAAAATTTATACCATCTCATGCCACCGAGGAGGTTTTAAGCTTCATATTTATAAATACGTCACTGTTACAACTGAATCATTTCAAATGATATGTCATATATGTCAAATGTTACAATCCGTCAAGCCCTTTGGGCTGTTGCGCGTGCCAAAGAAATGGACATACGTACAAACATACATACATATTGACGCAGTCGGGTAATAAACTACTACTAAAAACTGTCATGCCAACGTAATAACGTCCAAGTATTACTTATTACCATGAGCAGTGATAGCCTAACGGTTAAAACTAGCCCTCTCGATCGGGAGGTCCGAGGTTCAAACCCAGGCACGCACCACTGATTTATTATCACTGCTTTTCGGTGAAGGAAAACATCGTAAGGAATCCTACACACCCGAGTTCTTTAAAAAAAAACAGTTCTCGGAGGTGTGTGAAGTCCACCAATTCGCACTTGGCCAGCGCGGTGGACTATGGCCTAACCTCTCTCATTCCGAGAGAAGACCCGTGCCCAGTAGTGGGACAGTAATGGGTTGACGGCGATTACTTATTACCGCGGAAGGGCCTACATAAAGTTATCCGTTGACGGCGTTAGTTTTAAACACAGATCGCCTTGAATGTATAATGAGTTGGTTAAATCTCATCGCGTTCTGAATAGTAATGTGGATGTCGTCTGCGGCAACGGTATTGTGGTCGTGAACTATTGGATCGGAAGTTCTATTTCGCAAATCACCAATTTATTGATAAATTATTCGGAACTTTAATCTGTCTAGCGATCTGCAATTTGTATGCAAATAATGTAACTGTTGTAGATAATTTTCGGATATTTATGTCATACTAGTTGAACCTCGCAGCTTCGACGGCGTTAAAAAAACCAATGTATCGTTTGTCCCGTGGGAATAAGATGTTTCTCACAGTAAAAAGTAGCCTATATGTTCCAGAGTGTCAGCTAACTCCCTGCCAAATTTTATGAAAATCGCTCCAGCCGTTTAGATGTAAAGAAGTAACAAACATACACACTCACAAACTTTCGCCTTTATAATATTAGTATGAAGTATAATATGAATAGTATGACTAATATGATGTCATATTATTTAGTCTGCGGGTCCAAATATTACATTATATGTTTCTGTTTCAGGATCACAGGAAAGTAAACATTAGTAACTTCTGTTGCAAATTTTCTTTTTATATGGTTAAATAGTAGCATCAGATGGTATTTGGCCATTGCCGTTCAAAAACATTTGTAATCAATCCCAGATATAAATCTGAGTTTTAGCGTTAGCTACAAATGCGTTGCTTTACCCGAGGAGTAAGTTAAGAACGCGTCGGATTAATATGTTTCTCTTAGCTAATTCTTCCAAACCCTGTATTTTCTCTCTGACCAAGGCACAAATATGTGTGGCGATGGGGCTTCCGGAGTCGAACCTCAATGAGTTCTACAACATTTTACACGAACACAAGTATCCACAGTCAGAACATTTTTTATATTACAATATCTATTTGTATCGACGTTATCGAATCTGGTAACATCAAAATCTATTTTGGTATTTAAAAAAAAATCTAATTGAAGTAAATGTCCCTGCGCATATCTAAAAACATTTTCTCTGTGACATAAATACTCTGTACGTATCACGATTTGGCCATCTCAATAAAAATCATTGACTGATAATGGATTGACATTGTTTTGTTCGAGACAATAGTTTTGTGGAATATTCTGACACGAAGATAAATAGGTAGCTCCTTCATTTGACATCGAATGGAAATACCTTTCAGATTAGATTATAGGGAAACACTGAGATTTCTTTGTTTTGTAAGTATCTAAACTTTATATATGTACTTTCTATCTTTTGTAGTTTTTATATGTAAACTAGTAGACCCGGCAAACTTCGTTGCGCCTAAAAGTAAAAAAATCATAATTTTCTGGGTTCCTCTACTATATTATACATGTAATATACATAGAAACCTTTCTCTTGAATCACTCTATCCATTAAAAAAATTGTATTAAAATCCATACCGTAGTGTTAAAGATCGAAGCATACATAGGGACAGACAGCGAGAAGCGACTTTGTTTTATACTAGTGATTAACTGTTTAACTGCGTATTCGCTAGAAAAAGTGCAACATTGTTAGATGCTGTATTATCTGGTACCTATCGATTTAGGTTACTAGTTCTACTGCGATTAAAGTCCGTCGACCTAGGATTACAGTACATAGAAAATTACAAGTATTAGTACTAGAAAAAGTAGACTTAAGCCTTCAATGACATGACGATTAAAGTTATTCAATACCGTTTTATAACAACATCTTATTGTTTATTCTTTTTTATAAATAATAGGTTCAATTTAAGTTAGTTTTAATTGGTTTTATGGGCAATTACTAGTAATTTTTATAGGTAGTATAACCAGTGTAGTTCGTCAGGGGAAGTACCACCGCCATACCTATTTCTAACGTGAAGCAGTTCTTGCGTTTCGATGGAAGGGTGTGGTTGCCGGCATACTTTTATATAAGGCGACCATCTTAGTCCTCGGGAGTAGAAACGCATCTGTAATTGACTTTAGATAGAACTTTATGTTCTATATGAAGTTGCTTACAGGAGCCCATGTTACCACTTCCGCTCGTTTGCTACTTCAATCTAATAAAAAATATATATATCAAACAATATATGCATAAGAAATTTGCATTAATTTGCCAAGTCATATGACTATTGCACTGTTTATTAGTTATGTAACATTATGCAATGTGACAACCTTTGATGTCGCTTGAATCTAATTTTCCTGTCATTGGCAGTAGCAAATAAACGTGTGTGCTTAGTGATTACTTCAGATCACTGACACTATGGGGACAAACAAATATCATAGAAAAAACTTCCATAATATTCTCAACGTGTACAGTAGGTACCTTATTATATTAATATCTATTTTAAGATAATTCATAATTTTAGCACTTATTTTTCTCATTACAGTTAAATCAGTCAGGATTTTTTGTTCCTAAGATAATTTATTTAATCAGTTAATTATTATTTTAATGCATTTCGGTTCATGTTTTTATCATAAATTAAGAGTCGTATACATCATGCAATAGCGTCAGTCAATGCCGCTTCCTTGAATTAAGTTTTAAATAATATAAAAGTTAACGCAAATAGTTTATCGATTAAAGTAAAATTCTCTATTAGCCAAAGATTAGTAGATCGCGGCATAAACTGAAACTGAACTTAACTGAAATTGAAGGTGGTAGAACCAGTGTAGTTCGACCGGGGAAGAACCACCGCCACACCTATTTCTAGCGTAAAGCATTTCTTGCGTTTCGATGGAAGGGTGTGGTTGCCGCCACACTTTTATATGAGGCGACCATCATAGTCCTCGGGAGTAGCAACGCATTTGGGATTGACTTCAGAACCCATGTTCTTTTTGAAGTTCATCACAGATGTCCATGAGCGGCAGTGACCACTTACCATCAGGTGGACTGCATGTTCGTTTGCTACTTCAGTCAGATAAAAAAACTAACTTTTAAAGTTTTAGCAATAGTTAGCGTAATAGGTATCATTGATGTGATGGATGGTGAGATGGAGTGCCCGTCAAAGGTTGACGGGTAGGTTCTAGATCTACGTTCCATAGGCATATAGAGGCCATAATATTACAAGCGACAAAAAAGGCAAACTATATAAATCTGAATGGCTGAGTCCGACTACGCTTGATGAATAAATGATGAAATCGATCGCATATGTATAATAGTCTAATAAATACAGAGTAAATATTGGTAGAGGCAATTAGATATTGTAACTGTGGAATATATTGCGACAGGCGACAAAACATTAATTCTAATGAACCCTTATATGCATGGGATAAGAATGGTGAATGAGTTAAAGTTTTACTTATTAGTAGCAACTAACTCATGCCTGGCAGTGAGACTTAAAAAGACTACAGCCGAATTGCTATTCTAAATGTTTGTAGATAGAATATAAATTTTCGTCACTGCTTTACTATATAGTACAAGGTAACGTGCTTCAATGCTTCAATATTTGGGTTGTTCCGAAAATTTTATTTTTGTGTGTATTGTATAAATGTGTTAGTTGAATGTGGATATATTCAAAAGCATGTTTTTACTGTTTTTCATAATTATTCGGCATATGTTCCCTTTAATATAATGAGTTAGGATAATAAACATTTTAATATAACAATAGCTGGAATCTGATAGTAGAGGCTAAACATGAAAAGTGAAACTATGCAACAAAATCTTTTCTATTTATTTTTTTATTAAATATTTAATGATTTCAAATCGGTACTGTATCCAAAGGTCAAACGGCTTATAAAATAAATGGTAAAACTTCGCTCGATATAAAGTTTACATTGTGCTAAGTTTAACCTAGATATTCTGTATGCGTGTCTAATTACCGGAAGGACCAGGCGTGACTCTGTCGGTGTTCGAGGAAGTGGAACTCCATAATAATTGGTGATACTGTTTGGGTGTCTGTCTAGACATGTCTAGGGTCACATTAACTTAAATATCTCTACATATAAATAGTGTAAGTGTTTCTACGTAATTCAAATAACCTCTATATTTTAAGTGTATATAAATACTGGTTTACAAACGCTTAAACTTAAAATTTGAATATATCGTATGATCTGTTTGTCTATATAGGTTTATAAATAGTTGATTTGATGGTTTAAAGGACGTTGCACTAAATAAGCAAGATTTTTAAGTCAAACATTTTTTTATGAGATCATACTCTTATTTATTTTCTATCTCTTTCCAAAATTGACATCTAAATATGTATATTAATCACATGCATATAAGATGATAATTACCCTCATGAGTTATGTACGAATTTAATAAAGTTAAAATATTTACAATAAATAAACAAGATATAATAATCGTAATTTACATTTGCAAAACAAAATTAATTAAATTTGCAAACAAAAATTATTTAACCTTCAAGATATTATAAAATGCTTTTAGCAGAAGACTACACCATAAAGTTATAAAGTAACATTGAATATTTAATGCAAATTAAACAAAATAAAAGTACTTATCGAAAGTTGTCCACTTTTAAAAGAAAAAGTAATGTGAATAACAAGGTGCGCTTGCGCAGGTGTTATGATGAATAAATTTAATTCAAGATCCTAAATACCAAGTTTTACGTTTAAACTTCGAAAATTTACTCTCATACAAACTTTCCTTATTGTGCTCTGAAAGCTAAAGTTTATTTTGTGGATAAAATTCTGTTTTAATGGTATTTGAAGTCAAATCACATAAAAGCCATTAGGTAAGATGAACAGCTGGCAGACAAAAAATCTGTTGTTATGAACAAACACATAGATTTATTATGTTAAACTTTCGAAATTTGATTCAGCAGTTTTTTAGAGATAATGCGAAACCTCTATAATTCTCCCGTTTGTGACAATCTTAAATACATAGAAAGGATTTCCTTTTTAACCGACTTCCAAAAAGGAGGAGGTTATCAATTCGTCTGTATTTTTTTTTTTTTTTTTTTTTTTTTTTTTTATATTTGTTACCTCATTTCTCCGGACTGGGTGAACCGATTTAGATGATTTTTTTTTATTTGAAAGGTAGTGCGTGTCATAGGGTCCCATTTTTTTTAGTATTTTTTTGACTAGGGCATCCATAAGAAAAACGCATAAGTCTTAAATTTGCATTTTCAATGTACGCGATAAATGTATGAATAACTCAATATCCCGCCAACCGATTTTGATGATTCTTTTTTTATTAGAAAGGATGTACTCCAGGGGTAGTCTGATAAGAGTTTGATAAGGTTCTAATCATAGGATCTTCAACTTTTTGGAGCAAAATAATAAAATTAGTGATAGTCGGCCGAACCTTAGCTGGAGAAGTCCAATTGAGTAAAATATAGAATAAAATTACTATGTAGGTATTTACTATGAAAAATTTGACCTTCAACTATTCAATCCTGATGATGCAGGGGTACTGCTAGCCTGAACTATAAAAGTTGGTCGTTTGATGTTTGCGAATATATAATGAAATTGTTAAGCAAATTCATGGGACAAAAATTTGACCTTCAACTCCTCAACCCTGATGATGCAGGGGTACTTAAAGCCAAAACCATAGGAATAAGCCATTTGGTGCTTACGTATATGTTATAAGATTACTGAGCAAAAACATAAGATGAAAAATTTGACCTTCAACTCCTCAACCCTGATGATGGAGGGGTACTTCAATCCTAAACCATAGAAGTTGGCAATTTGGTGCTTACGGTTATGTAAAGAAAATACTAAGCAAAAATATAAAATCAAAAATTTGACCTTCAACTCCTCAACCCTGATGATGAAGGGGTACTTCAATCCTAAACCATAGGAGTTGGCAATTTGGTGCTTACGGTTATGTAAAAATAATACTAAGCAGAGGCACAAAATTAAAATTTTGACCTTCAACTCCTAAACCCTGATGATGCAGGGTACTGCAAGCCTGAGCCATAGAAGTTAGCCACCTGGTACTAACGTATATGTTATAAGATTACTAAGCAACAATATAAGATGAAAAATTTGACCTTCAACTCCTCAACCCTGATGATGGAGGGGTACTTCCAGAGGGGGCGCCCTGTTTGTATGAATTGTAAAAGTGTTTTATGTTTAATTTTTGTGAATATGTAGATGCACAAAGCAAACTTAGAGGCTTTATTTAAATACAAACATAAAAATATAGTCGCTAAAAAGTGTAAAATAAAAACTTTTTAACAAAAAATATCTACCGACTTCCATGTCACAAAAAAGTAAAAAATAATTTAAATATATTTTGGTCTAGAACATACTCAGTACTTAGTACATAGTTCTGAAGTCGGTGCTCATATAGGACGTAGTTACCGTCGTCCAGCGAAATATGTCGAGCACCGACTTCAGGACTATGTACTAAGTACTGAGTATGTTCTAGACCAAAATATATTTAAATTATTTTTTACTTTTTTGTGACATGGAAGTCGGTAGATATTTTTTGTTAAAAAGTTTTTATTATTTGATTCAATAACCAGATGATGAAATTATGTTCGTTTAGAAATAAATAATAGTTTTTTCTTAATCATAACAAAACAACAACTTTGTATTTGGTAGAAAAATGGAAATTTTTATTATTCATAAATTAAATTTCATCATAAAAATTCTGACACTTGTGTAAAACATATAACATAACATGGACGCTGAAGTGCACACATTTAAAGAATCTTAGTGATCACGTGTAAATTCCAAAATAGTAATAGACGGGTTATTTATGTCATACTAGGCAATTCTCGCGGCTTTGCCCAATTTTGTTGGTCACTACTACATGAATGAGCATCCTATGGGTTAATGTAAGTCGTAATCTATTTGTGTCCCGAATTTCACCTAAGTCCGACTGGCAATTATGGTATGAAAAATTAACAAATACAAACACCATACTCGTACATCCTTACAAAATTTCGCATTTATAAAATTAATATTAAAAAGATAATAAATTAAATTTCATCATAAAAATTCTGACACTTGTGTAAAACATATAACATAACATGGACGCTGAAGTGCACACATTTAAAGAATCTTAGTGATCACGTGTAAATTCCAAAATAGTAATAGACGGGTTATTTATGTCATACTAGGCAATTCTCGCGGCTTTGCCCAATTTTGTTGGTCACTACTACATGAATGAGCATCCTATGGGTTAATGTAAGTCGTAATCTATTTGTGTCCCGAATTTCACCTAAGTCCGACTGGCAATTATGGTATGAAAAATTAACAAATACAAACACCATACTCGTACATCCTTACAAAATTTCGCATTTATAAAATTAATATTAAAAAGATAATAAATTAAATTTCATCATAAAAATTCTGACACTTGTGTAAAACATATAACATAACATGGACGCTGAAGTGCACACATTTAAAGAATCTTAGTGATCACGTGTAAATTCCAAAATAGTAAAAGACGGATTATTTATGTTATAATAGGCCATTCTCGCGGCTTTGCCCGATTTTGTCGGTCACTACTACATGAATGAGCATCCTATGGGTTAATGTAAGTCGTAATCTATTTGTGTCCTGAATTTCACCTAAGTCCGACTGGCAATTATGGTATGAAAAATTAACAAATACACACACCATACTCGTACATCCTTACCAAATTTCGCATTTATAAAATTAATATTAAAAAGATAATAAGATTTAAAAATAAAAAAAAAACTTCAAATTAAACGGATTTGCCTGTTATGATTTCTGATAGAACTCTGGATCCGTCTGAGGAATTGATGGCAGTTGTTAATGGGGCGCAATGTCATCTTCGCATTAGGTTGGCTACATCTCTGACATTGAGATTTAGTACATAAATCGATATATTAATACGTGAAGCAAAAACTTGTGATTCGTTTTTAAGATACTTGCCGCAGACGGAGGAGTATGAAAACGCACGGTTATAGTTGATGTAGAGAAGGATTACGCAATGCATTTTTTTCAAATAATGCATAAAACATATCAAAAATCAACTAAAACACATTACACTAACTACCTTGCATTTGCACAAATACATACGTAATAAACGAAATAGAACATGTTATATGTCTTTGTGAAAATACCCACTATTGCTTTTAAATGCAGCTTAGTTATTAAACCTCATTTTACCTTTAACGGGTGCGTTCAAAATAACTCGAAAATTATTACAATTTATTTAAATTAGAGAAATATTGGTGTTACTTTGGACAATATGAAATTTAGTTTGTTAAATTAAATGACGGTAGAAAATCGACCATTGCGACGGGTGACTATTATAAACGGGTACTTATTATAAAAATAGCGTTATAACAGTATGTAAAATATATTTGATCAACAGCACAATGCCAGATAAAATAAAAAATATTAACTACATTCTATTTTTAGCGTTCAGTCATTGTAGGTACGGAAAATGAGGTAATGAGTTTTATCGTAGCTGATCATCATAATTCACAAACTTCTGTTCAGTTTGACACAATAATGGAGTTCAAAGGTTTATTTCGGATAAGGTTAATTTTCTTCCGTCAACCGATATTATTAAAACAGCTTCGAATGGTTCCACGAAATCATCAGCACGTTATCAATATATATCTTTTCATTACCGTGGAATAAGAAAAAAATACACGATTATTACAATTCATATAAATTCAACTAGACTTAATTTTATTACCTAAAAGTATTTCTTCATTGTAAAGTGCCTAAAAATGCGGCAGTAATGAGTGATGTTTATAAAATTGAAAAATCAAGGTACTTTTTTGTATGTTTTAACATGTTATTTAAACTATTCCATTGCAAAGCAGGAATGCTACGAATTCTTTCTTTATAATAAAACGGAATAATTTGTCAAAAAACAGTACATATGTCAAACAAAACTGCGGTGTTTAGGAGCTACCATTAGCGAACAAATGAGTCATGTTCTAAATTTAACCAATGTCGCAGCCACGAAAACAAACTTAAGATGAGCAATTAATGTAATTAACGTAACAAATTGATCTATTCCAACTCGTTTATATTATTGTCTCACTCCCATCACAGCTGGGATATCTTTAATTACCTTTAAAACCAATTAAGTTTTGGATCTGCACCTGCAGACGCCGAAACTTGGCACTTTTTTACGCGGACTGTAATTCTATAGTGTAGTTTTTCGGCTTTATCAAATTACACACATTGGCCACCTGGCCGGTCAAGATTACTAATATATTATAATTTATGTACGATCTGATTTGTTTGTGACGAGTTTTAATCTGGAAGAATATCGTGTTTTCTTAAAGCTGGCAGTCCCTGCACCTGCTCGAGTGTGGAGAAGATAAAATGTTCTTGAGATCTTACCATTAGAATTATTATATTAATACGTGAAGCAAAAATTTGTGACGGATTTTTAAGTAATATGCCGCGGACGGATTAGTATGAAATTTTGCACGGTTATAGTGGACGTAGAGAAGGAGTGCAGAATGTTAATATTTTTTTCAAATAATGCATTTTTCATACATAAAATCAACTAAAAACACATTACACACACTGCCTTGCATTTGTCACAAACACATATGTACTGAGTAAATGAAAATGAAAAGACACAACGTCAAGAATGTCAGATGACATTTGATTTTTAATTTAAATTACTGTCGAATTTCGGCCGATGCTACGGGTGACTAGTTTTATTAATTACTTAAGTGAATATTAACGTCTTGAATGTACATTTTATTGTTTATGAAATATGCATTAATTTTTCGCAATCTCAGTTTTGATGACTTAACAGTCGAGGTTTGTTATATAAAATATATACCTATCACTCGTACACGTTTTACAGTTTTGTCTACAGTGCTCTGTCATCGGTTTCACGGTGTCTGCGTTTGAATGCCAATCCAGGCCACTCCATCCAACAACGCTTTCATTCTCATTTTTTTAAACACCGAATCCAATCTATAAAGCTGAGTAATGATTTAAAGTGTAGTGTTATTGAAACTTTACGGAAACCTCTAGATACTCTACTTTCGTTTCATTATTCGTGACTGTCAAAATTGACGTTGATTCCAATTTTCTACAGTTTTCCTGAACTGTAGGCGCCTATCAGCGTTTAAATTGTATGATTAATCGAATTGACTGGAAGCCAATTAAAAGAAACGTTTATCAGTTGCAAAAGCAGTAAGGTATTCATCGGTGAATCATCGTGGTGATGGAATTCGTGAAATTTCATATGTACAGGAAAATATACTACAAACACCTTATTAAGAAAGCTGTTACCACATCGTGTCAATAAGATTCTACGAAAAAAGAAAGTTCGCGATCAAAGCCTACTGTGTTACATACTTGGGTATACAAATAATGATATGTGTTCTGAATTTAACTTTATCACTACATAGTATAAAACAAAGTCGTTTCATGTTGTCTGTCACTATGTATGCTTAGATCTTTAAAACTACGCGATGGATTTTAATGCAGTTTTTTTTAATGGATAGAGTGGTTCAAGAGGAATTTTTTATATAGTGGAGGAACACTGATAATTTTAGATTTTTGAATTTTAGGCGGAATGAAGTTCGCCGGGTCAACTAGTAGAACATAACGTGTGAAATGATGATATAAATCAGAGTGGTTGCAGAACTATTGATTACTTTCTATAGGTAGTCAAGTAACAAACAGCCCTGCATAGAAATTATGGCGCTAGTAATAAATAAATTATTGCTGTGACCTCCAAAAAGGGAGTAAATATGAAACGGTTCTTTTTCAAAACTGTATTTAAATCACAACGATTTAACGTATACGTGTAAATTTAATATTTCGTACAAACTTCGCCGGAACCTACGCCGAGAGGTAAAACAGTCCTACCATTTCTCGAGGGGGAACCTTCAAAAGGTGCCCCACACCGTGGGAGCAACGAAGGGTTATGTGGGATGTTAACCGCACTACTGTGGCCGTCCTCATTGCTACAAAGAGGACTCTGGAATCTCCAAAGAAACGCAACCGAAGAGGTAAAAAGTACCTACTATTTATTATTGTCTCTAAATGTGTCTGTTTCATCTATTGGTTCCTCCGCTTTTCCGTAAATAGCATTTAAATATATTGGTAAAAGCATATGACATATATATTTTATAAATATTAAATAGATTTTAGCCTCTTCAAGCGAGGCCTCTTTAAACACTCATTACTGATAATAACGATGTATCAAAGTTTACTTTTGCCATACGCGACCTGAATTTATATCCTTGCTCTTAATTTGCATGAAAACTTAATGTTCTTTAAAATGTTCTTATAAAATATCAAATTAAATGTACATTTTTGAACATTAAATTTAATAATTACAATTTTATATTGTGTTCTATATAAATATGTTGAATTTTATAATTGAATTGAAAGCATATCTTATACAGTCTGTATTAATGTCGTAGTGGCCACTGTCACCTACGAAAAACTACCCTTAACCACCAGAGGTCAGTCACAGATACGTTGACAACCTTAAGGACTATGTTAAAAGCCAATTGTGTATCCTTTATCAACCCTTCAAACAAGAACGCGGCGCTGCATAACGCTGATTTTGTTATAAGGCAGACATAGGTGGTTTAACCCGGGAAGACCAGCCCGTCTTCCCAAGTTGAACTTCAAAGGATTCTAATACACACATACATACAGCATACTTTTATATGAGGCGACCATCATAGTCCTCGGGAGTGGCAACACATATGTGAATGACTTCAGATGGAACGCATGTTCTGTATGAAGTCGATTATAGACCTCCATGGGCCGCAGAGACCATCAGGTGGACTGCATGCTCGTTTGCTACTTCAATTATGTGAAAAAAAAAACTTTCAGATGCTTTTGCATCTGAAGGAACAAGGTCGTAAATAATATAAGGTTTTAGAAATTGTCCGTAAATTTTACGAATTAATTAATATATTAATTAATAGGTTTCAATTTATATTAAAAAGATATATTCCGAGGATGATGGACATATCAACGTATAACTATATAACAGTTAAGTTGCAATTATTTTACGAATATTACGAATACATAAACGAATAAATTTGCGAATATGCGCATGCTCACTTGCCAGGTGTTTGCCTGATGTGCGTTACCAGAAAAACCAGTTTACTGACAGCCTGCATGCAGCTTGTGGTGAGACAACCTCATAACCACCTCTTGGTGATTAAGATGACGAAGACGAAAGCCTTTTTTTGAATCAGGCGACTGTAAAAAACTTGACGTTAGAGGATCTCCCTAAAGTTGCATCTTCAGGTTAGCGCATTAAAAGGAATATGTACTTCAAAAAATACGACCTTTGGATAGGAAAATCAAGGCCCATGAAATGCATTGTATGGTAGAGAACAGTATTCATATACTTGATGGTTAGCGAACTTCACACATAACAGGGAGGTAGAAGATTCTCCATCCTCAAATTACCTTGGGATGTAAAAAACATGTTTTGTACGAAATTAATTAATTAATACAAATTTAAGAAAAAATATGAAACATATTTTAAAGACTTGACTAATCGAAAAGTTTAATTGGGTGAATACGAGTCAAATGATATACGTAATTCAAATTCAATTCCTGTTTTTTCGGAGATTTAGGAGATAGATAGCAGAGTCTTTCAGTATAACATCAACACCCATTGTTTTTTTTTATTTGATTGAAGTAGCAAACGAGCATGCAGTTCATCACCTGGCCACCGCCGTCCATGGACATCTCTAAGCAACTTTAAATAGAACATGGGTGCAATCTGAAGTCAAACAGAGATACGTTGTTATTCCCGAGGACTAAGATGGTCGCCTCATATAAAAGTGTGCCTGTAACCACACCCTTCCATTGAAACGCAAGAACTGCTTCACGCTAGAAATAGGTGTGGCGGTGGTACTTCCCCGGACGAACTACACTGGTGCTACCACCTGTATGTGTACCACCATTGTTAATATGAAGAATGATAATGCAAGTATATTTGGCAAAAACAACTATAGGATATCGCGAATTCCCGTTATATATCATTTGTATCAATTCCGAGTTAACAGCAGTCTGTTAACAGTAGTGTGTTGTCCACCAATTCGCACTTGGCCAGCGCGGTGGACTATGGTCCATAACTCTCTCGTGCTGAGAGTATACCCTTGCCCAGCAGTGGGACAATAATGTGTTGACAAGTAGTCTGTTATCATATACCCCAATTAAAAAAGGGTTTACCTAATTGTTTCCTAGTAAACAAAATGTTACAAAATTGTAACAGGTTGTGTGTATATTTTGCACGTTTTGTAATAAGAGTAATACCAAACAACTATTGTATTGTAGTTTGTTCCAAGGTTGTTCCAAATATACGCAGAAATTTAAACAAGTTTTGTGTTTGTTGAAACGGGATACCTAACAATGCTTAAATTCTAAAACTGGAGTGTGCTATAGACTATTACAAATGTTTTGTACTCAATTTATGTATTGAGGTCGTAGAGCACAAACTAGTCGAACGAATTATATACGAATGGAACGCTCGATTTTCGCCCTGAAAAGTAAAGTTAATGTCACTTTTCATTTTTGTTTTATTATTATTTTTTAATTTATTTATTGACACATCAACAGCATATCATACAAATTCATGTAACAATTTTAATTCTATACAATAATGCAGTATGAACGCCAATTACTGGTGTGTACATCAATCTCTCTCATACGTGTTCTTATATTAAGAAAAAAAAAACTATATTAACAAAAGATTAGGACTATTGTTATTAGAGTAGAGTAGTTAAGGTTTTTTATGTATATGATACTTCTAACATATATGGAGTTAGATTTTTAATATAGAAGACTACGGCACAAAAGGACAAATTCCGAAACATTAATGATCAGTAAGCTGAGTGATGGAGACCTTTAGAAATGTCTGTGGGGCGAGGGGAATACGCAAACATCGGAAGGTCGAATTCTCAGATGATAGATCGACGATACTATGCGGGGAAGGCCGTGAATAAATGGAAAATATAATAAAGTCGGTGACGAAACACATTACGCAGCTCTTATAAAATTGGTAAAATTGATATATATGTTTAGAAATATATAAGTAACGTAAAATAAAGTAGAGAAGTGATATTCTAATGGTTGAAACTTGCCCTCTCAATCGGGAGGTCCGAGGTTCAAACCCAGGCACGCGCCATTGATTTATGTGCGTATTAAAAATTAATTATCACTGCTTTTCGGTGAAGGAAAATCATCGTGAGGAAACCTACACACCCGAGAGTTCTTTAAAAAAAAGTTCTCGGAGGAGCGTGAAGTCCACCAACTCGCATTTGGACAGCGCGGTGGACTTTAGCCTAAAACTCTCTCATTCCGAGAGAAGACCCGCGCCCAGCAGTGGGACAATAATGGGTTGACGATGACGATGATATAGGTAACAAATATTACTGTAATGAAAAGGTTATAAAGTTCTTCCTTATCTATTTATTACAATATCAAGCAAAAACTACTATGCCAATTTTAAAAAACCTTGTGGTAAGATCTAAAACTGGTATGTTAGTTTTATTGCTATGTTAACGGGAGCGTGAGACATAACAAGAAGTAACCATAATAAATAAAATTGGGAAGTCAGCTTGAAAGATCTATTGCGCTAAATATCATCGTGTGAAAATGTATAAGACAGCAAACAGTACTAGACAGAAAATTAAGAAAGCTGTTAACGCTTTCGAAAGGCTATGAAGAAATAATTTTAGCACCTTTAATCATCATAAAAAGAAATAACTCAAAATATACGTTTTGTGAGTTTATATCATAATTGTCAAGGTGGTAGAACCAGTGTAGTTCTACCGGGGAAGTACCACCGCCACACCTATTTCTAGCGTGAAGCATTTTTTGCGTTTCGATAGAAGGGTGTGGATGCCGGCACACTTTCACATGAGGCGACCATCATAGTCCTCGGGAGTAGCAACGCATCTGTGATTGACTTCAAATGGAACCCATGTTTTGTATGTGGTTGATTACAGATGTCCATGGGCGGCAGTGACCACTTACCATCAGGTAGACTGCATGCTCGTTTGCTACTTCAGTCAGATAAAAAAAAAAGCAAACGAACGGGGTTATAAACTAGCACAACGTAAATTTTGAGTTACTTCTTTTTATGAATAAAGGTGCGATTTTGAATCTATATTATTTGGTAGTATAGTAGTTGATCAGGTGTTACTACAACGTCAGACCTTGGCCATCAGGCAGATGAAGTCGTAAGCATAATTTAGTTATTTATAAGACTAAAGAAATATAGACATACGTACATTTACATACGAAACATATTTACATACGAAAAGGTATCGTTGAAACACGTTGCTTATTTGACTACTTGGAAATTTTATACAAGTATTTTATATTTATATCCGATCTGATCACGTTTTGGGGATAACCACGATAATGTACGTAATAAAATATTTTTATTGTAGTAAATCAACGGAGTTCCCCATACACAAAATCTAAGAAATATCCTAGTTGACTGTACATTATTCGCCATTTTATTTCCTTTTTGTTTCAATATACACATTCTGTTATTGTATTCGGTTTATCTTCCTGTGTTCCGCGAAGTCATCACTATATCCGTAATTTAACACGATTACAACTTGAGTGTCATAATGAGAATAACTCATTACATTAACCAAGATTAATTATCTTCGCATACCTTGCCTTGTCAAAGGACATAATGGAAAGCGGGCGAGCACTGAAATATAATCTGGGACAAACTTTGTTATCATTTAAAATGACTAGTACCTTATCTCGTAAGTAAACGAACATCATGTTTATAAATGTGCTAATGTTTCATTCTCCTAATATGTTATCAAAAAGAAATAGAGGTAAACATTGTGACTAAAACTTTTAGCTATTATTTACGAAACTGTTTAACAGAGGTAAGCGGTTTATGCAGAAGTTATAAATTGACGTTAAATGTTAAAAATGATTATCCTTTAAATATAACTAGTCACCCGTAGCATCGGCCGAAATTCGACCGTAATTTAAATTAAAAATCAAATGTCATCTGACATTCTTGACGTTGTGTCTTTTCATTTTCATTTAGGTACTAAGTACATATGTGTTTGTGACAAATGCAAGGCAGTGTGTGTAATGTGTTTTTAGTTGATTTTATGTATGAAAAATGCATTATTTGAAAAAAATATTAACATTCTGCACTCCTTCTCTACGTCCACTATAACCGTGCAAAATTTCATACTAATCCGTCCGCGGCATATTACTTAAAAATCCGTCACAAATTTTTGCTTCACGTATTAATATAATAATTTCCAAAAAAGCTGTAGGCAAATGAACTGTTTACTATTACACAAAGTTAATAAAACGAAACTTTATATTATCTAAAATATACTTATATAATTTTAAAATATACTTATATAATATTTAAGACGTCCGTAAATTACCAGATACAGTCGTAATTATCCTGACAACAGAAGATTCTTTGTTATAACACGGTACAAATATGATAATAATACTGTGGTTATAACGTTCATTTAAGTCTAATGAACAAGGAGGCGCTCTCATAATATTGTATAATCTCATAATATGTTGACAGCGCTACAGCTACATAATATATTATCTGAAATACTTTTACACAGTACAGTACTACGGCAAAATTATCTTTCTAAGGAATGCGAGCAAAGTGTATAGTAATTCACTGTTATCCTACTAGCTCCAAACTACATATAAAACTCTACAGTAGGTACACGACCTCCAAGTAATAGACAGTCGTAAAATACATTAAAGTCCTTATTGCCTCTCCGGAATAGAATCCTAAAGTATCTTAGGTCACAATTCTTTTTTCTATTAAAATTTATGGTTGGCTTTTAGAGGTCCCGTGTCTATAAATGCCATGGCGCTATAAATTGAGCCATGAAGCGTATGTCATGGTGTCAACGTTTAGAGACAATGACCTATTTCGGATAGGTTAACCGTATATCGGTCACCATTGTTAGGATAGGACGTCTGAACTGGGATGAACTATTTCGAGAACGTAATTAAGCTTTTAATGTAGATCGACATTTCTTAGTATGCTGCTAAAGACGTTCATATATATAGTAGGTATCTAGGTACACACATCCTTCGGAGTAGATGGTGGCTATCGCATAATACTTATTAAGCAGAAATAGGTGGAGTGGTTGTGCCTTCCGAGTGGAATCATAAGGCTTTCTACATGTTTTAAATAGAAAAGGTACGGACGGATGGCGAAAACTATAGTTGGTAGTTCTAAAAGAAAGGTAAAAAGCCCGAAGACACGTATGTGTCTGCAATGTGGATTATCAAAATCGTTGTCGCAAAGCATTCACTTTCACATGTACTTTTAATTGCAAATTTGCAGCCTTTCTGAATGACAACGATAGAGCAGGTGCGCTTCGCTGTCGTAAGAATTTTCTTATTAAACACTCAATACATATATTAAAGTGTGTTCTGCATATTTATTTTGATAGCATCAGACTTGAACGAATTGCTAAATTCGTATAATATTGCTTTTTAAGTAATTTTGAGTTTTAAAACAACTGTTTCAATGTAGCACTTATTCACGCGATTGCATGTGCACTACTTAACTATGATATAATTTACAGCAGTGTTAAACAATCCTAATATTTTTATAAGAATGAAGTAGCAAAATAATCTTTTTTAAAAAGCCCAATGTCATAGCGCTTCGGGAATACTTGGTGGTTAAATTTATATGTAATTCAGTATAGTTTTAAATCACAGTAACTTTAGAAATAACAACGCAAGTCTGTTTTTAGGTATAAATATTTCCTTTTGCAATTTTCTTATACTGTTACCTTATATTGTTACGTTCCTTGAATGCTTGTAAATATATTACCATTTTTTTGTATTGAATGAATGATCATTTATTCATATTATGATTTCTTATTTGCATACCTAATTATATATTACATATAGTACATATTCTGGAGCAATTTTAATGATTCTGCTTAAACCAATCTAGCGTGGGTGTAATTACTACCGAGAATTGCGTAGTTATAACAGTAATCTTGTTACGAAACGGGAAAAAAACAAGGAAAATAGGGAAACAAATCTCAAAAAGTAGATCGATAATGGCTTAAAAATGAGCGAATAAATATAGAATCAGCTTGTCTTAGCGCAAAAAGTGAACAGGCAAAAAACTTACTAAAACACCTGACTGAAATGTCGCTAGTGACGCGGTCATCAGGTGGAAATTACTTGACAGTGACAAGGTTCGCTGGGTTCGGAGAACTAAATTATTTGTCAAGGCAAGTTGCCAGTTCCGTGCCTGCACTGACTATGTTATACCTACTTGACGCCTTGGAATGCTTGGAATATGATTAAGTGTAAGTGCTACCCACTAGAGGAGGCTCTGTCTAAGCCTAAAGGATCTACAAGTCTTATCGCATATCAAGAAAGATAAATAATAATGCAGCAATATAAAAAAAAACAAAAGGCGGTCTTATTGCTAACAATTTCAAACATAACATACATGTATAGAAACATTAGAACATACGTAGACAAGTTGGCTTTAATGGTTGTAGTTGACTTTTGTGGTTCAGGAATACAGTTTAGTTTATAAAATAATATATTTCGTTTAAAAATGTCCCGATCACTAAGGCCTATTATTCTATCTACTACTATCATCTACTAGAAATCATAATAAGCTTGTAAATTTGTGTTATGAATGATTAAATATTTTTTTCAATCGTTACTTTTGATACGTTATAATTAACGTGCATATTACGTACACCCATGAACAAGTATTCACTCTCGAGAGAGTAAAAATCGATCTGAAAATCGATGAAACAAAGTTTACACTTTGACGTTTAAGTCGTTTACATTTGAAAGTGTAAACGACGTCATCATGTCGATGATGCGAATGATGTCATTTGCATACATTTTTCTGACCGGTTAAAGTCAAACTTGATATACGGGGACTATGGATATCTTAGTGCTTACGGCAACAGACATATATATTGCGAAGACGTCATGAGGCCAAGAGATCAACACGAAGGAGGCTAATGAGTTAGAATATTAAATTGACATTCTTTGGGGCGTTATACATAAATTTAAGCAGACCGCTGTTGGTATGCAGTTGATACATGATTCATATGTAGGTATTTGAAAAACAAACAAAAATATGCAGGAAGCTTATCAAAGGAATACACAATGAGCAACAAGATAACAAAAAGGTGAGCGAATACACCAACAGTTTTTATTTCCTTCGCCAAAATGTGTGTACTAAAACATCATATTAATTTTAAATTTAGATTACTGATATATTACCCAAATTCGATGTCTTATATTAACGCTTCTATCCTACATTATTGCAATAGATTGTCGTGTGCACAAGCCCTTATTTTTAAACGAAACGTTACTAGTAAATGTAAGATAATTTTGATTAATTATTCTTGATTATTTATCAACGTAGAGCAGTGACAACCTAATGGTTGAAACTTGCCCTCTCGATCGGGAGGTCCAACGTTCAAACCCAGGCACGCACCACCTATTTTCTAATATTATATGCTTATTATAAATTAATTATCACTGCTTTTCGATGAAGGAAAACACCGTGCGGAAACCTACACACCCAAGAGTTCTTTAAAAAAAAAGTTCTCGGAGGTGTGTGAGGTCCACCAATTTGTACTTGGCCAGCGCGGTGGACTATGGCCTAAACTCTCTCATTCTGAGAGAAGACCCGTGCCGAGCAGTGGGACAATAATGGATTGACGAGATTTATCAACGTCCCATTCTTGTTATATTGCTAGGCACGAGTCTTCTGACAAAATGAAGATTTAGGCCATAGTTCACCAAACCGATGTCAGCTTTAAAATATAATTATGTCATACCTAACCACACGAATAAGATACTTAGAAAAATAAAAAAATGTATCTACGCTTCAGGTTCAAACAACAATGTTACCAAGAGGAAGCGGCAGTATTATTAGTCTGGTAACATTGCTAATTTGGTAAAATCACTACATAGTTTATAACAAAGTCGCTTCTCGCTGTCTATGCTTAGATCCCTATGTATGCTTAGATATTTAAAACTACGCTACAGAATTTAATGCAGTTTTTTGTAGTGATTTAAGAGGAAGGTTTTTAAGTATAATACAAATATAATATAGTAGAGACACACTGATAATTTTAGATTTTTGACTTCTAGGCAGAACAAAGTTCGCCGGGTTAACTAGTGTAAAATAAATTAGAAATAATTTATACAAGGAAAGTATTACCGGAAAATATTTTAATGCAAAACTTAAGTATAAACGTTCTGTACCTGCAAGAGTTAATTTATATTATTTTAATAAAACTCAATGCCAAAGTCAAGGCGAGACGAGTTGAATGGAAAAAAATACACACGTAATTATTTTCTTAAACGAATCATAATTAACGAATCTTAAAGTAATGTATTAAGATTAAATAAATAATACGATAAAAAAATATAAAGTATATTTATAAACTCACCAAAAGCATAAAAAAATCTAAAATTAAACTTTTTAAACTTCACTTTCGATATTACCGATTAACCACTGCCGATTCGAAACTTAGAGACTTGAGCTCTTACTGCCAGAGTTCATGATAAAAGTTTAATTTTATTGATTACAATGTCCTACAATCAGAAATATCTACGTCCGGTATATAGGATTTATTTCGTAAAAGATTTATAATGGTTATTACGAGTCTACCTTGTGAAACGTTTGTCATAGCCAAAAATATCTTTGACTTAACAGAGCTGATAAAGTATTAACGTTAAAAAACATGATATTTTTAGGATTATATATCGAAAGGGTAAAAAGGAACCCTATTACTAACTCTCTGTTATCTATCCGTCAGTCTGTCCATCTGTAACAGGGCTCTTTCTTGAACCGAACTAGACAGACACTTGAAATTAATTAATTTATTAAGTTTATCAATATATATGATATTCAATGCCAATTTTCATTTAAAAATTACATTTTTTGCAAGATTTTTGTCTTACAATGGGTTAACTGTATGAAATTAATACATTTGAAATAATGACAGTAGAAGTAACTAAAATCTATGTTAATAAGGCAATTGTCAAGATCAATCAATTCCGTTTAAAATGGACCAAAAGAAAGGAAGACAGCGCAACACAGAATAACACCTTATGTGACCGAATCTCGTTTAAAAAATCGTGGACAAGAATAACCCAGAGGAAGAGTAAAAACTTCAAGAAGGCCTTGTCTAATTTTTTTAGGGATATATACTAGACATCTTCCTTCCAAGTCTTTCATAAGTTACGGCTGCGTTATACATAATGGCCGTTGACAAGAATTTTCGGGCAACGAGGGGAACTATTTTAACCAACGCAGGTTCTCAAAAGGTTCGGATCATCACGGATCCCTAACATCTATTCATAAAATAAAAACATTACCTACCCTAAATCCTAAGCATTAGTAATATAATGTACAAATAGACATGACCAGCCCCACCGTTAAGAGGGTGGATTTAAAATTCTTTGAATAGAACGCAACCATGATTTGCATTATATGTGTACGTCATGCAATATTTTTCCAAAGGCGTCAATCGTATATAGCTTTGAGTATCTAACACCGTGGTCTTAGTAATTAGTATACAAGATCCATTCATTGAGACGCCCGTTGAATTGAACCAAGGACCAATTAATTATTTTGAACATCGCTGACGGCGCCAAGTGAATCGAGTACATTCGTCAGCTCAACCTCGAAGGTATCTCGTAAATCTTCAAGACATGAGTTGAATGAAACTCAATTTTTACACTTATTTATTCATGCCGGCACATTAAGCTTTATGGGCGCACGCATCATTTTAGCAAGGTTTTAAAGCGATATAAATATTTATTAGTAGTTCGCAATCGGGTGGCCCTTTGCATTTTTGCGAGACGGCTTCTCGACGATCAAAGATTTCACGTTTACTTCCTATTTCATGAATTCCTGCCAGAACACGTGGCTTACAATGATTGTCGAATGTGTAAGTTAAGTTTTATTTACCTTGATTTTGTTACGGACGAGTTCGAAACATCAAAGACATTGCTAATCACTCAAACCTTTAACTTAACTCAGTCTTTCCATGAATGATGTTATAAATGATTGGAAAAACCACAATGTGACATTCGTTTAAGATAAATTGAAAATGTATGTTGTCTTTTATTTATAACATGAAGAAGAAAACGAGCACCCAGTCCACCGAATGATTAGTGATCACTGCCATCCATAGAAATCTATGAGAAAACTCCATATGTAATAGAGGTTACCTGAAATCAATAATTAGGTTGACACTACGGAAGATTGACATGATCACCTTGTGTTTAGGATATCCGGCACAGCCTCTAAACAAAAAGAAATACTGTTTCTTGTTAGAAATAGATGTAACTGTGGTGTTTATGTTAAGTGTTAGTTCTTAAACAATTTTTACTACTACAACTACATTGAACTACTTTCAATCATAGTCATACCTATACAAGGCATAAATATGTTAAGAAGGAAATATATGAAATATACAATTAAAAAATCTATTGTTACGTAGTTTTAAGCGAGATTTCGCTTCCTTGGTTACTTCAATTTGAGAATAATTGAAGGTTACTTAAATATATGACATGTTAACATATGTCGACACTGCAGAGCCAAGCAAATAGCCGTCATCGACTAAAATAATTTTATGGATGCCTACACATCCTTGCGCTGACACTGAATTACAAGTAACTCGGTATGGGTACCTCCACTCGCATAACTAACATGATTTCGATTAGATCACGGATAGCATAAAACAATAAGTGTACATAGACACACATGTACTTAGATAGTTTGAAAATATGAACCTATTCAAGAACAAATGTGAAACATTTGTTTCACATTTGTTCTTGAATAGGTTCATCCGTTCGAAATTCTAGACAAACGACATGTAAATTTAGTCATGTGATGTAAATTATATTATCGTCTTTCATATATATGGTTATAGATTATTTTGCTAGATTTTCTTAATTTGTTATCGTGTGGGCCTTTATCGTTTCATTTATTATTATGTACAAACAATCCGTGCACCCACGTACAAAAAGCATGATTTTAAATAGTACTGACAATTGAGAGCGACTAATTGTCATTACAATTTAAATTAAGGAAGTTAAATGGATTTTTATAAAAAAAAAAAACGATATCTGAGGGGATGGATAAACTTACTTATTATGTCTCGTCCCATAAAAAATATCTTAATGTGCGATCTACTGATATGAGAGCAGACACTCATATATCTTTAATGCCCACTTCCTTTTCGATTACGAAACAGCTCATTGTTTCTTTGTATCGTTATCTTGATTAATTTAATATGATATTTCACATCTAATTAATTATTGATTATTACACACTACTATAGCCAAGAATAATCATTATATATTTTTAAGTGTCGTTGATCGTTATTTTTTTAATATTGCAACCTTATCAGAGAATACACTGATAAAGATTGTCACGTGCATTCTAAAAATGTTTTATTGTTTACATCCAAATAAAATAATATTTAAAAGAGAATCTCTTGCTTAACTTCTAATCTTTGAAATCTACCTATCTATCAGAAAAAATACAATTTATTTCCCCTCGACAGGTACTTTCAAAAATGGAAATAGAAGGGATCTGGTGAAAATACGCCTCTAAGTTCATGTTGCTGTTAGTTCCTGATTAACGGTATAAGATTTGTAAAACAAACATGCTTAAGAAATAGATGCAGTTAGATTACCATTCGATGTTCCATCGCTCTTTCATCCAAAGATCTATGGGAATGTTTAAGGTTCCCGTTACTTTGACCTCTTATCTTAAGTATTTTCGCTTCGTAACTTATCACTAACACGTACCAACACTTAAGTGCAACACTTGCTCGGGGCCGGTTCTTGCAAGAACTAATACTATGTTTCTTATTAAAGGTTTAGTCAATAAATTTATCTAAATTGGTAAGACATTATGATGTCATTGATAGCAAATATATAACAGGTGGTTCACGGAAAGCAACTGTGTTGGAAACAATAGAGAAAATTGATGTCATTGTTCTGGTATTGTTTAAAGAATAATAAAATAGTGAAAATATGGTCTATCTTAATGATGTATTATTTATTTTATGTATACTTCCGACGATTCAAAGGTTTGCTATTAAATAATGTAACTTACAAATCAACGTTGCTCAACAAACATAACTTAGAACTTAGTGGAATGACCTCCGTTAGATACTAAATGTTTACCTTATTACTTACTGCCGCCGACGCGAGCAGAAATAAAAACACACCCACAAAACTATTACGCAACACAAAAAGCTCTCGATATTGTATGATAGTTTGTAGACTTGAGAGACTTTTCAATGTGGCTGGGCAATACAATGCAACTGGAAAGAGAACGCAAACTGTGATGTACAAACCGTAGTGCATCGTTTCTATGCATGAATGGTAGGTTGTTTGCCTCACTCACACTCGAGTGGTAGAATGAGATGCAGATAGACCTTTTACAGAACAAAAACTTGGGAAACACAAAGAAAGTGTACCGGGTATTTTACGTTCCTGGGATTTTACGGCTCAAGATGGACAAGATACAAACGGAGTAATTTGTAACACAGTTTAGAGAATTGTCATCTTATGTCTCGCATCAGGTAATTGTGGGAAACAAGAACAGATGAATAGTAAATTAAACAGTAATGCCGTTACAAGGCTGTAGTGACGCCAATACGTTTTTCAACGAAACAAATGAGCATGACCGTGCGATTGTCCGGTTCCTTGAAACGAAGATCAATGAGGTATCGAATTATGCAACTGGGATCGGTGGAGCAGTGATAGCCTAATGGTTGAAACTTGCCCTCACAATCGGGAGGTCCGAGGTTCAAACCCAGGCACGCACCACTGATTAATGTGCGTATTATACATTAATTATCACTGCTTTTCGGTGAAGGAAAACATCGTGAGGAAACCTACACACCCGAGAGTTTTTTATAAAAAAAAAAAAAGTTCTCGGAGGTGTGTGAAGTCCACCAATTCGCACTTGGCCAGCGCGGTGGACTATGGCCTAAACTCTCTCATTCTGAGAGAAGACCCGTGCCCAGCAGTGGGACAATAAATGGGTTGACGACGACGACGACGATCGGATCGTTATCGGTCCAAATCGGAATAAGAATCAGCGATATCACGGACAATGATAAATTCAACGGAAATTAAGATAAATAATTTAAGAGAAAATGAAGATATGACTCTATATCATCTCTTATCATCATCATAAAAAGGATCACATGTCATAATATGAAATCAATATGAACGGATGACCTCTAGACAAAGAAGTTAATATTATTTTGACAAAATCTTAAACAGATGAAAACATTTTTAGGTTTAGTTGTTAATATAAATATCATAACATTTCATGTTATCATTAACCCATTATTGGCTCACTGCACTGGGCACGGGTCTTCTCTTAGAACGAGCGAGCTTAGGCCGTAGTCCACCGCGCTGGCCAAGTGCGAATTGGTGGACATATTTCATGTACTTACTATTAAACTTTAGTGTTTAACTTCGCAGTATTTCGTTCTCATATAATTAACTATTTAGGCACGTCATTATGAATAACAAAACAGTTTCAGTGCTTTAGATATGCACCTCATATAAGTATCGGTATTCTTAACGCAAATTATTCAAGGCATTCAGTTATTGTATTCGTTCCGTGCCATGAAAGAGCTAATTCTACGCTACTTATGAGCGATTAGAATTCTGACGTCACGTTATAACCAGGGAACTATGGGTAAATGAATAATCGAACCTAATTCTGTGATATGTCCGCCTCCATGGATTTGTGTAAAGATTTATGCGATTTCTATTTCAATTTATTTAATATAACGGTAAACGTAGGTAGATCTTAAATTTGTAATGCATTTCAGGTGAATGCAACACTAACGGAATTTGTAAATATATTGGATTTACGAGATCGAATTTATGTACGTACATTCACTTGTGAAATTCATGCTTCGTTACATTTTATAGGGGTTGGTACATGTGTTTACATTAACCTGAGCCTTATCTGAGACTGTGTAGGCTCTAAGGATCAAAATATCTTGTTTTTCTAGTACTTTACTGTTTGAATTAGAAATTCCAAGGCGATAAGAAGCGTCGCGGAGCAAAATTATCGAACAATGAATCGTGCCTTGGTCTAAATTATTTCGTCGTTACTGTTCTACAGTTATATAAATGTAATAACGATTTCCTTTGCATTGCAAAGTTTTATATTATGTAAAATATTTTAGCGTTGATATCATTTTTATGGACGTTGGAACGAATCTATTCATTTTACTGTATTTTTAACTCAATGATGTTTATACGTAACGATTTTTTAATTGGATATACGAAAATACTTAAGACAGTTTCATAATGGTCATGCAGTTCCTAATAATGTATTTGTATTTTTTTTAAATAACTTCATCGTCGACATAAGGTAAGTAATAAGGCTAATCTAAAATGTATGTAGGGGCTAATTATATGCTTTTCTCAAATTATTTGAGATTTGCATGTCATATAAGCTCTTGATAAATTATGCAAATAATTAATATTATAAAAGATTCAAATATTAAAAGATTACTGGGGCACTTTAGTGAGTTGTAATCTATTCCAAATAAGATGCAGAATGTATGGATAGTACTTTTGCTTGGTACAGGTAAGATATTAATGAGGAAGCAGGATCTCCTACAGATAATCAATTCGTTGTGGAGGCGTTGTTCTGCAATCCATTAAGCTATCGCTCAATTTTGGTAATATTTAAAAAATACGCAAAGTTATGCAAGGCTGTTGGTTGGGATTAACGCTGTAATTTACCTGTTAATGCAAATAATCAGGAAAATCCCGATAGTGAAAAAAAAAATACACTGCATTCCAGGTAAACCAAGGAAATACCTGCATTGTATTGAGGTCGATTGTCAAGCATAATTATTATACTAGTGACGACATATCTAATATATTTAGGAATGCTTAACATTCCGAGTCTGAGTGTCGCTAATATTTCTCAGACGATAAAAGTTTTATTGTTGAGACAATACTGTACATAGTTGTAAAAATAGGCAACTTTGCCTGTTTTTTACAACTATGAGTTTTGATAAAGATGAACTTTGTCTAGATTATATAGTTAATCTTATTTTATTTTGGCATAATTTGAAAGAAAACATAGTTTTTCTAATCAATATAGTCCACATAGTCTACACATTATATTTGTGGACTATAGGTATAGATAATGGAAAAAAAAAGAAGTTTGATTTAAACCTAGTGAAATATTCCTTACATCATATTGAAATGTATAGATAAGATGCAAATCTTTAAGTAAAGATTACCTATACTCATTTCATAAATATATGAATATCTACTTAAAACTAATAATTAACAATGAGTGGCCTAATCGATAAAGATAAATTATACTTATGTAAGTAAAATTATTAAAAATAAATGTACACGTCAAGAAATAATTTGTTATTAATCTACAATAAGCACAGTATTGTAAACTTTAGCGTTAATAAAATTCCTTAACTCAGACTTAAATAATTTTCAGGCAATCATAACTTAAACCAGTTCTAGACACTCCCTAATTGCGTTCAATCCAGGACGAAAAGCATTCATTGAGATATCCCAAAGCGATTCCCATACGATCGTATACCATCAAAACCGCCCACTTCCTCAACGGACAAATAAAACTATTCGGAGCGATCGCGTATAAAGGTTTGCCGTCTTGTGTGCATTTTGCAGAATGCCTGGAATGTTCTCTGTTCTCAGAACAGCCAGTTCATTCCTGTCCTGTTGCTTACTATCATTAAGTTTTTCTTATGCCATCACATTTGCTGTTTTTATATCAATTACACAATTAAATATCCTCAAAGACGTTTGTCTATATTTATATCGTAGCGATTTGCCACTTAGACTATTATTATGTTTTTGCTGATATCTCGAAAAGTCGCGCTGGCGTGACGAATTTATAGGTGAAAAACTCTATACGTTAATGATATTTCTGAGAAATAAAGATTACGCAACAACTATAATTAACAGGTTTTAAATATTTAGTGTATCTTCGTCAGCAAAATGAAATAGGAAGACACATGAATTGAAAGTAAAGTAAAGCTAGTCGTTAACAAAGTGATGGTTTAGCTACACAAAGTCTATAGCTAACCTAACGAGACATATAAATAAAATTAAACTATGGTGCTCAAATAATTTTTACGCCCAAACACAGCATAGGTACAGATGAATCAGAGTCTAAGTATATCAGACCGATCGATAACGAAAGTTTCTTTGTTAATTTTGGGAATTGAGAGCATAAAAATGGGAACATTAAGCTATGACTCACCATCAGCCTAAACGAGGAAGCGAACACGATTTAACATCACTTTGTCGATCCTTTCATTGTTAACCGATTTCCTTTTACATTAACCCGAGTTGCCTTTTACGAGCAAGGTTACGTTGTTAGTTCGATCGGAAGATAATCCTAAACAACGGTTTGCTATGACAACAGAACTATTTTTGAATTGTACGATATTTTTATGTCAATGTAGCAAATACGCCGGATGTTTTTTTTTAGGAAACTGAAGTAATAAGGTATAATAATACAACAGATGATAACTTTATGAAAGACATTTGCAGTAAAAATAAAATATGATAGGAATCCTACGCCACGTCGGAGAAACTTTCCTATTCTTACTGACGAAGACAATTACGACCACCTTCGAATCAAAATACGGTACTTATTAACACAGATGTAATAGTGCAAACTTGATTGCATTACAAGGAATTCTTTCGCCAAAATGTAATGAGTGTGATGAAATTAGTACTGGAACTGATCATAGTCTATCTAATATGAATAACTGAACACTAGTACTCATTGGAATGAGTACTAGTGTAACTAGAACGCAGTGCTAATGTGTCGTCGAGACTAATAGTGTGATAATATCCAATTCAAACAAAGAAGCATTACCACATGCAACATGTAATAATTGCAGGCCGATACTTTAGTATATATTACCCGTTTATGTAAGTCTTATTAACTTTAGGTTAATCAATAGATGAAAAACAATATTATTACATACATTCGGGAAAAAAAACTGGTAAGTAATAGCAGTTAGATTAAAAAATCGATTTTCCTGTCTGTAATCTTTGTTTCATCATCATCATGACATCAAACTCACCATACAGTTGAAGCAACAGGTACATAACACCTCATTTATTATTCAATTTAATTAATGCTAATAACGTGACGAATATCAAAGACAAAATCGACTTTCGTTAATCTATCTAATAAGACGACAAAATAGGTACATTTATCAACGGTGGCAAGTAAAATGTATTTAAAGGCGGGTCCAGATAAATAAATAAATACAACTGAACAATGTTTCAGTTATATATTGGCCGAGACAAGAAATAGGAATCTCCAACGATGAACAATCAAACATACATTCGATAGAGAACGAAATTGTACCAACATCTACGTGACTTATGGCTTAATACCATTAATAATATAAAGAGAACTCCCGAGGCTATTTGATGGTGTATCGTGACATGCGGCTTTCAAAGTTCACTTTACGTTTGTTTAAGAAAGATCGTCAATATTTTCATTTAAAGTTTATTTCTAACATGAAATGCAAAACAATGCAAAAAGATGCTGTATCTCATTATCTTAAATCTTTATAAAGCTAACTTTGTTGCTGAATGTTAACGAACATTACAAAATGTAGATTCATTGTTGACACAATGTTGTCTTGATTTCTTTATTGTGACTAGATTTACATTGTATTCGTGGTAAGTAACATAAAAACGAGATTTTACGTTTATAGTCGAAGACAGTTACAGTTGGTAAAACACGCGCAAGCCGAGTGACGCGTCTTCGATTCCCTGTCGTCACACCAGTACGTTGCTTCATTTGATTAACAAAAGGGACAAAAGAAATGCTTCTAAGCTTACGTTATCATTTAAATATTAGAAGATAACTATACATTTATAAACGTGGTGGCCACTAAAATTTAAATTTTATCTATCTGGTTTTGTGATAAAATTTTGGCAGATCATGCTCAAGCGAAATGTCATGCGGTTTCCATATTCTTCACCGAGCAGGCAGGATTGCCCCAATTGATTTATATTATGGGAGAAAATATACGAGTATATTATAATATTTGTTTAATCCTCTAGCTAGATCATTAATTGATTTAAGTTGATTAAATGCCCCATTATTTCTTTTATCTGAAGATATACATCATCAACAGAGTAACCATTTTTATCAAACGGTATACTCGTGATAAATTTAAATATTCTGTAATGGGCTCTCTTTTGTACGCATCTTTCATTGAAAAATAGTTTCACATATCGTATTGAGTTATTAATAAATCTTCGTAAAGTTGATAAAGATAACGCTTGTGAACAAAGTGAATACGCTAATATCTATTTCTATTACCGACTGCCAAACATTTAGTTCTGCATCTATTTCTCATCATCTATATATTGGACTTGTTTAAAGCGAGAGTGAAAAGATTATCTCAACAACCGTGCTTTGTTTTTTAATGTATGTAATGTTAACATGAAACACAGTCAAACATGAGTATATTCATAGGACTGCGTTATGAAGCGACAGAAGTTGCTAATATATCAGCAGGCACAAGGTTATTGGTAGCTCCACGGCACATGACCAAGTAACGCCAACTAGTGTTTTTGCCCTCCTAGTCATCAGACCGGCTCAATTGTGCCGATTGATCGTTATCATTGACAAATGGTCTCTAGTTGCCCATCAACTATCTGATGTCACCTTCCTTTTGCACTGCGAATGTAACGAGATCAATTAAGCCAATTGGAGCTTGCTATCCGAGCCTATTTGTTTATTTAATCTCAATGTAACGCAGCATAAATTGTCTTAGGTGGATTCTATCTGATAGACAGTTTGTGCTAACAAAGATCTTCATAGTAGTTGTTAGATTACTTTGACCTTCATATAAATTTTAATTTATTTATTTAGCGTTACTTGTTGTAAAAACCCACGATACTTTCACCGGTTAAATATATTCAGGGGACATTTCAAAGGCATAAGAGATAAGAATCAACCGAAAAAAGAGATAAAAGACTTCAAAGTTTACAAATAAATTGATTGGATGTTGAAGAATGGATGACGTCATTTTGGTAGGATCGGTTACCTACAGAGTCAATAAATATAGATTTATTGGGTGAAACAACGGTTTTGCCAGCAACAGCGAAAAAGTAACGTAGGATTTAAAGTATTGTTTCTAATATTTTGGCTTCGTCTATGTCAAATAAAGTATACAATCAATTGTTTCTTATATCTAAAGAATTAAATTGCGACTGACTAAAGTGTCAAATACTTTCCGTTGTCATCTCGTGAAATCAATAATAATTGTCGTCAGAAAAAAAGTGAACTAGTGGAATTATCACTACGTTGTCTTACAGTAACTGATTTGATACCGATGACGTTCGTGCTAACCACCAATATGATTAGAATGACGCATTTCTTTCTTGTCTAAAGAATTACGCAGGTAACTCGGGAGGATCTATAAGGAGAACAGCAACACTTAAGGCTTAAGTCTACCTATTGTTTAAATCTTGAACTATAGTACATACTTATTCCGTATTTGTACAACCCACAGCTACATAGGTAGGTGTCAAGTGACGATAAGATAATTGAGGAGCAGTAGATAAAATCGCGATATTGAAGAGGGTCTATTGTTTCATTGATGGCTAGCAACGATGGAAAACAGAAGTTTTGTTTCAAACGTTCAGGTTTTATGCCTATGCGTTTACTGTTACTCACGAACAATACAGTTGTTTCAATATTACGTCTGTTTCAATACACGGAATATGGCGCCGTTGTTTGTAACATCAATGTTTCGAAATACTTCCATAGAAGCTGTTTTAGTTTAGTCTCGACCATATTGGTATAGATGTTCAATTATAAGTTTACAATAATTGGAAATTCGAGTACTCATTTATTAACATTTTGTATGTAATGCTGTTGGTGAGTCTATAATAAATAAATATTTAGTTACTTCTTTAAAACAGGCATTATATCCAATTTTACATTCCATATAGTTGGTATGCGTATATGTACTATAAAAGAGTTATTTATTGACAATATTAAGGCTAATGACTAAAGTAACTTTTGTCTAAATGGGCAAGGATTCCTGGTCAGGAATAAAAAGAAACTACTAGAAATATGTCTTAACTAATCATAATAAAGACACGCTAAAACTACCACAAGTAATTCTTAATGTATATTAGTAAAGAAGGTACATATTACTTCAGTACACAATATGTCGTAGAGCGAGATAAGGCACTCAACCTCGACAGGGATTACTCAAGTTGTCAATATCATGCGTCAGCGCAAGAAGTGGAAACGAAATAATGTCCCACACACAAAGAAACCAACACAATTAACGTCTTAAGATAACAATTGTCGAAGCACGGAAAACACCACGCGACACGAACAAAGATCACAAAAACACGAAATCACTGACCACAGAGAGCATTTGACACAATATAAATTACCAATTTAGTCACTTTAATGATTCGAGTAGGTACCAAAGGGTGCGCAGGCGGCGGAGGCAGCGCCGCTCGCCGCGCCTCGCTCGAAAGCCTACGACTCCTATATGCACACACCGCCCTCGGTAAATTCTTTGCATAAACAAGCGAGAAAGCTCATCTGGCCCACATAAACTACTTATTTGCACTCACTGTCGCAAATCTTCACGCACTGCTTCCAAAACAACTTAAAAATACAACTTCCTTACCTTACAACGCAGTATTGATGTTCTAACGCGATCGATGAAGGGAAAACGAGCGAAAAGTAGACACAGTCACGTTCGTACGGATACGTCGAGAGTAATGGCGCCGGTTCGTTCGACTTCGTTTCAACTAACTTCCAACTCGTCGAGCGCTACACACTACACAGACATACCTAGTCTCGGAAGGCTGCCTTGTTTGCTCAGTGACGCGAAGTCTGACTCTTCTGTCCTTGTCACCGATACGCTCTTTCGTATCGCATAGAGCGAGATGGATGTAAACGCCTCAGTTCCACTTCTCATACCTGTAGTGCAGCAACCTACATCACCCGTGAGCCCAACAATGTCATGTCTGGTTTACTTGTCGTTTCGAAAATGATGCAAAATATTTACATTTTGGCTAATTTAAATGAGTCTTTTACCTCATACTATGACCTAAATCGTAAAATGTAAGAATAGATTAGATTTTTTACATGAGCCTAACTATTAAAAGAAGAATTCAAGGAAACTTCCCTGTTAAGTTGGATAGGTGTTTTATTTGAGTCTTAAATGAGGAACTGTCCTTATTTTCACTTAAATGTTACCTTATTGTGAAATTTATATAAAATAATTTTATTATATTCCATAAAAAGTTTTGCAAAGAACGAAACTACAAAGTTTTTGAACATTTATTAATTACTTCTTATGGATTAAAGACTTTGTTGGTCTTAAAGGTTTCTAAAACTTTAGTTTTCTGCTCAAAAACTGCCTATGAGACCGAATTGAATAGAAATCCTGTCATATCGGGGAATTTTATTACGTTTATTCGAAAGATTTCTTTGTCACTTTTGTTACAAAAGGAACAAAACGGCATCTGTTGCCAGTAGCGGCATCTAGTGGTGGAATCATAAAACTACTAAGACCTCGTGATAATGTTTCTACGGCAGTAACATTATCGTGAAGTTGATTCACTGGTACACTAACTAGTTCTCGTACAACAAGTAGAGGGCGCCATGTAAGCAAATTGATTCTGGGTCTAAATTATAGAAATAGAGCATTACATGTTCAATCTATCCTTATTTTTGGACAGAAACGACTCTTAAGATCAGAAACATAAACATCTGGCGTGTTACGTAGGAATTTAGCGATGGATGAAAGAGGCATTTGGTACATATAGACCTCGAAAAGCCCACACCATGAGGCTTTCTCATAATTGCCGTGGTGATTTGTGATTTTTGATGATCGTAGCAGAAGGCTAAGAGTTTAGGAATCAATAATAAAAAAATGCAAATTGTTCTTGTAATCCACGGAGGGAGAGCTATTTAATACTTGATTTTCTACTTGATGTTAACTAATTCCTGTATGTAACATAAAGCGCATACTCTAGAAATGTATGCTAATTAAGATACATACTAATAAGATAAGACTAACATAAAGCGAATTAAGCATTTTATTTCCAGGGGAAGAAAAATAATAACTTCGTGAATATTTCAGTTTTATGTTTGAAATCCCTATTGCACCTTTTATTTCAATACTATTAAAATCTGCTTAAGTTATATGCGCTACGTGACCTGATCAGTGTTTAACTTTTACTTGATTACGGTTAACGAAAGCTGCCGCGAAAGAAATTAACGAGTACTTATATGAAACAAACTGTCACAGTAAAAGTCATCTGTTTATCTCCGTACTGTCTGCTTATCTCCGTACAGGGTGGTCGATCTGTCGAAAGTCAAAACTCGGGTGTTATGTAAATCGCAAAGGTGTTATGGAGTGGTTTTCTTAAAACATTGAGGTATCGAACGAGCATGCAGTCCATTAAATAATGTGTTTATTGCCGCCTATTTATATCCGTAAATCAATAATCAATTTCATATAGAAAAGAGGATTTATCTAAAACCACACCCATGTACCGAAACGCAAGAGAATGTTATCGGTTACTGTCGTGTTACCGATCAATCTCTGAGACTGTAAAAGTTTGAGGCAAATTTCATCTTACCGAGTGTAAATTTGTTTGCTACTCTTGGACATCTGGAATTAACTCCATATACAATCAGGTTTGAAGTGGATGGATCCTGATGTGTGGAAGTTAGCCAGCATGCACTTTCCGTGGAAACCGCGTTTGTTTCTTAGATATTTAAACTATTATCGAGAATTTAGGGGCAAAATGTAATTTATAACCCTGTAAAAATCTTTGTTGTTGGATATGAGTGTCCGATTAGGTAGTAACAACAATTATAACTAGCTATTTATTTGTGAATGTAGGTACATAGTTGTTTTTTACGCCCTGTAGTTCCGGGATCAGAATAGGGCTACGGCATCCCCTGCCTGTCGTAATAGGCGACTAAAATGGGCTTCCGGGGTTGCAGACGGCTAGAGTGGGAGCTCGAACCGTTCGGTCAGGCAATCCCGGGAAGGATGGCGGTATGTGTGGTCGCATACCGTCGTAAAGACTAGACGGAGCGGTGGGCCCAGCCGCCCATCTGGGAGGAGCCCGATGGGGCAACGCGCTCGGAGGATTCCGGTTGAAGTCGTTTCGAGATCCCGGAGTCCTCCTTTTCAGCGCCGAGGACGGCCACCGGGGGGGTTTTAGTGCGGTAAAAATCCCACATAACCCTGCGTCGCTCTCACGGCGTCGGGTACCTTTTGAAGAAAAAAAAAGACTGTAAAAGCTTGAGCAAAATTTAATCTCACCAAGTGCAAATTTATTTGCCATTCTTGGACATCTGGAATTAGCTCCATATAAAATCAGGGTCCTACTGAAAAGTGGTTATACATAAGTTGCCACTGCCCAGGTTTGAAGTGGATGGATCCTGATGTGTGGAAGTCAGCCAGCATCCACTTTCCGTGAAAACCGAGATTGTTTGTAAGATATTTAAAATATTATCGAGAATTTAGGGGCCAAATGTAATTTATAATTATAACCTTGTACAAATCTTTGTGTTTGGATATGAGTGTCCGATTAGGTAGTAACAAAAATTATAACTAGCTATTTATCTGTGAATGTAGGTACTTAGTGGTTTATTTTTGTGACGCAGCTGTCTATTTAGTGAAGGCAAGATATGCTACTGATTAAAATTAACATACGCTACGCAAATACCGCATAACTGCGAGATGTTTTTACAGTTATACAAGCAGATAAACCGAGATAAATACTCCATTTCACTATAAACGAGGCCTCTTCCACTATCCATGTTCTAGCTGACATGCCAGATGATAATGGAAACCGTACATTACGCACCGTATTAGGACACTCCGTATATGCGCATGTGTAGTCGCCTTGTTGAACGGAATCTCTTTGACGACGCCGACGTCCAATCATTTGGATATTCCAGTAAAGTAGTGTAGTGGAAAATCGATTATAGGTCTGTCGATAATTACAAAAAAACCGATAGTTCACATCTTATCAGTTGCATTAATATATTCGATAGGACCTAAAAAAATAGAATGGAAGATTCTACACTAACATAATGAAAACATTATCAGAAGTTTAAATACCGATAAAATCGATATCTATGACAGATTAAGAACTAGCATAGTGGACACTACAGGAACAATGCAAAAAATCGATTAATATCAATTTTATCTTTCCCTATCGATAGAAGATGCGCATTTTGACAGACATCTCGAAACACATACCTACTATCGACAGGCAGTATATATTTCCAACAGCACTATTATACATAATATTTCATCTATCTGAATGATGCTTAATGGTCGTGAAAGTCAAAATCGATTAGTTTGCGATCAAACACTACTAAAAGAATAGTTTGGCGAGAGAGCTGTTTTGCAAGTAGTCGTGCGCATCCGAAGATTCATTAATTGAACATTTGTGATATGTCCGTGATTAATTTAAAAGTGAAAAGCCCCAATGCGATCGTTGACGAAGAGATGTAATTTATCTTGTTTAGTTAAAAGTAAAAGTCTGTCAAAAATTAGAGGCTAATACAAGCATATGAAAAATATATCAATCTCTTTTATGACTTGTAACACCATTCTGATGCGAATATGAACCATAAGTCATTCAAGAATGAGAGTGAATTTGATTGATATATTTGATTAATGCCGTTGTAACAGTAGTTGCGAAGGAACTAATGGAAAAAAAACACAGATTAATAAAAAAGGAGGTTGTGCCAGACATAAATCAAAATCGTCACAGGTTATGAGACTTTTCACTATTCCAGATAACGAAACGCAGATTATGGCCACTAACCGCGACGTAACAAGTATCATTTACTCATACTGTTGTGATTGGGAAGGAATCTATACATATATTAATACGTGAAGCGAAAACTTTTGAATCTTTTTAAGTAATATACCGAAGACGGATTAGTGTGAAACTTTGCACGGTTATAGTGGACGTAGAGAAGGAGAGCAGAATGTTAATATTTTTTTCAAATAATGCTTAAAACATACATAAAATCAACTGAAAACACATTACACACACTACCGTGCATTTGTCACATCACCTAAATAATAAACGAAATGGAACATTTCTGACGTTATGTGTTTTCATAGTAAGACATTAAGTTTTACTATGAAAACACATAACGTCAGAAATGTCAGTGTCTTTGTCAAAATACCCGCTATTGCTTTTAAATGCGGTTTAGCTAATTAAACCTCTTTTTATATTTAACGGGTGCGTTCAAAATTACTTGAAAATTATTACATTTTATTTGAATTTGAGAAATATTCGTACTACTTTGGACAATATGAAGTTTAGTTTGTTAATTGAAATTACGGTCGCATTTCGACTGATGTGACGTGACTAGTAGGTATAATGATGTCTTCGCAATCACACTTATAAGAGTTATGACACATTAAGAAATCTAGACTCTATACATATATTAATACGTGAAGCGAAAACTTTTGAAGCATTTTTAAGTAATATACCGAAGACGGATTAGTGTGAAACTTTGCACGGTTATAGTGGACGTAGAGAAGGAGTGCAGAATGTTAATATTTTTTTTTTTTCAAATAATGCTTAAAACATACATAAAATCAACTAAAAACATTACACACACTACCGTGCATTTGTCACACCACATAAATAATAAAAGAAATAGAACATTCAATGTCTTACTATGAAAACACATAACGTCAGAAATGTCAATGTCTTTGTCAAAATACCCGCTATTGATTTTAAATGCGGTTTAGCTAATTAAACCTCTTTTTATATTTAACGGGTGCGGTCAAAATTACTTGAAAATTATCACATTTTATTTGAATTTGAGAAATATTCGTACTACTTTGGACAATGAAGTTTAGTTTTTTAATTGAAATTACGGTCGCATTTTGACTGATGTGACGTGACTAGTAGGTATAATGATGTCTTCGCAATCACACTTAGAAGAATTATGACACATTCAGAAATCTAGACTTGATAACTGTTCAAAATTCTAAGCTTCCGATTTGTGACCTCTGACTTAAACGATTAGAAACTTTTAGCTTTAAGACAAGCACTTCTACGAACAGCATAGCTAGATTAGTTGTAATAAGATAATTATAAGACTACTATCTACTTTCTCTCAGTATTGCACGTTTAATGATCTTTAAAAAGCTGACGGACATCAACGAAGATATAAATTAATTATAAACCTCTTAAAGGCACCGCTTTCGAAAACCAGAAGTTAAAGAGATGTTAGTTAGAGAGTAATAAATTTATACGGGACTTGCAATTCCATACTTTACCTAGTAAGGAACATGTTGGCTTGAAATTCTTAAGTACCTAAATTCTTATATTAACCTCAATACATCTATAGTTAAAGCTCAGATAATTAAGTGTTTTACAATTAAAAATACAGATTGCAATTATAGATATCTCTGACTGTATATTAAGTAAACATCGTAGATTAAATAGATTAATTTACAATTTGCTTTATTACTTATTTTCCCATAGTAAAGATTTTTGCACGCTTAGATTTTCAACTGAGGTCAATTAGGTCATTGTTGTTCTTTAGGACTCAGTTGGAATGCCTCATTTTTCATTGACGTAAATTTATCTTTTATCTTATATCATCATCTCCCATTTTCTTCGAACCAGTAGAGGTACATGTTAATTAAAAAATTACAAAAAAATCAATTTTTCAAGTTATTTTGAACGCATCCGTAAAAGGTAAATAGAGGTTTTATTAGCTAAGCTGCATTTAAAAGCAATAGCGGGTATTTTGACAAATACATCTGACATTTTTGACGTTATGTGTTTTCATAGTAAGACATTGAATGTTCTATTTCGTTTATTATGTGTTTGTGTCAAATGCAAGGTAGTGTGTGTAATGTGTTTTAGTTGTTATGTAAGTTTTATGTATTAATTGAAAAAAATATTATCATTGTGCAATCTACATCAACTATAACCGTGCGTAATTTCGTAAATTTGCGTAATAGTTCTGTCTGCGGCAAGTATCTTAAAAACGGATCATAAGTATTTGTTCACATGGATAAAGATAAAATGTGGCCAGATTTATTCATTTTCTTTATACATTGAACTACATATGTAGCGCAACTGAAATCCACTAGTTGGCCGTTAAAAAACGAATATGGAGCTTCGACAGGAAATATATTGAAGTGACAATATTTCTTATCAACATTCCAACATTTCTTGTCTTTAAAAGTGTTTAAGGTGAACAAAACTTAAATATAAAGCTGGTAAATTTTAAATATATACGTCGCTTGCAAATTTTAATTGGTGTTTAAGTTCAGTTACAATCGTTTAAGGTTGAATCGGTTCATTTTATTCGTAACACATTAAATTAGTTAACGGTGTTTATAAATAATTACGTCGGCATTTAATAAATTGCTGATAACCGTGTTAAAAAGTAACGATTAATTATAAGTACGTATTTATTAGAGCGTTGCTTAATTTAAGTTTGTTATCAAATCGGTCACAGGATAACATATTATTAAAGTTTAAAAAATAAACGTCATTTACATGTTATTTAGAAGACGGTTTCAGATTTATTCCACTAAAAATGTTCAAAGAAAATAGGCATTAAAGTAGAATAAGTGATTTTTAAAACAAAGAACATTTTGCAAGCTCCTTCGATAGTTATCTTAAATAAACGTTATCCATTTTTATTTCAGATTGATTATTTTAAGTTTACTCATTTTATCAAAATCCGATACCGATCCGGTACCGATTTTTTCATTAGCACTTTTGGTTTGAACGTTTTGGACCCGAAAATAATGACTTAGTACGTTAACGCCACCAATTCGCACTTGGTCATCGCCGTGGACTACAGCCTATAACTTTCTTATTTCGATAGAAGACCTGTGCCCAGCAGTGGGACAATAATGGGTTGACGACGACGTAAACGTCACAAATCCTAGGTAAGTACCATTAAAATATTTGTGTGTATTGTTGAAACCTCATTCCAATTATTAATTTCCGCTTGTTAAGCGTGTAATCTTACTTTTCTATCTGTCCTATCTTCTTTATTCTTTCTAATTACTTTTAGACTTGTTTTGCAATATCTATTTTTAATTTCTGAGTTTCTAGCTTTGTAATTTTGATAATCCTCTTTATCATCTAATGCAGGTACTTGACTAACTTGATTAAAGTCATGTGCTTTCACCGCGCCCGCTAAGCCTCATTACTACGAAGCTGTCACAATATCGCCTCAGTAAGTTTTTAATTAGTCGCACTCATAAGCTTATTTAATATACACGACCACGATAGGTAACTCTTCTTATACAAGACTAAACCAGGCAGACATTTTTGTTAAATTTCTTGTTATCTTTACTATTTGATGACTTGTGCAGGCACTGATATAATAAAGCTGATTTTTATGTCAAGTATCGTTACAGAGTTTTTAACGTAAAGCAGTATACATAAGTTTCAATTATTAGCAAAAATATACAAGCAAAACAAAATAATTAGAAGTACATATTTGTATTCTATCCATAAAAACGCACGTGCACTTTAACTAGCCGCATATAGAGCTTTTTGAATCGATAGAGTCATCGCAAAGAAATCATATATTTAAATGTATGTACAGGGCAATATAGAATCTCCACCTTATTAAGTATAATTACATCACCAGTATGATTTTTTTATCTGACTGAATTAGCAAACGAGCCATGCAGTTCAACTGATGGTAAGTGGTCACTACCGCCCATGGACATCTGTAATCAACTACATACAGAACATGGGTTCCATCTGAAGTCAATCACAGATGCTACTCCCGAGGACTATGATTAAACTTATGGTTAAAGTTATTACGAAGAATAAAATCATAGCCAACGATTTGTCGTGACCGTAAAGTCGTGGTCGTAGACGACAATCTTTCATCACCGCATGCAATTTGATCAAGTTATTAATTCATACGATGGTACCGTTACCCAAACATTGGGTAGTGCAATTTTTCATTTTAATTATTTGCCAAAACTAGGCCAGTCCCGCTGCAATGAAGACTTTTTATAAGCACTTGCTTTCATACCAGCATCAACATATTGTTTGCATTAAATTGCGTATCTTTACAGCTAGAGACTTCCTTTTAATGAAGAGCATTGTTTCGGTTGACATTATTAAAGTATTGCTAGGGAGCGACATTATCAGTATTCACCGTCGCTAGAGCTATGTACGCTTAGATCTTTAAAACAACGCTGCGGATTTTAATGCAGTTTTTTTTAATAGATAGAGTGATTCAATTGGAAGGTTTTTATGTATAATACATCCATAGTATAGTGGAGAAACACAAATAATTTTAGACTTTTAGGCGGAACGAAGTTCGTCGGGTCAGCTACTTCGTGATAAATCTTAACATAAATGTTTTTTGGATAGTTATTCCATTACTTATATTAAGATGTGTGAGCTTTTAAAATCTTCAAATTCATACGCCCTGGTATACAAAATAAAAAAACCGGGCGTTGTAAAAGCTGTAATTACGAATGCAATATACAATAAAATATATATATATAAAACCGTGGTACTGATACCTATTGTATTTTTATATGTTATATGTAATGTTTAAATTTTCATGTCTGTTAATTTTATTCGATAAATAGTTTCGAATAATTATGTTCATAACTTTGATGCTGGGTTTAAACGGAAACATAAATCCGCCGTGTAATAATCTAAGATACATACACACACGTTACACGCTTTCTACACTCATAGCCCCACAGTAGGATTTTGTCCTGTGTCGTGGGTACCATGAACTCACACAAGACCAATACACAAACACCCAGACCCAGAACAGGAGGCTAAACTCATCATTCAGATACCTGTCTGGCCGGGAATCGAACCCGGGACACGTATCGCGTCAGACCGGTACGGTAACCGCTGCGCCACGCGGGTCGTCAAATACGAATACAGTATAATAGATCTAACAAATCTGTCCCTATATTTTAGGCGTCTATCAAGTTGCTAAATCCAGCTTTTACTTTACTGAAGACATATAAAAGTATCTAAGCATTTCTCGTTATTGCAGCGATAAATCGCGTGTTAGTCGACAATTTCCTGGGTGTCGGATTAACGAGTGGAAAGCTAGATAGCGATCATTCAGCCTAACCCTTGAATGTGTCGATACCTTCCGCACTTGCTAAAGGGTAAGGAATTGTGAAATACCAACTCTCAACATTGTAGTGTCTGTTTGTTTATGTAAGATATACTTATAAGACTTACCTTTGATTGCCATGATGCCTTCACGGCAGTCGAAGTTTCATTTAAAATTTGCTATACAGTTGAGTGATACATAAGTGCTTCTAATTATTTTAAATCTTATGCAAAATAGTTATTTTTAGGTGTTATTAAGTATTCCTAGTAGTATTATTAAGTTAGGTTTGATCCGGCAACGAACTTTTATTTCAAGTAATTAGCATGAAGGCCGTCTTGTGTTAAGTAGTCATATTACTCATGTTACGTCACCCATTATCATCTGTAACCAATTCTATGAATAGGTGTTAATGCTGCAATAAGATGCAGTGATTTCTAATCCTCCGTCAAAGTCGCGCTGATAACCAAAACCGCACTTAATGAGTAAGTATATACTTCACAAAAAGCGAGTACAAAATGTGATCAGACAATCTTGTCTTCTAACCAGTGATTATTCGTTAACGATTAGCCCCATTTAAACGGTTATTAATCATTTTAAAGAGACCGTGTGACGAGCGCGCCGTTTACACGGTCTACAATACATGAGCACGGAATTATGAACCGTTATGTGTGCGAACATTTCACCAATTGCACTGTTACGTCAAATTAAGCTCGGCTTACACTGGAGGTTGAAAAGTAGGTAAGATTCGCCGTGGGTCGATTCCCGGCATCTCTAATTTTAGGTATAATAGTCAGGTGTTTACGTATTTTAGTAAGGAAGAGATGTACGACATATTTCAATTCAGTTCTTAAGGGTGCCATCGCCTCTGTGGCGACTTCACGTAGGATTTTATGGAATTGTATGGTTTTAAAAACGACTAAGTAGCAAACAATCGACATTAGGTATACAGTCAACCGGTAATCGGTTACTGCCGCCCATTGATATCTCTTAACTAAATAGAGTTCTACTAAAAGACGATATTAGAGGAATTGCCACTGAGGTAGTCCTCAGTAGCAATTCCACTTCAAATATGATACTTTTATATGTAAATCGGCACTCCCACTGAAACGTAACAACTGCTTCAAGCTAAAATAGGCGTGGTAGTACCTCCCCGGTCGAACCTCGATCTACAACCTTTCAAAAGCGATTGATTATATTGATATCCATATTTGGCATTGTCCACTCATCAAATAGGATGAATACTCGTTTGCTGGTACAAAAAACTGGCAAAAGCTTAAACGGCGACGTGTCATCGTGGCGTATCATACTATCACTTATCTTATTATCTATGACAAGTTGCAGACATGTGAGATTAACACGAGCGAGAAATGAAGAATGGCAGTGATATGTTCGCGACACCTTATTATTAATGTAACATTCTCTAAGCTTCATTTACATTGCGTTACTGTGTCAATTATTACGCCTTCGTTGAGTTTTGTCTTTTTAATTACGTAGGTAGACTTGGCAAAAAGTATATGAGAATATGTTCTCATATACATATACAAGGTATTTAAATTATATGTAGTGCTAATGTCGACTTTATCGCCTGAATTTTATTAAGTGATCTTCATACGCTATATTGTTTCTTCATGCAATGTTTCATAGGTAATTGTTTTTTTCTGAGATTTTAAAATTCGTCATTTTATTTATTTTACACATGAATTTAATTTCTACGTTATTTTTCTGGATTATTTAGAACGTAATATGCGTCAAACTTTACGGACACTAATTTCTAAGTTTTATTTCGTGAAGGCATTTGGCAAATATTCTTACCATTCTTCAAACATTTGAGCGATCAAACATTGGTATAACGTTTTAAGAAAAAAAACAATTGTCTGCCAATTATCCATAAATAACGTTTTGCTATCTGTGCTGTATCCATATTTCTTATCTGTGCAATATTTTATGCTGAGTTTGAAATAATACAACCTCGGGCTATGTGCTAAGATTGCCTGTCAAGTTGGCACCACTGTTTCTAGATCACAGAGCCTTAATAGGACCCTTGGAGCCCGAGGCCTCTGTTAGTTTCTTGTCAATACAAACTTTAAGAACCTTTATAGAGTAGATGATTTTTAGCATTGGAGCCTTATGCATTTTATATATGTTGTGTATAGGTCCCATAAAAGAAAAACAAAAATTTGAAAACGAATCATATTTTGGACAAATAGTCTATTAGGATTTTTAGATTATTAGCCTAGCCGGGATTTAAGTGGTAAACAGTATGTATGATATAATATACCGCATTTACCTCGTACAGGTAATAATATGGAAGAATAATATGTTATAGCATTGTCGCCCATGAACATCTGCAATTTACTTCTGAGAAGACGGACCTACCTGAGCTCGGATGAGTTCCTACCCCCGTGAACTAGGTTAGAACGTCTCCGATAAGTAGGTATGCCACTCTCATCATATCATTTAACCCGGAATGCAACAACGCTTAACACTGCTGTTATAAGGCACTCTGGTAGAGTCTTCGACATCTACAGTTTAATTATTATGATATATGTATTTTCGTAATATTTTTTCCTTGGGTAGATCGACTCTTTGGAAATCAATGTGATTAGACCTTTATAAAGGTTAAGATAGTTATCGGCAGAGGCTCGTGCTAAGCTATTAGTTCCTATGTTAAGTGGGTATTGTTTTAATGAATTTTACTCAAGGATTAGTAGAAAAAAATATAAATTGTTTATTAAAGGTATGGCCATTTTACTTTATGGTAGCTGTAGAATAGTAATAGATCTTATCATCAACCATAAGCCATATTTAATCTGATTTCAAACTATAAATCATAGAGAATTTGATGATTTAGTAACTATAACCAGTAACTATCGTGGATGAATGATTCGATTTTATCGCTGTCGAAAGTACAGTTATAACTTTCCTGGATATAACAATTACTGGTCAAGGAACGTTTTTTACACATTCTAAGAACAGGCACAACTAATTGGTATGCTAATGTAATACATATACGTAGAAGATGCTTTGAAATACTAGTAGAAAGGACGGTCGGCAAAAAAACTTTTATTTCGTTGAAGTTTGTTTGTATAAAATAGTATTAAGGGAGGATATATTACATTCTCGTCAACCCATTATTGTCCAACTGCTGGGCACGGGTCTTCTCTCAGAACGAGAGAATTTAGGCCATAGTCCACCGCGCTGGCCAAGTGCGAATTTGTGGACCTCACACACCTCCGAGAACTTTTTTTAAAAGAACTCTCGGGTGTGTAGGTTTCCTCACGATGTTTTCCTTCACCGAAAAGCAGTGATAATTAATTTTAATACGCACATCATTTTAGAAAAATCTGTGGTGCATGCTTGGGTTTGAACCTCGGACCTCCCGATCGAGAGGGCAAGTTTCAACCGTACATTATTTATTTGTTATTATTTAACAAACGAGCTTTAATTTGAAGAAAAACAGATTTAGGAGCTTTAGTATCTACATCTTCAGTGCTGCGAAAGTTCTTCTTTATGTTTGTCTTTTTACAAGCTTTCATTTATCTTGGCTTGATAGTGAATTATTTACCCCTGCAAGGTGGTTATGACCTGAAAAAGATGGCGGGTAACTGCTGGATTTAGATGGCCCAGGACCGAATAGAGTAGCGCTGGATTTAAGGGAAGCCTATGTCCAGCAGTGGACTTTCGAGGCCTAATGGATGGATAGATGGTAGTTAATATGTCCCACACATATGTGTCAACTGTTGCCACTAAATTTTAAATCAATTAACCCATAATTGATTGAAGTGGATTTTTATTTTAGTATACGTTTTTCTTTAACGTCTAAATAAGCTGCTGATATATTTATATTTCTATCAAGTCGATATGTATACTTCTGTACACCCCTACCCTCTCTTGCATCTTAAATGTTTCCTCTAGCCACAAAGATTGTCTGGAAGAGATCGCTACCTAAGTGATAAGACCGCCTTTTGTACCTAACATTTTGTATCTTTTGTTTTTGTTACATATATATTGGTGTACAATAAAGAAATTTTGTATTGTATTGTATGTTTGGTTTAGATGGCAATGCTTGAATAATTCTGTCTTCATTTTGAATCCAATATGGCGGGATTCTAAAACGGCAGACGAATGAAACGGATTTCTGGTAAAATGGCATTATAAGCTATTTTTTTAAACTATTAAATATAAGTTTTTTTGTTGACATGTCATCGTATTTATTAAAAACGTAGACAATCGTATGTTCGATTGATCAGACTGGTAATTTTATTTTATATTTAGTTAATATTTTTTTTATTATGTCACTTAATTCCTAAAAAATATTTTCAATCATGACACATGATTTGAGTATTGTTCGTTCAGACTAATGAGTGGTCATGGTAAATTCACTCATATCGAGTACAAAACCACGAATACTTAGGTATCTTCCTTTCCTAGAATATTTTAACAAAAGAAATTCTGTGTGAATGTTCTGAATGTGTCATGTGTTTTTGTCGAAAGGAATATTTTGAATCAAAAATATGTCACCAAATAAGTAATTTATGATTAATATTCCGACCAATCGGTTACCAATGTCGAGGAACTATCTAAGGAAGGAAAAAGGAAAGTAGCAAGCATACTTGCTTGCTACTTCCATGTGCATTTAGTACGTAGTATACGAACTTATTTGCCATTTAAGTTATTATTTAATAAAAAAAATATGACAGATTTTTTTTTGTTTCATATAAAGATGCGCTAATTTAAAATGTAAAAATTACTAATCGCTCGATGGGAAAAATTGACCTAAAGCAAAATTTCAATTTTGTGGAAATAACAAAACTGTGTTTCGTTTTGGGAAATTTGGATTTAAGTTCTTTTTACCGGGTAATTATGAGCTACTTTTCTTGGTATTTATCTTAACATCCATATTCGTTACAGTTCACTAAAATATAATTTACTAATGACGAATATCAATTACTTGACGACTATTACTGGCGGTTACTATACCGGTCTGACGCGCAATGGGTTCCGGGTTCGATTCCCGGCCAGACAGGTATCTGAATGATGAGTTTAGATTCATGTTTTGGGTCTGAGTGTTTGTGAATTCGTCTTGTGTGTGTCCATGGTACCCACGACACAGGAGAAAATCCTACTGTGGGGCTATAGAAAGCTTGTTTTTTTTGTATAGTGTAGAACGCATTTTTTTATGAAACACAACCTAACTTAATGTACTTTTTGGTTTGGTTTCCATTGACATATACCTACGAGTATAATCAACACCGAATAGAAGATATATAGCGGGATGTCACATCACCATATATATTTATATGGTATAAAGGGTTATCATATAAAGTTACGTACTACGTTAGTTACTATTAAAATCTATATTATAGATTGATTACCTGGAGCTCTTTTTCCAGTTATAATATAGCTTAAATCCTTCCCGATAAAGTAGTCTATCATATTCATGAAGATTTATTCAAATCCAAGTCCTAATAGACATTACTGTGTTCAAACAAGCTCTGCCGCTCATAATATTAATGTAGATTAAAGCTCCTTATCATTATGTGAAAGTCTTAATATAAGTGAGGACATTATCGCGATTAATACATGTATTACATATACATTGAAAGAAAGATAAAAAACTGGTTTTTGTCTTAGTATCTAGAAAGTAAATATATGAGCTTAGAAAGCGATTATTGACACAAACAAATATTTTACATGTAAGTATATTCAGTAATATCCCGAACTTAAGCAATAGGTGAAACCGAGTATTCATGTAATTTAAAACGAATTCATGTAGGTCAGGGTATAATTTTGAATATAAACATCCATTCAAATTATTTTTGATTAGAGCCGGAAAATCAAAAAGTAGTAATTTCGACAAAAGATATTTATTAAAACCTTAGATGACGCAAATAAAAAAATGCTTACCCAAGTTACTATGATATAGAAGGTTTCATAAAACCCAACCTAATTTAAAAAAGAATTTTTCTCCCGGATAATTTCCTTATAAAGTGTTTTTTCTGCAGTTTGTATTTTCCAAAATTTGTAAATTCATAACCGCGAACCCCAAATGAGTTCGCAAAAGCCGGGGTAACGTCAAAAGTAGAAGATCTTTTATATTTTATATTTTACCATTTTATCAAATATATTCCTAAAACGAGATCTCGTTTCGATGGAGATCGAGAACGAGATCGATCAGAGATCTATTGAAAGGTTTTTTTCTAACAATTGTAGAAAAAGTAAATTTGGCAAAAATCAGACTTATAACCTTTTTCATTACGGGTACTGATGTATTCTATTGACAGTACTTGAACGAAGCGTATCCTGGCGTACCGTTCGGTAAATACCACGTGAACTTACGACCCGTTGTCTTACACAGCTTCACACCATTTCCTGCTCCTACCTCATATAAGTCACACTGCTGGACGTGAAGGGTGTGCTGCCGGCACACTTTCACATGAGGCGACCATCATAGACCTCGGGAGTAGCAACGCATCTGTGACTGACTTCAGATGCAATGTTCTGTATGAAGATGATTACAGACGTCCATGGGCGGCTGCACTTACCATCAGTTGGACTGCATGCTAGTTTGCTATCTTAAGTCAGATAAAAAAAAAGTTTGCAGATTTTTTTTTTTATTTATGTCCGTAAATGACTCAAATCTGTTGTCCTTTAACATTATTTCGATAGTGTCGCTCAATGTGTCTAAAAAGAACTTGGTCTATTTGGTCTATTCTAGACGTCCGTGGGCGGCAGTGACCACTTACCCGCATGCTAGTTTGCTACTTCAGTCAGATAACAAAAAAATGATATCACCTGGACTAGGAGACTCATTTTGACGCGGTCGGGTAGAAATGTCGATCATCTGACAGGTGACGTCTGTGAAGAGTTTGTTCCTAATCTTCAATTTTTTTTATAATGTGTACCTCTTTTCTGTGAGTAATAAGAATGGTAAATGTTTCAATTATGAGTAAAATAATATGAAATTAAACATTACCACACTGACGATTACACTAATTTGAATAAAATAATTTAAAAACTTTCTAAGCTTTCTAGTCTATTAATCTGTTTAAATCGTCAAGTCTATCTATGTGCGTTCTTGTTGTAGTTGCTTAAAGGTTTGTCTTCGGCAATAACAAATAATATAGTACTGCGTAACATATTTATATATTTATGATAAAAATAATTGCTGAAATTGTTGTAAAAAAATGTGTAGTTTTTGAAGCTTTAAGATTTTTTTTTTCTCACCAAAATAAAAACATAAGAACTGCAGTCAGCCATGTTAACTAAAACGCTAATAAGACCGAATGACGTCATAGTTCCCTACGCATTACCGTGTCGCTTGAACTTTTCTATGAAATATTGTGCCGAGACGTCAGAAGTGGTTTGACTTTCCTATGCAATATTGAGCCGTGACGTCAGAAGCGGTTGGACTTTCCTATGCAATATTGAGGCGTGACGTCAGAAGCGGTTGGACTTTTCTATGCAATATTGAGACGTGTCGTCAGAAGCGGACGCCATGACACCTGCTAGCATTATTCGCGCTTAATTCGAAATATTTACAAAAAATACTTTTATTTGCTCTGTAACTTAAGATTTGGAAACCGTTGACGTCTACATTATACGAGTAGAAGGGGATTTCAAGTCACTTTGACCTAATATAATATTAGGTCAAAGTTGACCTAATATAATATTAGGTCAAAGTTAAGTATAATGTAACAATTACAATGTTTATCCTGTTATAATAAATTAGTTCGACGGCTTTTTGTCGGTCAAGTTTACGAGAGGGAAAACAAAGGGTATTTACTATTTACATGAAAATATAAGTACGAACGAAATGATTAGTCTCATGCATCGTCATGGTAATTTACTTTATGTTGTTATTATATTGGAACACAATATCTTATTTAAAATTGGTATTATTCAACTAAATTTTAACGGAAATATGATTATGATAAACTAGGTTACTCCCGCGGCTTCCTCCGCTTCGGTCACGTCTACTACGGTAATAAGTTTCCTATGTCTTATTGCAAGTCATAAACCATGTGTGTGCCAAATTTCACCGAAATCCGATTGATAGTTCTTACGTGAAGGAGTCACATAAACACATACATCCTTACAAACTTTCCAAAAAGGTAGAGCCAGTGTAGTTCAAGCATTAAAGTACCACCTATTTCTAGCGTGAAGCTTTTCTGGCGTTTCGATGGAAGGGTATGGTTGCCGGCACACTTTTTCTTGAGGCGAACACCATAGTCCTCGGGAGTAGCAACGCATCTGTGATTGACTTCAGATGGAACCCATGTTCTGTATGCAGTTGATTACAGATGTCCATGGGCGGCAGTGACCACTTACCACCAGGTGAACTGCATGCTCGTTAGATACTTCAGTCAGATAAAAAAAACACACTTATGTACATCTTCAAACTTTTTCATCGATGATGTTAGTACGATATGACCATACAATTCAATCTTATAGTTTATCATACATTTATTCCACGAATGTTGAGTTCTATACGACTATAACATAAACAATAAGCCATAAAGTATCCATTTTTTCGGATTTATAGCTGATCTGATTAGTGGGAGCGTATAAAAAGTGGGTATCGTTGCCCACAAAGCCGGACCACCGGAGTGGTTGAGATTAGTGCCTTTTGTTCAGAAAAAATGTCGTTTTAATAACAAACTCTATAGGTTTTTGTAGGTACTTAATTGTGTTATTATAAACTTTTTATTTTTGTTACAAGTAAATGGCCGCTTGATCAATAGGAAATTGGAGCCGAAGTATTTTTTGGGAATGTGATAATTTTACGATATTATTAGTACTGTGTTTATAGTCAAATATTATAAAAAACTGTTTGGTAGGCGTATAACGTTAGGAGTTTAAATTATGAGGTTAAGCCCTTGGTCCTTACAACTTTCGGTATGATAATCTTGGCATTGTTAGGCAGGATTCCGTTTACAGTGAATTAACCAAGTTAAGAGTAGGTTCATGAATTCAATAGGTTCAAATCATAAGAGTAGCAAAAGAATAGGCAGTTAACCTAATACTGATGGACGTAATAAGTAATTTTCTATAGAATATGCTGTCTATGTGAAACCTATATATAAAATATAATCCTAGAATAATTATCGTATATCAATTGTATAGAGTCATTTTATTACTTTTTCTACATATTTTTTTTGTAAATGTTTTACATGCCTATAATTGGCTCGAACACCAGTTATTGTATTTCTTAATGTTATTTGTAAAATGTTTGTACGTTATGCTGTTTGCATGTCAAATAAATAAAAATAAAAAAAATCTATAAGAGATGCGTTGCTAGTCTAGAGGACTAAGAAGGTCGCTTTATTTGACAGCGAGCCGGAATATGTATATTATGTTTTGAGATATACAATGGTCTGGCCATTGTAACACTTGTGATTCGATGTCACACAATTAATAACACATTTTAACATATGGACTATATATATTAAATATAAATTATATGAAAACCGAGGTCCTTTTAATCGGCAAATGTAAATGAAATATTTTGGATTACCACTATTGTGATTAGGTATCATTATTGTGTGACAGATTAGAATGATAGCCACTGTATAGTAAAACTAAAAGAAATACATACACTACCAAAATAGAACAGAAGCGAAACTTCCAGGATCCATCCAATTAATGACATCTTAATTTTTTTTAGGATAATTTTGTTTTTGGATTTCGAGAACAACCTAGTTTTATATGTAGGACAAATAAAAAAAACGCGTAGCACTTGGGGACTACCGCGGAAAAGCTTATTGCATACCATTTTTATCAACATATGCTATTATAATTATTTATTTATTTATGCAGTATTTTTTCTTTGATATTAAATCAAGTTTTTTTCTTCTTTAATACTATATACTTTCTCACAAACAGCTGCTTACATATTCGTCCGATTTCCGAGCAGCTCGTCTCGATCCGTACGAGCTTCGTACTGTCGTACATACACGTCAAACGAACGCTCGGTTGCGCTACATTGTAGGCGAAGTTGGCGATGTTAGGCTTTTTTCGTTACGCTATTTCTTCATTCGTTCGCCGCGTTCAAAGACTGCGATAAAAGCTATGCAATAGCTGAAAAGGCAAATAAAATCCTGTTTGTCGTATAGGAACCCCCCTTTAATATTTATTTTATTTTATTTTTAGTATTTGTTGTTTAAGGGGCAACAAAAATATAACATTTGTAAAAACTTCAACTGTCTAGTAATCACGGTTCAGGAGATGCAGCCTGGTGACAGAGAGACGAACAGACACACAGCGGGGTTGCAGCAATAGGGTCTCGTTTTTACCCTTTGTCTACGGAACCCTAAAAAAACATAAACCGTTTGAACTGAGACAAACACAGGATGTGATGTGATCATAAAACGCGAGTTCTCGGTTCGATCCAAATAATGGAATTTGGTTTTGAGAATGCATTACATCACTAAATAGAGATGGTCTCTTATAAGTGGTAGAACAATGTTCGACCGGGGAGGTACCACCGCCACACCTGTTTCTAGCGTGAGTAGCTCTTGCTTTTTTGATGGAAGGGTGTGGTTGCCGGCACACTTTTATGGGCGACCACCTTAGTCCTCTGGAGTAGCAATGCATCAGTAATTCACTTCAGATAGAACCTATGTTCTATATTAATTTGCTTGCAGATCGCCTGTAGTGACCACTTACCATCAGGTGGACTGCATGCTCCTTTGCAACTTCAAACAATAAAAAAAAGAAAAAACACAAATCGTTCGAACTGAGACAAACACAGGATGTGATGTGATCAAAGCACCTTAACGCGAGTTCTCGGTTCGATCCAATTAACGGCATTGTGTTCCGTATCGGATTTGGTTTTGAGAATGCATTACATCACTATAGAATCGTCTCAATCCTCAATTTCGCAGGAAAACGGTGGATCGAATTACGTGGCCACATTCTTCGCATAAGCCTTTGTAAAAAGTTATCGTTCTGTGCCATGATAAACTTTTTTTTTGATATTTAGTTTGGCTTTGATTTTTTTGTTAGCATAATCTTATCTGGATTCTATGAATGTGTATCCGTTTTGGCTTTCGAAGTGTTCTTTCGTTTTTGAAAATTTATGTAATACAAATTCTTTTGTACATAATCTGTTTAGGAATGTGTTTAATACGTCATTAGTAAATTTTGTTAAACGGGAATATGAAACAAAGTGTAAGTTAATATTTCAAATATTTGTATATTATAATTTTGTTCGTTGTTCATTATTACTTACGTATCATTTTATTCTTAGATCCATCCATCCATCAGCCTTTTGATGTCCACTGCTGAACATAGGCCTCCCCTAAATGGCGCCACTCCAACCGGTCCTGTGCCCTCTGAATCCAACGGTTTCCCGCTGTCTTCTTCAGGTCATTGGTCCATCTGGTAGGGGGGCGACCTGTACTCTTTTTGCCTAAACGTGGTCGCCACTCGAGCACCTTTCTTCCCCATTGGTTATCGGTCCTACGAGCGATGTGGCCGGCCCATTGCCACTTATTGTTATTCTTAGATAGCTTAATAAAATAAGTTTTTATTTGTACGAATATGGATAGTTTCAAGGAAAAATGCTGGCGACATTGAATTGTTTATACTTTTGTTTGGGTCTTAAGGGCAAGGGTCAATGGCACGAGTAAACATTGTTTAAAAGTTTACCAAGTACAATGAGTAGTGAACTTCCGACCGCGTTAGTATTCATTAGCAATCATACATGTTTTCGGTTTCCTGTCTCTAGTTCGGACTCCTTAGTGGCGGTAGAAGCTACCAACTAGACTCCTAACACAGTTTTAAAAGTGTTAGTAATATTTGTATAAGTATTTGATTTCTATTATAGAAGCGTTGTTAAATTTATGTTTAGGCTTGAGCTGGTCCAGAGATAAGAAATGAAAATAGAAGTTCCTTCTTATACTTAATTAGATTTTAAATCGATAGAACAGAGGAATAGGTCGTAGAACCAGTGTAGTTCGACCTGGGAAGTACCACCGCCACACCTATTTCTAACGTCGATGGAAGGACGTGATTGCCGGCACACTTTTATATGAGGCGACCATCTTAGTCGGGAGTAGCAATATACCTGTGATTGACTTTAGGTAGAGCCCATCTTCTATTTAAAGTTGCCCACAGAAGTCCATGGGCGGCAGTGACCACTTACCATCAGGTGGACTGCATGCTCGTTTGCTATTTCAATCAGATAAAAAAAAACCCGGCATATCTGACTGGTGTAGTGACCTCTGCGTGGTACGTTAGTAGGTACCTACAAAATAGATAATTAACCGATACATTAACGAAAGTATGTTTTGTGTTAAGTGTCAACATTTTTACTTCATCTACGTTTCAAATTTAATGATCTGCATACAAACTTTCTGTGATTTTGTGATTCGAGTATAGTTGTAATATATTAACGTTGTTTTCCTGTTACGATTGTGGACTATTGGTGTTAGTTCCCTTGTCGAATATATTACGATTCCAGCGACATTTTGAGGTTTTATTTGGTTAGTAGGAAGTAGCCTACAAATTATCATTTTTTTCTGCTTGCTGCTGATTGAATCTTGTAACTGAATTTTGAACCATTTAACAATAATCGATCATCTAATATTTTGTATACACATCTAGTTTGGATGACAGTGTAGGTTTTGCTTGACCAATTATGATATAGTAGACGCTTCAAGATAGCGGAGCAATTATTTTTATGCAACTCCATCATACGAATGTAATTTCAAGGATTTTTTTTAGAAAAAAGCTATTTATGTTATTTATATGTATTTTATAGATAATAATACAGAACCCTTTGTGCGGGAGTTTGACTTGCACTTAGCCAGTCATATATAAGGCAACGTGGAATATCGGCTATCCTCAGAACATTACTAACTATAATATTTATTTATTTATTTCTGATATCGCTATAATTACTCGGATTTAAGGGTCCAAGCTTTTTATAACAATCTTTATAATTTACATACAACCGCTGTTATAAATGTAAGATTTAACTCAAAATGCATATCTACTCAAAAAACAACACCTACACTTTCTATTTCTTAATCTAACACACTCATTTCACTACACGTTATCAGTACGGTGACAAATTGAGAACATTAGTCAATAGTCTCTATTTAAACGCGTGGCTTTTAGTTTGTATGTTGTGGCAGAAGCAATATAGCGAGTAACCATTATACCTAATGTTAAGTGGTTACACATAGTGACAAATCCAAATACTAAATATGTAGGTCAAGATTAGGTTTGTCCCTGTAGTTCCAGGACCAGAATAGGGCTACGGTATCCTCTGTCGTAAGAGGCGACTAAAAGGGGCTTCCGGGAACGCGGCCGGTTAGAGTGGGAGGTCGAACCGTCCAGACAAGCGACCCCAGGTAGGACGATGGCATGTGTCGTCGCATGGCGTCGTTAACACCACGAGATATGGTGACCTCAAATGCTCACTGGGGAAGAGCCCGAAATGGGCATCGCGCTCGGAGGACTCTGGTTGTGTTCCGTTGGAGATCCTGGAGTTCCCTCGCAGCGCTGAGGACAGCTACCGGGGGGTTTTTAGTGAAGTAAAAATCCCATACAACCCGGCGTTACTCCCACGGCGTCGGGTACCTTTTAAAGGTTTCCACCTCGATAACAAAAAAAAAGGCCAAGACTAGTTCGGTACACCACTGAAAAAGTTTTCTTCCTCTCGGGACGTTGCTGATGTTAAAATCCGCGTAATTTTTTCTGCTCTGAGAAATGAGAAGGATGCTGCACAATAAATACCAGTAAATCGTAGTCTTAAAAAAAACCTCAGCACCAGCCTACTTCTAATAACCCGAACCGAGCGTATGGAGGAAAACCGCGGACTTTTAGTATAGTTTGACATGCATATGCATTCCTTACGCTGGCCGGGGTAGAAGGGAATCCATGAGAATTTCTCTGCGAAAAAAAATTGCTACTAAATTAAATACAAAAGTACACGTATAGTACCTGTATCTATATTTTAGTCAATAGATTTTTTTTTATTATTTTAGAGAGCATTATAACTAGGGCTAGTTCTGCTAATTATATAATTTTTGGCCTATCCAAAATCAGGACCGACATTCCTTACCAAAACGCTAATATCACAAAACTCCCTTGAACGCTTATCAATAGTTTTAAACATGTAGGTAACAAAAATGCAATTCGGGAAAGTGGTTGCTGATAACTTATCATGAGTAATTTCCGGTTTAGGACACCAGTAGTTCATTGTTCGGTACGAACAGTACGAACGTTTGAAGAACAAAGCTTTGAATATAACGTATACTCTTATCGAACTCTTTGATGTTAAACGTAGTTGTCTAATATAGGTCGATGTCCTGTTGTGATGTTTTTTTTATAACATTGAAGTAGCAAACGGACACGCAGTCCACCTGATGGTAAGTGGTCATTGCCGCCCATGGACATGTATTCAACTTCATACAGAACATGCGGTTCAATCAGAAGTCAATCAGAGATGTGTCGCTACTCCCGAGGAGTAAGATGGTCGCCTCATATAAAAGTCTGCTGGCAACCACAACTTTCCATCGAAACGCATAAACTGCTTCACGCTAGAAATAGGTGTAGCGGCGACACTTCCCCGGGAGAACTATACTGGTTCTACCACCTATTTGATGATTGTCTTGTATAGCAGTAGTGGAGCGTTTTTGGTTTCAAAAGTAAGGTAAGAGGAGGCTGGAAAACGACATGTCTACTCTTTCACACAGATTCATAAAACACTGTCACCTGTGGCAACGGTCGAAATGCGACCGTAATTTAATTTAAAACACTAAACTTCATATTATCCAAATTAGCACGAATGTTTCTTAATTAATAAATTATATTGATTTTATTGATTAAAATCACCCGTTAAAGGTAAAAGGAGGTTTTAATTAACTAAGCTGCATTTAAAAGCACTAGCGGGTATTTTGACAAAGACATATTTTTGAAGTTATGTATTTTCATAGTAAGACATTGAACATTTTATTTCTTTTATTATCGTTAATACATAGATAATTGATTCCTTACGTTTCGCGGCAGCAAATAAAGAAGCTGCCTGATCCCCCCCGACTCTTAGCCAGGTATATGGTATACCTTTGGTCCATATTACATTTCACAAATTAGACCAAGTACAGGTAATTTCTTTATTTAAAGGTCGTGACTAACTTTTATGGCGCTCTGCCTAGTTTCTCAAATTCCATGTTTTGCCTCAAAATAGTAACATAAAAGTGTTTATATATATTATATTTGTAGTGGTCTATTTACTAGCTTTCTTTAGATACCTACCCATATACTGCTTATAAAAAATCATCACTGCCCTTTTTCTATGATCTTAGGCGATATATAAAATAATATATTGTCAAAGTCAATCTGACAGCGGAGTCAAATCAAATAATATGTCATAATGTTAGAATCCGTCAAACCGTTTGGGCAGTAGGGCGTGGCAATGAAATCGACAATTATACATTTATTTACGCTCGAAAAATAGTACCAACCTTCTAACGCAGTTGGGTAAGTCGTCGTCAACCCATAATGGCACTGTAGGCCGTGCCCTGCAGGCAGGCCCTGCTGGGCAGGGGACTTCTCTCGGAATGAGAGTTTTAGGCCATAGTCCACCGCGCTAGCCAAGTGGGAATTGGTGGACAGTTGGGTAAGTACCTACAGCATATTATGTTTATTTCTTACCATTACTCAGAAATATGTAATGGGTTTGAGTGTATTTGTGAACGTATAGGGAAAATGCAACAGCGCCGACGGTCATGACCCTATGCAAGTGGGTTAAAGATATAATATAATTTGCGTTCCTCGAAATATTTGTTTAATTTGTCGCGGTTTGTTTGTTAATCAATTAATGTAATATTTATTAACCATTTTCCGTATTGCACGTTAATCTTTTGTTTCTTCGCAAACAATTTGCTTATTACCTTTAAATATATGTTTACATGTGTAAATCTGTTATAAGCCAGTGTTTAAAAAACCTGGACTCTCAGTCAGGTGTATAAGGTCTCGAATCCCAGCTATACTATGATTCTTCTTTAAAGTTTAATGCATAGTTGGGTTTAGGGTGCAACCTATTATTGTCCCACTGCTGGGCACCGGTCTTCCCTCAGAATGAGAGAGTTTTAGGCCATAGTTCACCGCGCTGGCCAAGTGCGAGTTGCATAGTTGACATTATTACAATTGTTTAAACAGTGTTGTAAAATATTGTAAGGAAATCTACATGCCAGAGGGTTCTAAGCTTTTAAGCGTGTGTGAATTCTAACAGACTGCAGAAGGATAGCACAATAAGCTTTTTTAAGACGAAGTAGACTTATGCCAAGCTGTGATACAGTGATCGGTAGATAACAAATTACCTTTTCTTGATCGTTTACTGCACTGACTTTTGAGAATAAATCGTTGATGTCTTTAAATCTATTCGTCTTCCCAAAAAAAGATGTTCGCTGAGGACGGCCACCGGGGGGGTTTTAGTAAGGTAAAAATCCCACATAACCCGGCGATGCTCACGGCGTTGGGTACGTTTTCCTCCTCGAAAAAAAAGGAATCTATTAGGAAGGATATTAACTATATTGAAAATAAGTTCTACTAAGTATTTATTAAATTAAAACCGACGTAGTACGGGTCGGTCTCGCGCACAAATGGTTCTGTACCATTATCTTTAAAAAAACATCAAATAAGTCGCGTTTGTATAAAAGCCCCCTTCAAATATTTTTTTATTCCGTTTTTACTATTTGTTGTTATAACGGCAACAAACCATCATCTGTGAAAATTTCAACTGTCTGGCTATCACGGTCCATTACATACAGCTAGGGAACATACAGACAGGCGGACAGCGGAGTCTTTGTAATAGGGTTTAATTATTATCTTTTGGGCACGGAACCCTAAAAAATATTACCCTTTTAAGATACATCCGATATACAGCAGATAACAATTGCATAAGCAACGTTATGTTAAACTTTAGGATCCGAATACGATGGTTATCATTTCCAAATGCCAGAGATTGTCACGCTAATAGTTTATAACGCATTGTTCAGTAACTAAAAGTCAAGAACAGTATTGAGAATATTCAAATGAGACCTAAATATTAGCCTTGACAGTACTATCAGGGATACGTCATAGGAGGCAAATACCGAGACCTAGTGACTCAAAATTAAATGGAAAAAGCTCTGCGCCCGATTGTTGGAAATTTTCCATTATAGGTAAAGTTAACGGATGTCGTATTGGTTTCTAATACTGAGATAGACAAATATGTGTACTCATTCGAAATTAACAGAATATTAAATAATTAATTTTAAGATCTCATGGATGTAATAAAATATGTTAAAAACGATGTATTACGATGTATTTTGTATGTAACAAATTAAGTATAAAAAGCTGCCTCCAAATTTTTGTAAAACAAGGATAAGTTTCTTGAATGCAACCAACATTACTTCGTTTATCAGCTAAAAAACAGACAAACAATAGGTACACTACGTTCTTTTCTGGTTAATGGGTTGTACTTATCAGGAAAATCGCTATTAATTTTGAAAAAAATGTGTTGTTAATACTTACTGAATTTGCGTTTTTACGATTTTAGTTCTCGTCTTTAAAAAAGTATGATAGAACATTATTTTATACACCTATTTATTTAATTACCGGGGAATATTTACTGTCAGTTTTTTAAACTTATCATATTTTTAAACATATTAGCCATATTTTTAAACTACTATTCGTTTGGAAGACAATGTGAAGTGAACGATTGTGACGTGTTGCAACTTAATCAGCGGCCATGAAACATTCTTTTTAAGCGATTTTCGGTTAGCGCCGCGAGTCTAGCGTTGAGGCTAAAAACATCATCATAGTACGTATGATCCACCCCAGATAAGAGATCAGAGGCCTAATTGACTTAACCTCAACAGTAGATGTACCTATTGCCAGGGCCAGCTTAGACTATTCTGGGGCCCTTGGGCACACAAGAATTATGGGCCCTTTTGGAATGTAAAGAAGGTATGATGTACTTTCTTTACATTCCAAAAGGGCTCTAATGACTTTCATGCAATGAGAAAAGTGTAATGCGCCCGACTATTAAATGTAAAATTGTCGGGCCTTCGGGGCCCTCTGAGGATGTCCTTCTTGGACTTCCGGAGTCGAACCACAAAGAGTTCTAGCACCTTTAAATTATGGCAAATTCTGTGGAAATTTGCTTAACACTTATCTTGCACTGCTTAACGCATGTTTCATAGCCATCAGATTAGTATATAAGCCACGCATCTGTGATCAACCTCAGCTTAACTCATCCTATTTGGGCTCGATTACTGACACCCACGCGTTCGCTTGCAGCTTCCATTACATAAAAAGCAACATTTTATTGTATAATATAATTGATACGGTAACGTTGGGTAAATCATTGTTGCACAGTTGCGCCACAGATTCGTTGCGGTAGGGTAAACGACCCAATATCGGAAACTCTGACTCATAGCGCTGTAGTGACCACCGACCGTTATCGTTGTACAAAATGTCAAAAACTAGATATTACAACTGATTAGATAGGTCTTGACGTTTTTGCGACCAGTCTGGTTTCGTCTTAATGACGTAAATGCTTTGCGTTATGACATCTTTTGGTTAGTTTGACGTCAATTGGACTTTCCTTTAACTGATGTGAATAAGGCCGGTTTGCAAACATCCTTTTCGTAAAATTTCGTCGATATGTAAACAATTTTAGAGATTGATAACGTTTAACGATAATTTAACTATGTTAAAGTATATGGTACCTATTTCCTTGGTGAACCGATATGGGGTTTTAACATATTATAATGACATGTTATAATGATGTTATTGACTTAAATAACAAATAATAATTAATGGATATAATTTTTTTCTGCGGCAAAACTTCCGTTTGCGGAGTATCCGGGCTAGTAATTACTATTATCAATACACTGAATTCCTATTATATTTTAATAATGCCCTATTTAATGCAACAAGTTTTCCATTTTTTTAATTCATGAATATTGTATGTTATTGTTACTTTTGTATATGTTTAGAGTAATATAGACTATCTGTTCTATTCTTTTCTATAACTTTTTGAAGTAAAACTTCTTTATCGGGGTTGGAAAAAAATTAGTGTAACATTTTCTCGTTACGCGCCATCTTTTTCTGTTACGCGCCATCTTTTTTTTTCGTTACGCGCCATCTTTTTCTGTTACGCGCCATCTTTTTTTTCCGTTACGCGACATCTTTTTTTTAACAGAGCATTATTTTTCATAGAAAAGCTATCAAATTTACTACATATACATGGCAGCGATAGATGCATTAAAAATTAAAAAAAAAACACATTCCTCATAGCTCCTCCTCCACGTCATAGCAGACCAAACTTTGGGAATCAATGTTTTTGTAGGAAATAGCAATTAGTCACTGTTTGTGATCATGGTAGATAGCAGGCGATCGTCATGCGTATAATGATAGCGTATAGAACCATTTTATGTGAACTGGTTTACATGTAACTTACACCTATGAGATGGTGTACTTATTGTGGCTAGATAGACCACTTTGTTAGTAAGCTTATAAGGTTCATATTTATAAATACTATTCACCCGTCGCAACGGTCGAAATTCGACCGTAATTTAAATTAAAAAATTTAAACTGCATTTTGTCCAAATATTTCTCACGCACGAATATATTTCTAAAATTCAAATAAATTGTAATAATTTTCAAGTTATTTTTAACGCACCCGTTTAAGTTAAAAAGAGGTTTAATTAGTGGATTTGACAAAGACATCTGACATTTTGACGTTATGTGTTTTTATAGTAAGAAATTGAATGTCCTATTTCGTTTATTGTGTATGTGTTTGTGTCAAATGCGAGGTAGTGTGATGTGTGATGTGTATTTAGCTGATTTTACGTACTACTCGACCAAAACAATTAGGCGCACGACAGTTGAAACGTCATTAGAACTAGGGATTTCCCATCCCGATACGAAAAATATTCTATTACCAAATACCAAAAGTATGTAGGTATACCATTATTAAAACCTACACCATAGTGGTGTATTTTCAATAGTCGTGTATTTATTAAAGCACTTTCATGTGTTTAATATATTCGCAGACATGGAATATTTTCTTTCTTTTTTTTATGTGTGTAAGAGACTGATGCCTGTTGCAGAACACATTCGATTTTCGACTTGGGAGACAGGAATACTGAGCCCAATACTCTTCTCTTGTTAAAAAAAAAGCATATTTTGAATGTAAGAGTCCTTTCTCCTCCAGGAATAGTCTTTTTCCTACCTATTTTGAGTTTTATTGACGAATAATCAACTAATTTAATAATAACTTTAAGAATTCAACAATCACTCATTAAACTAACATTATAACGAAATAACATTAAACACGTGGTGGCTAACGTAAACACCTAGACGATACACGACTGCACGTCACTAGGGGATGCGCGGGGTAAGAAGCGAGATGCGGGGTATTGAACCACTTTTGTTTTATGCGCCTAATTGTTGTGGTTGAGTAATATGTTTTATGCATTATTTGAAAAAAATATTAGCATTGCGTAATCCTTCTCTACATCAACTACAACCATGCGTAATTTTTTTCCCCTCCGCCTGCGGCAAGAATCCTAAAAACGAATCAAAATTTTTGCTTCACGTATTATATATTATTATTATTATATATATATTTAACTACGCGATAAGTTTACAGCATGAATTTATACATAGTTGATAGTTTCTGAGCGTCTCATATTAAAAAACATAAATAAAAAAATTAATTATTAATTTGAAAAAAAACTATTAAATAGTCAATTTTGCAATAAAATGGCTATTAAAATATAAATTTGTACGTAAGAAAAATATATTTGCAAACTCAAACAACTTGTCTTCAATCATTTACAAAATGTCAGTAATTTGTATAGAACTTTAAAGTAGCATTGGTAAAAAATAATAAAATGTTAACTTCCACTTTATGTATGAAATAATTGCCTTTTTTAATAAAAAAGATAAAGTCAATGTTACGGAGGATATTGTAATTCCTCTATAATTAAATATTTCCAAACAAAAAATATATTAATCTCATATAAATTTAACAATATTAAATTAAGAGAAGGTTTTGAAATTTCTCTATAATTAACTATTTCCAAACAAAAAATATGTTAATATCAGATAATTTTTATAATTACAACGGCACCTCCATTACAAACTGTTTTTCTTAAAAAAAAAAAACCTGTCACCGTGCACTATGCGCCAAGCAGAAAAATAGAATTTGAACTCGCTTTTAAATTCAAATACATTTAAAACATCGATCCAACGACATTGTCATAAAAAACTTTTATTGAGTGCAATTTATCAGTTCGCCACAGTGTTTTGTTGTGTCTGCGGTCGTGAGGCCGTTGACCCGGTGGTCACTGCAACCATCATGTAATTATGCATACCTGCTAGTAAACACGCATAGTTTACACTTGGCTATGTTAATCGCTTCTCGTAAAATCTCATGTTATGTCATTACTTGTAATGTAAGCGCATCGCTGATATCCTTATTAGACGTTAGAGTCGGTTGTCTGTCAATACGTCGATTAAAAGATATGAAACTTCTTTATTTTTATAAGTCTACTTATATTTTTAGGTGTGTAATATTTTTACTTATACTGACCGTATCGGACACTGTCTCATCTGAAGAAATCTGGCAAAAGCACAGCGATATTGTAAATATAATGTTGTTTCTTAAAAATAAGGGCTATGAATAAATTAATAATATGAAAAAGTTGCGATCTTAACTTCATATTTTTATTGTCACACTGTTAACACATAAAATAGGACAACTGTCGAGGTATAACGAAATCCTAGAAACGAAAAATGAATTTCGATAACACTTCCCGTTAAACAATACCAATTGAGGTCCACCTGAATTGGTAACATTACCAATTCAGGTCCACCTGAATTGGTAATGTTTAACGAATTGGTAATTCTTCTTCTACTTCTTACTCTCCAGAGTAACAAGTAGAAGAAGAATTGTTTTTAGAATCCGGTGTACCTATCACTACATACTTAATATAAAACAAAGTAGCTTTCTGCTGTCTGTCCCTATGTATGCTAAGACCTTTAAAACTACACTACGGATTTTAATGCAGTTTTTTTAATAGATAAAGTGATTCAAGAGTAAGGTTTTTATGTATAATACATGCATTATATAGTGGAGGAACACTAATAATTTTAGATTTTTGACTTTTAGGCGAAACGAAGTTCGCTGGGTCAACTAGTAATGATATGTTTGAATCTATGTAATAATAGTTTTCAACATAATATTCAGTTACCTAATTATTATGTCGTCGTTTATCAAAATTTCGATTTTACAACCGAAATCTAAATTGCATAAAATTGCACGTTGTTCCATCATTGCGTCTCAAGACGAGTTTCAGATGACTGAACTCCTGAGCAAAATCTAGATAGAATAACAACCGTTAGATACTAACTGCCGTGGCCGTGTAATCGTAATGGGATTTATAAAGCGAATGACATAATAATGTGGCAGCGAGTCGCAATTTGTCGTAATGCCGACCGTCACTTGCCGGTTTGGATTGCTACTCTTGCAGCAAGCCTGTTTCTGCTAGTTGCCACAGTGTTAGGATGTTATCTGACTTATCTAACTAGATATGAGAGCTGGGAATCATCTTGAAGCTAACTTCTGTAGGCGCGTTAAAGGAATTTTGGTAAGGAAAACTTATATGTGCGTTGAACGATTTTTGGTAGTTTTTCTGTTAAATCTTGAAATTTTAACAAATATGGAACATGCAGACACACATTTCACAGACTGGAATTCACCTCTTACGTCTTTCTGAAAATATCTCTTTGTTCTAAAGAAGAATTATAGAGCATTTCATATGCTTTTCATCTAACTACTCCTATCTTAGGGTCAAGAAATTTCATTTTTATCTAGTTGACTCGGCGAACTTCGTCCCGCCTTAAGGTCAAAAATCTAAAATTATGCATTTATTATACATAAAGTCCTTTCTGTTGATCTCTACTCTGATCTCTGATCTGATACTCTATCTATTAAAAAACTGCATTAAAATCGTAGCGTAGTTTTAAAGATTTAAGCTTACATAGGGACAGACAGCGGGAAGCAACTTTGTTTTATACTATGTAGTGATAAGGCGCCCTTTGCACTAGGTATTTTTTATTTGTAATTAGTATAATGAATTTGTTCAAAATCGCCTTATATGAGATTTCTTAAAATAAGGCTTCTCAGCCAGTGCCCATCACGTTTAGCTATTCTAGGATCTAATAATATTTATTGCACTTTTTTCTCTTTCTTATCGCCTAGTAGCAAGCAGCCATCACTTCCCTTCACCAGCTTCATTTTATTTCACTTGGCAACTTATGTCTACCGATGGCTGCCGTCTCATTGGAGATGCTTATCGGATCAAGCAATGATGAATGAATGATAACTTTTAATAACATTTTTTGAGAATAGTCAATTAATTATAGCTTATATTATTGGTGACAAGAATACATTACTATCAAACTAGTATGGCGACATTTTGGACCACACCGGACAAAATCCAAGTCCTGCATTGGATCAAAAAATCGTTGTAACGATGGTATAGTACAAATTGATAAGATTATAATAAGCCTAAAAGATCTAAGAAACTATGCAAAGTAAGATACACATATTTGACATTCCTATTTTACATAATATTTAACAATATTATCTCGTTATCATTTTTAACTATCTACAACATGGATAACGCCATTTCGAAGTACCTAAACCGGAATTATCTACCACGCATCCGAATACTAGACGCCAGTAATTGAATCGAGTTCTATTATTGTAATATACACTATCTTTTTTTAATGAAAATAATAAGTCTGAAGGTATTTATTGTACTGATATGAAATACAGTGGGGATTGACAACATCTATGTTTTCTTTGTTTTATCTTATAGAAGTAGCAAACGAGCATATGGACTGCATATCTGATGATAAGTGATCACCGCCGCCCATGGACATCTGTAAGTAACTTCATGTAGAACATGAGTTCTAACTGAAGTCTATCACAGATGCGTGGCTACTCCCAAGGACTATGATGGTCGCCTCATATAAAAGTGTGCCCTCATTTTACTACATGAAGAACTCGAAAGGTTTATTTGTCTCTTTATTTTACTTTTTACTTTATTACTACTAACCGTATTTGTTATACATTATATTATGTATTTGATTAATAATGATTTATACCAACTTAAAAACTTTACATTGCAATGCGACGATTGCAAACACAGATTTTTTATCAGATGTAGTACGGTCATTAATTCACTACTTGTAATATTTTACTATTATGGTGTCATGTTAAAAAATTAACTAATAACATCAGTCATCATAATACATTTGCAAAATCTTTTGAATCTTTTATCATTCTGATATATTTACTGATAATTTTTAAGCTTGTAAGCACAAATTTGCATATTAGCGAGTGGTAATGTACAAGAAACATAATTTTATTTTATCTGTTATGTGACAGATGGATAAAATATTTGTAAAACGGTAAATGATATGCGCTTTACCTTACTAAATTAATGTTTCCTTTTCTGACTACAAATTTGAGTCATATGAAAGCACAAATCTATTTTGATTAATCTCCACTTTAAAGACAGTGTTAATGTTGGTTAGTACTGAAATATTAGAGTTATTTTTATTGATAGCATTTCTATAACTGTTCGTTGCGTACTGTAAGTCTATTAATACGTCACCAGTGCAATACCAAATCTTAACTTCAGTACTGTGGTAGTGCAAGTATGGTGCGACAGGGGAAGAACTACTGCCACACCTATGCTTAGCTTAAAGTAATTTTTGCCTTTCGGTGGAAGTGTGTGGTCGTTTACTTGCTTTTATATGGGGTGACCATCTTAGTACACGGAACGCATCTATAATTGTCTTCGGATAGAATTTCTGTTCTATATGAAGTTGCTTACATATGTATATATGTCTATGGCTGCATGTTCGTTTGCTATTTCTAAATTGTATCAAACAAAAAACTTACGGCATTATAGATGAATGTCATGGATATCAAAATGCATGGATATCAAAATAAATGCATCTATCAACTGTACACTGATTGTTACCGGTCAATGGTGGGAATAAAAAAGACAATGAAACATAAACAAAATTACTGGACTATTGTTCCGTAGAAAGAGCTATAAATTCGGAAGTCAGAACAGCGCTGAATGGATCGCAGGCTATAATTTTTTATAGCTTGATTTGTATTGACCAACACAAGGCTTCTGATTGATATGCCTGGAATAAAGGCAATGAAAATGAGATAGTATGTTGATTGGCTTCTATCTATTGATAATAAATATCGATCCGCGTGGTCCATCTGTCTTTTACCCCTTTAGACAAAGAAATAAGATCTTTGCGTACGTAGAGGGTTTCGAGTTCAAAGCCATGCAGCCCTCCTGATAGTAAATGGCCCATAAAAACGAAGAAATATCTACATGCTAGAAGTCGGTGTGGCGTGAAATGGTCCAACCAGGGAGTCGGATCATTACTCGTTCTACCCTTTTTTATACTTAAACCTAACGATAAGGCAGACGGGCTACCTGATGGAAAGTAGTCACCATCGCCTATGAACAATTGCAACACCAGAGGAGTCGCCAATGCATCGCCGGCTTTAAATAAGAGCTCTTTTCGCACCTTTCACATACTTCTATATGTCAGCCTCCTCCAATGTTACGACGTTTGATTTTGAGCACTAGCTCTCGTGAAAGGAAACGTCTATAGTCGTCTTGTTGATTTCAGAAATTTCTAATATAATTTATACAATCTAAGTATTTCATTTACTTAGACAAACTCTATTTTTCGGTTAGTGGAGATAGTTCAATATATTGTAACTTTTACTTGCAACGTACGTGGACAGGGTAAAGGCCTATTATGGCACTCTCATATAGAATGGAGACCTGTACCAGAGTAAAATAAGAATATCTACTATGCCTGTACCCAGTGACTGAGACACTAACGGGGTAACTAGTGACGGTTACAGTTAAACAATATTGTTGAGATTCCCTCCAACACGCACCGGAAGGGGCTATCGAGCGAACGAACCGACACTTACCATCGCGATCTCCGATGGCCTTGGACCATTCCGCCTAATTTCACACAGTGGTTTGACCGCGATATCCTAATGTAATTTCGATGGCGATTAATGCCTTGTTAAATAATACAGACCACTTTTATTTAAGTCCAGAACTTTCTTTTTACAATATAGAGTTTATTTTGTAGAGTTTATTTCTAGCGTGAAGCAGTTCTTGCGTTTCGATGGAAGGGTGTGTTTGCCGGCACACTTTTATATGAGGCGACCATCGTAGTCCTCGGGAGTAGCAACGCATCTGTAATTGACTTTAGATAGAACTTCATGTTCTGTATGAAGTTGTTTACAGAAGTCCATGGGTGGCAGTGACCACTTACCATCAGGTCGACTGCTTGCTCGATTACTACGTCAATCTTATAAAAAAATGTATTGGTGCAGTAAATAGGCAGCAATTTTGCATCCACCTGATTTAAGGTGTCACAATCGTATAGACATCTGACAGTAATGAGTACAGGTAATTATTGCAACTTTGTATCTGATGAAATTCTTCAATACTCACTCTATTACGACGTTCTAATGGACATTTTTGCCAATGGTCATCGCTGACATGCGTTTTGGTGACCGCAGGCACCCGTCTATGCCTAGCTGTGAACAAAAGGCTGATGGATGGTTGTAGTAAAATAAAGAAGAAAGGTGCTTGTTTCTTTAATCTATGAAGAAAAAAAATCATGACGACTCGCGTGGCGCAGCGGTTACCGTACCGGTCTGACACGCAGTGGGTCCCGGGTTCGATTCCCGGCCAGACAGGTATCTGAATGATGACTTTAGATTCTTGTTCTGGGTCTGGGTGTTTGTGTATTCGTCTTTGTGTGTGTCCATGGCACCCACGACACAGGAGAAAATCCTACTGTGGGGCTATGTAGAAAGCGTTTTTTTTTAATAATTCCTGTCATTGTCGCACTTTGGTGGAGCGTAATAAGTTTTTATGAACATACCAGACATAATCTAAGTTTTATTTTATTTTACGTAAAGTACGCACTTGGTACGTCTAAGCAACGGACCATAACAATTTAATGTCTAAGCAATAAATCTGACCACTTCGGAACAGATACTTATTGTCACCACAAAGTGCTTTCGTATCCATAAATAATTTTGATTTCTAGTATTAAAGTGTCGCTAGAAAATGTTGCTATGGTTAAATTAATTACGTAAGTGTACAGATGCCGCGTTATAAATGATTTAGTGGATAAATATTGTTTTTACTTCTTTTAATATTAAAAATATAAAGTTGCTTACAAATAAGCAATTTTTTTTTTCAGTTTACTCCTTAAGAATCGATTTTCATATATAAGGGCCCGATATGAGTGAAATGTGAGAAGTAAAATCTACTGATGAATGACCTCGTTACGTTTTTTATTGAGTATAACGCCATCTAGTTAAAACTATTTTATAAGTACGCGTGGATTTTATTCTATACAAAACTTTATATGTGTTATAAATTTAATGGATTTTTTTCTTCTTAAAGGTACTGTAAGAGAATTGTTAAAGTTTTTGACAACATAATTATTTAATAGGCACCTTCCATACATTTAAGATATTCTAAGGTATTCAGACAAATTTGAAAATTTATAAAACAGGAAGTTTTATTGATTTTTTATTTTTTTAGACTGCTATTGAATTTTTATTTCATTCCCTCGGTGGCTGCCTTTGTTAGTGTATTAAGCTGATAAATGCCCCATTAAAGTCCCCCGGCTTACGTGGATTGATGACAATATATCCTTCAATTTGGATTATGGTATTATAACCAAATCTATATATTTAAAGTATTTGAGTATTATGGGTGAAACAAAACTGGTTTGAATAAAATTTAGTTTAATTTAAAATGTAAAATCGATTGAAATTATTACAGCCTAACCGTTACTTGACTGTTGTTTGGTTTTGCGTAAGTTTTCGATTTCAAGTGAACTAATAGACCTTTTTTTTAACTATTAGGTACAAATCATTTTAGTTCTGTACTCCTTTTGCCTAAACGAGATCGCCTCGAGGACCTTTCTTCCCCATCGGTTATAGGTAAGGAGTACCGGTCGTCCCCCTACCAGGTGGACCGATGACCTGAAGAAGACAGCGTGAAACCGTTGGATTCGTACTGTCGTAACTTATACATACACAAGCGAACGCTCGCTACATGGTAGGCGGAGTGAGGGGTGTTAGGTTTTTCGTTACGGAATTTCTTGATTCGGTCGCCGCGCTCAAAGCCCGCGATAAAACTATGTAAGTAATAGCTTAAAAGGTAATAACGTCTTTGGCCTACCCAGGGTGAGTTCCGATGTTTATTTACTGTTCGGTTAAATATATTTATTGGCTACTATGGCCACTCAATATTAAGTGGACTACATGCTCGTTTCCTACTTCTATATTTAAAAAAAATGTTCATCCTCCAACTTACGCCTCCTCTGCCTGGTCTGTCTGATGTTATTCGACTAAATTGAAGATACAAATGCAAGACACTGTATCAGCGTGAGATAAATAATGAATAGTGTCTTTAGGCGGTAAAATTTAATAATAAATCATTTGTTAAATGTTTCATTCATTAGAAGTTGTCGTTGGATGGAGCCGCTCGCCGCGGATAATGCTTTGACTTGTATAATTGTTTAGTTTTGAAATGCTTTTAAAAGACATTCTACTTACCTAAAATTATCTTGGAGAAGGTAGTTAATTATACATATAAGTTACTTACTTACTTGACTTACTGGTTACTTTATTTTTGCATATATATCGTGTTAAGTTAGACGTATAATTACTTAAATGCTGAGATAATTTCCCTTTTCCATAGTTCCTTGAGGGACATGATACGGCTTTCATATCTGATAACTTATGGAATGACACAACAAGTTTTTTCTGGAGAACGTTATAAACGTTCCCTATAATATACTCACGTACTTCATTTGTCTATTTTTGTCTAATATTCGCATGTTTTTCGATATTCGCAAGAATTGTGCAAATGTTTTGCGAATATTGAATTGCAGTGTTTTGCAAAAAAAAGGTCATCAAATCTATACAAATTTAATTCGAACTGCAGTTCGTCACCCAAAAAAAAGCTCGCCATTTTATATCCTCCGGCACCCTACAAAAAGAACTGGAAACAAACCAACATTACGCATAATACGCTTTTTACACTCATAGCCCCACACTAGGATTTTCTCCTGTGTCGTGGGTACCATGGACACACACAAAACGAAAACACAAACACCCAAACCCAGAACATGAATCTAAACTCATCATTCAGATACTAGCCGAATCTGGCCGGGAATCAAACCCTTGCGCGTCAGACCGGTATGGTAACCGCTCCGCCACGCGGGTCGACAACAAATTGTAAAGGTTTTTGATCGTACCTTAAAAGCTAGTAGAAGCACCGTGGTATGATACCAACGAGAGACTATACAGAGAACTTGGTAATAAAACTGTGAAAGAGGAAATAGGCAATTCAAATACCTATAAAGGCAGATTGCAACAATATATAAATGCACTCGCTCACCACCTCAAGGATGACATATTTCCGGGTGTGCGTAGGCTGAAAATGAGAGTACCTCAAGATCTACTCTGACACTTGAGTTAAGAGAATATGTCAATGGACATATATCTCGCATGCATCTATTTAATAATAATAATAATAATAATAATAAATGTTTATTGACCATACATGAGAGTACATTTGAAAAGAAGAGCCCTGACTCCAAGAAAAGCGTGAGCTGTGGACTGGGAGACAGTTCCTTCCCGATTCTATTGTTACAGTTACAGTCTTAAATCTAGGGTTATTAATTTATATATTATTATTATATATATAATTATTATATATATAATATATTATATATATAATTTAAATATAACTTAAATATTGCTGAAAGTCTCTGAGACAGATTGCAATAGTAATTAAATTAAAAAAAAACTTAAAAGCCTACTTTATACCTTAGATTGTTATCGCCAGTTATCGTAGTAAACGAATATCTTATGTCAGTAATGGAAAGTGGTGTTTCTAGTTTAAAGGGTGTGGTACGAGTACTTACTCGTACATGAGTCCTTACGTGTAATCACGTATCTTTGGTCAACTTTAGGTGTAAATCCCATTATATTGTGGTACCTTTGTGGTTCGATACTGGAGCCACCACCGTTACATATATTTCTACCTTATAATACTGCCGTCAATAGCATATTTACAGTAAGTACCGTATGGATTGTTTGGAGAAAACGCGTTAAAAGTTTTCATACAAAAATCTTCTATAAATCCTTTGTTTGTATTCGGATCATATTGGTCGTAGCTTTAAATGAAAGAGGACCTATGACTTAAAATATTAATGGTATAGATGCCATACTGTAGTTTGGCCGAGAGAGTTTAAACTTTTGCAGTAAGTGTAGCCACTGTTATCATGCTTGATGAAGTTAAAATGCTCGACTTACCGCAAAATCTTAAGTGCTAAATTTAGATTTAAAAACAATGTAAAGCGAATGGGTTAGATGATTGTAGATCTCATTATCGTGATCACGGCTGAACATATATCTAACTCAGTTTTGCCAAATATCCGACTTACTGCAACTTGCAACTGCAACTGCCCTCAAAAGCAGGGCAGAATAGCAGTGTCAAGAACTGTTGTGTTGTAATTTGAAGGTGTAAGGACGTTCCAGCGGAGCTATCCAGCTTGAACTTCAAGGGTGGCGACGTACTTTTATCTCTTCTCGACCTCTGGTAGGGATCCAATTCTATCTGGGATTCTATCTGGGACTTCATGATTGCTTTTAAATCATAGATTTAGCATATATAAATGGTATTCATGGTTGTGAACAAGGACATTTATTAATCGGAAACTTATTAAATACATATTAAATTTATAAGTCAGTCATAAGCAGCATATATTAATTAACCGCGATATTTTATTTCTTTTTCTTATATTCTAGTAGTTGACCCAGCAAATTTCGTTCCGCCTAAAAGACAAAAATCTAAAATTATCAGTGTTCCTCCATTATATTGTGCATGCATTGTACATAAAAACCTTCCTTTTGAATCACTCTATCTATTGAAAAAACTGCATTAAAATTCGTAGCGTAGTTTTAGAGATCTAAGCATACATAGGGACAGACAGCGGGAAGCGACGTCGTTTTATACTACGTAATGATTTGTTCTTAAATTAGTTTTTTTGTTTTTGTTTTCATTGCATGATTTCTCTCAAATACATATATTTGCAAAGACAAATATTTTATCGTGGAGGTACGTGTAGTTGCGTAAATGTATCTTGATTATTGTCTACTTCTCTTTTCTACAAAAACTTTCAAACAATTTACAAGAAATGCACTTAACAGCTGGGAAATACTGTTAAGCTGTTAGGATGTCGTTATTTTCTACAGCTACAGCTAGTTTCACTCAGTCGCTAATATTTTTCACTTTCGCAAACTTTACGATGTATTTTCATTAAAGTGTGCTAATAGTTATGTGCGGGGACTTGTAAGGAAATTCATATGCAATTCCTTTATGCGTTTGACTAGGCAATAAACTAAAACTGCACGTTTATGATCTATTGCATAATTATTGAAATTCCAGATATAAAGACGGATTCATTTGATCTGAGAATCTTTTGACATTATAGTTGAGTCTATTGAGAAACCAATTCGCACTTGGCCAGCGCGGTGGACTATGGCATAAAACTCTCTCATTATGAGAGAAGATCCGTGCCCAACAGTGGGACACTAACAGGTTGACGACACGTATGTACAATTATATATAATTATAGGTATTCTATAATAATGAGGTACACCTATATTATACACCTATTGGGAAAAGGACAAATATCATTATATAATGATAATGATATATCCACACAATTATTCATTCAAAGACATATATTTATGGACATTATATAAGTAATCTGTATCTATACGTTTTAGACCTACGTCTAGAACGCATAATTATATTTTAAATTTAATCTAACGTTTTAATGACCAAAACATAGGTAATATAAAGACACGCCAATAACATTGCAAATTTCCAGCTTTATTTGCTCATCGTTCCGCTTTTACTAGTACCTACCTACTAAGGAACATCGCAATTTTAATCAAACTTGAAAGAGTACTATTCTGTGACATTATTCATTTTAATATATAGAAATCTGTACTTCTAGTATCAATATATAAAAAATAAGAACGTATATTTTCTTAAAAGAAGAAAATGTAGCCGGCGCTGGGTTTTGTCTTTGGAGAAGAGATGAATTATCGTTTAAAAAAACCTTAATGATTTGATTTTTTACTTACCTTGATAACGGAATTCTGTAAAGGAATTTTTCGTGTCACGCGGATTTGTGTACCTACGAATGCGTGTTTCTATGCCTTTCGTTAAGTTGCTGCAGTCTCTTTACTCATGCGTGATTGAGGCTTACATGACAGGAAATTCTATAAAATTATGTATAAAGTTCGAGTTAGATGCGGGCGTAAGTCCGCGTGACAGGAAAGGGAATAAGATTAAAATGTTAAGTTATAATCCTTGTATCTGAAAGATAAGTTCATTTGTCTTGATAATATTATTTAAAGTTTTAAAATTGTTCTAACATTTCTGTTGATATTAGAATACCACTACAAGGTTTACAGGCACTTCAATGACTATTGAATTCGTAATGACTTTTCTCGTACCTGTAAAATTTTGAAAGTACGTTTAATACCAGACATTAAAACAACGTTTATTAATTATGATTATTAATTTGCTACAAATAGTCACTTATATTCTATACATATAAACCTAATGATAGCTGGATAAGCTATCTAATGGAAAATAACAATTATCGTCTGAGAACTTTTACACAACCTGATAAGTCGACAATGCATTGCTAGCCTTAAAGAGGAACATTTGTAGAATCCCATAGCAATTTAGACGAAATACACATTAAATCTGCAGATATGCGGTACAAAAGGGATTAGAGAAGCATTTAGACGTGAGTTTATTCACAACGACACATATACTGGTATATGGTATATTTAGTCTAAGACACTAAACACGGTACATTGTGTATACATGCAGGCAGCAAAAACAAAACTTAATGACTTACAAATAGCCCAAAACAAAATCATTAAAGTACTTTTTAATTATAATTTTTTAACACCATCTTCAAAAATATATTCAGATACAAAAATAATGAACATAAAGCAATTATATATTTATCATACATGTATTCTAATAAATAAAATATTGAGAGGCTCACTCCATACTAACTTATCCTTTGTGAAGGTACGACAAATAACATCGCGGTCGTCACGTCGAGCGAGTTTTTTAGTTCTACCCAAAACACGTACAAGTTATGGCAAAAAAATGATTACGTTTGAAGGTGCACAGTTTTATAACAAAATACCGTCATCTATTAAAAAAATAACATCACTGAGTGTATTTAAAATAAAATTAGCCGAATATGTTATTAATACGTACGCTTAACTTTGGACCCATCCACGTGCAAACGAACAAATGTTATAATAATTATAAATGTAAGCATTGTTCTCATATAAGTGATCTTGTAATAAGTCTTTTTGAGAATAAATTCTTTAAACCCATACATCGAGTGTCTCCGTACTAACACGAGTGTCTCCAATTGCGAGATTTATAATTAGAGTCGAATCAGCCGTTGTGTGAACACATTATGTCCAAGTGTAGTTGAATTTCAAAGAGGTTTGAAATTTTTATTAGACCTATGTCTGGTTTCATAAAGATTCCTTGTATTTAATGCTAGTCGTATCATGTTATCTTGGTGAGATTATAAATTCGATATTCATTCATGTTTGCCATATTAGGCGCGTGATCATTACCGGCGGCTCCTTGTCCATAAGTATTTTGTATTTCTGTCTCTTTTACTCCTTTAGGGGAGAGAGAGCGAGAGTTGAGGGAATGCGAAAACAGTCAATGCATCCAAGCATTACATCCAAGTATCCTTCGTTAAATAAACTAGTAGTTTCAGTAGTATAAAGATCGATGCACACTAATGTGTATTATTTAAGGCCTTATTGCCGATCTGGCTATAAAGTTTCGTCGTAAAACGGCTATATTGCTTTTGCTAATGCTTGGATTGAAAAACATTGGAAAGTTTACAATCTTGCTATTGCTTATGTAGTTGTAATTATCCTTAATCTATCAATAAACTATTAATTTGTTAATAGATTTCCAAAAGACGGAGATAATTTAAAAAGAGGACGGCATTTGAAGACTGTTTTTTGGAAAAAAAAATAAGAAACTAGGAGCGTGAAAAATTAAAGTAAAACGAAAGGAACAAAATAAGGAGGGCAAACTTGAGGTTACTGGAGGCAACTGTAAATAGAAACGTCTTATCTGTTACCATAGAGCTGCAATAAGGACGATTAGTACGATTAAGAATTATAGATCGAAGATGATCGACGTGGTTTTGAAACTTTGGCTAGCAACTAGAGTAATGTACTAGAAATTGCTGAAGCGTAATATTGAATGAAAGGTTGTTAAACCCGATTGATAAAAGCGTTTTGTTTTGAGAAACATGTCCATTTCCCATTCAAATGGGGTAATTATGTAGTATCCAAGATTTTCTGGTTCAAACTAAGAAAATAAATAAAACAGCCTTAGAAGGGTTTCATTTATTTGTGCGGTTTATAACAGTATCGCAAAGAAAATAACACATACATCAAACATAATAAATCTGCAGCATAACGTTATAAATGGATTTCTAGAGCAACCTGCGATTACTGTCGTCTGCAATACTGATGGCTTAATACAAACCTAGTAATTACAGGTCTCTGACCAATCCAATAAGAGTTTACGAGTTTACAAGAGTTTATAACAATGAAATATTTTATATAGGTAATTTGCTTTGTCAGGAGAAAGAATTTATAACGAAAAAAAACGCGCGGCACTCGGTGACTGCCGCTGTAAAGCTGTTGCATAGCATTTTTCATCAATTTATACAATTATAAGTTTTTAAATTATTTATGCAGTATTTCTTTCTTTGATATTAATTCTAGTTTTTTTTGATGCCATATACTTTCTCACAAACGGCTGCTATATATTCGTCTGATTTCCGAGCAGCTCGTCTTGATCCATGCGAGCATCGTACTGTCGTACCATATACATACACGTTAAGCGAACGCTCGGGCATGCTACATGGTAGGCGGACTGGGGGGTGTTAGGTATTTTTCGTTACGGAATTTTTGATTCGGTCGCCGCGTTCAAAGCCCGCGATAAAAGCTATGCAATAGCTTAATATATAGAGAAATTGTCAATCTTATTTTCTTTCCATATTCACTAAAGAGTATTATGACGAACCTATTTATTTTTATAGAACAAATCGGTACGAAATAATCTATATTGCGATTTAAACTGCATCTATAACGTTTTCACGTCGATGCCATTCTAAGATTTCGTATTGCATTCAACACTTAAGTTTCTTAACAATTTTTGGGTTGTGTTGATGTGTTCGGAGTGTAGTGAAATATCTTTATTTTATATAGTACTACGGGGGCACTTATAATTTGTCAGTTTGCACTACACCTGGATCGGAACATGAACTTAACTAAGAAGAATCAGAAAACAAATCATGTCAGTGGGTTTGTCTTTTTTTTGTACATATAATATATTATTTTCTCTAGCCATCATGTTTTTATATGGCAATAAAAATAGTGTACAACACACGCGGGTGCGAGTACATTTACTTCTTAATAGGCGTAGTACAGGTTAGGAAAAATAAGGAAGTAGTGTGACAAATGTAGGCTTGGCTTTAGTCGTGGGAGAGGTGCGGTATCGCAGAAAGCCGTCTATCCCGGGGCGGTGATTAGCCGGCGATTGTGAACGTTGACCGAGAAAGCTGTCCACAACAGGACTGCTTTTTCATAATAAATAAATAATCAGCTATCTACTGGGTAGATGGTATTTGGTTCCGCAGTCGATAAATCGTTTTTCCTGGCTTCATGGTTGTTATATTTATTTGATCGTGGGTACTTTTTATGTTTGACAACTGTAACAACAAATGTAATGCTATGATGCATTTTTTTATCTGATTGAAGTGGCAAACGAACATGCAGTTCACCTGATGGTAAGTGGTCACTGCCGCTCATGGACACCTGTAAGCAACTTCAAATAGAACATGGGTTCTATTTGAAGTCAATCACTGATGCGTTGCTACTACCGAGGACTATGATGGTCGCCTTCCATGGAAACGCAAAAAATGCTTCACGCTAGAAATATGTGTCGCGGTGGTACTTCCCCGGTCGAACTACACTGATTCAACCACCACAATTCACAACCACCTGTAGAATCATTGTTATTATGACCCATCTTTACAACCCTTATGTTGTTGTTCGTTAGTTACCATAAGGAAGTTAATACTTTATAAGAACTAAACCTTTGAAAAGTTGAATTTTATAGTCGTTTTATCTCCTCTTGATTTCATTAATACGCTAGACCGATCTAGCTAACTAGATTTTCTAGAAGGAATCGATTCGAGTAGGTTGATAAATTATGTGTGGACATAAACTTTGTTTTTATTTTTAAAGGACCGCTACATCTATTTTGGCCTTAATGTTTAGTTGAGTAAGGACTTAAACAGGACATTGCAACATAACCGTCAGGAATACCGACACATCTGTGGCTGACACAAATAGGAAACCAATCCCATTTAGGGTTTTTTGTAAGTATGTAGACGGCAGTGACCACTTAATATCCACCCGACTGCTACTTGTTACTCAAACAGACAATCCACCTGATGGTTAATGACCACTGCTGCCAGATGTCCTTCATCTCAAATTAACCGCAATAACATCAGTCTTAACTAAGGTTAAGGTTATGATTCGTTGCTACATCTGTGAATTAATTTAATACGACTTTTTTTCGTTCTCGTGGAGGAAATCTTCAAAAGGTACCCGACGCTGTGGGAGCGACGCTGGGTTATGTAGGATTTTTACTGCACTAACCCCCCCCCCCCCCCCCCCCTGGTAGCCAGCCTCAGCACTACAAAGAGCAACATAGTTCTCCTCCCAGGTGAGCGGCTGGGTCCACCACTCCGTCTAGTCTTTACGACGGTATGCGACCACGCATGCTGCCGTCCTTCCCGGGGTTGTCTGATCGAACGGTTCGAGCTCCCACTCTAGTCGGCCGCAACCCTGGAAACCCCTTTTAGTCGCCTCTTACGACAGGCAGGGGATAACGTAGCCCTATTCTGATCCCGGAACTACAGAGACGAATTTGGTACGCCTAAGAGAAGTATGTCTCCCATACCACAGTCAAACCAGAACACAGCAGCGCATAACTTCTATTAAGCAGAAATAAATTGAAAAGAAAATAATAATACCAGTTTATCCTATAAGTTTTTCACAGATACTTACGGAATTCTAACGCTTGATAGACACGAGCCCCGTCAGAGCGGTCCATCAGAGAAAGGCAAGGAAAGTGATGTAATTAAATAACTTACGATGGCAGATGCCCGACTCGCGTAACTAATGCTTGACGGACGTGTTTTACCTGTAACAATTTGTTTTGTGTAGGAAATGGACTCGAGGTTTTTGTTATTCGGCATCAGAACGAGACTAATGTTTTTCGGGTATGCTACAGTGTTACAGTGGAAATGGCTAGACGGATTGTATTATAACATATTATTGGATTCGACTCGCTTCTCGTTTTGCACAGTGACATAAGCTACATTTTTTAAATACAGAGTATATATACTACTAGATGAACCTCGCAGTTTCGCCCGCGTTAAAATAAATCAGTGTATCGATTGTTCCTTGGGAATAAGACAATTTCCTACAGTAAAAAGTAGCCTATATGTTAATCCAGAGTGTCAACTAACTACCTACGGTTTTATGAAAATCAATCCAGGCGTTTAGACGTGAAGAAGTAACAAACATACACACTCACAAACTTTCGCCTTTAGTTTATAATAGTATGAATTTGGTCGCAAAATAAAAAAGTTAAATAAGTATATTATTGTAACAAACAACTGAACAGTCGGGATTTTTGTTTTAATAATTAAATAAAGTTACTTGACGTTCATTGAAATGAAACCAGTGTTATTAATTATTCTTTGAATGAACTGTTTATTCCAATGAACTCATGCATGTGTACATTTTTTTACATTATACCTACTATGATTCGAAACACCGTTCTTAGGCCTGTTGCAATTTACGCATTTTGGCGTCACGTAAATTTTATGCGTAAGAATTTATTAAATGGAAGAGTTCTTAGAAATTTAGGATTTATGAGAGCTCCGAAAATATTCGATATGTAATCACTAATCTGTTCCTTAAACCACAAACTTGTATTGTAAAACTGGTGTAGTATATACCAGACTTTCTCCAGTTCTGAGCAGAGACCTAAGTTTAGCTGTAGGACATAAAGAGACATCCATTTATACACTAAAGTCTAGATCGCTCAAGGGTATTATCGAAAGCACTAGTGTCACTCACAATAGACAATTACTGTACGTGTTGTGAGAAAAAATCCGCATTTAGATATTACTTCTAGATTGGTGTTATGCAGATCTATTGGTTTTTTCAATAACACTGTGACGCCATTGTGACTGAAATGGACTTCCGGAAACATTTATCTGCTTCCGTTATTTATTGCAATTCCCGTATTCGTTTTTGATAAGGTTATTTCTAGACAAGTCGGTGTGACGGTTCCTACATTTAAAAAACGCAACGTAAGTTTAAATCGTAATTCGTTTTTGGAAGAAAAGACGAATTTATTAAAAAAAACTTAAAGTTATTTCGTGACATAGATTGTAGATATAACTAGAATCCTATAAATTAAATTTAATTTGGTTACATTACTTTACATTACATTACACGGATACAGAGAGGCAAAAAATTTTAAAAAATAAAAAATTAATCTATTATCATTTATTATCAGTCCTGTAAAATATGTTTTTTTAAATATGTAAGCAACGTGTTTATAAGTGGAGCTTATTTACATTTTTATTATATGAATTGATATTTTTTTATTTTTTCGATTTGGTTGCTTATTATTCTTACATATCCCTCATATGGTCGTAAGTATGTGTGTCTGAGCAATAAATTATTATTGTTTCATCAATAATCTAGGTGGTCCAGTCCTCCTTGTTCAACGTCATCAAAAGTACCGCCAGGCCTATTTCTACCTTATCTCAGATATCTACGAGGAATTCCAAATTAGTCCCGATAAGAAACCTCAATTATCACTTTTTATAAGCCTGAAGTTGCAAACAAGTACGTAGTCCACCAGATTTAAAGGGATTATTATCGCCCTTAGACACTTGGAAGCAACTTCATACAGAACAAGCTATCTAAAGTCAATCAGAGATGCATTGCTACTCCCGTGGGCTGAAATGATCGCTTCATATAAAAATGTCAACAACCACATCCTTTCATCAAAATGCAAGAAAATTCACGCTAGACATAAGTGTGGCGGTGGTACCTCCCCGTTCGAACTACATTAGTTCTACAACCTGTTGAACTTAAAACCTGCTAAACTTAGATTTTAAAGGTTTCTTTCTTAGTCCTCGTTAAACTTAAACGGTGAGCAGGCAAATACACCATTTATTTTCTCGAGGGGGAAACTTTCAAAAGGTACCCGATTTCGGGGGAGCGACTCAGAGTTATGTGGGATTTATACCGCACTAAAACCCCCCGGTGGCCGACCTCGGCGCTACAAAGGGGACTCCGGAATCTACAAACGAATCGCAACCGGAATCCTCTGAGCGCGTTGCTCCATAGAGCTCCTCCTAGGTCGGCAGCTGGGCCCACCGCTCCGTCTAGTCTTTACGGCGGTATGCGACCACGCATATCGTCGTCCTTCCCGGGATCGCCTGGCTGGACGGTTCAAGCTCCCACCCGGAAGCCCCTTTTACTCGCCTCTTACGACAGGCAGGGGATACCGTAGCCCTATTCTGATCTCGGAACTACTGGGTCGCGGCAAATACACCTATCCACCAAACGTAAGAAGCAGCACTCTAGAAAAACGTGTAGCTGAGATTCCGTTTCGGTCGAATCGTATCACCTTGCAAAATTGGACTTTAACCATAATTAAGTTTCATTACCAATATGTGTGGCAGTGACCACTTATCACCAGGTGAACTGCACGATTTACTTCAATTAAAAAGAAAAACCTATAAATAGACCTATTTCCGTCGTAAGACTGTAGGTACACCTATTTCTGGAAGTGCTTATTAAAGATAAAAGTTCTTAATAAGGGCATACCATGGCCATATTCATCTCATGTCGGAACATAAATGATGCTGAGTTTTGGTCTTGAGATCACTATCCATTATTTATTGTAAATGCGTATGTAGGTTTCTACGTTTTCCTTTAACGGCAAGCAGATTCATAATTTCTACAACGCACATGACTTAGAAAACATGAGGTCAATCTATTGTATACAAGTACAAATTAATGAATTACTGTGTATTCAGTATAGGTTTTATTTGGTTAGAAGGAATAATTTCTGTGTCCCTAGTGAAAACGGGTATATGTAGGACCCAAAATTAGGCTTTTAATAGAGTTACGATTCATATGGGCTCGGGCCTCTAAATCACCTATTTTATTTACTTACGAAATCCTTAGAATGTGGGACTTGCTTCCTTTCAGTTTTGACAGTTATTTTTAGCACAGTTGGAGTTTGTTGATTTTTTTCATTTTGTATTACATTTTACGTTTTTTGGTTACGATTTTGAGACAGTATATTTCGTAATCTTGTATTTTTTCTAAACAGTTAATATCATGTTTATTGAGTAGCTTGCGGTGGTCTTAACTGAATCGCGCTGAAAATGTTTCATTACAAACTTTTAATCGCATTTAATTAAACACATAATCCTTCTTTACATCGTGCAGTCGGGTAAAATTGTGGAAAATATGGATAAACCTATTAATAACATATTCTCAGACCTTCAATTTCCTTTTTTTTTCAATATTGGCGACGTATAGAGTATTCTTGCAGTTACACCCGCTTCAGTCACATATACCCCGGTAATGAGTATCCTATGTGTTATTCTAGACCATTAACTATTCGTGGACAAAGTTTTAGCGAAATCCGATGTTTAATTTGGGCATGAAAGAGTAACAGCCGGCTGACTTTTATAAGCCGGTCACTTTAGTCGGCAGTGCCAATGCATCCGTGATTGACTTCAGATAAAGACTCTGTTCTATATGAAATTGCATACATGAGTGGCAGTGTCCACTTACTATCAGGAGGACCGCATGCTCGTTTGCCACTTTAATCTGATAAAATAAAACAAACACACATACATCCTTACAATCTTTCGCATTATAATAAAGATGGTTAGCCACACGTGCGTCACAGTTGCAGCAAGCGATGGAGCCGTGGTCCCCATTGTTTGTTTTTTACCACTGTCTATCCATTGTTCGTCACACATGTTTCGTATTGCCATTGTTTTGTCTGTCCTGTCTGTTTTACACTTCATCATCTGTTAATTTAATGATTGAGTTTAGTCGTTGAATTGTTGTGGTCACTGATCATCTAATTTTTAGATATTATTGTTATTTATAGCAGTAGGGTGTTTATGGATTTATATTTAATATTATGAATTGTGTGGTTGGTTAGGTTAGATTAGGTTAGATTATGTGTGGATCCGGATCCGCCGCTGGGTGTGGGAGGTCGGTGCCTTTGCGGGTGTCGGCTAGCTCATGCCTAGGGCTCCTGGGTGGCGGTCTCGGGGTTGGTCCGTCGCCCTGTGGATGGGAGCCTTGGAGGTAAGGCGCGCCTTTGTGTTTTCTGGCGCGCCTTCCTGTTGGAGTGTTGGAGGGGAGCTCCATGCTCCACGTGAGGGGGTTGCGGGAACGACCAGGCACCGGCGGGTTCGCGGATGAATGTGAAAGCGCACCCGTGTTCCCGCCAAAAGGTGCGGAGGTGAAAACACAGTGGGGGTTTAGACGGTAAGAGTCCGCCATAACCCAGCTGCTGCCCCGGGTGGCTGGGTATCCATGAGGATAACCCTTTAAAAAAAAAAATGGTTAGATTATGTGTGATGATAATTAAGATTAACAGTCTTCTTTTAACAGGTATATTTTGTGTATGTGCATTAAGTTCAGATGTAAATAAGCGGTGTATATATCTACTACTAGTTGACGTGGCGAAATTCGTTCCGCCTAAAAGTAAAAAATCTAAAATTATCAGTGTTTCTCCACTATACCTATTATACATGAAAACCTTCCTTTTGAATGACTCTATATATTAAAAAAAACTGCATTAAAATCCTTAGCTTAGTTTTAAAGATCTAAGCATACATAGGGACAGACAGCGGAAAGCGACTTTGTTTTATACTATGTAGTGATGCTGATGCTGCTGCTAGGAATATATGTATATTAAATAGTCCAAAAGCACACAGATAGTCAGATCCTTAAGTTGATTTATTGTTCGGTATGCGTACTAAAAATTGTCCCTTGCTGTATTTAGTGAAGGTCCATCAATTAGCCCATGGCCAGCGCGGTGGGCTATGGCTTAAACCCTCTCATTCTAAGAGAATACCTGTGCCCAGCAGTGGGACAATAATGGGTTGACTACGACGTATTAGCAAAGGATATTGTGGTGAAACTTTTGTTAGATGTGACTATACTTTCCGATTTAAGTAAAAACCGTTCCGTTTTTCTCTTTCGTTCTTTATCCCGGTGTTAAAAAAAAAACACCGAGACGCAAAATTGACCAGTTATCCGAGAACGTGATTAGGATAATTAAGGTACACATTTAAAAAAAGATGGCGCGTAACAGAAAAAGATGGCGCGTAACGAAAAAATGTTACACAATTTTTTTTTCCAACCCCGATAAAGAAGTTTCACTTCAAAAATCTTCTAAACGTCACCAGATCTCTTTATCAGACTTTTAGCATTTTGTAGTGAATTCGAGTTATTTAAATATAATACACTTCTTCTGTCAACTGTTCACTAAACAAGATATAACGGGAACAAAAAACCTGTAGGCAAAACTTAAATTTGCTGTCAGGTATTTCTTTTTCAATAATTTATTTAATTTACTCTGTCTACCTCAGAAATGCCAAAGCATAATTTTACACGCGCTGTAGTTAATAAATCTGACAGTGATAATAGTATCTTAAGTAAAGAAGTCAAATTAATTACCAATTTGCTCCGCTGCATTAAACATTATCTTAACAGAGATACGCCCCTCTCCTGACCTCATCTTAACTGACCTACATAATAACAATTGACATCTCATACAATCTTAGAATACATATGCTATTCCAATCCTTATAGCTTCTAAAATAGTGATGGATATTGTATGCATGAAATCATAAACAGTACTGATAATACTAATTGATTATTCCGATCAGCCTCGCTCCCGTAAGTTCAACAATAAATTGTATCGGATAGACAAGACTACAAGTAATTATTTGTTACGAGACTTCATCAGAAAGGGGAATGTTTTCGAGCTTATGCACATTTCTTTTTTAGAGTGTACAGTCTAAGTGGCTTGCCGATTTTTTTTTGAAATGAAATGAAATGTCTTTATTTTGTATAGGCCTACGGGGGCACTTACAAATTGTTAATTACATTTTTTTTCTTACACTACCACCGGATCGGAATACGACCTCAACTGAGAAGATCCGGCAAGAAACTCAGCGGGTTTGTCTTTTTTCTTATTTTTTATATCCATTTTTTTTTATATAATTACAATCATGTTTTTTTTAAATGGTAATGAAAGTTAGCTCCATTACCTTGCCTTACAGTTCAGTAAAAGAGAACCCGTGTAATATTCGATTGTAATATACGATTGAGGTTACGATACGGATACGATATATATTAAAATGTTTCAATTCCGCAACGATATTAGTCCATGCCGTAGCAACTTGTAAATAACACGTGACCTTCAAACCCGACCTCCGTTGATCATGTGCCAATTTTCACATTCATTGGAACCGCGGAGGCTGATCATGCAAATGCGTAACCGGGACAGTTCCGTTCACACCGGCCTGGGGTCGCCGTCACCGCACCGTGACGACACCCGATACCGCACGACATCGGGTTACCGACATTCCAACTCGGTTTTACTTTAAACTCACCCTTGCCTACTTGCAGACGGACCTAGGTACGCGAATTTGAAAGCTCGTATAATCGAGGTATTGTTGCTACACCTGTTTCTGAAGATGAGACAAAGAGTTTTTTTTCTACGCTCATAGCCCACACTAGAATTTTTTCCTGTGTCGTGGGTAACATGGACACACATAAGACGAATACACAAACACCCAGACCCAGAACATGAATCTAAACTCATCATCTGTATACCTGTCTGGCCGGAGTCGAACCCGGGACACATTGCGCGTCAGACCGGTATGGTAACCGCTCCACCACGCGGATCGTCAAATATGGTGTGGATGCCAGCTAACTTACATTTCGTCTTTGTAGTTCGAGGATCAAAATAGAGTTGTCGTAAGACGCGACAAGGGGCTTTCGAGGCTTCAGCGGTATATTATATAGTCGCATATCGTTGAAACTAGATGGTGTCATGAGCCCACTCACTCACATGGGTGGAGTCTAGCTTGGTTTCCCTCTGGAGAATAAAAAATCGGTCAAGTGCGAGTTGGACTCACGCACGAAGAATTATTTACAAAATAAAACGGCAAAAATCGCGCGTGTTGTATGGAAACCCCCTTAAATATTTATTTTGTTTTAATAAAATTATTTATTTCATATTGTAGGTATTAATAAATAAATATTCTATTTTATACTGTTTTTAGTATATGTTATTATGGCGGCAACAGAAGTACATTATCTGTGAAAAAATCAGCTGTCTAGCTATCACGGTGAGAGCCTGCAACCTGTGACAAGCAGATGTACAGCGAATAGTAATAGGGGGGAACGGAACTTTTTTTTTTTTAACTTTAACCTAACGATAAGGCAGACGGGCTACCTGATGGAAAGTAGTCACCGTCGCCTATGGACATTAGCAACACCAGAGAAGTCGCCAATGCATCGCCGGCTTTGTAGTAGAGCTCTTTTCGCACTTCTCTTGAAGAACTCCTGGAACTGTGATCCGTGTTAAGTAGAATACCTAATCTTTATGGCAATAGGTTACAGACGTCCATCTACGTCAGTAATCACTTACTATCAGGTGAACCGTAATATAAGAAATAAGTGAGTCACAGATTTTCATATGAGTGAGTTCTTTAAAAAAAAACAAATGATAATACTTCAAAGGCAAGGCAAAGGCAGTGCAGTTGGGTAGAACTTCATGTTCTGTTTGGATGTGAAGTTCTTCATAATTTAAAAGTATTTCCAGTATTTTGCAAGTTAACATCATTTTGGCATCAAATATTTATTATAAATGCAGTATTCCATTATTTTCGATACTTTAATCTGAGGCACTTAATGGTTAATACCTGGTTTTGTTAAGCTGACCGCCGCATGCTTTTATTGCTTCAATTTCCTTCTGAACCATTTCTCCAGCACCGCTTGCTTCAATGAAATGTATTTGAATAAGGAAATATAAAAAATACTATAAAACGGAGCGTATAATACCTTATTTAAGAGGTTCATTGCATCTGATAGATGCGAGATGAAAACGTCGTAAGAATTATGACTTGTCTTCGAATTTCGACCCTATATTTTACTCCAGGAAATTTAATTTTGCGTTTTAATGAGACATCGAGGTAATAAAGGAGTAGTCATTTTTTCTCGAACCTTACATTGCGGCACTTTTTTGGGCCAAACCGTGTCTCTTGTTAATCGGATGACGGCCTATCGTTTGGCCTTCATCTGCTGAAGACATCGTCTGGCCTCCATCTAGAAGATATGCTATGATAATAACATATCAGAACCTTGATTTGGAATAATAGGTAAAAAAATGTTGTCGGCATACAATTACATGTAAAAGTTAAGTTGGTTTTTGTGGTCATAAAAAATCACGCTTCCTTACAATTTATACTTTATTCAGTCGATGGATTTGTTTGTATTAGTAGGTACAATTGAGGCTTTATTCGGGCAAAAATTTAGATAACAGTCACTGCCTTTCGTCTTGTTGATGTCCCACTTCTTCTCACACGATGACTGTTACCCCTGAAGCACACGTGATACTTAGCTAATATATCCATATCTCCATCCATCCATCCATCATCATCATCATCATCATCATCATACATCCATCATATATCTATCCATATCCATCTAATTCTGAACCTCGCCTTGGTTTGTAGATCACTCACTTGGAGGCCATTAAACATACGCTTCAGTGTTGTTGTCTTTTGCTGCAAGTTTCACCTTTGGACGTTTAAAACAAATATATGTATCTGATCTTTTAAGACCACGAAATTTCGCTGCAAAGTGAAACGAAACTTTTAGATATCACATATCACAGGCGCTTGCAGCGCCAACTGAATATTTTTTTTATTTATTTTTTATTTTATTTCACTGAAGTAGCAAACGAGCATGCAGTCCACCATCAGGTGATGGTAAGTGGTCACTGCCGCCCATGGACATCTGTAATCAACTTCATACAGAACATGGGTTCTATCTGAAGTCAATCACAGATGTGTTGCCACTCCCGAGGACTAAGATGGTAGCCTCATATAAAAGTGTACCGGCAACCACACCCTTCCATCGAAACGCAAGAACTGCTTCACGCTAGAAATAGGTGTGGCGGTGGTACCTTCCCGATCGAACTACACTGGTTCTACCACCTGTATTTTGTGGCCAACTGCTTAAGACCTACAGAAACTGCAGGCAACATGTGTATATATCGTTTAAGGGTTTAAGTTTAGGAATTGAGTGGCAGTGTTTTCTAACTACCCTCTTTTGAAGAGAGGCATAGGTAAATTGTCAGTGGACTAACAAGGACTGAAGGCTAAAGTTATTTAGGAATCCATATTGACAGTCAGTCTATTCTATAACAATGTCTAATTCACAGAAAATGTTTAAGGTAAAAGCGTTTGTATGAACAACTGTACGTTCCTTGAATATGTAATGTCGATTAGCAATATACTGAGACCACCTATCACGCTAGAATTTACGTAGGATACAATATTGTGGCGGTATGTCTATCTGTACGATATTTAATATCAAATCGGCAATTTTCATCAAATACACTAATGTTTTCAAAGTGATTAAAAGTTAGTTTTTTGTGTCTGTTATCGTACATAGACAACTTTCTCTAGCTCCCTTGAAAACTTTATCAAAATTTTTATTACATCGCACCCTTAGAACTAGAGGTTCCTAACTCAAAATTTCGGTAAATTGAGTTAAATACCTCTATTTTTAATACCAAATTAAGAAGTATTGATTTTAGCCCGGTCAAGTTAGATAGATTAAAATAAATATAAGATTACAAAGAGGCGCATGGAGCTAAAAATTGGTACGAATGTTCGAGACACTATTATAAATTAAATGTGAAAAGTTCCTATAAATCCCACATCTGTAAAAAACGTTATACAATGTTAGAGATCACAAATATGTTTTTTTACAGCCAAACGGTGAGATTTATTATAAAATACGGAATCAAAAATAGTAGGTAATCAACAGGTAGGTACAATTATGAATGAAAACTCTTGTGTCCTGTTTTCCTTAAGATCCACAGTTTCAGAGATATGAAGATTTATAAACTTGAAAAATCGGTGTTTCTTATAGTAGCATTTAAAAAAACTCCCCAGAATGCGTTTCATGCATTTTTCCCACAAAACCAAATTGCTTAATGGATTCCTAATATTCATAACCAGGTTTGTGTGAATCCCATATAACACACCCTTAACTATTCAATTTGTAGAAGACGAATATAAATAAATCTGCGCCGATACCGCGCACCAGTCTAATGCCAAGTAATAAATATTGTTTATTGATTTAATATCAGAATCCACTGGTTAATTAAATTGTAGACGTTATTGAGTAATGGATATTGCAGATATCATCCGTCATCCAACTCCGGCATATTTAATTATAATTTATGTTTTCTATTAGTAATGAGAAAATATCCGATTTCATAACGTAAATATTGGAATATCCTATGTGTTCGTGCCAAGGACAAACTTAAAGAGGATTACACCAATACTCATACCCAGAATCTAAAGAAATAATTTGTATATTTGTCTGTGCGGGGTTGGAACCCAGACCTTGTTGTGACTTAGACTGATATGATGACCGCTCTGTCGCGAGGTTCCAATAATCGCTTAATTGTTGTAGGGTACTCATGCATTGTTACCAAAAGAAGTAAGTTAGAACGCGTCGTGTAAGTAAAAAACTTCGTAAATTAATATTTTGTGTGTATGCCTGTGTTCCAACATAAATAATAGAAAAGGTTATCTCGGTCTTGTAGTCCCGGGACCAGAATAGATAGGACCAGGCTATAGTATTCCCTACCTTCCAAAGAGTTGCCTAAAAAGTGCCCCTGGGGTTACGGCCGGTAAAAATGGTAGCTCGAACCGCTCGACCATCGATCCCGGGCAGGACAGCGGCATGTGTGGTCGTATAGACGGTGTGGTGGACTTCAACGCTTACCTGCGCAGAGACTGACGGGTTAACGCGGTTAGAGGATTCCGTTTGCTTTCGTTTGAAAATCTCAGCGTCCACTTTGCAGCCCCGAGCATTGCCACTGCAGAAGTTTTAGTAAGTAAGAATCTAACATCCGTTGTCGCTTCCAAGGCGATCAGTACTTTCTTAAGGTTCCCCACGAAAACAAAAAACAAAAGATTATATAGTCCATTAACGGCTCGGGAATTATTTTCTAGAACTATTTTTTGTCACACAAAACAGTCCGTCCGGGTCCACTAGTATTATTTGTATTTTTCAAACTTGAAGTTCCTATTAAAAGATACCTAGAAGATGCAGTATTTTGATTGGCGCGGCTCGTTTGTGAGATGGCTTCAATAAAAAAGGATATTAGACGACGGTCTCATTTCGCTGCATCACGTCTTGAAGGAAAAAATGTACATACATCGAATTAAGTTCTCGGAATCAGTTTCCATTATAAGAATATTGTCCTGCGAATGTGGAATAGGTGCATAATGATATTGTAATTGGAACAAAGATAATAAACTAATAAAGATACGACGATTGTTAACTCGGTTCGCGTTGTGCTAACAAGTATCGTTGACGTTTCTTCATGCAAATACTTTGATTTAGATTTGTTACATTATTGTTATATACGTTAAGATTTAAACTTTGCGCGTTTAGTGTATATATCTAAGTAATATCATTTCATCGTCAACCCCTTATTATCCACGACGTACAGTTGTCTCATCTCCTCTTAGAGGAAGAGTTTAATTGATATATCTGATAAATTTATAGTATCTTATGTAATTTACGTTACGAACAATAGATTTATACATGGTTAATTATTAAAGGTTAATGGATTAATCGATGGTGACGATGATTCTACAAGACTATTCAAATTTATCTATAAAATCTTTATAGGTCGAAGAACCAGTGTAGTTCGGCCGGAGAAGTACCACCGCCACACCTATTTCTAGCGCCAAGCAGTTCTTGTTTCGATGGAAGGTGTGGTTGCCGGCGCACTTTTATATGAGGCGACCATCTTAATCCTCGGGACTAGCAACGCATCTGTGATTGACTTCAGATAGAACCTCTTGTTTTCTTTGAAGTTGCTCACAGATGTCAATGGACGGCAGTGACCACTTACCATCAGGTGGACTGCATGCTCATTTTCTACTTCAATCAGATATAAAAAGTGTTTAAGAATAACGAAAATACAATTTTATGTAGTTTAAAAACATACCTGAAAGTGTACCGTACCTTCTTAAAATGACGACCGGAATAAGTTGGTATTTAATACTGATGGTGCCAACATGTTCTTGAATTTATACAATATAACATTTACTTGATATATAAAAATAAGGAACCGCTGTTTTTGAAGATAGTGCAATTTATAATTCAAAAATGTTGCCAACCGCTACACTGGTATCACAGTTCACGGGTGCGATATTAGCTAGTGTATCATTGACATTTGGAGAGAGACGTTATTCGTGAAATGCGAAGAAAGGTTAATTTAGACCTTGGCTTTAGGATATAATGCACAACGACGTGGTCACGATTTAGAAAATGAAATGAGCCACATCCCTGTTTAATGTGTGTCGCTGAGAAGTGAAATCTCAATGATAAATAACAGTCTAGGTATGCCACTCGATCGGATTTTGTCCGGATTGTCCAATTTTCTATTCCTTTGTCGAGCCAGATGTGCTGATAGCCTGTTTGTCGTTTGAGCGCTAAGATGTTAGATTGGTTCATGTATTCTTAATCGAGCTTTCTAATTTTTAATAATTATGAATAGTGTCTGGAATGTCATCCAAAGATATAAACTTATCAAATAAATAAATTGTCGATCCAAGTTTTGGAGCGGACACTATTACCAGTGCGACAAGCTTAGACTTCCGGGTTTATTAATGTTGTTTAATTGTATTATGAAACTTTGAATGTAAGTTACACGAGCAATATTAAATGTATTGTATTAATTAATGATTTCTATATTTCATATTCTACACTGGCATTCTCTTTTATTCCGTAAGTGCCATGACACATATAAAGAAAAACACAAAAACCTTTTATATACCCTTTTCTCTCACAGGGCTGCTGGAAGAAATTTCATTTTGGAATAAGTAGTCCTTTGTACTATGTATTTTAAATATGATTTCCTATTATGTCACTGTGTACAAAAACTTATAAACAAAGAAATAAATAAAATAAAACAAAACTCATAACAGAAATCAAAATTTGACTTCGCTTCGCCACGCGTCTCGTCGTACCTTTTATTTAGATTTTTCCTTATGTCCCAATTTGGTTTATCAAATGATGGTTAATATAAACATAACGCCTCCGATAAGGCCACCCGCGCTGTCGGCTAAGTAATTTGTCACTCGAGGACTCCGCTTAAGATCTATCAGTTAAGGTTTCATTGATTGTTTATCGAACGTAATGAGAGTGAAATTACAACACGACGTAATACCTGCGAGAAAGTTACAGCTTAAGGTTACGAAGTGGGTACCTATAACATTGAAGTAGGAAACGAGTGTGGAGTTCACCTGGTAGCCATTGCTGTTTATGGTCATTTGGTAGCAGATTCATAGAGAACAACGGCTCTATCTGAAGTTAGCAGCAGTGTTGCCAACCAGAGAGTAAAACTGTAGATATGCTATTAAAAAGCTGTAGAAAACTGTAAATACCAAATAAAAAAAACTGTATATCTACGTCTTTCTTTCCTGTTATTTAATTATAGTAATACATAAAAAAACATAACAGGTTATTAATTTTTTAAACCTTGATTTTCTGTTATACCTTTATTTTTTTTAAATCGTACATATTCTTATTGAATTTTTCTTAATGATTATTTGTCACATTGCACTCCCAAAAATGTCAACTACGGACTTTGTCTGCAAGACACCTTTTACTTTGGTTGTAGAATTTCTTAGTTTAATTTTTATAATAATAAAAAAAATCAAGTCAAACTAAGGTCATAATGCACGTTAAGTATATTATACGTTATACTTATATCTCTAAGGACAAAAAATTTACGGGGATTTGCGGACATGTGCGCTACTAACGCCATCAATTGTTTAACAATTCTCCCTTGTTCGATAATTTTAGGATTTATGAAAACTGACTTAGTAGTGTATACATGACGATGGAATCTTAAATAAAAAACTGTAGATTTCGCGGCTTAAATTAAAAACTGAGGGATCTACCAAAAAACTGTAGATCTACAGTTAAAACTGTAGGGTTGGCTAAACTGGTGCAGCCACTCCCAATGGCTAACCTCCTACACCTTATAACTTACCTTTTTAACATATATTAAAACAACAGCTACGTGACTATTTTATTATTATATCCGTATAGAAAATTGTATACACTTTAGTAATCCTAGCCCAACAAATAAGAGTTAACTTTGAACTATATCCAGTAGCTGGGGCAAACTATAGGCATAGTTGAAATATCTGTACCAGGAGGCTCCGCTCTTGTCAAGGAAAATGACGTGTATATTTATATTAAAAAGTTACTATAGTTTTTTTTTTATTTAATATTTATTAAGAAATAACAGACAAAGTAAATAAAAATAAATAACATAAACTAGACTAAATTAAAAGTAAAATATAAATAAATAAGGTAAAAATAAATAAATATCCCGCCAGTGGTGGGAACCATGCCGAACACGGCAATCTTAGTTGGCTAGTTTTATTTGAAATAATAAGTTCATAACTGTTATTAATTTAAAAGATACAATTGAATTACGCGTATAATATCTATGATAATTGACTAGAGAAAGAGACAATTCTGCTCGGTATTTCATATTCGTTTCCCGGTACCGTTTTGACTCCCATCTTGTAAGAAATTGTATAGAGGTTTTTTTGGCAGGTGTCAGCTAAAGGTCTTAATTTCCATTATTTTCTTTTTAGATAGCATATCTTTTGGGGTTTAGTCTGGCCTAACTCAGCGTTAACACAATCTAAACAACCTAGTGCCCAGACTTGTCACAGATGACAGCTCGAGGGAACCTTCCTTTTCGGTTTTTGAATTCAAATAAAAAATCACTGTGACCATAGCGGATATAATTGATTTGAACCACAGACAAATATGCTGATAGACTCCTACCAGGTACTTATATCCATCTATCAGCGATTTGAAGCCCACTGTTCGACAAAAACTACATACCACAGGGTTCATATCTTCTCTTGTCAACCCATTATTGTCCCACTGCTGGGCACGGGTCTTCTCTCAGAATGAGAGAGTTTAGGCCATAGTCCACCGCGCTGGCCAAGTGCGAATTGGTTCATATTACTACATCATAATATTAATACATTTGTCAAAATGACTTTATGTAAGACCGTGGTGCCAAAATTAATTATAGTTCCGCTTCCATATATGATCAAAATACTTACTAAACTAAGATGTAAGAATTAACAGCGTACAGTCATTCAGTATATAAAGCCCCTAATTTATTCGTACTTAAAATGTATTAGATTACAGTTCAGAATTTATTACTCCATTAAACAACATATTTATGTTTAAGATAACAATTAGGAGTCTATTTTCCTTCGTCGTAATTAAATGAACCTACTGTTTTTATCATTAACCTTGTTGATCGTTCATCCGGTAACGTTAAATTTGTTATGAAGGCAATATAAGTACTAAAATTTTAATTTTATCTGTACTTTGATTAATCGCAGTTAGTGATGTGTAAATTTATGCATTTTTTATAGCAAGAATAACAAGGGAATTAAATCGACAAATAATATTTAAAATCATTACAATGTAATATTTTAAGCAATTTATTTTATTTTGTTTGTTTTTAATGAGATATTTTATAATGCAAACTGTAAAAAGTATTGATTAGCTTTTTTAACGATACTATTATGCATTTTTTAAACTACCGACGGAGTGTAAATATAGCCTATTAGTTACGTGCTACTCCTATTAATAAAAAATGTATATTTTCAAGAAAAATATGATAGAAATCAGTTAAAGTAAGAAAGAAGGATTTAAAAGTGAGGAACGATTTTTCTTTAAATATTGAAGGGTAACAAGTACGTAGCCTACTTTATGAAAAGTGTAACCAGCTCCATGTGGATCAGAGGTTCTACATGAACCTGATTATAGATGCATTCAAATTCAAATCGGTTATTTGTATAAGCACAGGTACAAAGATGACACATTACAGTAAGATTTATACAAGCCATTGTCCTTTGCCAATGCTGGCGTTCATTATTTACTTATAATTATAATACATTGTCATTCCTTTTCACAAAAACGGTCACCTCATATGAAAGTTAGCCGGCACTCTTACACACCAACTGCTTAACGCTATAAAAACGGTAGTACCTACCTCCCTCGCCTTACATCTAAACAAAAGAACTGCTTCACGCTAGAAAAAGCGGTGGTAATTCCCTCGTACAACTTCCGTCATAGTCCTTACCACAAGCTTCTCAATACAAAACAGTTGTATTTAGTTCTTACATACGAGTACCCACCAATTCGCACTTGGCCAATACGGTGGACTATAGCCTAATATCTTTCTCATTCTGAGAGAAGACCCGTGCCCAGCAGTGGGACAGTAATAGGTTAGCACGATACGAGTATATAACACTAATTAGCAATAAACTATAATTAGTAAACCAATAAATCTACTCAGTGCATTACTCACGTAAGATGACATTAACGTCCGATCAGTATCAGAGTAGTAATAAAATCAATTAAGGCAGACCGAAACTCGTGGATAACTACCGAAACTAGAGCGTTCACTTTTCCTACATCTGACGCAACTTGAGATTCTAAATGACGCGTTCTACTGCGTAAGAAGAGCGATAAATCTAAGAGATGTGCAACTTTTTTATTATACACTATACTCAAGGCACAATATTGTTCTTAAGAATTTGTTTCACACTGTGTTAAATAATACGAGTACATTTTTATACTGTATTAGGAACAATTTTATAGAAATTTGATTTAAAAAATTGTCTGTAATGTGAGCTTTTTATCCCTATTTTTCTGAGAAATTCCTTCCATTTGATTCCTCTATAATCATCTTTGATATTCTCCATTTAAGATTTCGAAAGCACTTCAATGAACAACTCTTGCCCCGTGGTTTAAATCTTCCTTGCAAGATTGTTAAGCATAGAAACAGATCCGAATTATCACTAAGTTATTTATTTTTTAAGTGAAAACTTCTTTAGGCACGTTGAGCGCGGTGGGCCCAGCCGCCCATCTAGGAGGAGCCCGATGAGGCAACGCGTTCAGAGGATTCCGGTTGCGGTCGGACCGTGTTCCCGGAGTCCTCTTTATAGCCCCGAGGACGGCCCCCGGGGGGTATTAGTGCGGTAAAAATCCCACATAACCCTGCGTCGCTCCCACGGCGTCGAGTACCTTTTGAAGGTTTCCCCCTCGAAAACAAAAAAAAGGCACGTTGAGCGATTTTCGATAGGGTGTATAGTTGTATCAAACAGGTACCTTATAAGTAAGTATAGGTGCTCCATTTCACATGAGCGGCGTAAACCGATAAATATTGTGCGCACGAGCATGCAGCCCAGCCGTCATCTTATATAATTCGGTTATCATTTAACTTGGTATTTCGTAATATGATACAAAATATTAATACTTATACATGGCAGGACTTATGAAATGTTTGAGTAACACGACACAACAAGGTAACGACAAGCTTAGTTCGAAGTGGGAAATACTGTAGCGGCACACCTATTACATCAACAACACAAGGGTTTCAAGGTTTACAAGGGTTCCATCTGAAAACAGCCACAGACGCATGGCTACTCCCGAGGACTGAGATAGTCGCCTCATATAAAAGCGAGTTGGGAACCACACGCTTCCACCGAAACACAAGAACTGTTTCACATTAGAAATAGGTATGGCGGTGGTACCTCCGCTGTCGAATCATATACGTTCTACCACTTTAAGGAATGATATTAAGGAAACTGAACTGACAAATATTTGAGGAAACTGCATGCTCATTTCCTACTACAATCTGAATTAAAAGACAAAACAACTTATAATACTTAGCTGTAAATATCAATGTTGAATTTATTATCCGATGAATAAATTAACAATAATCAAAACTTCGATTTTGATTAGGAATATCAGAACTGCCCTTTATAATTTAACAACATTTAAAGTACTTAAAGTTCGTATGTAATAAATTTAAATAAAACAGGATGACTATTTTATTAAATGTCAAAAAGTTGAAAAGTAAATTATTCATAATTATCTAGTAGTCAAAAGAGAGCTTCGCATTATCATAGTATCGTTTTCGAAAATTCTATAAAATATATGACTATGTTTATAAAATTATAGTAAGGTATACTAAGGACTACCTGCAAACTGAATCAATGTTTGGCAAATATTACCAAATTGCTCGCACTACATATGGTTTAATTAATGCGAAAATCAAAACGAGTTTACGTCCATCATCAAACCCAATGGGTCAATGAATGTGCTAGGGTTACATGTCCAACTCGTTATTGGCAGACACCTGCACAAGCCGGCTAATGTATGTGAGGCACTTACTGCACATGAGTCATACGATTGCCAGATGTTTTATGCCGAACTTGCTTTGTTATGCGGTTTTACCCGCCTTTAAAAATAACAGGTAACTTTAAATTGTAATAGAGTTGTTGTATTTTCAAAGTTAAAAGATTTGATGTTTCCTCAAAGTACGGACTATCGAAAAACACTGTAGTTATTTGCCAACTCCACAGACTTCTACCTATTATCAATTACCTACTTATTATCAATTCTTAAAATTATATTCTGTAGTATTGGTTTGCTGCGATAACAAACTCATAGTCAAACAGACAAAGTTCTACAAATCTTACAAATATCTATAGTTACTTATTTTCAGTATGGCAAGCTGTAATTATCTGTAAAAAAAGTCATGTACAGAAACGCAAAACTTCAATCTTTATTATATGTATTATACAAAAAAACTGTGTAAAGTAATTACGGTTATTGTTCTACATATTTACGCACACATGTATTAAGTGATTTTAAAAAAACTGGAGGTTCTATGTTCCACTGTTTATTTTAACAAATACGTATAAACAAGAATAACAGCATAGTTTAATTAGAAACTCGAAACTTTAATTAAAGACGTGATGTTTTTACACAAAGTCGCATTTCTGTATAGGAATCATTTTATAGGCCTTCTTTTTTTTCTTTTTTTTTGTTCTCGAAGAGGAAACCTTCAGGTACCAGGTAATCGATGCTGTGGGGGCGACGCAGGGTTATGTGGAATTTTTACCGCACTAAATCCCCGTCCTGGGCACTATAAAGGCCGCGGTGGCTGTCTTGGGCGCTATAAAGAGGACTTCGGGATCTCAAAAGGAACGCAACCGGTATCCGGTAAGCGCGTGCCCCATCGGGCTCCTCCCAGATGGGCGGCTGGGATTTTTATAGGCCTATGGAGACACTTACAAATTGTAATATTCAATGTAGGACTAACTTACAATTAGTTTAACTTTTTTTCATTGCCACTAGATCGGAGTATAACTTTAACTGTTGTAGATATTTCAACATGCTTCTAGTTCCGAAGTTCTAAAGAAAATTAGATTGAGCAAATTTAAGACATGTATTATAATTTATTCGATTACGATTACTTAATGCGATTAAGACATGCATTATAATTAACGACTTTTATAATTAATGCGAAAATAATAGCATATGTCTGTCTTTACGCTTTCATCTTTACGCTTTACTGAATGTATGTATGCTGATGACATTGTGTATAAAAATATAAACCGAACAACGGACACATTTGTTCCAAATCAGTTTTGGAAAATGTGAATGCGTTCAGCTGTATTTCTTGTCTTCTATGTACTACAGTTGCACGATCCGAATGCTCTGGTCAAAACACGATAATGACCTAAAATTCACAGTTGGTTCTTTATTTCAAAAGAAACCAATTAATAAAAAATTAACCGGTACCGTTTCTGCAAGAGTGATTTCAGTTGCGATTTACTTTTCATCAGAAAAAGCTGTCTCCTTATTCCCATGTCTACCACAGCGGGGCGATAAATAATGTCTTAACTATTGCCCGTTGTGTTAGTAAAAGATAGCATGGTGATGCAACATAAGCAGCAGTGTAGTAGTAACATGGAGATATGATTTATATTTGAGTGTTATCGTGGTATGTTATTACACTGTCTAGCAGCGGTCTAGTATAGTGAACAGCAAACCCACTTTCACAGCTTCGCGTCATGTAAGTTTTTTTCTTTGTCCACAGACCAAAAAAGACAGACAACGCCCCGCGAGACTGGATATTTTTTGTGTTTTTGTTTATGGCTTTAAACGCCAGAGGAGTTCAAACTTTTAATGTCTTCAGAACCAGCCAATATTTGTTTTTCTGAAAGTACTCAGAATGGTACGACGATAGATAGAATAGATAGAATTTACTATGTTAAATTTATTTGAGACTATGTCCCGCGGTTTCCCTATGACTAAGAAATGTAACATAACTTTTGGTAGAGTGGATTCAGATATTCAATCATTTCAACTAAATTTCCTTTTTTTTGGGTGTAAGCGATTTTGAACACACAGACAAACATACAGACAAAGAACTCAAAAAATACATATTTTTTAACTATTAAATACTCTCAGTCATTTAAACATTTTTTTACAAATTAAGATGACCTTTTCAACTATTTCAGTATTTCGCTCGAGAATCTATATTTTTGGTCTGAGCCTCCGTTATAACTGGACAAAGCCATTGTGATTGTCGGGTACGGTCTACGGGCACTTCAATTATTTTCGCCACTACAATCTGTCTTGATCTCGTTATTACCGTAATATGAGTACATAAGATTGTTCTGAACTTGATTAATTTGCATGTCAAAACTGTAAAATATTCCTGTCCTCATTTGATACAATCAGAGTAAACCTTAATGAGCGTTAACCAATTGACCATATTCGGAGATAAAAACACATAAGCCGCTCATTAGCCGCTTATTGTAAGTCACTCACGTGTAACTGTCTCATATATTGCTAGATAAAATTGTTTGTTTGTGATCAAGAAACTTAACCACCACCAATACGCACTTGGCCAGCGCGGTGGACTATGGCCTAAGCTCTCTCATTCCGAGAGAAGACATATGCCCAGCAGTGGGACAGTGATGGGTTGACGACGATCAAGAAACTACTGCTAGTTTTACCTGATTATGGCGATGCCAAAAGGAAGGGTATGATTTTATGTGAATGTTACTAATATTATTGAAGCGAAAGTTTGTGAGAAAGCATATATTTTTGTTACTCTTTTTAGCAAAAACTAATGGATTCGGAAATTTGGTGCATATTTGTATAGTTTACTACTTACTAGCTGACCCGGCGATCGTTGTTTTGAAATATATAAATAAAAAATAAAAGTTAAGGATGGACAACCCTTATCACTAAGGGGTATGAAAAATAGATGTTGGCCGATTCTCAGACCTACTCAATATGCTCACAAAATTTCATGAGAATCGGTCAAGCCGTTTCCGACGAGTACGGTAACTAACATTGTGGCATGGAAATTTTATATATTAGAAGACCTGGACTAACACAAAGCATATTCATTATCGTGTTGAACGTGGCCGAAGCGGGTGAAGCCGAAAGTATAAGCTAGTTTGTAACATGCTAGCTAACCCGGCGAACTTCGTTCCGCCTAAATGTCAAAAATCTAAAATTATCAGTGTTCCTCCACTATATTATGCATGTACACTATTACTATTATACATATAAACCTTTCTCTTGAATCACTCTATCTATTAAAAAATGCGTTAAATGCGTAGTGTGGTTTTAAAGATCTAAGCTTACATAAGGACAGACAGCGGAAAGCGTCTTTGTTTTATACTATGTAGTGATGATAACTACGTCCATTTGTTCCCATATTACTTCTAATTTACGAAGAATAATTAAAGCCAAGTTAAGGTTTAACCGGATTTTTAATTAATGATGTTAAATATAATAAGTAAATTTATATATTCTTATCAATTTCTTCTAAATTACTTATAATTACGATGATGGCCGATTTATCGTTAGAAGCGTTTTATTAATTTGTTCGTTCAACTCTTTCTGCATCAACAATACATGTCTGCATATTTCTGCCTAATAACAATAGTGTAAAGTCTTGCTGTGTTCCAGTTTTATTAAGGAGGCAGAAAAAAATTCTACTTCGGACTTTAATCTTATTTGGGATTGACTACAGATGTCATTGGATAGCACTAGTCACTTTCCATGCACTAGCCATTTTCCGTGGACTGTACGCTCGTTCGATACGACTATGTTATAAAAGTAATAAAATACCGAATAAAATTCCCATTTTATAATAGCCTACATTTTTATAACAAGTCAATTAATCAAAATACGATTGATAAAAAATTGGCCACCCAGTATGAAATTCGTCTCTGGCACGTTGTTTTTGTATCATAAAAAGAGGTCTGAATGAATAGTACTGCTAAGGCAGGTACTATAATATGAATGGCTTCTTCTATAGAGAAATGAGAACATTGGGGTTAGTGCGGCGCTGTCAAACGTACACTGATAGACGAGTGAAACATGTTCGTAGTTCTTTATGATAGACTATAATTAAGAGAAGCTATTTGCTATTATGCGTGTGTCAGAGGATAACACAATAATTACTGTAACAGTGAATATTAACAATGTTATTAGAAATTAATTATCACTGCTTTTCGGTGAAGGAAAACATCGTAAGAAAACCTATACCTGAGAGTTCTTAAAAAAAAGTTCTCGGAGGTGTGTGAAGTCCACCAATTAGCACTCGGCCAGCGCGGTGGACTATGGCCTATAACTCTCTCATTCTGAAAGAAGACCTGTGCCCAGCAGTGAGACAATAATGGGATGACGTCGACGAATATTAACAATGTGCAAGGTAAAACGATTGTGGTTCAACAGGGAGGTACGCATTACCGCCACGCCTATTGCAGAGTGAAACAGTTCATATCGGGCGAAGGGTGTGTTTGCTAGCTATAAACAATGTTCTATTTGAAGTTGCTTACAGAGGTCCATATGCTCGTTTGCTACTTTATTATAATAATACCTAATAAAAAAAGGTAGGCTGTCGGCTTCCTCGCGACTTACTTCATTGTAAAACCGCGATAATTAATTTGGAAAATTAGTGGTGCGTGACTTGGACTCTAACCCCGGAGTCTCAATTGAGAGATTGAGTTATTACGATTAGACCATCACCGTTCTCATTAGAGCATTGATTAGTTCTTACGTATAATGTTTTATACGTAAATCTAATTGAACATGATCGTATTAGAAATGGTTGTTCGCATATAATAAGAAATATAATAAAAATAGGCGAGTATGTTTCTAGTAAATAATTCACACAATGTAACTTCAATTTATTGATTCGATACGAAACTGTTTGTTTTCTTAAACTTTCGATTCGCTTTTCCATTGCATAAGAAAATTCAGATAACGAAGACTGGTTGCCGTGCGAAATAATTGATTGCGTACGGTATTTAGAAATTAGTTAATTTCTACACGGCAATTAAAATACAACATAACTTGATAAAATGTGCAAATGAATTACGATGTACTTCTCATTAATCATATTTCATATTTATCGATGTATTCAGTTTATTACCAACCATGTAAGAACTCCACGAACGGCAGTCAAATGAAAATTCTAGAAAAACAATGTGTGCGTGTACTTGCGTTCATTCGTAAGAAGTGAAACTTCATTATGACGTTATTTTTCAAAAAATAATTTACTATATGCAACTTTACAGAAATTGGTTAAATAAAGTTAAATTAGATAAAGTTTAATAAAAGGCTTTTATTAAACTTTATCTAATAATCTAATCTATAATAATCTATCTAATATCACGCGTGGTAGGGATAAGAAAAAGATGGCGCGTAACGGAAAAAAAAGATGGCGCGTAACAGAAAAAGATGGCGCGTAACGAAAAAATGTTACACTAAATTTTTTTCCAACCCCGATAAAGAAGTTTCATTTTTTTCCAACCCCGATAAAGAAGTTTCACTTCAAAAAAAAGTAAGACAAGAATATCAAAAACTTCAAACCACATTTCCAATGCTATTTTGGCGCTTTAGCATTATTTCCTTTCCACTGACGATATAATACTTTAAAGGTTTCAGAACGTATATGATTCGACCGGGCAGGTAGGTACTATTACTACTTACGTAGGTACTATAGGAGGTAGGTTTATATAGACTGAAAGACAACTATTTGTACAGACTAAGCTCTATTACTATTTTTAACAAGAAATACGTAGCAAACAAGCATACACTCTACATACATATCTTACAGAATAAAGGTTCTATCTGAATCAATTACAGATACGTTGCTACTATCGAAGCCTAAGGTCGCCTCACATAAAGAGCCGGCAGCCACAAACCATAGCTTTCAACCGAAACGCAATATTTACTTTACACTAGACATAGGTGATGCCACGCTGTAGAACAAGAAAAATATATGTTTACCTTTAAAATATGTTATTTTAAACAAGTTTGTGTAACAATATAAACATGTAACGTGTACAAAGGCTCCCAATTTAAATACTAGAATTTAAATTGAACACGGCTTTGTTAAACGATGATCTCATGAACTTAGTCACAGGTAACTAGATATCTAGGTTTCAGTTTCATGACTAATTGAAATATCTGCGAAAAAATCTTCCTTCCTGCAATCTTAGATTATTTACGTGAAAAAAAACCTTTTCATAAGGTAAAATGGATTTTTATGAAAGATGTATGAAACCCGTGGGCATTATATCAACGAATTTGTTAAGGTTTGATAGATACATGTAAAGATTTTTTTAAAGATGGTTTAGTTTTCATTGAGTGTTTGATCTCTATAAGCAACGTTATATAATGACTTTATAATACTGTGTTTTGTTTTTAAGCTTTTGCATAGTTTTTATCGCGGGCTTTGAGCGCGGCGACCGAATCAAGAAATTCCGTAACGAAAAAACCGAATACCCACCAATCCGCCTACCATGTAACGCGGCCGGGCGTTAGCATAACATCTATGTATATGGTACAACAGTACGAAGCTCGCACGGATCGAGACGAGCTGCTCGGAAATCGGACCAATATGTAAGCAGCTGTTTGTGAGAAAGTATATAGAATCAAAGAAAAAAACTTGAATTAATATCAAAGAAAAAACTACAGCATATATAAATAATTATAATTTACTAAGTTGATTTTTTTTTATTTTTGTGTGATTCATAAAATATTTATAATAATTTTCTTTTCTACTGCAGGTAATATCAACTTGGCGGTTTTAAAATTCCATTGCAGCTTTTAACTATTCGCTATGCTTTAAAAAAAACTGCCTAGATTACATTTGTTATAGAAATTACTTAACTAGGTCGAGTCTGTATTTCCATATTTTATTCATTAAACGTTATCTACTGTGACTTCCGTTAACATTATCGCATTAAGCATTCTAAGACCTGTCATCACAAGATTGCCAATTTCGAAGTGATATGGCTAAGATTAAATTAAAAAGTGTATATTTACAATTAGAAAACGAAATTGCAATGGAACAAGTTTGTATACTATAATTTAGAGGCATTATCTTAATTAGCTTTATAAACTGTGCTGGCTGAGATGGTCGTTAGAAATTCGCGAACCGAAATGCCTTAGAGCATAGTGGTTCGATACTACAGTTTTTACAGCCGTTTAGAATAATTACCAAGCGAGTACACTGACCTTATGAGGCTAATTTTTCTCCGGCCAATGGGTCAGCGTATACTAATTTGTTAGTACAGTTAAATAGACGCAGGATGCGTAAAGGTGTCTACATATGACGGTGTCTACATTTATGAAACTTTGTTTTTATATGAATTATCAATATTAAACATTTCAACTTCAATTCAAGGGAATCTTTACATTATATAAAGATAGCTCAGCTTAAAATATGAAGTATTTTCTTAAATCAAACAATTGTGTGGCAACTAGTCTTATATCCATTCATCTATAAGGCTTTTAAGTTGCACAATATAGGCTTTAGTTATTTCCCATCCCTCCGAAGGACGGACCAGTGCCGTCTCGTTTCGGATCCAGATTTTTTTGGTAGGGGTCTTGACAAGCCGAATGTAGTTGTGAAAGAAATAGATGGTGAAAAGAAGGTTTTCCAGTAAGGAACATACGTAAATCGATACATGAAAGGAGTTACCACTAATATTCCCTCTTATGGATCCGTAACTGGACATACAAAGAGATGTTCAGATGTTAACAGTTTCGTCTCATCACTTTCATATCATGGGGCGACTTATTCCTGTTTTGTTTGTAGATGAATATCACACATAAACTTTACTTCACTGAATGTATCATCCAACAATTTTGTTGTTTAAGGAAAATTTAATGCGATGTATGATCTCATTTATTGTCTCGGGATTTCCGAGATGAACTTCATTTGTGTATACAAACGATTGCAACTGTTAATATACAAGGTTGCAAATAGTTAAGCATCCTGCAGTCTGCTCAGCTGAACAAGCAATGTAGAAGAAAATTATTTATATTTAAGTAAACTTGTTAAAGTAAATTAAGTAAAAAAGCATTCTTGTAAAATCGCTAATGTCACTATAGAGCCATATTGCCGGGTGATACAATTAACATGTTCGATCGGGTATTATCATCGCCACGTCTTTTCTAGTTTCGATGGATAGAGAGAGAGGAGAGTGTGGTTTTTGGCTCACTTACATATTAGATTAGGCGATCATCTCAGTCCTCAGGACTAACAGGCATCAGTTAACTTCCGATCAAACCTTTTTCCATTTGTTCACTAATTTTTGTCTTCGATTTTCCTGCATTTTTTACCAACACAATATAATATACATTAGCGTTATGATTAGCATCCCTGTGTTTCTCTTTGAAAATGTTGAATAAGTTATTGCTACTGCTGGCATAACGGCTGTTAATTTAAAGTAAATTATACTTAACACATATGTTGATAATATTTCATCGTCTCACTTCTCTTGTGTATATTCTAAAATTAAAATACCGAAAGAAACTAATAAATATGTTTAATAGAAAACGTATGAAGAGTCTCTTAGAAATGAGACTGAAGTCAGTTTGCTCCATGTCAGTAATTATAGTAGACGAAGAGAACCCCAATTCCTTACGACTCAAGATTATACTAAACTTGATACGACTACATGATTAGATGGAAACTGTAATTATGTAAATAGATTTAGTGGAAGCAAATCTATGTAGTAGTAGTATAGCGAGTATAAAAGTATAGTGCAAAATTTCTTTCAAAAATTTCATATTTATTATCTTTGACTCTCAGGTCTAGGTGAAGAAAGAAAGAATATATATTGGCCATACTGTATTTATGAAGAAAACGAGTTAAAGTTGGTATTTTATATAAACTTATAAAAAATATTTAACAAAGTCCTTAGGATATCGGTCTTGATCTGTAAAAATCAAGGTACGGATACAAAAATATGGACCGAGGCTGGATATCGGCAATCGTTTCTATGTTCCGCTGTTGACCACGTGATACAGATTAGTGGAGAAATTAACGGTAAAGCTTTCAACAAGGCTAAAATCCTGGTACATTTTCTAGGAATACCTTACACGAACTTGCGGTCTTCATCGCTTAAAGGCGGTTTGTCGGGATTTTACTTACCCATGGTCTATGATTTGCAAGATTGCAAATATAATTACATAAACTATAATCAGGAAAATTTGTGTCATACTACTGTACTAACGCGGACCTGTGTTCACATACAACATCAACTTGATGTAAAGAATAAGTTTCCATACAGAGAAACAAATAAAAACAAGATATAGTTGGATAATATGACAAATAAGTCATATTATCCAACGATAGCTAAGACGAGTGTGTGAAAGCCTACGTTCTAATAAGAAATACATACATCATTCATCATCATCAGATATATCATTCACATGTCTTCGTCTGTATCAAACCTAGAACCCTCCACGTGACACACCAATAAGGATGGACCAATAAGGTAATGTCGCTGCACACGTATGACCATAAACATTTTTTTATAAATATTTTTTCGCAATGGTCCCAGACGGCAATTGTAAAGTTGAGTCTATTTATAAGCAGAGGTGAGGATGCATTCATAAAGCGACAATACGGGTCTTCCTCTGCGGCTACACGAGATTCAAAGAGAATTAATCTTTTCATATACCTATACATGTTTATTTCATAGCAGCTAAAGGATGCTAGTTGCTAACTCATACTTTGTAACGGATCAAATAAAGAAAAAAAAAGTTACTTTAAATAAATTAATTATTACCTTAAATCACCTAGGTAGTTTAATAAATACTAACAATAAATCGGCAAATAAATTCTGTACTCTGCTATGCACTTTGCTACCACAAACTTGTTCAACGAAATAATAATCCAAAAATGCATGTTAGTACGTAGGTAGTGGTGATACTTGACATTTGTGTTAGTTATACGTAGTAGGATGTGTAATATAAATTAGACCGCACACATTGTTTTGTGGTGTCGATTGCCTAATTCTGTCTTTTTCTGTGAATGTCGAAAAAGCCGAAAAAGAGACAAAATCTAGAAGAACACGCTTGCCAGGCGCGGTGACTATAGGCACACAACCATTAGGGGAGGCCTATCTCCAGAAATGATATACGAACTATAACAGATGAATGTACACCTATATTCTAAGTAGAAAGCGGTGTGTTTATTCAAAAGGAAATCTTTTGCAGTTGTCGATGGAGCGCCTTAGAGGATACAAAATATTGGGTTAAAACTCAAAAAAAGGACAGATGTCTTTTAGCATCAAAAGAGTTTTTCATAGTATCGATTCATCTTTTAGCATCAAAAAGGTCTCAATTGTATGAAATCACTTCGTAATTTAAGAAGAACAGGATATAGCATCCTCATAAACGAGCCAGACGAATCTTTCTTTGGGACACTGCGGAACACTTCTAATTGTGTCCTGGCCGCAAGGTCGCCGGTAACTGTATAAATGCGAAAATTGCTTCCGTTCTGCTGGTGTACGCAACAGCGATAGCAGAAAAAATTACCCACAGTATACGAAATTTTCAAAGGCTTTTATCGAATTATGTATACTATTATTCTTGTCTAAAAACTTATTGAAAGTTAAGGATATTTGGAAGTTTTCTTAAAGACAAGCCCCTGTTGGTTCTGGCGCTATAAATCCTTTTCATTTTAATGTTTTCTTCAGTTATACTTTCATATGTGGTAGAATAATAACCTGATATAGAAATATAAAAAACTATTGTCATAATTAAGAAGTTCATTGGATTTCTACCATGCAAAAAGATTTCCTCGTGTTCATAGCCGAATTGTTCCGAAGATAGCAGTAGTACAATAACTTCGTAAAACCTTGATAAAGAAGGTTCAAGGTTACAGCACAAATAGAATTTAGTTGGTTTTGAATATTTATATCTTATGGTTTATCTTCCAACGGTACCCCACCAGTATATGCAGAGTGGAGATCCAGTTCAATTTCGGGCCGTATGAAGATTGATGGCGGCCACCCCGGATTATTTTGTCTACACAACAATGTCTACAACAGGCCGACAATGGGTGACGGTGCGTCGAGTCAGGACGTCCTTATTTTGTTGACAGTCCCAATTACGATAAATTTCAGGAAAGGTCAAGATTCGCATCACCTTAAGTGAATGTTGTACGTCAATTTTTCTTCATTTCAAACCTTCTACCAAATGATTGCTTCAGATAATAGACACCAGCTTAATGATAAAAGAAGAAAAATACTCTATGACATTTATGTGGGAATAATGATGACCGCGGTGACACTAGTTATTTCTCTCGTATAGCTATAGTGAATCTATGAAAAAATGTTTTACTTTTGATAGACACATAAAAAGGTAGTTAGACATCGTTATCTCAAATTGTAGCGCGTTTACGAATGCTTTACCCGTGGGGTAATAAATTGAGCGACTGGGACGCCGGCCACCTGTTGCGCTCTCTGTTGCACTAATCAGCTTTACGGGATGCCTAATATTGTACCAATGTTTTTCACTGTTTTATTGACATCATAAAAATAAGAATGCATAGCGCGCTATAGAGCTTTTGCGCTTTAGTGCTTACTCCTTCCAATCTGTCCTAGGTAACAAACCTTACCTAGGAGAAAAAGGAGAGAACCTACTATTATACTTCATTATTTACACATACTTTTGATAATAAAGTAGTATTTCTATTGAAGTCATTTCAATTGAATTTCATTTTTTCATTTCAAGTGAATTATTCATCAAGTTTTGATGTGAAATTAAGTTTAAATTTGAATTTTATGCTACATCAACAGATGCAACTAGCTTAAATTTCCTTGCATGCGTTAAAAATAAAACCAGTATTATCACAGTTTCAGTTGTAAACAAAATGAAAGCCAGAAGATTTCGGCAAAGGTCGACATTCGCATCAAATTCGTCTCCCCTCTGATCGTTGGCAATCTAACGAAATTGATTCCATTATCACTACGAGGGACTGTCACATGATTTATTAAAATCTTGAGCGTTTCGGGGTTCAAGGGTAATGGTGCATTTGGATGTTGTTATCAAATAAAACATGCAAATTGTAAAACAAAATAATAAGAGATTATGAAGATGAGCATGATTGTGTCTGGCATGAGCATGATTGTGTCCGGTAGATGTCAACAGCCAGCTTGAGAATTCATGTTGAAATTATTTTTCAAAATTAGATTTCACAAATAAATTAAACCATGATCACGAAGGCGATAAAAGACTTGAAAATGAGATATTTTATTCTTTTGTTTGGTTAGTAATGACGGTGACATTTATAACTCCACACTATAATCACGGTACAAATATCTATTAATACTGTGTAGTGGTATAATGTTGTGGTTTGCATAGTTATACATATAGGCAAATACTCAAACACCAATTCCATGAATCTAAATTCTTCACTTTTATCTACTTGATGCAACACTGATCGACATCTTTTGCTTTCAGATTAGTGTAGTGAACGCTCAACATAGTAAAAAAATATATAATTGACGAATACCTAACCTCTTTCCCATGGAAAGTTGAACTGACTTCCTAAACAGGAGAGGTTATAGGTAAGTAACTGGTATTGATACTTCAGTTCTATTTATGCTCACAAATATATGTGTATCTTGAAAACATTCTTCACATCTTAGCCTTGTTGCATTTACCACCAAGGCTACTTAGAGCTTACTTTGTAGTTTACGTTAATTAAGCATTTATCTGGAGAATACACTTTAGGTTCCGGAGAAAGTAGTTAGTTACCCTAACCCACAATTATCAGGCGTATCACGTAGATAGCGGTTTTAGTACATGGTTTAAGAACTTTCTGCTGTCCACTTGGACCGGCCACAGTCATGTAAATCGTTTGAGCTTGTGTCGAACGGGACAAGATATATCGCTATTGCTTTCTTACCTAGAAACTGGTAAACAATTATCACCTCGATTCGTTTAATTCTCAACGAGCAAGACTTGTACTTAGTAAATATTTCCTAACCTATTTTAGACAAGAATATGCTTATTTTTACATTAATGTACCTTTAACTTAGTAAATGCTAATTAATTTGAATAATAGGCTTTACATAGATGTAATTACAGTTTTACACAAACGTTGTTACATAGGCAATTGTAGCTTTTTCAAAGTAAAGGAAGGCCAGTTAAAATTAGTTCTATGCTTAGGGCGATCCGCAACATTTGTAATTTGTCAACATAAAACAAGAAATCCTACGCTTTGCACAATATTTGTTTAAATTTATGTTTGTAAATGACTCAAATCTGTAGTCCTTTAACATTATTTCGATAGTGTCGCTCAATGTGTCTAAAAAGGACTTCGTCTATAGAATCTACGATTTTTACGATAATAATAAAAAAAAATAGTCCATAACACCAAACGTGTGACCTCACTTCCTCCTAGTAGCAGGGGTCCAAGATGTTACGAACTAAACGTTGGCCATTTAGTGATTGTGAGCGTCATTTTCCATTGATTGACCTGCGTGGGCGACCCTCCAGCGGTCCTGTGGGGACGTGTGGAGACAAACAAACATATCGCACACGCTAGGCTAAATGTTACGTAACAATTTAATACTAGTTATAGATCCAAGTAGGCATTTCGATCGACGAATTGGTAAGTTATCGTAGGGGAAATGCTCTCAGCATCTTGATAATCTTCGGTAAAGTTAGGTTGCTGAAATTTTAGGGTAATGTTTTTGTTTTTATGATTAATTTGTTATGTTTATAAAAATAACGTTGCTGTTAAATTTGTTTATACATATTTCTTAATACCTTTATATTAATTTAAGTATGTTCAGGCATATGGGGGCGTTCAAGTATCACGTGACGCATTTTTTGAAATTTAACCCCCCCTCTCAGCATGTAACGAAAGGTAACTTTTTGCTGCTCCCCTATCTCGCTACCTGAACTTTGGCAGCAAGTCACTGTGGCCGTATTTTAGTTAAATAAGATTTAATCTATATATATAAAATTCTCGTGTCACAATGTTTGATTCCACACTCCTCCGAAACGGCTTGACCAATTTTCATGAAATTATATTGAGTAGGTCTGAGAATCAGCCAACATTTATTTTTCATACCCCTTAGTGATAAGGGTTGTCCACCCTTAACATTTTTTTAAATTTTGATATGGCAAAACGACATTCGCCGGGTCAGCTAGTACTTAAATAAAAACAAACACGTTAAATAATGTGTTGTTCAAACCCTCCTTCTTCCTCTCTTGTATCGCATCGTAAAGTTTGACAAGACCTCCTCTGCCCCCAAATTGCATTAGGTACGTAATACTTGAACGCTTCCTATGCCATTTTCATCATACATATTACTTTATTTATCCTTCGAATCGAATATAGATAACGAGCAGTATATGTGGATACATGGATACTGCCATCTATATTTAAGGATAATAAAAGCAATTATTGAATGTCTCTAAGTTATCCTCAAGAGGTCAAGTGTTGATCGTATAAATGGTTCAAGGAATACTTACTTATGTAATTGTACATATATTGCATTGAAATATGGTTATTTTAAGCGTCGTAATGGTGACAGACATATTATATTGTTTATTAAGGTAAAATTAACCTAAGTTTTAGTTGATCAATCTGAAGCCAACAACAAATTTTGTTAACGTTCGACTAAGATAATATAAGTATTGGTATTTATTTAGAAGATATATTATAAGTAGGTTATTCCCGGTTTAGGTTATTCCCGGTTTGTCCGTTTCGGTCACGTTTATAACGGCAATGAGCTTCTTGTGTTAATCTAGATCAGGATTTCTCAAACTTTCGGCAGCGAACCCCCTTAACTTATAATTATTAGGTAATTAAATCCCTCCCTAGGAGTTCGCGTACCCCACTTTGCGAAACACTGATCTAGATAACAAGCAATGTGTTTGCTAAATTTTAGCGAAATCCGACCAGTAGTTTCTACGTGAAAGGATTAGTCACAAAAGTAAAGAAAACCTAATTACGAGTACAATGGAAAGTTGACCTTAAATGACATAATAACAAATGCGCGACTATTGATCACCGGCCTGCACTTCTGTAGTGCGTAGTCGTAATGAAGGTCGAAACGACGCAAATAGAATTGCTACATTTAGAGATTCTATATTTCCAAACTAATTATCACATCGAACTAGCACCAAAGGCAAAATAAATAAAGGTAACAGCATCAAAGACGAACTGTAAGGGAAAGTTGATCTTAAATTAGATAATAAGCAATTAGAATTGCTGTAGTAATTCAGATTCGCTTTATTTCTCAACAATTATAAAGCTGTCAAGCGCGTTAACGAAAGCAAAACAAAGGCTGTAGTGGAATTCGAGATGAAGATTGTTGGAAAGTTTGAACTTAAATAAGATAAAAGTGGCTTTTCAGACATTGTCATGTTAGATGTATCAAAGAATTTAGATACATAAATAACCTTGTTTTTGTTTACTATTTATGATATAGGCCCAAATGGCGTAAGAATGGCATTAATTGTAATAGCATAATTCAAAGCATTTATAATACTATATATGCATATTGTATTATAATTTGATTTTGTTGGTTGATTGATTTTTAAAGGTATGTAAATGTAAAGATAACATGTAGCGTCATATTTAAACAATCAGTCTAGTTTTTAGCTGTTTTGACTTAAATATAACACAAATACTATCTATTCTATCTATTCCTAACCCGTTGCTTTATTCCAAGGTTGTAGCTAGTGCCTACTCAGTACGATGTTCGTAATGTAGGATGAATTGATTTCGAGTCCCATTCGTGCCAGTTCGCCCACAGCAGCCGGATTGCGATTTATTCGCTAACGAACCAAGTTATAGAGCGCAAGTACAAGATACATCAGTTTAAGGGCAGCGGGTATGACTATCGAATTCGTATCGTTAGAGATATTAATGTTATTCGATAGTTATCTAATAAGAGAAAACTGATGAAGCGTTGAAAATCGCTATGGTCAATTATGGGATACCATTTGACGACTAGCAGTTGAATCACGCTGAGAGCCCCTGGTTTTATATTTTTTTCTGGGCTTAGTAATTATGTCGTATTTGGGTCTATCCATGGCACTCATGATACATCGTATCTTAGAAGCAATGAGATTAGATCGTTTTACTGCAAAATTTTGGGATTTCTTCCCAACTGAATCATGCAAACATATGAATTTATTAGGTTTTTTAGATTTTAGTGTTTATTTCATTATTTCTCATTTTTGTCTGCTTCATTCACGATATTGTCAATGATGCTTTTGATACGGGCTAGAGACCGTTCATCTAGATCCATGCCTTTTTGTAACCTATAAAAGGTCTTTATCTTATTGGGACATTAATTTAGTTAATATGATTTAGCTTTAGTGGCCATCTTTAGATAAGAAACGACTATTTCAACCGAAATATATCAGTCGTTTGGGTTATATGAAAGTCCCAGTCCGTCTCAAAACTATTTAGTTATTTTAAGACAGGCAATATAAACACTATAAAACTAATTTTCGAAAACAGATCTTTTGACCTTGCAAGAAGAAGCAATATCTGTTTTTTATATAAAACTTTATCGTGTTTATTCGCATTTACACCTATCGTATTTAGGGCATCCACGAATCAAGGGAAAATATAGAATAAAGCTATGAGTTTAGACAGGTCGTATCTGAAATTATAGACGCTTTTTCAAATTTGTTGATTACAAGCGCGTTCGATAGATTTCCATGCTCGTCCGGATTCGTGCGTGGCAAGTCACCGCCTACAGCGATGCTTTACGACTCATGGTGCATTTGTTGTCGCCGACATCCGCTGATTTACTGCACCTCGTATCCTATACGATTTCCCGTTAAAGGATCCTAGCATATCTGATTATACTCGTACCTTACCTGTCGGACATATTTTGCTATGTTGAATACCGAAATTGGAAAACGGAGCGTTTCTGCACACGAAGGTGAGCAGTAGGTGCATGTATTCATGTTTTATTCAATATTTTGCCTATTAGTAGAGTCAGCATAGACACTACGTTATATACTATTACCTGCCTATATTACCTATATTACCAACCTGTTGTTTTTTGGTCTAAATTTATCTTTAATTTTTAAAGTATACGAACTAAATAAAAGCCATGTGATGCCGCAAATTAATTTTATTATAATTCAACTAAAGGTAGAAAATAACACAAACTATTGTTTCTACGCATTCTCTCTGTTTTAATTCAAGGTTTGAGTTCTGAGTATATACCCAGAACACATACATATACGAGTATATGTATTGGTACATACATACTAGTTCTCCCGTTATTGGTTGTTTGTTTACTTTGAAAACATTTCCACGTATGCGCGATCCTACACTTCTCATTCGCAAAGGGGATACGGGACTACCATGATGTCTTTTGAGATTTTTATAATTACGAAGATTTTTAATAGAAATAATGGACACACGCTTAATTTACATTCAAACAATACTGTCTATTTATTTGGGCAACATTGCTATACTCATTAAGGCATTTAATGCGTTCTACCTTTGTCCTTGAGTAATAACGCGTCCGTGATCGGATTGTAACATAACGCAATTATTTAATTATAGATATAATATTAGATACATATGACAGACAATGACCCCTTAGCAATACGTGGGCGAAATGTTTATGTTTGTAAATGAAAAAAGGTCACATCGGTTCATCGACACCTCTTACCAAATCCAAATAAAACAGAGGACACTTGTTGATCACAGATGCTCCATAATGTGAAGAGACTGCAAAGTCAGATATACTAGACTTGCCTGCAAGTAGACAAAAACAGAATTCTTAGCAATCTTCCTACATAAATAGACGTGGTAGCGCTATTCGAACCAAAAGGTATATTAACTTCTTCAAACAAAACTGTACGTTTCTTAAAACCTACGACTAGTCCGACATGATTACGAGCAAACATTTCTTACGCAAACACGTTCCTTGCTAACGAGATGTTTGTTTACTTTGCAATCCCTTCCTCGTACACATCCTATAGTTCATCAAGGTATTCACGAAGACAGGTGTTTCGCAGACTCGCTGAACGCTTCCCTGTATGTTATTTTTAGATATTGCTGCTAAAATGTAATAGATTTTTATAGCCGAATAATTAAGAGGTACCTAGAACATTTTATTAGGTTTTCTAGAACTACCGACGTCAACGACGGATGCGAATGTTATGAAAGCTTTTCACTTATTTTCTGGCATAGTATTAAAAGTACCTGTATTATTTGCCTTTACATAATGGTCTCATCGTCTCTCGTCTCATGACATTGCTATTATGTTAATAATAACAAAGTTTGCAATTTAAAACTAATTTAAAAGTCCAATATATTCAGGTTATACATTTTCCCCCTAATTTTTTATTCTTTAGAGTTTCAGGTACTTTTGCCAGTACAGTTAACTTTATCAGCCATCTTGTTAGTCGTGTGATAATGACCAACATAGTATTGATTCATTCCACACTGGCTCATATCACGATACATTTGTACATTTTAATATTAACCTTTAAATGATTAAAGATTTACATTACTCTGATGAGAAATGGATAAGTTTTAATGAGGGCCAACCTAGTAACAGTTCCAGGCGATCTCGTTTCGATGATGCGACGCGCCACCGATCATATTATGATACATTTGGCTATTGCTTTAGGCTCTTTAAAATTATATATTATTTTATTTTTACGCTATTGTATTTGGTTTCCATATTAATTCTGATATCCATATATTATTTAGTTAACGCATTATAACCGTAATAGCGTGCAAGTGTACAATTTCGCCAGGCTTGTATTGTATTGTGTAATTTGATCAGCTATTCGGTCAGGTGTTTCCGATAACGGCGAAAATGTGTCTATCTTGTTGCAAAGCGGCGGAAAGCAGTTCCAACTATGTAAGGGTTGTCACTTTTATATAGCAAGCTTTAAATTTTTTTAAGTTTTAGTTTATGTATCGTATTCGTATTTTTTTATGTTTAGACGATATACATTGGGTCTCGAGTCGTAAGGTATCATCGCCACACTTATTTCTGCGTATTTGATGACAATTCACAGGTGGTAGAACCAGAGTAGTTCGACCGGGGAAGTACCATCACCACGCCTATTTTCAACGTAAAGCATTTCGTGCGTTTCAATGGAAGGGTGTGGTTGCTAGCACAGTTTTTTATGAGGCGACCATCTTAGTCCTCAGGAGTAGCATCTGTGATTGACTTCAGATAGAACCCATGTTCTATTTGAAGTTGCTCACACATGTTCACACATGGGCTCACACATGGGCGATAGTGACCACTTACCATCAGGTGGACTGTATACTCGTATGCTACTTCAATCAAATAAAAAAAAATTAACGATATTGTATACATTTGAGACTTTCCAATTTAGTTCTGAGGGAAAGCTTCATATCATTTCTCAGCCTTAGGTAATACTAATCTTATCTGAGGTCGATGTCCATAGGCGACAGAGGCCACTTACTGTCGGCTGCAGTGCATGCTCCTTGCTACCTTTCATAAAAAAAAAACAATCGAGGTATTTACAAATAACGTTAGTTACCAAGACTAACCCTCTCACTTATTCTTTTACTTTATATACCGCTTATCTTTTTATTAATGGACTTCTCAAGGTTTAGAAGCACCTTAGGAATGGAGAACTGGGGAAGGGCATCATTTTTAGAATATTAAAAACCTTTATCAATTAACAAATTATGATATAAAAGTTTCGGTAAAGTTATGGCAAAAGTAACAGTTTTACAATTTTAAAGTCCTATGATTCTTGGTATGATAAAACCAATTTTTCAAAATATTTCCAAGTGCGATATGGTTATTCGCATCTTAATTCATAAAAAGAAATATCTTAAAATTCTTAATTTGTGAGATTATCCCCGAGTTCGTTCGCTTTATGGTAAAACTCGCGAGACATAAATTTTAAGTTATTTCTTTTTATGAATATAGGTGCGATTTGCATTTGAAGTAAAAAACACAAAGATGTTTTTTTGGTGAATTTGGTAGACAAGCTAGTTTGTTATAAACAAAAAAGACTATTTGGCAGCCCTATACCGGTTTCGTATGCCTAATTCACTGATAGCCATGACGGAGGACGAAACAGGAGACTAAATTCGAGCAGGATGAGCCGTGCAAATTCAATTGTATGTAAGGTCAAGTCTAATTCGTGACGATACGTGCGACCGTTTGAATATCTTTTTTACTGCCCCATTTTATTGGATATGGGAAATTGTTATGTAGGATTGTATACTAATATATATCGTAAACCCATCATTGGCCTACAGCTGGGCACGGGTCTTCTCTCGGAATGAAAGAGTTATAGGCTATAGTCCACCGCGCTGGCCAAGTGCAAATTGAAATGAAATGAAATGAAATGTCTTTATTTTGTATAGGCCTGCGGGGGCACTTACAAATTGTCAGTTACATTAGTTGGTACGAGCGATCTCGTTCGAATTTCTCTTATAGTCTATCTATCTGATGATAAGAAACAACCTGCCGTCTGTAAGAATTTTTATATTAGAACGGGGATCAAAAAAAGTGAACCGGAATCCATCCACTGAAACGCAAAAACTGTTTTGCTCTTCAGTGTGGATGGGGATGCAGATGTAGACCAGTGCTCATGGTTGAAACTTGCCCTCTCAATCGGGAGGTCCGAGGTTCTAACCCAGGCACGCACCACTAATTCTGTTTTCTAGTTTTTAATTTATTGATGTGTATTACGGTGACAGCCGTCCGTGTTCGTCCCCTGATTTCGGGTTGCCCTGAAAATCAGCGCCTTGGTTGTATCTACTTCCATGGCATTTGCTGAGGGTAGTCCGTTTCACGGTTTATTATTTCGCAGCGCGGTACCCTCCTTATATATGTTTCCTAGTTTTGTAAGAATTTGTTTTTGTTTTCTATGTTTTTGTTTTATTTATTTTTTTTCATGTGTATGCTGCTGTGTATTCCGTGAATAAAAATTTATTATTATTATTATTATTATTATAATTTATGTGCGTGTTAGAAATTAATTATCACTGCTTTTCAGTGAAGGAAAACACTGGGAGGAACCCTACACACCCAAGAATTCTTTAAAAAAAGATTTCAAAGGTGTGTGAATTCCCCTCTCTAACGTCACACCTAAAACTTTCTCATTCCGAGTGAAGACCCGTGCCCAGCAGTAGGACAATAATGCGTTGAGGACGTGGATGAGGATGTGTGTGAGCAGAAATGGGTGTGGTGGTACTTCCCGGTTGAACCATACTTATTCTGGTACCTTGCAATTTAAGGATAATGAATTAAGATTGTTTTCCTTCTTTGTATATTATTGTTATTTCACTAGTTAATAGGAAGTCATTTAATATATCAACACTTTACTAAATTACCCAAAGGTGCTTTGTTTTAACGACATTTTAATATAAGTCAATAGAAAATGGAATAAACGTCGATATGTAATGATTTACTTGTCAAACGGTTCTTAATTGCCCTATTTATTATATTTTCGGTGCTACTATCGTATTAAAATTAGATTATATATAGGTATGTCGGCGCGACACCGCGTATTTATGAAAAACACGTCGCCGATAATAATTATTTTAGTTAGTTTAAAGACCGAAAATTGTTTGTTTATTGAATTAGCAACATTTAATTATTTTTAAAATTGTAATTTAGTTTACCCTCCATAAATTTGTTATTGTCACACCACCAAACATTGTTATAAAAAGGCGAGCGAACGCCGTTAGAAAAAGATTTCTTGTTTAACCGTCAAAGCGATCGGACCTCCTCAAATGTGAATAAATCGAAGAAGTTTATTCCTGTGTATTACTTCAAATCTTCAAGAATGAATAATTATGAAGACTCCTCGACCATCCTGACATCACATATCACGTATTCACTTCGTTATATATTATATATTATTATACGTTATACCAAACACTATCGTATTTGCTGAAGGTTATCTACTAATTAAGATGAAAGCAGTCATTACAAAGTAATATGGTTTATTCTATATAATGCTTTGTTATGTTTTGTGCTGACTCGTTTCTTACATTAATTACTACTTAAGTAATGACTTAAAAGTTATTTTAAGTAGATAATGATAAAACAACAAAAAAATAAACAAGTGAAACAATAATAAGACCTGCGTGTATCAATTATTGTTATTAATGTTAAATTATTATAAAACAGATTAATAGTATGTTTCTACAAGCTTTTTACCTTGCCTTGTTAGTGCATTAGTTAGTTAGACCACATCTGGCGACTGACACTGAAATAAAACAACACTTAAATTAGTTTTATTTTTATAAAATAAATGTAGCTAATGAGAATGCAGTCCACTTGAGGGAAGGTGATATAGATTGTGTATTTAACAGTATCTGTAATTTTTGCGAGGTTGTTGTAATATACGATAAATATATTTAGTTAAAATAATTAAGCATTAATAATAACATTTTTTTTTATCAATGCCAATAAATAATTGCGTAGAAGTTGGATATTTGTACCTTTCACACACATATTTTTATTGTACACATGTATATCGTACACACGTATTTACAATTCATTCGGTTAAATAAACATTACTATAAAAATATATATAAAACAAATATAATAAATGACATTTTGATTCACCTTATTCTTTCAATGACTTCATATTGTAAAGTAACTAAATAATAAACCTGGGAATAGATGAAAAACTACAAATTTGTATATTGATTTTCTTTATTCAATTGAAGTAGCAAACAAGCATGCAGTCTACCTGATGGTTGTCCCTGTAGTTCCGGGATTAGAATAGGGTTACGGCATCCCCTGCCTGTCGTAAGAGGCGACTAAAAGGGGCTTCCGGGGTTGCGGGCGGCTCGAGTGGAAGCTCGACTCGTTCGATCAGGCGATCCCGTGAAGGACGGCGGTGTGTGGTCGCATACCGTCGTAAAGAATAGACGGAGCGGTGGGCCCCACCCGCCCATCTGGGTGGAGGCCGATGGGGCAATGCGCTCAGAGGATTCCGGTTGCGTTCCTTTGGACATCCCGGAGTCCTCTTTGTAGAGCCGAGGGCAGCCATCGGGCGATTTTAGTGCGGTAAAATAGTCTACCTGACGGTGAGTGGACATTACCGCCCATAGATACCTCTAAGCAACTTCATGTGGAACAGGGGTTCTATCTGAAATCCATCATAGATGCGTTGCTACTCCTGAGGACTAAGAGAGTTGCTCATATATAACTGAGCCTGCAACCACACCCTTCCAGGGAAATGCAAGTACTGCTTCACAATAGAAATAAGATTAGTAGTGGTACTTTTCCCTGGTCGAATAACACTGGTTCTAACTATTTTTAACAACACTGGTTCTGTCACATTCTTGGTAACAATTTTAGGAATATTTTTATGTCTAAAATTTATCTAAGAGGGACTGGTAACAGTAAAAATCAAATTATACCCCTAATTCCGACTTATATACTTTTAATGGCTTGGTTTTCGAAACGCGCAAATAATTGTATAATTCAAAAAATCAGGATGCAAAATTAATCGGCATATAGAAGTTGGAGAATCTAGTTCGCAAAATAGAATAAATAACGTTTTAAAGCGGATGTTAATTACATTATAAAATATATAAAATGGATATAAAGCAGGCCAAGTGGACTGATGATCTGAAGAAGACGGCGGGTAACCGCCGGATTCAGATGGCTCAGAAGCGGTCGAAGTAGCGCAGATCAGGGGAGGCCTATGTCCAGCAGTGGACTTTCAAAGGCTGATGGATGGATGGATAAAAATAACATGTATAAAATAACACTGAATGTTTATTACATAATTTGTAAAATGTGAATGTATAAAGAGCGTGAACAAGCCATTAAAATCGTTTAATTATTACACGTGCAAATAAAACATTAATTACTTGCTTAGTAACATCGATTTTATGAGATGCAATGAAAAAAACGGTTTAAAAAGAACAGTCAAATGTAAATCAACTCGCGCACGCAGGGTTTCGTATTATTATCTATAAAAAACGGCAAAAAAATCACATTTGCTATATGCGAACCACCCTTAAATATTAATTGAATTTGAAAAGTAATTATTTTTACGCAACAGAAATCCAACATCTGTGAAATTCTAGCTATCATGGTTCGAGAGATACAGCTTTTTATTTCGAGGGGAAACCTTGAAAAGTACCAGATGCCGTGGGAGGGACGAAGGGTTATGTGGGATTTTTACCGCACTAAAACCCCCCCTAGTGTCCGTCCTCAGTGCCACAAAGAAGACTCCGGGATCTCCAAATTAACGCAACCGGAGTCCTCTGAACGCGTCGCTCCAACGGACTCCTCTCAGGTGGGTGGCTGGGCCTACACCCATTCGTGAGATACAGCCTGGTGACAGACGGAAAGTCAGATAAGCAATAGAGTTTTTACCGTTTTTACCCTTTCTCTACGGAACTCTAAAAATGAGGTCCTCATACGTGCGAGTGTAATATTATTTTATCTGAATTTATTGTTATATTTCACAGTAATTATAATCAAGAAACAGTTCCTCCCTGCGCCGTTTTTTCTAACTATAGGCGGCATATTTAAAACCCATATAAACCATATCACTCTCACAACTGTGTAGTTTTTATTAATATGTCGTATGTTACAATCCGGTAAGTCGTTTGAGCTGTATTGCGTACCAAAAAATTGAGATACAAACATAAATACACACATACATACGCTTTCCCCCTCGAAAACAAAAAAAGGAAGTATGTAAACAATGAATAAAGGGTTACGCAGTTTTCATAATTGGATGGGATAGGTAACTTAGAGATATCGGAAACCGAATCACTTTAGAATTTTTACACTCCACCGATCAGCAATGAGGGGAAAACGAAGATTTATTGTTATTTGTTACATCTATTTGCAAGGCAGTTGTTTGACTATGACCGAGTAACGAGCTAGCTATTAGCGACAATATATTAAGTCTTATAGCTCCTTAAAAAGAATTCAATTGTTACGGCCGTCTCTTTATAATTGTGAATGTGTTGAAAATTTTTCACGTTAAGAATTGATTTTTGAAGTGAAACTTCTTTAGGCGCATGAGGGTAAAATTTTTACAGATGAAACGTCAGGCCGGTATGCAACGGAAGTGTCGGAAAAGAGAGAGAGAGTGACCGAGACCGATTGAGAGAGAGTAAGACAGGGCGAACGTAGCATGAGCAACTAGCCGTGGAGTGAGAGTAGGGAGCAAGCGAGTGAGAAAGATTGAGAGAAAAAGTGAGACAGAGCGAACGTCGTATCACGCCTTTTTCCCTTCCTCTTAATCTTGGACATTTAAAGTTTTAGATTTGTATAAATATAAACAAGATTTATAAATTAGTTCGCCAAAGAAGTTTCACTTCTGACATGTGTACTTTGTACGCACGCATGTTTCTTTTTATAAGCGTAGCATGCAGTCCACATGAATGTAAGACACTGCATCCATGAACTTCATAACCGATTCCGTACGATAGACGGGTATTGGGTAAAACCGGTCACTGATGCCTAACAATCTAACATCTCCTGAAGACAATAATCATTGCTATATATACGAGTATAAGTCAGCCTTGATAAACGGCTTTGGATTAGAAATTGGTGTAATGCAGGAAACGGTTTCGGCCAAGGATTCCCACTCTATATATATCTATACAAAAATCTACGAGTGTATTTTAATAAATAATAAAATGTATACATTACTGATGTAACAAATGTTATTATTTGCTATTCGTGAATGCGAATGCGAATGCGATTGAGAATATTCCTCACCTACATTCGCGGATGCGTGGCGGAGCTGTGATCACACCAGTTTGACGCGCAATGGGTTCCGGGTTCGATTCCTGGCCAAACAGGTATCTGAATGATGAGTTTAGATTCATGTACTGGGTCTGGGTGTTTGTGTATTCGTCTTGTGTGTATCCATGGTACCCACAACACTGGAAAAATCCTAGTGTTGGGCTATGAGTGTACAAATCATAATTAAAGCGTATTAAGCGTGATGTAGATTTGTTTTCAGTTCTTAGTGTAGGGTACCGGAGAATATAAAATGGCGACCTGTTTTTTTTTGGCAATGAACTGCAGTTCGAATTAAATTTGTATAGATTTGGCGACAACTTTTTTTTGCAAAACACTGCAATTCAATATTCGCAAAACATTTGCGCAGTTCTTGCGAATATAGAAGAATATGCTAATATTCGCGTATATTCGTTACATCACTTGTACAATTTTTAGATTTCATATAAAAATCATTATGAAACAAAACTATTCATTGAATCTATTTGCTTAGTTTATATGTGAGTGATTAATTGATAATATAATCCATTCATCATAATATCATAATCTTGTAATCCCTTTAAGATCCAAATTATAACGCACACATATTTAATTTTTATGACAACTATTTTGTTTTAAGTTTTGGAAATATAATAATGTCTAAAGACTGAAAGTACAGTTCAGTTGAGTATATAAAATAGGAGTGAGAAAAACAGGCATACGATTCGACCCTCTGTAACAGTTATCGAATAAAAGATAAGTATCAGATAAAATATTATTTATACACACTTATGCTCGACTTTCGCAATAATAGTTATCGTTTATGTCTTATCAGGTTATGGTCAAACAAGTCAATTGATAATAAGTGAAACTGTGCGCGTTGGGGTGGAAATTTTATTGATTCTAGGGGGAAATAAGACCGTGATGTATGATCCTCATGTGTTAGTAATGACAACACGGCACGTCGATTAAATTAAACAACATGCAGTATCAAAATAAATACCATTTGTTTATGACGATTTATAGAAAAGGCATATTATATCCCTAAAATGATTCCTCTGATTAATGGTATGAACGCATACAAAGACGGATAAAACAACCTGATGGGTAGCAGCATCTGAATTGGGCATTTCTGTATTTTTTAATAAGATAGCAAATAAATAAGCATTGTAGTAGTAGTAAGTAAATAAGTATAGTATCTAATGGGAAATAGTCATTGTCGCTCATGCACACCGGTGTCATGAACAGGTTATTATTACTTTTTTCAAGATTGAAGCAGCAAACGAGCGTGAAGTTCTGATGGTAAGAGGTCACTGTTGCCCATTGACGTCTGTAAGCATTTTTATAGAAGTAGGGTTCTAACTTAATTCAACCATATATGCGTTGCTATTGCCAAGGACTAAGATCATTGCCTTATATGAAAGTGAACCGGAAAGCCAGGAGGGGCTTACTCGAAACGTGACAAAATATGTGGGGCGGTAGTACCTCCTCGGTCTCTCATCAACCCATTATTGGCCCACTGCTGGACAAAGTTCTTCTCTCGGAATGAGAGAGTTTAGGCCATAGTTTGCCGCGCTGGCCAAGTGCGAATTGGTGGACCTACCCGGTCTACTAGAAGCCAATCTTATATGCGTTTGCACTCCTGAGAACTTATATGGTTGCCACATTAAGCATTTTAATTACAGCTTATATTTATTTACTATGATAACGTTATATACCTATTTCTGTTTTAAACATTAAGGTCATTCCACTTAGCTGGTTGTCATATGATTGACATGTATTCCATTTTGCTCAGAACTTTATCATTCGCGTGAAAGTCTTGTGTGATTTAATTGGCTTAAGTTCTTGAGATTACATCGAACATTATAAAACGAATCACGGTATTTTAAAAATTATTATTATTTTCTTTTTCTTTTAAAAGGTCACATGCAGATACATTAATTTTATCTTTTTCTGTTTATGTTTGTTAATAAATCTAGAGACATTATCTGAGGCGTTCCAAATCAGTCCTCAGTTAGCAACGCATCTCTGGCTAATCTCAGATTAAACTCTGATCTTACCTGGTTTTGCTTACAAATGTCTATGGGAAGCTGGGACCGTTTACCTTCCATAAGACCATACTGATTTGCTACTTCCATATTGCATATAAAATATAATGCATATATGATATATATTTTTTCTTTTTTAAAATTAATGTTGATAACTTATTTGAACTTTTATTGAATTACACTGATATTACATTGATATTTTGACATTTTATAAGATTTGACATATTTTATATTGTAGTTTGACTTTTATTTAATATTAACATTTAAATGAAATTTGCACTTATATTATATAGTTGCCTTATAGTATGCCTTATAGGTAAATAAGAGGACTTAAGATTATTATTATTAATTACTGATCATTACAGATATAGGTAGGTACTCAATAGGAATTCAACATTAAGTACCAATGTACACAAATATACATATTCTGTTTTCGAAAGTGAAATTCAATAATACATATTTGTATGACTCACTCATACTCAACCAATCTTACTGATCCATTTATCTGTAGGTCAATGTCACATTACCTTCGATTATATTATACACAGCCTTTGATGGATACGCGAAACCCGTTATAACTTGCATTTATTTAAGTGTATAACTGCCTTTTTCCGTTTACATTTGCCTATATTACGATAAGCTTAAACTCATTGTGATTTAGTTCATATATCTACCGCACGTTTTTAACGCGAAACGTTTGAGATCGTGCTCTGCTCTCACTGCTTATATGGCAAGCAATTTTCTTGACTTAAATGTTTTATATCTTATATATTTTGGTATAGTTCCGAAAAATCTTTAAAACATATTGCTGAGAATGACAAACTGTGGGAGAGGGAAAGATATCTAGATAAATGATGTGGTTAAAGATAAGGGTGCAGAAATTCTCAAATGCAAACATATAATTTTTATGCAGGACTAGTAGGGGACGCTCTTCCAAGAAGTACGGTACGACAGAACGCAGGTTACAAAATAGGCACATTTATAAGTACCCAAGAGAGCTGATACTGAACCACATCAATCAAAACACCTTCCAATTATTTTAAACATTAAGGTATTACAAAAATGAAAATTCAATGATTTAATTTAAGAATACGCAACAAAAAAGACATTAAACACGAGCAATCACATAATAGAAGACATGTTATGAAAACACTCAAGCAAAACAATGTAATTCAACCAACAACAAGACCTCCAAACATTTCGTAGGCGTATTCAGAAGGAAGTCGATGATTCTGAACTAGGCCGTCGTAATTTCTGTGCCACCGTGGCAAGAACATATGCCATAGGGTTGCCATCCCCAAAAACAGACGAAAGTTCGTGAAGATCGTTGCATATTACTCCTTCACGTAAAAACTAGTTCACATAAAAATTACTGCTCGGATTCGGCGGAAATGTGCACGCAGATAGTTTATGACCTGGGTTAATAGTTTGTAGCGCCGAGGACGGCCACCAGGGGGGTTTTTGTACGGTAAAAATCTCACATAAGCCTGCGTTGCTCCTACGGCGTCGGGTACCTTTGGAGGGTTTCCCTCGAAAACAAAAAAAGGGTAAATATATAGAATATTTTTTCTTGGTAAACAAGACTGTATCGGTAGGGCCTGCATGAATAAGTTAGTAGTATTTAATTCATAAGGACCGCAAACGCATCGCGCGGCAAAGACAAAATGTATTCAAGTTTGGGTCACGTGTCAATATCAACGCTATAGCTGTAGCTATTGCTAAATAACACATACCTTTTTTTAATCTGACTGAAGTAGCAAACGAGCATGCAGTCCACCTGATGGTAAGTGGTCACTGCCGCTCATGGACATCTCCAATCAACTTCATAAGAACATGGGTTCTATCTGAAGTCAATCATAGATGCGTTGCTGCTCCCGAGAACTATGATGGTCGCCTCATATAAAAGTGTGCCGGCAACCACAGCCTTCCATCGAAAAGCAAGAAATGGTTCACGCTAAAAATAGGTGTGGTGGTGGTACTTCCCCGGTAGAACTACACTGGTTCTACCACCTTCTATATTTATGATAATGTAGCCAATGTCTTATTCGGGTTGTCCCTTATCGTTCAGTTATCGTTGCGATGTGGTCAATATTGGCTACAGCTGTTTGGAGCGGTAAAATGTAGCCCATGTGAATAAAACTTTGTCACACATTGTGGTATCATTGCGGTGTAGTTGTGGTTACGTTATCTAATTTACAATTGTTTATATAAATAACGAATGATGTGCTTGCGCGTCCTTACGGACTAGTTGGTAAAAAGTTGGTAAAAAGGGTAGGAAAATTCGGATGTCTCACAATTATTCTCTTAAAATGTAAAAAAAAATATATCGTTGTCTTAAAACATTTACGGCTCACTTTCAACTTGTTCTGTATTTTATCTTTTCCCTTATTTAAAAAATACCAAAAAACACTATTTACTATTTAATCGACTTCCAAAAAGGAGGAAGTTCTCAATTCATCTGTATTTATAAGGGGAGACTTTGAGGCAAAGCCCAATAGATGGACAGTATCAAATCTTACTGCCGTACTTATTGTCATTCACCGTATGCAAAGCGCCATGACTGTTGGCAAATATCTTTATAAGCGGAGGCCTATGTCAGCAGACTTCTTAAAGGTGATGGATGTATCCCATATTGAATGTCTAGATACTCGAGATTTCTATTGGTCGGTATCCATCGTAAGAAAATTTAATCGACCGCTGGATATAATGGGTAGATGAATGTATGTTACTCAGGAAGACGCTGGTACCCATTTTCTGGATGTTGTCTCTCAGTCACCTCATACGACAGGTACAGGAAGAAATGGAGTGGTTCTATTAAGACCGATACCGAACAGCAACATAGCGTGCGGCAATAAAATCATACAGGTCTGTGATTCTGCCATGTACCAGAAACGCCTGACTCTGGCTTGACAACCCTATAAGAACGTAAGATTATCTGTTTCCAGCTACTTTTATCTTACAAATGTGACAATTACCGCTGTTATCGTTCGAAAACACGTAGTGAAAAACACTAGAATGTGAGTCGTTAAGTCGCTTGCCTCTTGACATCGTTTTAGTAATTAGCAACCACGCCTTACGTGTTTCAGCTGCTCTGATTTCAAAATTATAGGTGATGCATTCATTGTTTTTTTTATTCAAATGTTTGACGTAGCCGACGAAAATGTAGTCCCCCTGATGGTAAGGTGTCTCTGCTGCTCGTGGACTTCTATAATCTTTAGGAGTAAAGGCCTACACCATGTAGCCTACAGATTTGTGGATGCAGCCGGAACATGCTATTGATACGAGGTAGTGATAGGCGAGAGACCGCCTCAGAACCATGAATCGTTCTAACACCTATGACTTTGTAACATAAAATTATGTGTATGAGCAGTAAACTAGTAGCTTGTGAAAATACTTTATTTTATAACAAATGAACATTGCAAGTTAATAAAACACGTTGATTTTCCTTACATTATACTAAAATAAATAAAATTAAATTTCAAAGAATTGTTATTGTCGCACCCCTTTTTGATTTAACATTGAAAGGTTATCGTTCTTATCTTGTTTATAACTTTATAAATCAACAAAGTCGTGTCAATAGAGAGAATAAACAGAAATCCATATTAGCAGTGAATACACGCGTAATATTAACTTTATTATAAAGTTTAAATAACCTTATTATGAAGAAAACACTCCCTCTGTCTGTCTGACGATATTACACGAAATACATACTAAACATTTTGCTATTTTAATAATAAAAACGTGTTTTGTGTATTGTAATATTCTTGGAATAGCTGAATTGATTTATTTGAGACTTAAATTTAAGAATAGATGATTTTACAGATAATAGTAAAGGCCACCTTTTTATCTTAAAAATGGCCACGTTTTACGCAGTTTGACGTAATAATCGAAAAATCATGAAGTAGGTGGAGTGGTTAAGCTTGTTTACGCATATTATATCAAGCCAGGTAATAAAGTTAAGTAAGCATAAGTCAAGGTTGGACGTAAACCAGTGTTACAATATTGAAACATTATCTTTACGTAACTATCTTTACCATAAAACTGTTGTTTCGATTGCAGAAGTCCATCACTAAAAACTGTAAACAAATGTTCAATAATTCAACAGAATATAAATAAAATTATTTTTCTATAGGTATATTACTTTCTTGGATTTTCCGTGTGACTTACTTTTAACAACCGTTAAATTAGTAATACTTTCATAATATTTCCTTCAATACTTGATATTCTCAGAGAATTACATATACCTACTAGTTGAAAAAATAAATTGCAGCACTTTTATCACTGAAAATTCTGATATGTATTCTATCCCGCACATTTACTTCTACTAAAATTTACTACAAATTCGCTAGAGATATATTTTTCTATATTTATTTTGCCTCCATCCGAGTCAAATCTTCAAGCGTCCGTTGCTCTATCATGGTCGAGACGTTTAAATGCCTCGTTATATTGACAATCGCAGTCGTATCCCTCGAGGGTATTCAGAGCCAGTCTGCCTACTTTTTGTGGTTGGTCTCTTTGATAATAACCGTCTGACCTCGGCGATCCGAATTTCTTAGAAAAAATTAGACAACCAAGAACACTGGCTATCACACAAGCAAAATCATTCATCGGGAGTATATTTATTTGTCCTCTAAATAAATTACAAAACAGACAATAAGTATTGAAGTAATGTACTCAATAATTTAGCGTCACAAGTAATTTTCATGAAATGTTAACGCTGTGAAATTTAAGCTTGTGCAGCCATAACAAAACGTGACTTGGTTTTTGCTATATAATTAATTGTTTTAATGTTTCTGTTTACCTAGCAAAACGTCATTATGTTAATGTATTTGGATTTTAATTGCCGTTTTTGGATACTTATAGTATGTTTGCCTGGTATCATTGTCTTGGTCCAATTACTTAATACAGTTTAGGTTATTAGTAACGTGATACACCTTGTTATAACATCGAAACCTTAAAATCTACTGAAACATTCCTCCAAACATGAAATGATGAACGTGACAGCTAATCAATAAAATAAAGTTGTTTAGACTTTTCTACGTTAAATACAATTGATATTTTTAGGATTTCTCTGATTCTTATTAAAAGTTAAAGGTTTTCAAAAGCCTTTCCAAAATCCTAAAATTTTATGATATAACAATTAAAAAAAAGGCTAAATTTATTCGTCAACTAAAACCGATTACATTTCATTTAAAAATATAGCAGATGTTCTAAAATCACTATTACAGCTGATAATTACATCAAGGCGCACATTACGCGTCCCAGTAGCGTCCAAGATCTTTTTAAATTAAAAATATCGCGAATAAAGAGAACAAGAATAGAACTGGTAGTTAATACATATACTCGTAATACAAACTGGATGTTGAAAAATAATAAAAGACTTGCAAGACATCTGGTCAATGGTCGTGGGGTTTTGGCAATAAGAAAAAGGCTAGATAATAATTTATGTATAGCGAACTGCGGTGGTGCGAGTCTCGTACGATGTAGTAGTGCACCTCGTACAACCGGTATTTCTTCTACAGACACCGTGTCTCTTATCTGTTACAGTTTTGGGGTCAGAATTACCGACACTACGCCCGTTCAGGGGCGGCAACTGGTTTAGTTTGTACAGAGCTTCGCGATTCGATTTCGTGTAACTTATCATTATTGTAATCTGGTCTGTAATCAATTTTGAAATATGAATATTGTAAAGTTAAGTACAACTGAATTTGACTATGCACTTTGAGTATTTTAGATGCTTTTGGTTAATTTTCTAGAAGAGTAAGATTATTCTTACTTTAATTATTATTTATAATTAAGGAGTATTTATGTATGAGATAGCGTAATAGACAACGCAAGGTGAATGTAATTTTATTGCAATTATAATAATGGCAATAATTAACTTCGTGAAAATCAAATTATAGGATTAGTTTAAAATGTTGTCTTTTAAGAAAATTGAATTATGCACCTCATTCAAATATTATGCTAAATAAATGATATGATTTTTGTCTTCATGATATCGCAAGTGAAGTCAAAGAATAATCAACACTCGGTTTGCACGTCATAGAAAAACTTAAATTCAAGACTAGAATCACTCGATCGAGTGCGATTGACGGTGTAGATATTTCAAAAAATCCCTGGAACTGGAACAAATGGCCCTACGACTCCGGGCGAGCACAGTTGACTGTGGCCGCTAATACAGTCGCTGGAGTTGAACTACTTGGAACGGCTATCGGTGCAGCGGAGCGAGCAACTCGATAGGCAGCAGTCAGTCCGCTCCGAACCATTGACTCGACTTCACGCCACCACGTGCCCCGCGACGCACAAACGTGGCGTGATAACTCCCACAGAAAAACGCCGGCCGCGCACGAATCCAAGTGACAGTGCCAGTGAACGATCAGTGTTCGGGTATTTTTTCTGGACTCCCTTACCTTACGACAACGACACGACTTCGATCTATCCGTTCAACACCGGTTTGCACAATCATTTTAGGTGAGTTAGTTTTTTAAGTTATTCGCAGTGAATATTTAAAGCCGGTAGGAAAAGTTGGCAGTTTTTTGAAATATTGGAAACAATTTTTAGGCAGGTTAAGTTTAAGATTGTTAAAGTTTTGTGTTCATTTTCTCGAATAGGAATAAGTAATTATAATGAATTTGTGACTACTAACGCAGTTGTTTTTGTGAAAACGAGTTTTCAAGGTTTTTCATTTTTCTGTGCCGCGTTAATTATGCTTTGTACAAATTAGTGGGTAGTTTTTATTGTACTTGATGTAATAATGTGAAAAAGTAAATGTATTATTTATTGACTTATTAAATCAGCATGTATAATTCATGAAATTGATACGCCATTTAAATAAAATATATTTTAAAATGGAATTGCTTTAAGCTAGTATTTTTTCATAATTGGTGACTCCATCCATGCATACGTAGTATTTTATGTGTACTTTAAATGCATTTTAAAATATTGGGATATTTTCTGAACAATTAAAATTACCTTTAATATTGATCCGCAATCGACTCTTTTAAATGAATAACTACAACTAAATTTACTAAATTGAAAATATGTACTTGCCGACTTGTCTTCCGCCTTTAAATTAAATTTTCATTTTACCGTTGTCTTTGAATAATTTATTTTTATTGTCCGTATTTTTTGTTACGAAATTTAGCCTTGAAACGAGTCAAACATCAAGTAACTTATGAGTTACGAATTTTGTTTGTCAGTTTGCATTCGTTTGAATACTTACGCGTATGGCGTGATGTTTCATGACGTCGGTGAAGAGGTTGACATTTTGTCAACTACCTACCACTTTTGCCTCTGGTTATTGCATTCGATCTTCGCTTGCAGGTCAAATCAATATTGTTTGTGATCATGCAATGTATTTGTTACTGTGAAACACAATTAAGGTCGCTTGCTTCAAGTTGTGTAAGTTCGTCTGGCGATGTTCGAAACCTTTTGACATGTGGGTATTTGATGGATGTTCTAGATAAGCATCTTACGTATTTTGAACATTCATGTAAATTTACAACTGAAATACTTAATATACTTTGTGACATATATTATCAGTTACTGTCTCCGTACTAAATTTAATCTCAAATATATCTACTTTACAGCATTTTATGGCACGTACGTCAAATATAATCACGTATCTCAATAATTACTATTATAATGGTTGACAATGGATGAAGCTGATTTTTTGTGACATTTTTTCTCTTTTGACGCAAATTTTCATCGTAATTTTAAGTGGTAAACCTGTCCAATTGTCTACCAGTCTATCACGCGACAAAACATTATACAAAAACACTTAATATTTATGGAGTTTTAAAAGAATTGAAAGAGTATTTTGACGTTAAGTTCAGACTAGGTTTCCCAGCTTTCAACTGAATATTTTTTTAGTATTATGACATGTTTTCTACGCCGGATCTAAGCGTCTCTCTGCCGTCTATCCGCATGACTGGTGGAGGCTGTCACTGCTTGTTTCATGTCTTTCTCTTCTCAAGGCTAGATTTGTGCATAAGAAAGGCGTTGCCCCGGAGCAGCCGAGACAGCTCGGAGTCTAGCCGCGCATCGAGTTGCAATTTTATTCTTGATGTTAGGTTTACCATAGGGTTGTCAGCTGAAAGAAAAGTGACTGTTTAGCGAATATACTCGTATGTTATGGAGGAATATGTTTTTTTTTTATCATTAATAATATAAATGTTTTGAATGAGCATACTTTTATCGATAATTTTCGGCACTAATGGTAAATATAAATTATTAATACCTACATAAAAAAGCAACAAATCGTAATATAGGGATTTTTAAAATATTGGTCTCGTAGAAGTTGGTAACGCCTTTCAGTTTCTAAAAAAGTTTAAGCGTAATTTTAATATCATAGCTCTAGTTTTTATGTATTATTTTGTTAAAAATAGGTACCTATATGTTTTTCTTTATGAAATTTTAGGTAATAACAAACGATCATACAGTCCACCTGGTGGTTCTATCTGAAGTCAATCAATGTTTTTCTACTGAGAATTAAGATGAGATAAGAATTAAGACCTGGCTGTCTTAAATAAGCATCTACAGTATGCATATAAAATACAATGTTTATAACTCAATTTGAGGTCAATAATTATCCTAGTTAATTCTGTCCTGATAAGATAATAATGTAAGCGTTTCGTAAATTGATTTGAGGCACTTTCACAATTATATCGAAACTAGTGAACTACCTATGTCTTTGTTTTTATTGTTATTATCATTTGTCTTACATATTACTCGCTGCTTTTTGCAAGCAGTCTTTGCCTGCAAATGTAGTTGCACTTAGCTTTTCTTTATTTTAGACTATTGTTCTTTTTATATTACAACTTGTGTACTATATAGGTGATCAAAAATAAATAAATAGTGTGGAAAGTTACACTCGTGTATACTCAGCCTTATACTCTTCACGGTAATAGTGCGATTAGCAAACGGTCTCGATTAACCCCTCGACCACCGGCACCGGGTCATTTCGACCGCCACTTGGTTTATTTCCTTGTACGTTTCAATTTAATTTAAATCTAGTTATTCAGTTCTTAGTAATTGAAGTTTAACCGCCTAGTGGTTCACTACGCAATTTAATATGCAGTAACTAACACATCCTGTTTTATATCTTTAGTATTAGTGACCAGAATCTTGAAAGAACTTACATTTATTTTTTACTAACTTTTGTCGGCGTACGCGCATACTGTAATAAAAAATAATACAAACATTTAACCTCCTCCACATCAACCCATTATTGGCCCACTGCTGGGCACGGGTCTTCTCCCAGAATGAGAGAGTTTAAGCCATAGGCCACCGCGCTGGCCAAGTGCGAATTGGTGGACAGTGCGAATTGGTGGACTCAGGAGAGTAATATTGCTTACTTCTTAGTAGGAGTCTACATTAGTTTTTCGATGATTATTTAGAAACGAGTATATTATTTCGCCTTTTTTTATAACGCAAACGCAAAGAAGCGCAAGAACTGATTTACTCCGGTATTTGTTCTGGTACTACTTCCTAACTCTACCGCACTCGTTGTACTTATCGTCGTTGTTGTATGTTATATTGTATGTTATATCGTTGTAATATTTTTTGAAAGTTTGTGAAAGCTGCTTTTGAAGTGAAACTTCTTTAGGCGCATGAGGGTAAAATTTTTACAGATGAAACGTCACGCCGGTATGCAACGGAAGTGTCGGAAAAGAGAGAGAGAGTGATACAGGGCGAACGTAGCATGAGCAACTAGCCGTGGAGTGAGAGTAGGGAGCAAGCGAGTGAGAAAGATTGAGAGAAAAAGTGAGACAGAGCGAACGTCGTATCACGCCTTTTTCCCTTCCTCTTAATCTTGGAAATTTAAAGTTTTAGATTTGTATAAATATAAACAAGATTTATAAATTAGTTCGCCAAAGAAGTTTCACTTCTGACATGTGTACGTACCCCATGTACCATATAAATTAATCGATTGTAATTAATGTGATTAATTACATTAATTAATCAAACGATATTTAAGTAAACGGATGGAAGGAGAAATGAACTCGCGAAAAATATTCGGCTATAATTCTACCTTTCATATTAGTGCGAAAACGGTATTGGTGAAATTAGTGTCATTTGTCACATGCAAATATAAGTCTTGTCTATCCAGTCCAACGTGTTTACACACTTCGGACGTTAATGGGACAGGATGTTCGAGCAATACATTACAACATTAATTAAGAAATGAGTATTTCATTAATCTTAACGCTAGTAGTTAGTGCTTATGATTACGATAAAATGTAAGGATTGCAAATTATATTATTTTCGACATTTTTATTGGTATGTTATATTTTCAATTTATTTATTATCCATTTTTTAATATATAACATTCATCTTTATTACAAATTCAAATAAATAACAATAAAATATATTGAAGTAGTTAACCCTGCTAACTTCGTTTCGCCTAATAGTCAAAAAAACGTTCCTCTTGAATCACTATATCTATTAAAAAACTGCATTAAAATCCGTAGCATAGTTTTACAGACAGCGATGAGCTACTTTGTTTTATACTATGTAGTACTTAAGATTGAGCATTTAAGTGTTAATTTCTATGTATAGTTTTCTTAATAACAGATTCTTATACTTAAACCTATCTTTGTATGTACGTAGATATAGAAAGAATGCACGGTTATCTATCTAGTCTATATTTATGTGTTCGTAATCTATAAAATACGAATAGAACGTGATTAGCTACCTACCACTGATAAGTTTAGGATTTATATGTAATCCTAAAGTGATAACATTACGGATTTACGTTCATATCGTATAAAGATATTTACATTTTATTGAAATTTTATGTACGAATCCGGTCACATCCATTAATATTTTAAACATTATTGCACCTTTTTTCATAATTTACATTAATTATACCGATTCGAATTATTTTAATACTTTTAAAATAATACGTTATGTCGTATCTTTTTTACAAAAACTTCTTAGATACAAATTTGCGGTCCTTTTAATTAAAATTTTGGGTGTGGTTGTATGCGGTGACAGCATATAGTAGGTATATACAATCATGTCAATTTGTGCAAATTTTTAACTTTCTAGGTCAAGAATCTTGAGTGTGGTGGAGATAAAATTAAATATATTTTACAAATGTACCGTTTTATGAGATGATTAGGAGGATAGATTGACATCGAAAATGTATAGTTAGTTTCTCAAGAGTGTTGTTTTCATTTTAGCAATTAAGATGATTTACACTATCTGTTAACATCGAATGTTGTTTATACATATTAATATTTTGTACATGCTTCTAAGAATTACAAGGTGGTAGAACGAGTGTCGTTCGACCGGGGAAGCACCGCCACACCTATTTCCAACGTGAAGCATTTCTTGCGTTTCGATAGAAGGGTGTGGTTGCCGGCACACTTTTACATGAGGCGACCATCTTAGTCCTCGGAAGTAGCAACGCATCTGTGACTTCAGATGGAACCCATGTTCTGTTTGAAGTTGATTACAGATGTCCATGGGTGGCAGTGACCAATTGCCACCAGGTGGACTGCATGTTCGTTTGCCACTTCAATCAGATAAAAAAAAAATATGCTCTGTCAAGAAATTTTACGAAATTATTGTTTTCTTATGACATTCGAACGTTTTTGCCAATTGTTAATCTGAGAAATACCTGAAAGTGTATAGTACGTACTACTAGTATAGTAATACTAGTAAGTAGCCTATACTTATTGTAAAGTCCTTAAAGCCCGCATTCCAATTTGGTCCAGTTTGGTATTGCGGTTTGAATATACGATAACAACTTGTATCAATTACTCGGAAGTTAACGTGTGTTTCTTATTTATGTGAACCATTAAACTCGTTTAGCGATTTTTAAAATGTTTCTTGATAATCTTATTCTATAAAATATGAAATAGGATTTTTACGCGTGGTTGAAAGTCCTGAAGTGTTTGGATATTGTATTTGTCGGCGCGACACCGCGTATTTATGAAAAACACGTCGCCGATAATAATTATTTTAGTTAGTTTAAAGATCGAAAATTGTTTGTTTATTGAATTACCAACATTTAATGATTTTTAGAATTGTAATTTAGTTTACCCTCCATAAATTTGTTATTGTCACACCACCCAACATTGTTATAAAAAGGCGAGCGAACGCCGGTAGAAAAGGATTCTTGTTTAACCGTCGAAGCGATCGGACCTCGTCAATTGTGAATAAATCGAAGAAGTTTACGCCTATTACTTCAAATCGTCAAGAATGGACAGTAATGAAGACTCCTCGACCATCCTGGCCTTCCTGACGTCACACTTCACGCATTCTCTTCGTTATATTATATATGACATAAAAAGATAAACGCGGTTTTGATGGGTAGGTATTAGGTATTACGAACGGTAATTACCGTTTGCGGAATTAAACCACAGGCTATATCCAGTTATGTAAATGTGTTACTAGTATTTTTAAGAGTTCATGTATCAAACGAGCTTGCTCCCTAAATAAAAAATTCTGTCACCTTAAATATTTACTGTTCCTTATGGACATTCTTACCAACCGCGTTTTGTTTTTGAGGGGGAAACCTTCAAAAGGTACCCGACGCCGTGGGAGTTATGTGGGATTTTTACCGCACTAAAACCCCCCGGTGGCCGTCCTCTGCGCTGAATAGGAGGACTCCGGGATTTCGAAACGACTTCAACCGGAATCCTCCGAGCGCGTTGCCCCATCGGGCTCCTCCCAGATGGGCGGCTGGGCCCACCACTTCGTCTAGTCTTTACGACGCTATGAAACCACACATACCGCCGTCCTTCCCGGGATTGCCTGACCGAACGGTTCGAGCTCCCACTCTAGCCGTCTGCAACCCCGGAAGCCCCTTTTAGTCGCCTCTTACGACAGGCAGGGGATGCCGTAGCCCTATTCTGATCCCGAAACTACAAGGCGAACCGTATGGGGCTACCATCGGCATTTGTCAATCAGAGATGCGTTGCCACTCTTGAGGGTTAATATTGCCTCACAATTAATTCTTTCGCGATCCACACCTAACCAACTAAAGGCAGCAACTTCATCTGAGAAATATGTGTGACGATAATACCTCGCCAGTCAAAAGATACTTGTTCTAGTTGCTACTATTTGTGTATTTTAATAGCTCATATATTTATCGAATTAAATATTTTCTATGTTACTATCCCATCCCTATGAATGTATGAAGTAATAAAAATTCCTATATTTCAGTAATTCTAAGTTACGGTGTTTAAAAACCTGTTATTCTGTATCATCGGTGTCCTCGGTTAGAGCTATTAAATGACATAATGGGGTTTTTATCCGCATATAATGTTATCTCCTAAGCACACACTGTGACTATCTAAGCAAATTAATTTACATTCTCAACTAAGTAAAACTTAGAACTGACTAACTAGTCAGTTTTAAGTTTTACTTAACAAAATTTTGTGTCATGGCTTTTGTTATGAAAACGTACGTTTTAAGAGTGGTAGAGCAATGGTAGGACCGGGAAGGTACCACCACCACACCTATTTCTAGTGTGAAGCATTTCTTGCGTTTCGATGGAAGCGTGTGGTTGCCGGAAAACTTTATATGAGGCGACCATCTTAGTCCTCGAGAGTAGCAACACATCTGTGATTGACTTCAGATTGAATCTTTTTCTATATGAAGTTGGTCATAGATGTCCATGGGCGGTAGTGACCATTTACCATCTGGTGTACTGCAGACTCGTTTGGTTTGGTGGACTTCAGATTTGCTATTTCAAATTTATAAAAAATGTATATAAAGCCTATTCTTCCCGCATCTCTATCATTAATTACTAGACAGATATAATTTTACTGAAATTACCAATATTTATATTATTATGTTTAGCACAAATAAACCACATATTTGTGATCTACATAATAAAACAGCCATTCCACAAACAGGCAACTCTAACATCAATAATGACATTAATTTCAATAACAATTTATACAAATATCTCATCACATCGATCATGTAAGAGATATTTACGTTAGTAATTGACAATAGTGGTAAACATGAGTGACGTCGTGCAAACGCATACACATCACAGTTTACCTTTCATGATAGATGATAATTTCTTTAAACACGAATGTCTGTCACTATGATACGTCACATCATATAGAACTTTTAAAACGAAAGCGGTCAAATTAAAAATACGGCAAATTGAGTTAAGTTCTTACACATACCTACTTTAACAAACGCTCATTTTGAAATTCTCTAAAAATACTAAGGAATTTAATAGTGACGATTTCTTTCAAAGAACGAAGAAAATTTATGTTATTTCCCTTTAATAACCACTAACCACCAAATTGCGAATACCATTTCGTTATTTAAGATGTAAAATTTTAACTTATTAGGGTTAAGAAGCAGTTATATATGAAATATATTACAATAGAAATAAGATTAATTTAAAATATAATTAGGTGTGAATTTACACCGTAAACCACAGATTACTATAGATATACTAAAATACAGTTTTTATGAATAAACTAATGTATACCCGCGGCCCCTTTCGCTTCAGTGCCCAATTTCAGCAAAATTCGACTAGTACTTTTACTAGAGTGACAAATATATAAAATATATTTACATACATCTTTTTTTATCTGACTGAAGTAGAAAACGAGCATGCAGTTTACCTGATGGTAAGTGATCACCGCCGCCCAAGGACATCTGTAAGCAACTCCATATAAACATAGGTTCTATCTAAAGTCAATCACAGATGCGTTGATACTCCCGAGGACTACTCATATAAAAGTGTGCCGGCAACCACACCCTTTCATCGAAACGCAAGGAATGCTTCACGTTAGAAATAGGTGTGGCGGTGGTACCTCCCCGGTTGAACTACACTAGTTCTACGTCCTTCTCCACTGGCTCTACCAATTTCATATAAAACAGGGGTTCTATCGGGTGTCAATCATAGTCCTCTCCAGTCAAATTACGCCGGTTCTACCACCTTAAAAATATTAGTAGCAAATCTAATATATAAAATTCTCGTGTCACAGTTTTTGTTGCCATACTCCCCCGAAACGGCTTGACCGATTTTGATGAAATTTTTTGTGCTGATCCGGTATCTATGAGAATCGGCCAACATCTATTTTTCATACCCCTTAAGGGTTGTCCACCCTTATTTTTTTTTTTATATTGCAAAACAACGTTTGTCGGGTCAGCTAGTTATTTATAATGTTAGTAGCATTACACTTCATTCTTTAAAAACTAAAGATTATTATCTTTTCTAACTTTAGATCTGTTTTGTTCCCATCATACATAACTATGGATTATATGTGAGCCGATCAATGACATGGTGATTATGTCATGTACTTAAATTTTAAACAGTCCAAACAAACACGTTTTAATGATGGACAATGATGCAAGTAACAATAGAATTTACATGCAAAATTATTCAAATTTATTTACTCAAATATTTATTTAACATTTTTAAAATTGTAATTTGAATCTTCGTCATAATGTATTTGCGCTGGCAATTACTTGTAAAAAATGCACATACAAATATGCTTTTAGTTTTCTTGAAGAATTCTATTCTTTTATTTTTGAAGTTTTTATTTGTTATAATAAATATTTAAGTAAACAGAATCATTCAAATTTATTTACTCAAATATTTATTTAACATTTTTAAAATTGTAATTTGAATCTTCGTCATAATGTATTTGCGCTGGCAATTACTTGTAAAAAAACACATACAAGTATGTTTTTTTCTTATAATACTTCTTTTATTTTTTGAGGGTTTTATTTGTTTGTACATAACACATATTTTTCAAGCTCTCACATAATAATGTTCTTACAATGATTTAAAGTATGATAGTATTATTTTATTAAAATAAATAATACAGTAAACATCTGATCTTTGATATACATATTACAATATTACATCTTGAAAGGTAGGCTAAAAAAGCAACTTTATATAAGTCCCACTAAAAATATTATAATACTTAACTTAAATAAGATGTTTTACTATTTATATTTATACATTTTTTACTTATATTTGAAATATTGTTTTTTAAACTAAAATATATCTAATCAGTGAAACTATTTCTATATTGTAGTGTTATGTATATTTTCGGCTTTATATCAGAAAAATAGCGGAATACAATAATTATATTCATGGAGTGAAAGTGGACTGGTGGAAATAATTAGCCCAAACAACTGTAACAACACTGCGCGTGCAAAAAAAGTATGTCACTGGGTCCATACGTAGGTATGATAGTGTCTAGATGAGCGATTATTTAGACATAAGCGTATGTCATTCGGTCCATACGTAATGTATAGTAATTTTTTTGTTTAATTTTTTTGTCGTTTTATTTCGTTTTTAGGCTTACATACTACTTTTTATATTTATTTGATTAATGATGTTAATAATATTTTAAATTTAGGTAAGCAATGCTTATGACTGTTGAATTATGCTTTGACTTGATTGCTTGTTATAGGTATGTCTATGAATAACCTTAAAATCACGTTAATAAGGTTCAAACTTTTTCTACCCGATTGTGTTAGAAAAAACTACCAAAACTACTTTTGTCATCGCGTATGACACATTTTTTTTTGTCAACCCATTATTGTCCCACTGCTGGGCACGGGTCTTCTCTCAGAATGAGAGGGATTAGGCCACAGTCCACCACGCTGGCCAAGTGCGAATTAGAGGACTTCATACACCTCCGAGAACTTTTTTTAAGAACTCTCAGGTGTGTAGGTTTCCTCACGATGTTTTCCTTCACCGAAAAGCAGTGATAATTAGCTTCTAATACGCACTTAATTTTAGAAAAATCAGTGGTGCGTGCCTAGGTTTGAACTACGTACCACCCGATCGAGAGGGCAAGTTTCAACCAATAGGCTATCACTGCTCTATGACACATTATAATATGTAATTTTTGTTTAGGTATATTGTATAATTGTATTATAGTTTTGCTCTTTTCGAGTATATTAAAACTGTCGGTTGTCTGATTTATAATAATTTAATTGATGGCTAGCTTTTTGCGTTGTGCAGTCAGCATTGTAAGAGTTGATGCTGTTGAAAGTTATTTTATAATGACTGGTCATAACCGAGTGTGAGGACTAGATCCAGCTGAGTTTTGAAACAATCAGCACAGACAATTGTCCGCATAATCTGATTTGCACAACACTTAGCAAGCTTCATTAGCTGGAAGATTAGTTGCGCAGGCGATTTCTGGTCTTATTTTTAACACCTGTCAGCCTATATTTGCGTATTTATAAGCGTTTCAGTGTACACGTTTTCAGTTCGGCTTTCACTTCGTAACATTGCTTATCAGATACAATGTACAAGAAACTAATTAGGTAACATTTTTATTCGTTATGAGTTATCAATTTTGGCTATCGACCTGGCTTATTGCGAAATTCCTAACGGATTCAAAACTTGCATACACCTGTTTGTCGGAGCGATTAGTGCCGCCTAAATTGATGGACTTGGCTTATAGCTTCGAAACTGTAAACGAATGGATTCCCACTTAAAATAACGTTGTATTCGCCAAAGTGGTTCGTTTTAAAATAAACATCCGTACGGATTTTATTTAATAAATGTTAGCCTTAAGTGCAGATAATGTAAAGCCGTAAATATGTAAAATTGTGACGATAAAGATAAGTACTTAATTAAATATGAAGTGACGTAGGTACCACGTGAGGTGCTTCTGTCATACATTTGCACAGTACGTATTTTAGGGTAAAAGGAATAAGGCGTTTTTCGTATGGTACTCACACGATAACCACACGAGTAGGTACCTTACAAGAATTTCACGTGTTTATTTGTAAGTGACGATTATATAGTTTGAAATTATTCACGTGGTTGGCTACTCTTTAATCAGAATACAGGTACAATTTTATAGGCAAGTAATTCTGTCAGTAGTGCACATTTCTATCAGTAGTGGAAGATAATTAGGTATGTTGATTTGTCTGTATGTTGAATTGCCTATTATTAAGATAATTTGCAAATATATACCTTAATAACTTAATTAATTTGGAAAAAAGTTTCAACAACATAACAGTGTTTAAATTATAGACATAACGTCTATAAATTTTATTGAAATTGGCATGTTTTTTTAATTAAAATCAAATAATTAAACGTTAAAATATTTTACTAAGCTGTTACTATTCCGTCTATTAATTCATAAATACAAAATAGGTTCGTTTGTGTGCGTATGTATGATTTATTTTTCAAAAGCAGCAATCAATTTAATATGCTTAATAAACCAGCAGTCCCTTGGTGAGTAAATAGGCCATTTGGATCGGTTTTGAGGCGCGTCCATAATACAAATGGGTCAGAGGCCACGTTAGAGTCACAGGAGCTATTGTAATTGTTGGCCTATTGTATCATTCGACAATAAACAATATTACCATAATACTAAATGAAGCGGTCGTTAGGGTTGTCACTTACGCACGTTTGGAGAAAATTTTATTTTATCTTCTTACATATTTTTTTTATAACTGTTCGTAATAAATAACAAATATCTGCATAACGACACACAGTAAGAAGAAGTCACTTAATAAAATTGTTTGAGAGTTTTAAAACTAAATGGGATCTAGAAGATATAACTTGTTTCAAACTTTTTTTAAGTCATAAAAGAAGACTTCTTTGATTACTATGAAGATATGTAAAAAAATCTACGATGCATTTACTTATTTTTTTTATATATAAAACTGTACCTATGTTTTTTTTAGAAAATAATGTTCTTATGTTCATAGCTAAGTTTCCGCAGCAACAAGAACCAGACTTTTATTTATATTCTTAACAAAAAGTTATTTGACTACGCTAGTATGATAGTAGTAAATCCAAATTACTGATTCATATTACCGATATTACTAATAAAAATGGTACATTTAGTACCTTACTAATAAGTTATTGTCCCAAAGTGACAACCCTATTTTCACATCTCGTGCTGTCGCCTACTTAGAACAAAGGACTGTGCATCTATTGTTTGTTAATTGTGCCCAGAATTATGGAGTTGGCGTCTAGACGAATATTCCGTTTTTACGAGTTTCACAGAATAATGCGTATCATTAAAATTTCATTCGTGTAAGAATTACAAATTTAAATAGTTTTAAATATAATTTACACTAAACCATGTTACACTGTAAAAATCCTGTTGTGTAAAATATGAAGACTGTGTAGATTATAATTATGATTGCTCTGAGATAACAAAAATTAAAACAATAGAATGAGTGAAATAAGAATCTTGACATTTGGTCGCAATTACAGAAAATACACGATAGTTCTATATCCGTAACTTTTTCTACCAAAGTTAGCTTGATGTTTGCCAATTTGACTTTTTATGCCAAAATTGTTTGGAGAACGGTGATCTTTCGATATTCGTTTTAATAAACGTATTTCTCTAAAGCGAGGTCTATTCATGGACCTCAGTATACAAAAAACGTTTTTCTAAATCTATTTATACAACCCGATTTATCAATGATCTCCGTTTTACTAACAATTTTGGCATAAAAAGTTAATTTGACAAATATCAGACAATACCTTTTTCACCAGAGGTACAATCTATCGTTTCCTTAGGTATTTCTAACAAAGTTGTCCAATCTCTAGTTCGCATCTTCTCATATAAAACATATCATCACACATCTTTAGCACGGATTCATGAGGTCCAATCTTTAGCGCGTTTCTTTACTACATAGTATAAAATAAAGTCGCTTTTCGCTGTCTGTCTGTGTTTGAAACTTCGCTGCGGATTTTAATTCAGTTTTTTTAATAGATAGAGTGATTCAAGAGGGAGGTTTTATGTATAATACATGTATAATGTAATAGGGAATTACTATAATTTTAGATCTTTGACTTTTATGCGAAACGAAGTACGTCAGGTCTACTAATTTCATAAAAAGATCGCACATTTTTGGTGGAAAAGGCCGTCGTTCAAAATTGACGCGTCAACAATCTTACGGAATTAGGCAATATTTTTTCTAAAGAAACCGTTTAATTAGTATATCTTATACAACTTAATACAATGTAGTTTTGATGTATCTTAGACATGTTTAATTACAAAATTTTATTGTTGTTTTGTGCGTTAAGAGTCAAACGTAAATCTTAAATTTTTTTACATAAAAAGGAAACGACCGCAGTTTATTATCATATTATTTGCAATACTTTGCATATAAATTTCTAATTAACTTTAATTATGATAGCCGCGACTAATGCTACGTATTTTTTCAATTATGTTTGGCAAAAAATCTATTTAATAGGGTTTTTATTAGGAAGACGTGTTCAGAGCTTTAGATTAATTCCACTAAAAAAAGTTCAAAGAAAATAGGCATTGAAGTAGGTAAGTGATTTCTAAAACAAAGAACATTTTGCAATCTCTTTTGATAGTTGTCTTAATAAACTTCTAATTTTTAACCGATTGAAGTACCAAACGACAAAGCAGACCACCTGATGATAAGTGGTAAATGCCGGAAATATACATATGTACCTACTTCAACATACAACTTCACATTGAACAAAGTTTCTACCTGAAGTGTATCACAGATGCGTTGCTACTCCCGAGGACTAAGAGGTCGGTAAGCCGGCAACCAAACTCTTCCACAGAAACACAGTAAATGTGTTTTATTGACGGTACCTACTTCTTTTATATACTTGAGGGCAAGCATCTCCAGGCTATGAAATGGACTTTGCTACCATTAAACAAACAATAGAACTATGATGCACACCAAAGTATTAATCATATGAATGTATTTGCTTATCTGAGTATGATACGAATAATAGCCAGATGTTTACAATTAGGTCTAATCGCATTTCATCATCGTTATTCGTGTATCTTTACCTAATTACTGTGTGATATTGTTAAACGGCTTCTCATTAATAAGACGACAAATGGCCATTCTCAAGATGGAACAATTTCACGATAAATTAAATGACATGTGTTGAGGACTTTAAATAGACTAATTAAAACATATTGTCGTCAACCCATTACTGTCCCACTGCTGGGCACGGGTCTTCTCTCGGAATGAGAGAGCTTAGACCATAGCCCACCGCGCTGGCCAAGTGCGAATTGGTGGACATAAATGGTGAAATGTATGTGGTGAAAACATATTAATTGTAATTAAATAAGCATGCTAAAGTTGCAACGGGCCGACAATATCGTTCGAAGGTCCGATAACCAATGGGGAACAAATAGCCTCGAGTGCTGACCACGATGAAGCAAAAGGTGCACAGGTTGTACCACGTGACCGATAACCTGAAGAAAACAGCAGGAAACTGTTGGAATCAGGGGCCACAGGGCCGGTTAGAGTGAGTCCATTTAGAAAAGACCTATGTCCAGCAGTGGATCTCAAAAGGCTGATTGATGGATGGAATTGGAATTTAGATTGTGATAGAATATACCTTTTTTAAGCTTATTTAAAAAGTTACACTGGTTTTAAGTTTGAGATATTATGGAGCTTAAATAACTAAATGAAATTTCTATTTACTCAAATATTATTTGATAAAAACACAATTTAATATTATTTCAAAAAAATACTCTTTCTACACTCATAGTCCCACACTACGATTTTCTCCTGTGTCGTGGGTACCATGGACACACACAAGACGAATACACAAACACCCAGACCCAGAACATAAATCAAAACTCATCATTCAGATACCTGTCTGGCAGGAATCGAACCCAGGACCCATTGCGCGCCAGACCGGTGTAGTAACCACTCCGCCAGGGTCTTCAAATATTTAATATTAAGGTAAAGTTTAAATTTCATTATTTATTTAACTGATTACTAGACTTAGTATCTTAATATAAGTTTATAAGCTGTTTCATTCCAGACTCATATCTTTTAATTCTAGACACACATTGCACAACATCTGTTTGTACTGTCGATTTCTTTGTAAACGAACACATTTTATCTAGCATTTGGTGTGCATTAAACTTTCCCATGGATGTAACAAAGCGTTCTTTGACAATCCATTAAAGATGGATGCGCACAAAAACTCAACAATGAATGAGGCAGTGTTCAACAGAAGTGCAGTTAAAACTTAACGGTTAAAACATAAAATAATCCGAAATAGTATGACTTGAGATAAATAATAAATTCAGTGCGCGGTTAAACTAATGTTATTGACAGTTTAGTTTTTTTATTAATATAGAAGTAACATGAAGATGTGTACTTCTTTTTTTATATATATTTTTTATAAAATAGATATATATTAAGCTATTGCATAGCTTTTATCGCGGGCTTTGAGCGCGGCGACCGAATCAAGAAATTTCGTAACAAAAAACCTAACACCATACACTTCGCTTACCATGGAGCGCGGCTGAGCGTTCGCCTAACGTGTATGTATATGGTATTACAATACGAAGCTACGAGCTGCTCGGAAATCGAACAAATATGTAAGCTGCTGTTTGTGAGAAAGTATACAGTATCAAAGAAAAAGCTTGAAGTAATATCAAAGAAAAAAATACTGCATAAATAAATAAATAATTATAATTGCATAGGTTGATAAAAAATGCTTTGCAATAGCTTTATCGCGGCAGTCCCCGAGTGCTGCATGATATTTTTTTTAATTTTAATTTTAATGAACATGAATTTTAAAAATCCTTGTTTAGCAACTCGTATAATTTATAGAAATCGAATTTATTATGGCAGAACTTCACAATTGAATAAATACTCCGTGAATATATCGAATAAGTCCAGTTAATGGACTCACACAAGGCTATTCCTAATGAGTAGCTAGGATATACCGCTTCCCTACATGGTTATGGCATTAGGCCGGTCTGGGCGGATGGCGGCGCGCTTCAACATTAAAATTGCATGTTTCCTCTCATAACAGCTCGAAAGGTATCGCTATTTATGTATTTGCAAACAGTGCATTGCCGTTCTGTAGATAGTGTGACGTAATTGTAATCTGCATATTTGTTCGAGGAGATAAGTAATTTAACCTGTGCAGAGTAAATATTGGGGCTGCGAAAATACAGCATATCACAAGTAGGATAAAATAATTATGCTCATTGAAACGTCTTGTCTATAAATAATTGTTAAAATTCTCTTAATTGGTCTTCAAAAGATATTATTGTTCACTTACTAAGCGAAATCTTCACTTGCAAATAGAAAGATTTTGGTTCAGTGTGGATTGGTGTAGTACCTAGTCTGATGGCAATTTGTTATTACAGCACGTCGGCAATTAATCCTGCTCGTTCTATTAATCCAATTAGTCCACTTTTAGGTCATATCCAATGCTACCTTTGAGGACTAAGTAAAAACGCTTATAATTTGTAATACTACAACACAATCTTCCAGCCAAAGCACAGTAGTACTATTTTATTTATTTATTTATTTATTTTATTTGCATGGACATGGGTACACAGAATGTTCTACAGTAAAACGTTATATAAATATACATATCAGTTCGCCAAGATCCACCTGTCAAGGCATGCAAATTTATAAAATATAGAAATTTAAATTATATTAATGTACAATTATCATTATTATTATATAATCAGATGAATCATTAATATAATCAAATTATTACAATATATAATTTATGATAAAAGTATTATGTCAATCAATAAAAGCTTTGTCAAATTCAGATACCTAATAAATTACACACAGTTCAATATCGTACAATGTCATAAGAAATATATTAGAAATACTACCATTTGTTACGTGGCGTCAAACATAACAATATCTGATCTCGATTAAAAATATTATATTATGGCATTATTACAATTAAAGAAATCTGCAAGTGAATAAAATCGATGCATGATTAGAAATTCGTACAGCATTTTTTTAAATCTTAGAAGAGGCAAGTCTTTTAGAGATTCTGGTAAGTTGTTAAATATACGAACACACATATAATAACAATTTCTTTTGAATAGACCAGTCTTCATTATGCCTTCAATGATTAGTTTTTTAGACCCACGACGTCTGTTACTAAGTATAAATTTATCGCTGTGTTTTCTTACAAAATTGGCAACCTCATAAATATACATACAGGCTAGTGGTAATATCCGGAATTCTTTAAATAATGAACGGCATGATTCCCACGGAGGTGCACCAACTATAGCCCGCACACATCTTTTTTGTGCCAGAAATACATTATTAATATGTGACGAATTACCCCATATAACAAGGCCATATCTTAAAGTCGAGGCAACGTAGCCATGGTAAGCCATGAGCGTCATTTTGCGATCGCTTGTTTTGCTAAGTCGTCGAAGTACATAGACAAATCTATTGATTTTTTAACTGTATGAAGTAGCAAATGACCATGACCAGTCCATCTGATGGTAAGTAGTCATTGCCGCCCATGGACATCTGTAAGCAACTTCAAATAGAACATGGCTTCTTTCTGAAGTCAATCACAGATGTGTTGCTACTGAGACTATGATGGTCGCTTCGTATAAAAGTGTGCCGGCAACCACACCTAACACTAAAAATACTTTAGACATGGTGATAGTATTCAGTTAAGCTTCAAAGGATCCTACAAAATCCCATAATTTAGTTATTAATATTTACCACGTGCCAGGATTTGTTTACTTTACGATTCAAACCTCATATTTCACACGAATATTTAACTCAGGAGTTGTTTATATTCCACAAGCGTGTGGTTTTTGAATACAAAAACAATTATGAATAAATGTTTTCTATACACTTTGTGAATAGTTTGGAATTTTTGATAACGAACGAAGAATTAATCTGGCGATTCGTGTGTCATTGTGTTCTAACCTGTTGGCTATCCAAAGGGTTTCAGGTTTGATTTCTGGTCAGACAAATATAAAATCAATGCAATTTTTTGGCATATTTTTTATGTAGAACAAAAAATATTCTAAGATATAATTTATGATATTAAGTGATTTGAAATCGTTTAGTCCAAACTTACGAGTGTGTCGGATTCTTTATATTTTTTAACCAATGCTCTAAATACACACATAATTATATTAAGGTCACAAAAAGTGCAATTTTAACACAATATAGTAGTATTGATTCTGTAAGGAATTTATACAGATATGCAAATGATTGCAACTTTGGTATTGTACCGACATTGGTACCAGTCAACGCCCACACAATCAGTGTAGATTGTCTAAGTCTAGGAATGAATCTAGACCCAAGGACTGGTTTCTACTGAAAGCGGTATTGATGCAAGCAAACCAAATAAAACCGTATTGGGTCGCTGAACCCGTCTTTTGTCTTTGTATTTCTTAATTGAAAAGTTAAAAACTTCTTACGATATTATCCATTTGCTTCTTTTGTATAGATTGTTAATATTCTAGTGTTCCTCGTCAACCTATTATTGTCCCACTGCTGGGCACGGATCTTCTCTCAAAATGAGAGAGTGATGGCCATAGTCCACCGCACTGGCCAAGTGTGAATTGGTGGATGGAATATTCTAGTGTTTCTTGTATGTATTATTAAGAGTGACGGTGATGTATTAAAGGGGATGTATTACTATTAATGGAAATATATCTAGCAAAAAACACCTGTCACATATTTTCCAGTCACCCCGGTTTGACTGGTAGAGAATGTCATAAGGCATTAAGTTATTAAGCAGGCCCCATTGTAACTTTTTTGTTAGGTGCAATGAATTTATAAAGAAACTTTTAAACATTAGGAGTGAGAATATTAGATGATCACTCTATATATTTAGTCCGGTCATGGAAATCTGCAACCAACTTCATATAGAACGAGTTTTATCTGAACTCCATCATAGTACAAAGATGGTCGCCTCATATGGACAAAGGATGAAAACATTTCTTGTGTCTTTTGTAAACACCTCATATACGAGTATATGTTTGAAATATTTAATCAATTTACCTGGTATTACAAGAATATTACCACGTTAGTTGTCAATGTCAAAGAATCGGTCAATACCACTTGTAATGATTTTGTTAATAAAAATACGTACACTGATGGTTCGTGCATTAATATGCAAATGAAATAATAACATAAAAGTATGTTTTAATCCGAATACAATAACAAGAATAATATAATATTAATAAAATTAATGGAATCTTCTGAATAAGAATGACAAGACGTCAAAAATAATCTACTTGTCGACTGGGTCACAACTCACACGGGGTGCGCGGTGGCTAGATGTAATGTATTAACACTGATTTAGAATTAAACAAATATCGATATGTTGGACGACAATGGCGACCATTTGATAACAATACATTGGATTCTACGACATCTATATTTTCTGATTGGTGAAAAAAACATTCGAAACATGATTTCAAATTACAAAATAATTGAGTTAGTTATTTAAATCCATGAGAATTAAGTAATTTGTCGTTCACACGTTCTACCCACCAAAATTGGTGGGTGTTTGACAGATAAGACCTACGGCTTATGATATCACTGATAATATGACCGCTGCATTACAATCACACAAAATTTCGCAAATTAAATGTAATCGACCATGTAATCTAGCTAATGGTAAGTAGATTCTTCTTGAAACTCAGAGGGTTGCCTTATATGCAAGTCAGCCGACACATCCGCAACTTTTCAATAAGGTGCAAGGAATAGATTATGTTGCATAGAAATAGGTGATGCCTACCGACACCGAACTATTCCAATTTACCTTTCAAATGTTTTTTTTTAACTTTAAGAACCTACACTTTGCGACACTCGCACCATAACACCATAACTTTGACATTAAAGTGACAATATTTGCCACGACTTTTGGCAAATCGTTAAAGGACATGGCAACACCAGTCCACAATAAACTGCATAGATAATAAAGCAGTCAATCCAACAGATATCGCGCCTTCGCTGTTAAGACCCCAAGTTTTACTGCCATGCTCATTTCTCCGGTAATGGACACTGGGAAATGGCATACGTAAATCTCTAGAGAAATTCCTATTATTGCTCTCGGCTCGCCGGGAATTGAAAATTCGAAAGTGTTTTTGAAATAAATCTTATGACACGGTCTATATTTATAAATAGTATAACATATTGGTGTAATAGTGCCGTTTAACGACTTTGTCGTTCCAAATCTTATTTAAGTAGTATCAATGATTTATTCAATTGACTTTATTCATACTTTGCAAATTGTCTCCTTTGCCTAAACGATTTGGAATAAGTACAAGCTGTGCTCTGCGGTTTCACCCTTCCAAAAATAATACAGCCAGTTATTAATTGCGAACACAATTTTCTTATTTCTTCAAAATACTATTTGTTAAACGTGTCTAAGTATCTCTTTTATCCGCGTTTAAAGGAGGTTAATGTTTTTATTCGTATTTTAAAACACATAGTTTTAAAATACGACTAACACTATTATATTCTGACGTAAACCTATAAAATTAACGCTTTTTTTAATAATTATAAAAACGAATAACTCGGCTGCTTAAACTCAAAGTAGGAAACAACCATGAAATATATCAAGATATAATGTAGTTATATTTCTACTTGCAATTAAGTAGCGTGTTTTGTTTTTATATTAACGTATTTAATACTTTCATCATACGATATGTGTTAAGCAAGATGAATGAGACAAACATTAGTAAGTTTATATCCTACGGCGCCGGTCTCACGTGTCGATACCGTTCTAATCACTAATTAACCAGTGATGTGCCAACTCGGGATAAACACAACTCGAGTGAAAATTTACGTAACCCGAGTTAACTCGAATCAACTACACGATAGTAAGAAACGCCAAATGGCTAACCATTTCATGACCTTTTTTTAGTCGTGAAACTGGAATCAGTAAAAATATGAGGACCTTTTTTTATTTGGTCTTCAAACGTGAATTAGTACAGATTTGACAACCTTTTTTTCGGTCGTCAAGCTTAAGAATATCCAACTCGAGTTACAACGAATTCAACTCGAGTTGACCATCACTATAATTAACTACAGTAGCGCGTAATCTCGTATTACACGACCTATTTCGATTAATTAGTTAATTAGGTATGCTAATTATTTATTCGTGTTAATTCTAAACATAATGAAACCGACTTATAAGTATTCAGCGTTGTGTTACTTGAAATATAATACATATATACCTTTTTATTTTGTTATGATCAATTTAAATAAATAGGTTAATCAAGTTTTTGTTTCAATAATAAAATAGATAAGTTAATATTAATTTGAATGTTTATAGTTCAGTTTAAAGCAAGTAATAAGCCTGTTCACGTATTTACATTCAATGCATAAAAAATTAATAACCTGAAACAAGGAAGTAGTAATTTTTGTGACTTACAATTAAAGTTAATAGACGTTTTTTATTTTAAATTGGCCATATAATCTGCGTATGTTTTTATGTTCATTTAAATGATATAATATCAACATATTATATCATTTAAATGATAGCTTTATACATTACTTCTTACAATAAAAATGGTCTACAATTATATAATATGTGTTTGTGAGATTTTTTGTAATCTGTTATGTGTTGAGTCATGACCGTGTATTTTTAGTTCAAGTTGACGATAGGTAGTCTTCGGACATATTACATAATTTACAAAATGTACATACTTGTTATGTTAAATCGCCAATTAAAACTCTATATGCTTATAAGTAGACATCGGATTGTCTGGCCAAGTACGCATTGTCCACCAATTCGTACTTGGCCAGCGCGGTGGACTATGGCCTAAACTCTCTCATTCTGAGAGAAGACCCGTGCCCAGCAGTGGGACAATAATGGGTTGACGACAGACATCGGATTATATGCATTTGCATATACAAATGCATATAATGGCAATTTCATAGCATTATTGCATATTTTGGTACTTTTTCTTAAGTATTGGGTAAAATAGTTCGCAGTTTCTTCCTATGTTAATTCAAGCTTGACGACCAAAAAAATCGTCAAAAGTATACTGATTGCAGGTTGAAGAGAAAAAAAAAATCTAAACTATACTAATTTCAATTTTTCAACCAAAAAAAAGGTTGTCAAATCTATAGTGATTTCAGTTTCACAAACAAAAATTATATTTTGATAACGCATGTTTTGGAAATATTTACCATTTTTGTGCATATTTCGCCCTTTTATAGTGCATATTTGTATGCATGTTTTGGCATTTTGATATTGCATATAATCCGATGTCTACTTATAAACATCACATTCACCGAATTTTATATATATGGCTGAACTTGCGGTTTCACTCGTGTTTGAAACATTGTAATATGACAATTAGCAAATATTCAAAGATTTGTGCAATTACGTCATATTAACAATTAGCTATTCTAGTTAGTAACATAATCCACGTGAAATAATGGCATGAATATTGCCCCTGATTATAAATTGTATGTGTATATTCATGAAATAAAAAAGATACCAAAAAAACTCATTACCACATACGAATTTTCAAATTCTTAGATTAATTATAGTAATTTTGTTTTTATGCGATTTCAAACACACAGATAGGTAGGTACATGAAATTCTAATAAATAATTAAACGTTGTCCCCGTCGAACAGTTTCCCTTTTTTTCTAAATATATGCGACGTACAGACACATGAATCTTTGATTTTTATTTGTATGGATGTCCTTATTTTTCTTTCCTGACAAAACTAGTTATGTGATGTCAATTATAATAAAGCGTCACATTGAGTTACAATCCCTGAGGTTCATGGAGTCGCGTGTCAGTTATATAGATCTACATCCTTAAAGGCGTAAGGCCTTCACACTAGCGTTTCTAAAGCGTTAACGTTTGAGAAGCAGCGACAAAACAATGCGTATGTCGTGTTATCACCACTGATTTTATCGACAATTTAGTAGTAGAAATCGAACTTTGCTGTCTGTTTGACGTTAATGATCACTACCGTCCATGGAATAGTACAATTTCATATAGAACAGGGGTTCTATCTGTAGGCAATCACAGATGCACTGCTGCTTCGTAGGGCAAAGATTACCCCATGAAATAGAGCTACACGCTCGAAATAGGTGTAGCAGTGGTACCTGCCACCGAAACATACACATCCTACATTGTTAGTATATTACCCTTAACAAAATGGTTTCCCGCGAGAAGAACCCAGCAAATACGTTGTACTCACGTCAGTCGAAGGCTTTTCAAAGAAACGCTACTGTGAAAGAGCTCTAAAAAGACATATAATTCTTGATTTAGCGAGCGAGTTAACGCAACAGACTTACGAAATCGATATGCACGAGTTGTTATTGTTCGAGCACCTCGTCATTTTATTGAATAATACCGAATGCCCGCATTTTTGTTACGTTAGCTTCTGTAATAAATATTATATTACTGCCAATAAAATGTACAGTTCTACTTTCAAGTCTGTTATTAAAAGTATCGTGTTTTGCTATGGTATTCTGAAACGTTATACTTTGATTTTTTTAAAGCACAATTTGTAGTTTTTGATCCGTTTTAAAGTTCAAAAATATTATTGGGATAAAGCACCCTCCACCCTATAGATGCCGATCCCCAAAGATAGATCACCAAAAATATATAAAAAGAAATGTCAACTCAGCGGCAATTGAATACGATAAAGACATTAATTTGTGAATTTTTCCGGACCACGGAATAACGCTAAGTAAATCCTAGTTATAGTCTTTCGCGAGTGCACTTTGTAGAAATATTAGAAATTTCTGTCGAATGTACAGATTTCTTTCTTAAATTGTAACATAAGGTTATATTCCCCAACCCTGGTGAGAAAGAAAAGATTATTCCAACTGAAGGACGCTTTTGTTTTACTTTGTTGATAAATTCGGAGTTTCTTAGAACTAAGCCGTAACTACACAGAGCTATAACCCATACCCCAGGGCTTTATTTAGTCGAAATTACTTTACGTGGGTAGCACAGGTGCACTAAACACATCTATCATCTGTACTTCCTAGACCTAAATTGTCGTAACAGTTTAACGTCGATTCACTGAGTGCTGAAAATTGTTCCTAAGCACAGGGTAAGTATGATCACAGGTTGCAGAGACAGATGAGTGGGTACAGTGAAAGATATGTTAAACTCTTGATTACAAAGTAAAAGACCCCAAGGCTTGTGTAGTTATACCTCTGGGAGTTGGTTAAACTGTAGATGTGGAGGTAAGCGGTAGCGCGAAATCGCTTAAAGAAAGTGTACAAACGCGAGAAATACACAGTTTATGAAACAAATGAGTACTCGTATATTAATGAACACTTTTAGTATTAATATTTTCACTTTGACACTTGATTATGTTTAGAGTATAATAAAATTATAGTATGCCTACAATTAATACATTAATTAAGTAATATAACTTCTCTAACTAATAGAATTTTGCACGAGCTACAGGAGTTTTAAACCTTAATATAGAAATTAATATTTTATACAGATATTATACAAGATTTCAGTACTATTTAATGAGTGACTGTACGATATTAAATGAAAATGGGCTTGTTGTAAATATACCACAAAATATCGATGTAAAGAAAAAAGTTAAGATAACGGTATTTAAACGTCTATCAAAAATGATCGTCGTTCAAAATATCATTTCTAGTAACATAGAGAGGGTATCGTTAGTATTATTGAGTGGCACGAGAGGTTTATCGCCAGTTTCTTATTTGCTTACTTTCACCCAGAGCTTATTGAATTTCACAGTTTGCGGATTAAAGTAACAGGTTGTTAGTGACATACTGACGTCGTAAATCTTTACTTCATTATACAGTCCAAAAGAAAATGTGCACTTGTAAGCGAATTATTTCTTAATAAGACGTGTTTTGTTTTATAAAGTTGAAGAAATAAACGAGCATGCAGTCCACCTGATATGTGGTCGGTGCCGCCCATGGCCATCCGCCCATTAATAAGCTACATGACAGAACAAAGGTTCTACCAGAAGCCAACCGCTCCTGAGGACTAAGATGGTCGTCACATAAGTGAGTCAAAAACTTCACTCTTCCACCGAAACGCAAGAATTGTTACACGTTAAAAATAGGTGTTTCAGTAGTAACATGGATTGAGCCATATGCCTACATTCTACAAAAATATTATGTACATATAAATTAAAGAAAATTATTAATATTTACGCACATTACACTATACTTTAATTAACTTGCCATTAAACCGAAACATAATTATTATTTTATGTCAATTATTTTTCGCATTAAGATAAATAAATATGTAAATTAATTATAATTACAAAGTTTACCACGCCAAATATGGCTTTTTAATGTATTTATAGTTGTCTTTAAAAACGTCATATGTTTTATCGTTGTTATAATTACTTATTTGAAAGGCCACGTAACTTTAAATAACCCCCAATTATATAGATATTTCACACATTTAAACGAGCGCAAATTTTTGGCTCGCATTACCACGACATATGTCGCAAAAGGTACCTCAAGTTAATTTAACTGAGATTCTCTTGAGACATGTGTGGCTTGAAAAAGTGGCTGGAAATATTTGCCTTTCAGCTAATTAGCCGGTCAAACGGGCCGGTAAGCTATGGGAGCTATTACTACCGCACGCGGCTCATTAGACCCCTCCTACGAGTGTAGGGTAGCCAAGCTGCAATAAAAAGGAGACAAGAGGAATAAATTAATGATAACAAAGGTGTTTGTAGAATGTTTCATTCGTTTGTAGAATTAATTGGGTAAAAAGGTTGTAATAATTTTTAAAACTAGACGCAGCCGAATAAAGATTCAGTCAAATAAGACGTAACTCTCATTTTATTAAGTTATTATTTTTGTCACTTGACTAATTTGGTTGAAAATCAAGTGATTTATTACAATTATTTTAATTTCACATTATTTATAAATGATGTTGTTATTTTTCATATTACCGCTATGCACTGAAATAATGTGCTATTACCTATTTGTGTTTGCTAAAACATATAGCTACATTAACGTCTTAATCGCAATTGAAATTATTATAACATGCAATAAATCATTTCATTTATAACAATTAGTTTATTACTTTCCGTACACTCCATTATTTTTCCCTTCCGGTCCTGCACTCTACGTCAACATGGCAACACTACTCGAATCCCTTGTTGTGGCTTCCAGCCCATAAAATCGCTATTAACTGCGACTAGATTGCTTGTCTCCGCAAATGGGGTGGGATATGTTTTATGGCAACCGACGCCCGAGGCGTTCTGCTAGTGGTAATGACTCCTTGGAATGTTTAAGTCAGCTGGTTCTAACGGTCATGCTTTTTATGTTATGGGCAGTCCATCTTATGCTAAGTGGTCACCGCTACACATGGATAATCAAGCTAAAGTGGATCCGAATGTATATAGAGGTTTGGGGTCTGTCTGAGATTGTCGGTGGATTGTTCATCTCATAGAACTTATGGGTGCTACATACATACGCAACGTGAGTAGGTACCTAAACATAGATATATGTTTATTCTAGAGAATAGTTTGACTTCCTGATATCTGCGTGTCAGGCTATATTATTAAAAGTTCTAACTACATCTGAGATGCAACAACGTGTCTGTATCTACTTCAGTCTCCGAGAATCTTGTCCCAGTACACTTAGTGCTCAACGACCATTTAACACTAAAATGCATGCCAACTTACTGTTTGTAAATAATAAGGGAACACCTATTAATAATGCTAGACATTTTGAGGGGGGTCGGTTTCACATATTTTTTCCTACAAGAAACTGGGGAAATGTACGAAAAAGTATATTAAATTAAGATTTGATTTATGTGATACGTACGTTATTTGATTGACGTGTCACAAACTATACATGTGTATGAAAAACTGTATTGTTTGCGTAACACCCGCGATCGGATTACGAACAATGCATGCACATGTTTGGAGATGCATTGTACACGATACGTGATTGTCATAAAACAATCAATTGTTCTACAAAATACGTGTTAACTAGTGATGTAACGAATATTCGGATTTGTACAAATTGTGCGAATGTTTTGCGAACGGGGTTTATCACGAAAAAAAAGAAAAAGTCTCCAATTCTATACAAATTTAGGTCAAACGGCAGTTTGATTAAAATAAAAAAGGCCCCTTACACCAAAAACTGAAAATCAACCTGGCGCCGTCGAAATTGGCGTCAAATTAAAAAAAAATAAGGTTTTTAAAAAAACGAGTCTCCGCATTCACCTTCGTGAATATCGGTAAGGATTTTAAATAATAACATTGGCTACATCACTAGTGTCGACTCTAATTTCATCGTGTGATACTCCAGTTAAGAATGCTATTGCGTCTTCCTAAGTCATATTTAGAAGACTTGTACATTCTGAGATAATACATGAATTATGTAGTTGGTGTTTCCGGCTTGTAATGAATTATTGGTGCTCTAAGGTATCCTTTTGTGATTTGCAGACGCACGCATAAAATCTATTTGTATTAACAGTAGTTTTATGCCTCAAATGGTGTGGTGAGGAAAAAAAAACAGGTTCAGTTATAGCTTGGCTCTCGCCAGCCGTCTTTGTCAAACTTAAGCCTAAAATTGTAGTCATCCATGCAATTCTAGCAGTACTCAGTAGAATGTCATGATGACAGTTAAATTGAAGCATAGTAATGTTAATGTACCATCAGATGAATGCTTAAATCATTAATATAAAAATATTGATGTAAATTAGAATTAAAAAAATTGGGAAACGTAAAATGTACAGTAAAAACTACCTACAACTTTTTATTGGGTTTAAAGAATAATTTATATCTCATAAGAAATACAATGGTCACTTAAAATGAGAAACTTCAAAGCTAAATAATACAATTTTGTCCGGGAGACATGTGTCGTTAATGTAAACAAAGTGTGTATTCTACAAACAATATGTTGTTGATTGGTAAATTAATACTAATCATTTATATTTACGAGTATATTAGTTATATGACTGTGGAATGTAAAAAGGCTTCAAGATCTCAAGTAATGCAATCCTCACGCTTTCGCTGCTTAGCAATTGCAAACGCAGACAGAAATTCCATCGCTCAATTAATATCGGAGACTGAGTAACGTTAGTGTTTATTGTTTTATTGATAACAATAAAATATCTATATAGAGGAAGCAAGCTTTGGAATGGATACTGTATTTTTTATTATAAACACGAATATTATCATTATAACTACATTGTATAAATATTCCTTTTTTAGTAAATCAGTTGATAAATATTATATTTTACGTTGATCCTTATATCCGTTCAGTGGTAGCATCGTTGATTTTTTTATTAAAAAATAAGTCGAGGCCTAAAATTTATTCTAAATCGAAAGCGTAGCGGAGCGGCGGACACGAATTCGTTATTTTATTTATGGTAAGAGTCAGAACTCAAAAAAGTGTTTATCCGTCCGTGCTATGGTCCGACGTGATAAATATTTAAAGAGGTGCGCATATGAATCGACTTGACCCGTCTAAGCGCATTCATGACTGAGGGTACAAAACATTAATATTGTACGAGTCTGGTCCCCGGGGTATTGTTGACGACAAATAACCTGGGAACCCTCTTTCAGACGTGACCTTACTCCAAGGACGAGAAGTAGACAATAGAGCCAATTATTTAACCGTCAAAAACGTCTCCGACCCATTATTTAATTGCATAACAAAAGAATATACGTATACCAATTGAACCAAGTAGAATTTGCTTCGTTGATCAGAATTTATACTTCTCAATTGCAAAGCGCAACGTAAGGCACCTTAGGTACGACAATCCTATTGTCACGGAAAAAAATCGCAAACAAGCTTCAGATTTTAAACTAATTTAGATGCATTTTTATATAGTTGTAGTCTCATAGTACGCCAAAGAATAGTTCTAGCAATTTTTTTTATCTAACTATCTATGCCCTTTCAATGGATAGCACTTATGGTGTGAATTAACACCATTAATTTGCACCGTGATACACGAATGCCTGACAGAACTTATTCCCAAGATTGTACATTAAATTAAAAGATATGTATTGTGCTTACTTTTAGCTGTCTACGTTGTGTAGACTATCGATATTTACATATTCATTAGTGTCAATGACTTTTAAAATAAAACAAATTATTTTTAACAATGCCTCGAGTGGAATACTTAAAACAGTGTAAATGAGGGATGTTTAGAAAATATTTAATAATGTCTGTAAAGTAGACAAAAAATGCGTGTAATGGCGAAGTGCTCTTGACTTAGATAAGGAGTTTGTTTATAAAAACAGAGATACGCGAAACAAAAGCATTTAAGTCATGTAAAAGCAATGTAATATATACACAACATAGTCAAGTATACTAACGGTGAGGTCGTCCATATTTGTGCAAACAGTCTACTTTGAGATAGCGTTTGCCCGTAAGTAACCAAGATAATATCTAACATTCTAACAGGAGAGCGAACTCGCCGCTACAGAAACTCCTACCTGGCTCCGTCACGCCGACGCCTGATTCTAAATCCCCAACAAAAAACCGTTTCCTTTACATTCTGTTTACTAGACCTCCGACACCGAGGTCCCTTTGTACTCGTCTTTCCGTCCAAGACGACCCTTTTTTGTCCGCATGCTTCTTCACATTCAAAGTTCGCGCGGTTAGCTAATTACAGGTTCAAGTTCAACTTTGATTACGGTTATTACTTTTTGTTTCGTTACGATCACAGCATACCTCGTTAAAGTGATGAACCAGTCACAGACGTGAGTGACGTGGCGTTACATAATTCGCAGATAATTCGCTGTCGTCCGTGACAATCCGATTTACATATATGATGTCATTATTACTTAAACAGTTCAGATACTAAGCTATAGTGATTCACAAATTTGCAGGAAAAATGCAGAGATTGGAGATCACGCCTCAACACGTAGGCGACATATCGTTCAGGGTAACAGTAGATGAATCAGCGCACCCACTTTAAATAAAATCTTACTTGTAAATATTGTTTGTTGTCGCATTTTCTCATTTATTCATCTCTATTATTAGAAATTTACTCAGATGTCGACTAATTGGGGAAAATGTCAGCAGTTAACGATATATTTATTGCTGTTGATATAACCATAGGCAGTTTATGGGTTACTTCAGAGAGATACGGCGCCTATAACATCGCAATAAGGAATTTAAGTGGTTCAGACGTTAAGTATTCTTCAAGTGTTGTTATTTATTACGTCGTTGAAAATCTTGATTCATGGAAAATAGTAACAATATAAACACTAAATACACTTAATTCAATGTGTAACATTGCGTTATTGATATTATCTTCGATTATTGATATTGTATTTTTCTTTGCCATGTGTTTATTTTCTACTTAGGTATATGACTACTATTTTACTAAAACAAATTATGTCATTTTTGTTACTTGTAATTTAACTGTTCTCATATGGTCCTGTTGCGTGTACTGAACGAGAACAGTAATCCTCTGTCCACTCAAAAAATGTCTGCTCCCCTATTGACCTTGGGTGTTCAAACACTTTTATCGCCATTATCACTAGTGATGTTCGTTTGATGGTAAATTTAATTTGTTTACACATTCACAGGGCCTTGGTGATAAGCAGAGATCAAATATTAGGCTATTATTATAAGATATGTTGGTGACTTTATTCGCATTAACTTGCTTTACTATCTATTACTACCAACTAACAAGATTACGGAGTCCTCAAGATGATGTTATACTTTTAGTATAGCCTTATGAATATCTGTTTATAAAGTTAGCAGAAAAAATTATTCTGCATATTCAGAATATAAACATAACGAATATAAAGTAATTACATAGTACAAATTTTCATGTATTGAAAATATATGAGGTACATGAAAAATTTAAAGGTTCCTTGCACATATACATAATTCCCACGATAGTAATGCGTGCAATCTAATGGATGTTGGCCAGATGAGATTACTCGTGCTTGCAAGCAATTTACGGGCTAATGCGTAACTACAGGCAACCGCAAATGTTTCTAATTTTTCATCAATGCATTCGCGTTTGAGCATGAAAATTGCATGCAACTTACGTAATAAACTACGTAAGAGATGCAAGTAACGTGGACTAGTTCTAAATGTAAGATTCAATAAGAGTCGTGACATAATGACAATAGTCTTAGTTTATTTCAATGCAAGGTTTTTGTTCATGGTTAAGATTATCATAAATAGGTTAGCTTAGACGTATGTTTTACTTTCTAAGACTTGTATAGATTCTTGAATGACAGTAGTAGTTACTAATATATTAATATCTTTAACTATTAGTACATCATTGATTATGATAAAAGTTACATGACTTAGTCATAATTGGATTCTGCATTAATTTATCGTTTTAATAATATAAATTAAATTAATACAAATACAATTTTAAAAGTTTAAATGCAATTTAAATAGTAAATATGCGGTCATCATGTTTCTGACGGTATTACATTTGTTTACTAACACAATCTTATCGGGCCTTAATATTTAGTTTCTTAGCGTAATTTGCATGATCTATACCTGAATTAAGATTTATTATTATTGCTTCGTTACAATCTCCCAGAGATTCCATTGTTTGGTTCTATTGTTAATTCTTATCCAATTCGTTTAATGGTTCTAAAGTGGCATTTGTATTATGTTTAGTGTATTGATTTGCAAATATAATATTTCTTCGTCTCGTTCGGATATCACAATCCACTTTCTCTTGCGCCCACGCTTAGTATTTGTCTTTGACCATTGTCTGATCCAATTCTTTATCGGATTTCTTGTCATTCTTTAATTAGAAGATTGTAGTTTAGTATATTATATTATACCTTGCAGATAGTACGTCCGAAATATATTAATCGGATTTAGTATGTTATAAAGCTTCGGTAATAGTGCAAGTGTATTTTTTATTCGTTTTGCCTCAAATAGCTGAAGCAATTATAAGAATCATGAACGAGAAGTTATTGCCTCCAATTTTTTTTAAGTTTTCTGTTTTGTGCTTATTGCAATATTCAGTTATTTTGATATAAATCTCCTTTTTTAGATATTGACGCATATCAGAATAAAAGTTAAGATCTTATTTAAATATTACATTTTTAAATACATCAGTACCAATGTATTTAAACGGAGACCTAAATATTGCAATCTTTGCCGCATGTACTGTAACTGACCACAAGCTATCTTTAGAAAGACCACGTAGAAAGTCTACTTCGACCTGGAAATATAATACAGTCTGAGACCTATCTTATACCATGCAAATCGGCGGCCTACGACTCAATTGTCATGTAGAACGTATCATGTTTTGCATAGGCTTACTTTAGCTTTTTGGATTCTAATTATGCAAGACCAGTTTTGGTCTTCTTAATGCGATATATTCTTATTGCATAATTGGAATTTCAATGCTCAATTTAAGTTGACGTTGGTTGTAACTACTCATTGTTTTAATCTGCATTTTTCATTCACTTTGTAAAACAGTTACTTTAGTCCTTTGCTTGTTTATTTTTATTTGTTGTTTGTGTTTAAAGTTGTTTGTGAGTTATTTTTATTTTTACGAATATTCAAATACAATTATTGCACTCAGTGAATACATGGAGTGAATTGAGTTATTCTGATCTTCAATTTAGTTCTTGTAGTAACGTAAAATAAGTAAGCTAAATTTATAACTCTGCTTGTGAATCATCTTTTTCCATTTTAGTACTTGTACTATTTGTCGGACTTGTACCGAGACTATGCAACCTTGCATTGTGTGTATAAATATGTAAAAAATTACCATAACCCTTATGTTGCAAAGAAATTTATTGTTATCGCAAATTAAGGTTAACTACATAATATAGTTTATTACCGTTGAATGTTTTAAACATAAGGCTATCCTTGAATGATCAGGGCAACCAGAGCACAGATGTTAGATCTTTAAAGAGATATTCTTATTTGGTTCATTGGAAGGCGAATCTCTTCAGTGAGTTAGCAACGTAACGTCCGAATTTGGCAATAAGAGACCGGTGCAGTTCAAAGCCGTTTTTGGTTTATATCCCGTACGGTATTTGCAGCGGTTTGTATTTACCGTTACTTTAACTACCGCGTAGTCAGATGTATATTTTTAAGTCCATGACGTTTTATTGTTTCATGCAGATTATATCAGATTGTTGCAAGATTTACATTTTATTTTAAGCTTGATTGGGATTGTGTTTAGTTTATTTTACTTTTGTCGTCGGTAGCAGTATGATTGCTTTCAGTTGTGAGTTTAGAATCCAAAGTATTCCTAATTTTTTTACTTGCTATTGTGACTAGGCCATTTTGCAAAATTTATGTTAAACCTGTGTGATGTAGTCACCGCTTCTTATAAAAACTTTTGAGAATTTAAAACTATATTGAACAATTACATATTTCACTTAGGTACCTTTTATTTATTGTAAATCAATATTCACATTGCCTTAGACCTATTCAATATGTTAATTTCAGGGATATGCATATTATTTATTTTGTGTCTGATTAAATAATATAGTATTTCGTAACAGGCCCTGATTAATGCGACATGTGATATCATATTTCCCTCGTTCTTATTCCTGATTATGCCAAGTCAAATCAAAGTCAGACTTTATCATAGCATGCCTATCTGGTGACCTTGTCACATTATTTATGACGAACTTGTGACGAGACGTTTACTTTACTAATTTACGTCATGTTAGACAGTTTATTTGGAACCGGATTTGAAATATTCATTTCTCAACAAATTTGGGAAAATCAAAAAGCCAGAATAACTGGCTAGTTACGTATTGGAGTTGCCTTGACCTGTATTACGCGAGTTTCGGAGTGAGTCATTAAATATGATAATTTTTATGCTATGACCTTCTTGATATATTATTTTTCCTGCACCTTATTTTCCTACTCCTTAGGATTCGAGAATTAAAAGACTCTTTCTTCATTACCATCAATGTTATTCAGACAATCTATAATACTGTCTTCGTTGCTTATAACACGATTATAATTTATGTACATGGGCATAACAGAGCTCCTTGTAATATACCATTGCGATAGCCAATATTGAATATATGCAAGCAGTAATTCTGCGCAATCTCTCCGATAACCTATGATCCAATATCGAAGCCTAAATGGTAAACCGAGATTGTATATCGTGTTTACGTTGGCCCCATAGTCGCGGCTTGCGAGTTGGTCTGGCCACGCCGCGATCATTTGCAATTACGGGTACATGATTCATGACATTTCGAATTCAAAATCCCAATGTAGAAATTAAGTAATATTTTATTGCAAGGCGTGGTCGCGGCGGAGGATCTTTGATTATGCAACCGTTACATATCGAAAGGGAAGGATCGTACGATCTTTTACCTGTATCACGTAATAATACCTTGCGGCTCAAACAGCTGTTCGCTGGCCGATCATTGTACAGTATAATAGAGGATTGTATTTTTCATTCAGCTGCCGCTATAAGATCATCGAGGCAAATATTTTTATTGTGTTTTTTCTCGTTAATGTCAGCAGCTGTATTTCTTTTAATAACACTAGGGCAGACTGCGAATCTTGATTTTTTTCCACACATTATACATATGTCTTCGCAGAACTGACTTGAGTTTCTAGAATTTCAAACAATATACCAATTTCACCTGGTAGAACTAGTGTAGTTCTACCGGCGAGGTACCACCGTTACACTTATTTCTATCGTAAAGCAGTTCTTGCGTTCCGATGGAAGAATGTGGCTACCAGCATATTTATTTATGAGGTTATGACCATTTTTGTCCTCGGGAGTAGTAACACGTCTGTGATTGAGTTTCGGTAGAACCCATGTATACGCATGTATTATGCGCTCTTATCATCTTTTTTATAGTTTTTGTGAGAGAGTTTTATATATTTTGTTTAGATTTACATAACTTATTTTGAAATATTATGAAGTCAATGTGTATATTTTTTTTGTTTCAGAAGTGCAAGAGAGGGGATGCCTTAGTCGTTCAAGCGTGTTTTTTAGGTAAGCAAATACCGTTACTTCGAATATGTTACCGTAGTAAAGGTTAGTTCTTTAAATCAGGTATATAAATTTAAGAACTCTAAAGCTGTTTCGTCACGCAGTTCTTGACAGATGTAGAACATAAAATTTTAAGATCACTATCTGTACCAAGAATCGACGTTGCATTTGGGTATCGATTTATAAGTTCATTATTGAGCATATTTAGGTCTTCCGTGTGAATGACTTCTTCAGGTATTTATTCCTTTCCTTTGTTTTACCAAGTGTGTTCTATATTAGATTTAAATCTAGGTACATATGTACACAAGCGTTGTAATCTGTTTCCTTTCTTGGCATATGAGTATGTATATTTCTTTGGATATCTTAATTATTATTGTAATCGCCAGCTTATCATTGTTACTCAAGACAATATTGGCCGTTTTTTATTATTACCGATACTCAAACAACTACTTATCATCAAAGACACAAATATATCGTTCGTGTCACGACCTTGTTCTCATTATAATGTTCATGCTTAATTTACTCTTGTCTTGTATAGGCGAATTGATTAGGATTTTCACTCTTTAATAGAATCTCTTTTATTATTACGTGTTATTATTATCCCTACTAATATTATAAATGTGAATGTAAATTTGTTTGTTACGCTTTCTCGCAAGAACCGGTCAGATTTCGCGGAAATTTAGTGCATGTATAGTTTATGATCGAGATCAAAACATATATAGGACACTCAATACCGTGCAATATCAATAGGACACTCAATAATCAATATGACTGAAGCGGGCAAAACCAAAGAATAAGCTAGTACAAAATAATTCTGAGAGTTTATTTAGATGCTTGTTATTTACGATAATTTCGTTAATAAAAAAGTAATGATCATGTTGAGAACAGTTAGCAGAGTTTTGGCCAAATCGTTGGAAAGAGCTGCCAAGGGATAAGGCAATTGATTTTAATTAGAGTGTACCACATCAATCGACTCTCAATTATGTCCAATTACTCTAAATTGGTAAGAGTGGACATTCGCTTTTCTTTTGTAATTCATCGTTTGTTTACAATCATTTGATGCTTTTGTTGTAATGTACTGTAATGGAATAACATATATTACATGTCAACACAGTAATCCAATTTCAACAATGTCAGAAGGCTTAGCAAAGCTAAACCTTATTTTTCCTATATACCCAGTATTTGTTTTTCTAATAATTCGAAATCAAAGCAGACATGAAAATACATAAATACATGTTGTACTTAGTTGAATCTCTAATTCCTTTTTATTTGATTAATTGTGTTTAATTACGACTGCTGCGAATAGTTATGAAATGTAATAGCTATTTAATAAATGATTATTTTGTGAATGATTATGATTTTTACAACTTTAATATAAACTGTAAAATTACCGGCAAAATTAACGTAAATTAACTCTTTCCTATTTTATTAATAAAAGCACTTAGGTTTACTAATTAATGAATTTCCGAACTGAATTTTTCTCCTGATTCTGTGTTTTAGAAAAATTTGAATCATAAACGCGACCCGGAGTATGATAATGACGTTATAATTGTTTTAGTATCAGTACCCATTGATTCACTCGAGTTCATTGAGTAACTGTAATGGTAAAGGAAGTTGTATCGTGTTTATACAATACTCTATAATTATATTATCTTTGTAACGGTTGCACTCAATAAATGTTTTCGATTCAAACAAAAATAAGCGGAACATTTCAAGGGCACAACTTGTAGCTTCAACTCGTAAGTACAACAATGTTAGTCACTTTTATCTTCTAGATTGAAGGGTTTCGTAAGAGGCATTCTTATCCCAGACGATTCAAATCCTTAGGGTCGCATCTGTGATCGATCTCAGATAGCACCAAATTTATCTCCGGTTGATCACAAGAGTCAAAGGGTGGCAGTACTTACACTTTCTGTCACAACACATCGAAGTACATAGAAGCTAACTTAAATCTATATACTGCTAGGCACAGGTTAAATATCAAAGGAGGTTGCAGGCATAGTATTTCGCTCTTCAAGGCCGGACTGGTAAACTATACAAACCTACGAAAACGCACGTTTTCAACGATATTTTCCTAATCGTTACAGTCAGTATTAATAAATTTCTAATACACAATACCAACAAATTTAAATCGCAGTCAATAGCTAGTCCAACAAATAAGTAAATACCAGCCGCGCGTATTTCTGTACGTAAATATGTCTACGCGACATTGGTATATTTTTGATGATCGTTCAGTATTTTCGAATGAACTATTTTTTGCTTCTGTGAATTTGTGCATGTTGTGACATAAGTGCATATTTATAGTTATTGCGACATCAATACCTACTGTTCATGCCTAGCACGAGCTAATTAATAGGACGTCGTCATTGTTTTTCATTTAAATATTTTAATGCATATTACACGACTTTATTTTGTTTATAGTAACACTAGGTCATTCCCGCAGCTCTGCCCGTTTTGTTCATGTTTCCCAAGATAATGAGTAATTTATGTGTAAATCTAGATCTTTCTATCTATGTGCAAATTCTATGAAATCCAACAGGTACTTTTTGAGTGAAAGAGTATTAAGCACACATACATCTTTACAAATTTTCTGATTTATAATATTTAATAGGTCTTTAATATTGACTAAATCGATATATAAAAAAGTTGTTTAGCGATCCGTGTAAACAGTGCCTACCTACTTATATGTATGTAGCTACAGTACGTACATAAATTAAAATATCGTAGCTCTAGCGCACAGTACATGAACATATATACTTTAATTCATATACCCACATATTATTTTGAGATGGTAGGTTTCCGTCGCTGTGGTGGAGTGGGTCGACTCTGGGGCCTCCAACGGCACCCTGTTTGGTATAATGACAGCGATGTTAGGCACTTTTCGTGTTCTGATTTGTAAGGGATACATTCTAAGTCGAAACCTTGCAACATAGTCCTCAGGGGTAGTGGCGCATCTGAAGCAAGATTTTAATAAAAGTCTGATCTTGTTTCTGATTGAATACAGATGTCCATAAATAATAACGAATAAATAATTACCGTTAAGTGGACTGCGTGCCACCAATTCGCACTTGGCCAGCGCGGTGGACTATGGCCTAAAACTCTCTCATTCTGAGAGAAGGCCAGTGCCCAGCAGTGGGACAATAATGGGTTGACGAGAACTGCATGCTCGTTTCCCTCTGTTACTTAATAATATAACAGGGAATACTTCAAATAAAGGTTACTTGTCGGCATTAATTAAATCTAGTATAACTTAAACGTTTCCTTATACCTACAGGTACATGAATACTTTCCTCTAAAGTTAATATTTACAGCGCACTAAAGCCGTAGTAGATATCACTATCTTATCACTGATAACAGTGGGTACTGCAAATAAAATCAATACAGGCTCGCACGAATTAGTAGTTAATTTTGCGAAACATGAGCAAAGTTTTAACCGTATTGTTGCCACACCTATGTTGGTGTGGCAACAATACTAGTTGGCGTTATATCATTAGTGCTTCGATGTGCTTCGTTTTGTAAGCAGTTCAGTTTTATAGTGGTTTTCTTTTATCTGATTGAAGAAGCAAATGAGCATGCAGTCCACCTAAAGTGGTCACTGCCGCCCGTGGTCAAATTTTATCTATAGCCAATGAACAGATGCGTTGCTACTTCTGATGACTAAGATGGCCTTATATGTAAGTGTGCCGGCAACCACACTCTTACACTAAAATGCAAGAACTTCTTCACGCTAGAAATAAGTGCGGGGGTGGTATCTTCCTGTTCGAACTACACTTGTTCCACCTTATGTTGTGAGTGAAAAGTTATGGAATAAGATCAAAAAACGGAGATAGATAATAGCCAAATATCAAGTTTTGTTAAATAAATTGTGTTTCGCTGTGCTTCGTTTTGATTTCGGTTAAACAGACAAACAGACAAACCTAAAACAGAGATACATACAAAATTACAAAATATGTTTAAAGTGTTTTTTTATTCTAAATTATTTATGGCCGCAAACAAATTTTCTCACGAAGCACACATGTTTTACCAAAAGCTAATTTGTTGAAAAAACACGGTCTCTACAAAACTGTTGCTTTTTGTGCTTGGTTCGCACTGATGTGTCAAATTTCATCAACCGGCTACCTACACGACCTAATGTTAGTTGCCACAAAAAGTGTTCGCTTGACTCACTTCACGCTATCTACTTGGAAGACGGGTCAAAGTTGAAAGTTTTCATTTATCACACTGAAGCAAGCTGTCAGTAACGGTAAATAAATTAGATTTTGTTTTTGCAAGTTACTTAATGATGGTTTTAGGGTATTTGTGTATCGTTTTTTAAGAAGTTAATGCGCATAATTATACACCAGTTATAGTAGGTATTATTAGGTATTGACTACAGACAGAACCCTTGTTATGTAAAAGATTTCGACGACCCGCGTTGCCGAGCGGTTACCGTACCGGGCTGACGTGCAGTGGGTCCCGGGTTCGATTCCCGGCCAGTCAGGTATCTGAATGATGAGTTTAGATTCTTGTTCTGGGTCTGGGTGTTTGTGTATTCGTCCTTGTGTGTGTCCATGGCACCCACGACACAGGAGAAAATCCTACTGTGGGCCTATGAGTGTAGAAAGCGTTTTAAGTTTTCTTACAGACGTCCATGAGCGGCAGTGACCACTAACCATCAGGTGGACTGCATGCGGATTGTCACGCCCATGCTACTTAAATCTTATAAATATAAATTATGAAACCTCTATCCAGTGTCGGTGAAGTGTTGTTTATAATAATAAAGACAAGTTTAAAAATATTGGTGCGTGAAACGGAACGGATTTTGATAGGTGTCGCGCCTGGCGCCATTGCTGCGCAAAAAGTCCAATAACTTGTTTTGAATGTTCGCGTATGATCGTACACAGATAATTAATATTAACCAAACTGACATATCTCAAAACTTGGCTTGTGACGCACTGATCTGTTCCGCAAAATTAACTGTTTATGATTGCGCAAAGGTTTTTTCTTAATGGTTATTATTTATTTCTTAATATAAACTATTGTTAGATATAAAGAGATTCTTTCATAAGGTACTCTAACTATAATTAGTGGTATGGATACATATGCAGTACTATAACTCCAGTCCATAATGATAATAAAGCTTAATGAGAAAAGTAGACGGATAAATCGAATACATTTTTAAATTTTAATTTATCATAAGGTAAACGTTTAGCGCGGTGGACTATGGCCTAAACTCTCTCATTCTGAGAGAAGACCCGTGCCCAGCAGTGGGACAATAATGGGTTGACGAGAAAAACGTTCACACAGAAAAATAGGTTTCAATATGAAAATACTTGATTACATTTCAAAACTCTGAATCAATTTTAAACTGCCCAGTATTCGTGCTTGGCCCAGGCAAAATTTATTTTTACCAGAGCAATTATTGTAATCCGCCAAAACTTTCGTGATTAAACTTCGCATCGACAAAGTTCGGATTTCTCTATACATTAATAGAGTATGCTTTAGTAAGATTTAACAAATGTTTACATTAATTCAGTTCGGAATATTTAGTATAAAGCCAGCTACACTTATTACTTCCCAGTGTTCTTTATGAAGTACAAAGCTCTGACACTTGAAATAGTCTGATTGTGTATTACCGTTTTACGATGTTACATAAAAAAATAAGTAAATGGAGATCCTGACAACTTTTTCTAATTTTTGTCGTTATAACCCGCTGTCTATTAAATTTAACACTCTTTAATGTGACACAAATGGTTGAACGAGAGGACTGACTTACGCACCATCCGTGAATTATGTCACACTAATTTCATGATTCTTTGACCTCGTTCATATCATAGATGTGAGACCTCCTATCCCTCGCGTGATATTACCAAATTTAGGACTTCTCCAGAACTTGTCACACAATGTCACACTTTATCAATCATCCTTTCACCCATTAACAAGCAACACTGACTAAATAAAAAAATAATCTTTTGACTTTAACTCTATCATAATAACCAACCAATTCAAATGCACCCTTTAAACCCTGTAACACTGAGTGTGAATTCTCAATACGACGTGCAATTTCTTACGGCGTCCCAATGTCTCTAGATGACAGTGACACCTGCTCTAGTTTGGCAAAGTGCCCGGTATGACAGAAATACACTTTTTGCAGTCTATTGTGTGTCAGTATGTCTTTTTGTCGACTAGGCTTTTGCTTTGAGACGAGATTTTATTTTAATTAAAAAAAAATAAAAAGTGGAATTTTGTCTATTTTTGGTTGCCGTTTTTGGTCTCAAAGTGTTAATAAATTATAATTAATTATGACACTAAGCTTGGAAAGAGCCAAGAATTTTCTATTTTGAACTTCTAGGAGCTTCATTCATATGATATATCACTGTGAATGAAAGTTAATTTTATATACATTTGCTCTAAATATTAAACAGATAGAGCTTATTAAAGTCATTTTATTTTAGTTTTAAAATCCAATAAAATTTGTTTAATTCTATTATAAAAAGGGCCCCGGCAACAGATAGACAGTACCTACTCCTGGGATTGGCAGCATTTTTTGTAACGAGCAAGCGATCATCAATAACTTTTTTATTTTCTTTCATTTGACATAGGTACATAAAATATATTAAATGGGTACGTATGATTAAAAATGAAAACACTATAAACAGAAACTATTATGTGACATAGGCACCTGTTTTTATATTAAAAAGACCTTAACAACAAGCAGCTAATCGCTGAAAATCGCTCTTGACCCGTATAACGATGCTTCAGGTGATTATGATGACGTAAATTGTAAAAGATGGACTGCATCATCGCCCTACATTATGTATGGAGTTAAGTATGCTGAGCGAAGTGTATGACGCCAGAATATTTACGATTGGGTTATTAATTTTAATGTCGTTGAAGTTTTTCTGTTAGTATTAAAATAAAATATCTTATAATAAAATATTAGTATAATATATTATAACATATTTGTATAAGTATGATTGCTTATGGGAATAGATTACATACGTGGGGCATTGAACCTCAATTACAATTTAACGAAAGTGCTTACATGAGTTTGTGATTTTAAAATAAATATTTTTTGACGTTTGGTTTTTATTTATCCTACAATGTATATATGTTGATGTCGACTGATTTGCACTTGGCCAGTGCGGTGGGCTCTGGTCTTATAGTCTCCATTCGTGGAGGAAGACCCGTGTCCAGCAGTGAGACAACAATATCATGACGACGCCCGTTATTGAAATTTCTTCTGATGAAACTTTATACGATAGGGTTTTATAGAATCGCTATATAAAAACCTATCATATACAGTTTACTACAACTAGAGGTAGTTTTAAGTAAAAATAATAAGTAAAATTTAATAGTTAAAATAACATTTAATAGTCCTTATTTTTTGCTAAAGTTAAGCTTAAAAATATCCCAATCATTTTACTATTGAATCGTAAATGTTTATTCATATTTATAAGTTTCAACATCGTAGAGTTTATTGACTGGTGGTCATTAACGAACGTTACATAATTGGCAGTATAGTTTGCGGTTTTCGATTAAAATTAAATATGATATAAACATCGTTATGTATTTTTATAGTAAATAGTTTGATGGAATATCAAATTTTCCAACTTCTTTTTTACTCTAACAATGCCGGAAGAAGTTGAGTTGTAAATACTCGTACATGTGTAATTTTTTAGACGCTTTCTACACTTATAGCCCCACAATAAGATTTTTTCCTGTGTCGTGGGTGCCATGGACACACACAAAGACAAATGTATAAAGACCCAGACCCAGAACACGAATCTAAACTCATCATTCAGATACCAGTCTGGCCGGGAATCGAACCCCGGACCCACTGTGGCTGATTCGATTGAGGTGGTACCACCGCTACTACTTCTATCGTGAAACAATTTCAGTGGATGGATATGGTTTGCGATTCATTTTAGTATGAGGCGATCAAATTACTCCTCAAAGACGCAACGCATCTGTGATAGATTTCAGATATAATCAAGGTAGATTTCAGGTAGAACCGGTGTAGTTCGTCCGGGGAAGTACCACCGCCACACCTATTTCTAGCGTGAAGTATGTCTTGCGTTCCTATAGAAGGGTGGTTGCCGGCATACTTTCACATCACCGTCCTCGGGAGTAGCAACGCATCTGTGATTGACTTCAGATAGAACCGAATGTTCTGTATGAAGTTGCTTACAGATGTCCATAGGCGGCAGTGTCTACGTACCATCAGGTGGACTGCATGCTAGTATGCAGTCCGTCTGATGGTACGTGGTCGTTCAGTCAGATTCTTTTTTTATCTGACTGAACGTACCGTACGTTCGTACCACTAACCATCACGTGGACGGCTCGTTCGTTTACTACTTCATTAAAAAAACTGTATTAACTCGGCTTACACAGTAAAAAATAGACTTATATTAATCGTTGGATATTTTTTGAAGACCTTGGTTTATTTTCATGCAAATTTTTACTCCAAAACTAAGTAAAAACAATTATTTCATGTATACGTGTATATAAGAAATAACAGATCGGTAAGGTCATTTATTTATACTCGTCGATGTAATCGTTTTGCTTTGCAAAAACTTGTGATGTGCCTCTGACGTCTTTGTAAACGGACTTGTGAATGAATAATAAAACGTTGTGATTCGATTTGTCGTAAACAACCAGGTTTGGATACCGTAGGTATATCATATATACGTTTTTATAAGAAACAAAGTACTTTTTTAAAACAACTTGTTTTGTTTTCGAATCGAATGTTACTTTATCATTATCGAAACAAACTATGTTTTTCTTAAAACTTTTTTCATTTCACGTTATTCCTATATGTGTAAATTATTGTGTTGTGTAGGGCAAACTAGCCGTATTCAAACTAGTTACCCATCGCAACGGGTTGTCGCTTCATCAAACTAGGCGATAACTTTAGGTGATTTGACAACAACTGACAAGGAAAACCTACAATGCTGTAGTCTCTAAATCAGTATTAATGTAGAGTCACGAAGTAATCCAGGTTTCCACAATTTATGTGATGAGACGCGTATAATATAAAGAGAGTTAACATAAACCCTTTTTTCTGTGATACCTTTTTACCATATGTAATTAGCAAAGGGAACATGGAGATCACCCGATAGTATATTGCCACAGCTGTTCTTGGGTATCTGCTATCAAGATCAGAGTATTATCTAACTTCTCCTCAAACGCATTGATATCAGTAAGGTCAAAGTATAAATATACCTCTATTAGTGGTGACATTTCTTTTGGACCGGACGCTGAAAATACGTGCATTTGGTAGTCATAGCAAAGACGGGACTTTGACTTCAATGATTGATTTGTACGAATGCATGCATTCATAATTAGCTTTTACGATGCCGTCTAGTTTTCAAATTTTGTCTTGGCCAGGGTCCAAGTCCAGACAATAATGTCTCACCTTGAATAAGACCACAAATAAATGCTACATTTCACTTTCTGCATGAGCAGAATGAGCGAAATATGAGTGTTGTTTGTAGATTGTCTGGTTGGAAACTGTTTGTTTGATATTCATTTGTTTCGCCGTAAACGGAACGCGGTGTGATGCGACTTATGAGTGAATTCGTAGCTATATGATAGCAGGTTAAACTGGAGAGGGTGAAGATTCTTTAATAACATTAGCTATTGCCCGCGATTCCATTCGAGTTGTTTATGAAATATTATAAAGATTGAACCCCTACAACGGGGATTAACCGATTAGGGGTGGCAGATCACAAATACGCCATCAATTGCGAATAGTTGTGTTGTTTTATATTAGGGAGTTATCGGCAAGATAGACAGCACGTATAACATACACCATTTCTAAATAAAATTATAATAGCACATATACTTTTTATGAAGTACAATTTTATTGTTTTTAAATCAATAAAAGAAAGAAAGACCTTATATAAAATTATGACATGAACATTTTGATTTATAAGCGACAGTTGTTTGTTTAAAAATCAGTTCATTTAATAATTAATTATAAGCTAAGCTCCAAGATAATTAGAAATACTCGTGGTTGAACTTTGCTCATGTACAGGGGCAGATGGTAATAATCCGAGATTGTAGGAAATATGATTGGCAGTAGGTAAATGGTTATCTCGAATTAATTAGCAACCAGCTATTCACATAAACAAAATATTCATTAATAACTTTCTACGCTTAGATTAAATTTTACTCCGATTTTTTTGCTAGCTATTCTGTACGTTAATGTTATGTGGATTTTTAGCGCACCAAAACCCTCCCGTAGCCAATGGCAAAACGGGCAAAACCCTCGTTGGCAATGCGGAGAGGACACATAGATGTTCGAGATAGTTCGATCTTTCTCTCTGTTCTGAAAACTTAATAATGTCAATACTTTGGTGGCAGTTTTTGTGAGTAAAATCTTTGACTCATACTCCTGTTGAAAATTTATGCAGGTTTCATTTAAATTGGACAGTATATGAAGATTATTTGGTTACCAATAGAAGATAGCGATATTATTAATGACATAATTATTTATTAAATTAGTAAATGGCATAATTTAAGGAAAAAAATGTAAGTTATGGCGTTTTTCCATCGCTTATCCTCGATAAACAAAACCTCTAAGTCGAAGCTTGTTGACATTCAATATTAATTCTGCAAAAAATAAAAATTTAAACCAATCACATTTTTGTGTATACATCATTTAAATAAATTCTTTATATAAAACCAAATGAGACGTGAAGTGTTACGTAATATTTTATTAGGTACTAAACGTAAACTTCATTCATATTTGATACCTACCTATACGACACTAGCTAACCCCGCGAACTACGTTCCGTCTAAAAGTCAAAAATCTAAAATTACCAGTGTTTCTCTACTATATTATGCATGTGTTATACATAAAAACCTTCCTCTTGAATCACTCTATCTATAAAAAAAACTGAATTAAAATCCGTAGCGAAGTTATAAAAATCTAAGCATACAAACATAGCGACAGACAGCGCGAAACGACTTCGGTTTTATACTATGTGTGTAGTGATAACATAAATTATTCTCCATTTACAGTCTGTAGGAAACTTATAAATAATGTCTTATCTATATATATAAAATCGAAAGGTCACTCACTCACTCGTCACGAAATCTCAGAAACTATAAGTCCTAGGAGTTTCAAATTTTGCATGCAGGTTCTTTTAAGGACGTAAGTGCTCACTAAGAAGGGATTTTATGTTTTTTTTTTTATATATATGATTGAAGTAGCAAACGAGCATACAGTCCACCTGATGGTAAGTGGTCACTGCCGCCCATGAACATGTGTGAGCAACTTCAAGTAGAACATGGGTTCTATCTGAAATCAATCAAAGATGCGTTGCTACTCCTGAGGACTATGATGGTAACCTCATGTGATAGTGTGCCGGCAACCACACTCTTCCATCGAAACGCAAGAAATGCTTGACGTTGGAAATGGGTGTGGTACTTCCCCAGTCGAACTACACTGGTAAATAAAAACTATAAAAAATAGTAACTACACTACATTTCTACCACCCGTATTCAACGCCTAAGGGGGTGCAATGGGTAAAACTTTGTGATAAATTGATTTGAAGGCGGGCGGAGCCGCGGGTACAGCTAGTACTTTATAAGCATATCTATAATTATATCTCTCAGTACAGTAAAATCACGTAGATACCTACTCGATAAGTTTATCAGTATTCTCGTATACTTATAATTTTACATTGAAATTATTGATATGTGTCATTGATGCAATATTGACCTGGCCGTGAACTGGATACGGCACACGGTAATTACGTGATAATGTATTTATGTATGGAATACCGTCGTGTTATCGACTTTCTTGATGCTTCCGCTATTACTATTAATGACGAGTGTTTGATTTAGAGGTAAAAGAGCGGTTTATACAATACTAAGTTAGTTATCAGGGTAGCAACGTATTTGTGATGGTATAACCAGTGTAGTTCGACCGGGGAAGTTCCACCGCCACACCTATTTCTAGAAGCATTTCTTGCGTTTCGATGGGAGGGTGTGGTTGCCGGCACACTTTCACATAGGGCGACCATCATAGTCCTCGGGAGTAGCAACGTATCTGTAACTGACTTCAGGTGGATGTTCTGTGTGAAGTTGATTACAGATGTCCATGGGCGGCAGTGACCACTTACCATCAGGTGGACTGCGTGCTCGTTTGCTACTTCAGTCAGATAAAAAAAAATGTTAACGACTAGTAAGTTAGGATTCAGGATAACAACGTAACTTCAATCCCCTGCTGGATAGAAATCTGAACGACAGAATAAAATTTAGATTCAAATTTTCGTTGTGGATCTGGGTGAATTTGCATTTGACCCTGTGAGTGCCATGATAATCACGAAACAGGAGAAAATCGTATTGTGGAGCTATGAAAGTAGAATGCGTCCCGCTTTATATCAATCCAAGAACTCCAATTCTGCTTGGGAGTGAATAAAGATGTTATTAATTATTATCAGATAAACTAAAAAAAAATTAAGGATGCCATAAAACATACAAATATAGAAAATACTGTTATGTTCTGAAATTCTTATTGCAATAAATCCAGAGATAATCTGTATATTCAAAAAAATCGATTGACGACAATATAAAAACTGTTTTTGAATCATAAATTTCCATAACATTTAAATCTATTTTTGTTTATGAAACCGTTCGGATGTTGATTATAATTTTAAAATAACTAGTCAGTTAGTCACTCGTCGCAACGGTCGAAATTGAAACGTAATTTAAATTAAAGAAAACAAAACTTCATATTGTCCAAACTATCACCAATATTTCTTTAATTTAAATAAATTGTTATAATTCTCAAGTTATTTAGAACGCACCCGTTGAAGGTAAAAAGAGGTTTATTAACTAAGCTGCATTTAAAAGCAATAGCGGGTATTTTGACAGAGACTTCTGACATTTTTGACATTGTATTTTCATAGATCCTTTATGACATTGAATGTTCTATTTCGTTTATTATGTATGTGTTTATGTCAAATGCGAGGTAGTGTGTGTAATGTGTTTATAGTTGAATTTATGTATGTTTTATTATTTAAAAAATGTATGTTTTATTATTAGCATTGCGCAATCCTTCTCTACATCAATTATAACCTTGCGTAATTTCATACTCCTCCGTCTGCGGCAAGTATTGTGAGGTAATTAACGTATGAAAAAATATTAGTAGTAAAGAAAGGGTATTTAATTTCATAGATATCATAACATTTCACACCCTATTAGTTGAGATATTATTATATTCATAGTATAAGACCTTGGAACGGTTTTCAATGAATATTTTCTATTTGATATCTCTGTGATTCATAATATAGATGAATAGCAATACGTGTCATGTCTAAAGTCTAACGGTAGGAAGATAAACTGGAGGTCACATACATAAAGTATGAACCGTAGAACATTAATGCGGGTTTCGCATGTAATGGCGAATAAATGAATAAAATGAAATGACCGCTGGTTTCATTCAATTTTATTATAGCTAGTTAACTCAGGTAGTCACTAATGTTCATTAACACAGCCTCCCAACTTATGAGTGATAACAAAATTTAAATCGTAGTTAATTTACTCTTGATTATCTATACTATTAGACTGTAGTTTCCAACGCAGTCAGGTAAAAAATTCAGTCCATATCAAAATTTTTGGTACAATGACAAATATGTCCCACTTATTTTTTCTAGTCATTTCTTGTCTTAGCAAAACTCAAAGCTTAAATTCGTGCGTTATGATGTTAGGAATAAAAAACGTAAGACATCTTTCAGAAACAGCGTCGGGCCTGCACATGAATGAGTATTTTACGAGCAAGTGCGCCGGCGCATAAAACTGGGAGCATTAAGTTACGAAAGTGGCTTGCAAAGGGGTGAAGGGTGTTTTATTGCTTCGACGAATTGCTCAGATTATTGCGATCTGAACGTAATTGCGACAAGAAATGGTTTGCAGTCATTCTTAGGTGAATTCGCCGCCAGTCGGCCATGTTGAGCATTCAGGTTGAGTTGTAATTGTTTTTATATACTTTTTTAGTATTTTTTAATATCATGTTTTAAACGATTTAGCCATTTAAAGTTACAATTCAAACTCCCTTGTTTGATTGTAATTATATTACAATGATATCTGGACTTATACATTTTCCTTGCCTTTACATAGTCCCGTTTGTTCTCGTTCACAAAATAAGACATACAAAACAAAATTTTGTTCTAACGTACATATTTAAATTATAAACTTTAAGAAAAAGTTACAATACCTCCTGCATTTAAGATATCAATATTTCATACATTTTACTTTTCATACATTTCAATGCGGGACCCGTTATTCACAATAGCGGTTTGTAGAATACCTATTTATCAGTACCACATATCATTGTTTGAACTTCGATCGCATGACGATTATCGTGCCCCGGACCACTATTTACAAACTACCGGTTGAACAAAAGTCAACATCAACTCGACACTATCAGTTTCTTTCCATTGTGAGTGGGAAAACAAGCAGTCAGTTCACAAACATATTGAAAAAACCTTTCAGTTTTTTGCAATTAGCGAGCGTCTAATTACTTTTTATAATCGAACGGTATATGCGCTTGTTGAACGATGAGTTTACTATCACTTTTATTTCACATCATCCGGATAGCATCTCTAAACGGGTATTTTTTGTTTATTAGCAAATGAAAGTTGTTAGGGAGCTACTAATATTGAAGATAGCCACTGTTAAGCTATTAGTATGTTCTAAAGAATAAAATTGTTAAAATTCCATTAACTCGTATTATTTAAATAAGTATCATATAATCTCAGTCACAGGATGACAGAATTATTATTAATGCAATTAAATACATATTTTAATTGCATCTTAGTAATGTATTACACGACAACTAAAGAAAAACAGTCTGTACACAATTTTATATTACTTTTAGGTATTGCGTTAAGGATAACTCCGGTAATAGAAAATCGCGGAACTAAAACCGCAGAGTACGAAGAGAATAGAACGTGTTGAGTTCACAATAAATATCTATTTTTGTAATGCTCGTGTAATAGCAAAGGAAATGCAAGTTCGCACACAATCGTGGCTATATTCAGCACGCAATTTATTGGTGGTCCGGCCCACACATCCGTTAATGGCGAGTGTGTAGGGCTGCCAGATATAAACAGATTTGTGTGGATGCTGACTTATGGAAATTACACATGAGACCATCTTACTCATCAGGCGTGGCGAACCATCTGTAATCGACTGAAGGTAGAACCCCTATTTTCAGTGGAGTGTTTAGGGGCCGTTCAATAAAACTATCTACTAGTTACTTTTTTTGTCACTCGTGTCTAATAATGTATAAAATTATTCCCAGTGGGTCTTTCTAATTACCCTAAATCAAAATACGATTATTATATTCTTACCAAAATTGATAGATGTCGATTAATTAACTATAAAGTAAAAACAGCAAAAGACATTTCCTTTTTTAATATTAGTAAAGACAATTTAGTGTAAATACATAATATAATACTTCTTATACTCTATAAGGAGATAACTAACAATTAAATTAATAGTTTTCAAAAATTCTTCGGTAAGTCACAGCATAAAAGGAAAAATATGAATAATCGCTCAGCACAAACGAACTTTAACTAAAATTATGGTCATTTGAAAACCCTGAAGCTAGATTAGCGTACAGCGACTGTACCACAAGTTCAAGAGGTTATTTATACTGTTAGATAAGTTACAATATGGATATGAACTAACGTGTAAGATTAATAAAAATATGAAGTAGAAGGTGAAGGTCAACGGTTGATGAATTTTTAATGCTTTGTGCAAAAAGCGAATATACAATAAATGTTTGTTTTTACGTACCTATGTAATATTGCTTGCCTTAATAAGCTGAAATGGCAATGGGCAGGAAACATCGTTCGTAGGACAGACAACCGGTGGGGTAGAAGAGTTCTCGAATGGAGACCACGTCTGGGTAAAAGGAGTGCAGGCCACCCCCCGACGTGGCGGCGTAAGGTGGCGGGTAATCGCTGGATTCAAATGGCCCAGGACCGGTCGAAGTAGCGCAGATTAGGGGAGGCCTATGAACAGCAGTGGACTTTTAAAGGCTGATGGATAGATGGATGGATGTAACATTATTGCGTAGTGAATAAAAAGTGTAAAGATGGTAGTTTTTTAATCATTTTTCGTCTGCGACACCACCACCACACCTATCAGATATAGATATACTTAAGTTGTAACATTTGTACGAGTATATCAACTTAAAATTAAATTTTGAAGGCAGATCATTAATTATCTAGATCTAGATCTAGATTCCTGTCAAATTTGAGATTCGTTACAAATATTTATAGCAGTAACTACTTTTCTATCGAAATATTTAATAACGCAATTTTAAGTAATGTTGGGTTCTGGCCTGGATATTATGATAGTATGATAGGATCGGGAGTAGCAACACATATGTGATCAACCTGAAGTAAGACTCTATCTTATCTGGATTTGATTGATCATAAGATGGAATGCTCGTCCATTGGCTACATTAATGTAACAAAACACGCAGCTGCCTGGAACGATATATGTAGGTAGGTACCTAAGGTTTTAGTAGTGTCTGTAGGCTTAGAGTTAGTCACAAGATCAGATACTGCTGGCAAAATCTTGGCGAAGAAATGAAAACGATCAAGATCTTTAAATTTTAAAAAAGTCGGCTGAGGCGTTGGAAGGAAGTAGTCCTACATCATCATCAGGTCTACTGTATGCATTTGTCAACATCATGTAAATGCCATAGGTCATACCTACAAAACAATATTGTTGACAACCAAATATTGAAAGTACATTACACATTTACAATTTGATATTAAACTTACAGTCTCCAATGAAACCACCGATGAAAAGCAGAGAGAACAATTACATCTTCATATGACGTTGTAACTTTACTATCTGTGGTTAGGCTGTCTGACACGGTGACTATGCAATGTCACTATTGTTTATTTTGCCTCGTGTTTTACAGTTCAACTTAGGGTTCTTGTTGTGAACGTTAATGATAATGATTTACCTCTTATGAGTTTTGCAAGGTTGAGTTTGTGTATTGTAAAGTGTATGTTAATGGAAATAAAAATAAAATATCTATAATTACGAAAACCTTTTTCATAATCATATTTTACTTTTTTGCGATTCTTAAGTAAATATATACATCGTTTTTGCAAACTTCTTTTGATACTTTTAAATATTTGTACGTTAATGTAATTTAATCTAAAAGCTTAATATGGTAACAAGGTTTTTTTAGCTTCGACACAAAAAGCAGAGTGTAATATTACAATGCTTTCTTAGTCTATTTATTATTGTAGTTACCTGTGGGTACTTCAACATCAAAAATTTAGAGCATATTGTAATTGCGATATTCTCGTTTCGAGTTCTTAGGTATTCGTGAAATAGGTCTGTGTTTTTTTTGTTTGTTTTTTTATTATTTTCAACCTACTTTATACGTAGCTATATTCAGGATAATGGCAACATCAACCAAAGTTGAATGATCTTTATGAATGACAGTACATAATAGCAGAGGCCCCAGTAACCTGATGGGAGCCCGATATGCACTTTTAATGAATAGTTGGCGTGATTGCACAAACATTGTCCTGAAATCACGAGATTCAAATCTGACATGAATACGAGACTAAGTTGCTTGAGTTGCTATTTAAAATCATATTTTTAAAATCCGTGGTACAAAAAAGTATGTTTGCAACGATTGCTTCGTAATGGTCTTACTCAATTTATGACTAAGTGAAGTAGATACAGGAATTGGTATCTGTGATGAAAAAGTGTCTGCAAACTCGACAGTCAATTTTTTTTATTTGTCCGATTAAACATATTTTTGCTCGATAAATGAAGTGCGACGGTGTATTTGGATGAACTACAAAGAAAAGACTAGTACATGTAGCGTTCAACTTTAGTCCTAGAATCCTTATAGTGATATAGGAACTTCAGATGTTTTTATCTGACTGAAGTAGCAAACGATCATGCAGTCCACGTGATGTTACCATCTGGTGGACTCCACTTACGTGGTCACTGCCGCCCATAGACATCTGTAATCAACTTCATACGAATATGGGTTCCATCTGGTGTCAATCACAGATGCGTTGCTACTCCCGAGGACTATGATGGTCGCCTCATGTGAAAGTGTGCCGGCAACCACACCCTTCTATCGAAACGCAAGAAATGCTTCACGCTAGAAATAGGTGTGGCGGTGGTACTTCCCCGGTCAAACTACAGTGATTCTACCACCTTGTTTATCGAGCTTTCAAAGACCTCAAATGTAATCCACATGGGATCGGTCCCATGAAGGACTCCGCTTTTATCTATAGTCTGCTTAGGAGGCATTGCATTAACTTTTTTATCACGTATCACATTACACCCATATTACCCGACTGCGTTATTTTCAAATTTAAGTCGAAGGTTAAATTTAACAGTGGAGTGGGCTCATAATTGAAGGTATTCGACTGTCCAGTTGAAAGAACCTGTATTTCATAACTTTCTTTAATTAGCCCAATTTGTCTTGGGTAACGCTAATCTTTACCCACCAATGACAAGTAGATAAAATTGCAGTCTGTCTGTAATTTCAAAATAATTGAATGTAAGCTGAAAGGAATGTTGATTTTAACGATACCAAATTTCAAAAACCAGTATTTCAAAAATGCATCTGATTTAATTTATCTGTACTTATTTTTGAAAGTTCTGAAACGATTGTAGAGAAACATTCGCGTTAATTTTATAAATCTTATGAGAGAATAAGTCTTGTAGAAAACATTTTTAATCTTTTTATTCTTTGGGCTGCATTATCAAGTGAAATATATTTTTAAGATGGCAGATGTGTTGATGATAGAGGTCTTTTGTTAACTGTGTCACGAATACTCATTAAAAATATTTATGTATATACCTTACTATAGTGTAGACTAAACTTTATGTAAGTTACTTGCTTGTCTACTACTTCTTTGTAAACCAAAGCGCAGAGCTATGAGCAAACCTTATTTAAAATGGTCATTAATAAGGTATTGCTGCAATTTCCTCTCGGTTAACAGGTATTTAATTTTATTATCAGTATGTATTCAATTGAGGTTTACTACCTTCATTACTCAGTTAATAATTTTGCATTTATCTTTACTCCATGTTGCTAATTTGCAAATATAGTATGAGTCATACAGGTATTTGCTGATAAGTGACCTTTGTGAATGGTCACCTTTTACCAATCAAATGTTATAGGTGTTAACGTTAATAAGTATAATATAATACTAACACACTTTTCTATAAAGTTTATATCTCTACTGTTTATAATTAATTTCAAATAAATATTATTCAGACTGTTTGAAGCAGATATCCTTAAGAAGGAAAATTTGTGAATCACTACACATATCTTGGTACAGAGGAGTTTTATAGTGAGGTAGTAGGTACGGTATTATATTTGTAGTTATGGACAAGAACATTTCCTTCCTTCCTTTCTAATTTTATATTAACGGGTACATCGCATTGTGAAAATAAAGGATATGGGAAATTTTCATTTTGCCGAAATAACGTAAGTACTTGTTTCTTACTTCGCAGAATTTCTTAAAGCACGCGGTTATTAAGGGGACGTCTGTTATTTTTTAGAACGAAATCCTAAGACTAGTTATAAGGAGTATTTCCAAGTAATTAAGTCAATTGTCCGAAATTTTAAGTTCGGTCCATTTCGTATGACTGGGATAATTACGCGCGGCATACAAGTTCAGATTTATCCGCGTCGCATTACTGTGAAATAAAAATGAATATAAAATACAACTTATGGACTTTGTAATGATCCAGTTTGTCATTAAGTCGTATCTACTTTTGTTTTAAATTATTTCCTATATAAGGTGCAATTTTTTGTCACGTTACATCATTGTATACCAATATTACGCTCCTGACTTCAAAGGTGAAGGACTACGAGCTGGAACATTATGTAGCGACCTTTCTCAATGAGATAATATCGTTTTTACAAAATTGGCATGTTGTTCCTTGTCCTCTGTGCAATATTTTGACTGGATAATGATGCAGGTTGAAGATTTATGATCAGACCATATATAGCTGTTACGCATGAGTTTCTCAGATAATAAGGCAGTCTGTAGCTTGTTACCTTAATCATTTCATTCACGAAACGTTGAAAGTATAGCCTAATTTGAGAGAGGATTTACACCTATTTCTAGCTTGAAGCACTTTTTACTTTTCGATGGACGGGTGTGATTGCTGGCACCCTTTCGCATGAGGCCACCATCATAGTCCTCGGGAATAGCAACGCATCTGTGATTGACTTCAGACGGAACCCATGTTATGTATGAAGTTGATTACAGATTTCCATGGGCGGCAGTGACCACTTACCATCAGGTGGACCGCATGCTCGTTTGCTACTTCAGTCAGATAAAAAAAGAACAGGAGCTACTACATGAGCTATACTATATAGAGCTATAATACATGAGCAAAAATTTATCTAACACGAGGACTATTTTTGCTTTAAAAAAACTTAAAACACTTTCTACACTCATAGCCCCACAGTAGTAGGATTTTCTCCTGTGTCGTGGGTGCCATGGACACACACAAAGTCGAATAAACAAACACCCAGACCCAGAACATGAATCTAAACTCATCATTCAGATACCTGTCTGGCCGGGAATCGAAACCGGGACCCACTGCGTGTCAGACCGATACAGTAACCGCTGCGCCGCGCTTTGTGGACAAATATAGAAGTCTATATATTCCGGCCCTCCCCCTCTTTAGTACATATGTGGTACAAAAAAAAAACAGATTGACCAACCCTTCTTTTTGCCTACGGTTGCTGTTCCACTGTCACCTAAACACACGTCATAGTCATACGTCTACGTCATAGTCGCAATTACGATTCCAGAAAGGACGATTTTGGTGCTATAATTTTGTATGTATCAGATAACATAAATGATTATCATAATAAACCTATGTCATATCAATTGAAAACTTGTGTAAAAATATTCATTAATACTTAGTACTTGTTTTTGATAAACTAGAGCATGACCCTGGATAGTTATTCGACAGACGACTAGGGAATAACACTAATTAGCTAACTTAATTAGGAGATAATCTGTCTAAAACTTTGTATACATTACATAATCGAGGCACGATAACTGAAACTTGTCCGCAGGAAGTATGGAGTATTATAATCTTACCGGATTAACTTCTTACATGTCCCGATTAGGTTAATGTTAATAAGAGATAAGTATATTTAAAGGGAAAGATACATCTACTGCCCGTAGATATGTAAATATCGGAGACAGACACTAGGAGAGACGGGGATTATTCTGACTCGACCTCTTCCTAAGTTATCCAAAAAAAAATACAGAAACTTTTTACTTTTCCCCCATAATTTTCGTTGATGAAGCCGCAAATGTCCTCTCCCTTCGTCGCGAATTAACGCTATGATACTTCTGTACGACTAACTTTTAAAAATATAGTTAAACCCATGATGTATACGTCGGTTGACTGGTATTGAATTGTGTGGCGAATACTACACATTTTATAACTTGCAGAAATTTATTCAGCGTACATTAAATTTCGCTTGAGCATCAATGTACCACTTGAGAAATAACCTCGGTTATATTTTGATGGTTACGAGAAAGCAATAAGGAAATACCGCAATATTATTAATTGATAAAACCTCCCTGATTTATTGACACTGTATTGCACAGATTGCAGCTTAGCTATGTTTATTATCTGGCCACTTACTGTTCATGTGGTAAATTTATTGACCAGTGTATCTCACGGTTTCTCATATTTCCAGTTAATTGAATAGAATATAATTGTATATCTGACAAACGTATTGACAGTAAAAGTTGAATTAGGGCATGATTGGGTCATCATATTCTGTACATCTGGGTATGTTATTTTTCCAAAATAAATAAACTGTGCCGGACAGATAGACAAAAATAGAAGTTAGGTTTCTTTACTAAATGTTTGAACTTTCAAAAATAAGCATTGCTATAGAATACTCGTATTATGATATTTATGCTCCAGGATTTCACCTCTGTTAAAAATGGTAAATACATACATAGTTTTAACTATCATAACTTTTGATACAATTAATAGGTTTTAATGTAGGAAAAACTTATGTTACTTTGGTAAACTTAAATCCTTTAAATTACATTCAGTAATTTATTAAATGTTTGAACTTTCAAAAATAAGCATTGCTATAGAATACTCGTATTATGATATTTATGCTCCGGGATTTCACCTCTGTTAAAAATGGTAAATACATACATAGTTTTAACTATCATAACTTTTGATACAATTAATAGGTTTTAATGTAGGAAAAACTTATGTTACTTTGGTAAACTTAAATCCTTTAAATTACATTCAGTAATTTTTGTCTGTCGCGATTTCAAATATACCGTAAACAATAAAGTTATTGGTAAATTAATTTAAAGACATTAACTACTATTAAGGACATTAATTAATTATTTAATTGTGTAGTTAATGTCCTTAAACTAAGTACCTACTACTTGTGGAAGTCTATATTTTAATTCGAACCTGTTACCCCTGTTTGTAGATTTATGAAGTCACCTCTGCCTTTATAGGTGTTTCAGGCACCACGGCCGACTGCCCGCGTATCCGCTGTCGACCTCAGTGACTCACAATATTTCATCACTGCCTGTACAACCTTTTTCAATAGCCTGCATTTACCTTACTTGCTTAAGGCCGATCCCTTGACAATGTTTATTAATACCGTTTTGTATGTAACTATTCAATTTCTTTATCTGTTCTGCTGTGTGGTCTGCCCTTTTCTGTAATGCTTGTTGTAGGTAGGTCATCTACAGTTTTAAAAGTAAATTCGTTGCCATTTTTATTATTGAGATATCCAATATTAAGATAGGGTCTTGAAGTATTTACGGTTGTTGTAACATATTACAAAATGTTATTTTTCAAACATGTTGGTAAATTTTCATGCATTATTTTCATGTAGGCTTTTTTCTCATTTTTCTTCAGCGCTAAAGCAAAATACTTTATTGCACTAACGAATTCGAAAAAAATATTATTAGAAGTGTTAGAAAATTAAAAGTAGTCTATAACTTTGCTCTTCTTCATAATTATCTGTTCTCAAACTTCAAATTCCATTATTTTAAATTAAGATATAAATATCAACATGAACTGTTTAGAATATCTGTATAGGTAATTACTATCGTAACAACATTATACGAGCTTCAAATGCCACATTTACTGTTGTTTGCTTGTAGTTTATAATAATTAAATCTTATCTAGTTGAGAACTTGCTAAAAAAAAAAACATATTTTATATAATAAAATTACATACATGTATCCACTAAAATTCCACATTAAAAACATATTACTTAACAAACGTAGAAAGACAAACTTGAGTGCAAAGATGTACTTTCAAAATATGCTTAAAATAAACAGCAGTACTTTATTGACATCGTGAGACAGGTAAAATACATTAAGAACTTAAGAACGTAACTTTAAGATAGAAGGTCAACAGTAAATAAAATAATAAACTAAACATTGCATAACGAAATTGTACTTGAGGTGTGCTGCAGGAAACGTCAAATTTTGTTAGCGCTTAAAACTGTCAAGGGCAATTCAGTTGGTCCAAGTGATTAACTCAAGGCGAAGCGTTACAATTGATCTTTTAACGTTCCTTCTCCGTTTCTATTTGTATGTTTTACCGCTATTTTCTAGGATATTACCACGGGCGGGCGAAGCGCTTCGGTCGCGTTTACCATGATAATCAGTATAGGGTATGAGTAAATTTGTGCCAAATTTTAGCGAAATCCGATTGATAGTTTTTGCGCAAATGAATCGCAGCACACACATATTATCACGTTTTTTTTACCTTTATAATAATTATATAAGATGAGATTTTAACTCAAAACATTAACCAAATTAGTTATATAGATTGTAAAAACTTAAACTTTACTTTTTTATTTGTAAGTTGTTTTTTTTTTGTAAAATCAGTAAACAAGGAAATATAATCTAACTATCTATCCATCTGTACCTATAAGACATTTCTTCAAATTGGTCGGAATTGTTTGTACAATGACCTGACTTACAAGGCTTGTAAACCGCAACTGATTAGATCACAAGCTTACCACATCACAACATCACATCACAAGTTTGGTAACTAAAATGTGCGTGTGTCCATACGATTTTAATTTTGCTTTTCACTACTTTTAGAAATATCAATTATTAAACTTTCATCGCTCGTCTCTTATCACTTGAATTCAATTTCAATGACAGCCTCTTCAAACATCATGTAATGGAGGCTTACATGCATCTGCATGATGATAATATATTTATTAAATAACTTTACACGTTGTCTTATATTTAATACTTTTACGTCAAGCAATTTACGTTTGAATTCATACCGGTGACTTACCGATAATTTTAAATTTTGTGACTTAATTATGTCGTTAGGAGCTCATTCGATTTCATGTCCACTTAATGTCGTAGATTTAAAGATTTATTTATTATCACCAAAAACAGTTATACATTTATATTATCGTAAACAGCGGCAATAGTATAGACTGTGTCGCCACTACTTACTTTACGCCCACCTCGGAGTACAGAATTAAATTAAAGACTATGTAGAAACTATAGAACAATTAGAGTATTATAGCTATAGAATTGTGTGTGTGTGTGTGAGAGTGAGTGTGTGTGTGAGTGAGTGAGTGTGTGTGAGTGAGTGAGTGTGTGTGTGTTTGTGTGTGTGACATATGTAGTATTTAAAAGATTATTAAAAAAACTATGTTTTTTTTGTCCATTCGATTCTATAAAGCTGTAAGTCTTACTCAACAAAACCATATTTCTTGATATGCAAACACAACGCCCCCCGAGAAGAAGATGTGACGACATTCGCACAAACGGTTAACAATCATCTTCCTGCCGCTAACATTGAACCACTTCTGGCCGCGAGCGCCGGCCAAGTGCACTGAGGATGTTACGTGGACACAAATAGATACTGATTTAAACATAACACACTAGTTACCTACATATTCAGCTTTGCGTAGGACGCGCGAAATCGTTTTTAGATGTTCCTTTGAAGTTTATGATCTCGTGAGTAGTCGTAAACGATTTCGCGTTCTTCATTTATTTTATCGACTTCATTGTTGAATAGTATTAATCTTAAACTGTAAACATGTTGTTTATAATTTCTTTTTGTGATAACCTTTTATGATAAAAACATTTATAGTACTCGTCGTTGGATACAGAGACGCCTTGTGACATTCTTTATTTTAATAAATTTTATATAATTCTGAGAATGTTAGCCGAAAAGTCCATTTTGGCAAAAATTACGTAACTAGCATTTTGTAACACAACAGTCCATCTATAGCATTTTGTCTAAGGATGGAATCACACGTTGCAAATTGGAAGAGATACAAATTGGCTGGTGCGTTGTTAGCTGTTACCGATGAAAGGAAGCCTAGATTCAAATTGTCGGATAACTGCAACTGCAATAATTGGATAGGTGGAGTTGATAGGCAATAGCCGTTGGGGACTTCGACTGTGTTGTGTTATACCCTATATTTAGACGGCGGGTGCCGGCAGTTCTTATTTATTCCTATCATGCAATATCCGTAGATATTCTAATGTTTTATATAACACTTGTTACGTGTCGGCGTACGATTCAAATCACAATGGAGCTAATGAAATCGACACTTTATCTAACCTAGTAATTACAAAGGCGCATAAAAATAGTTGCAGATAATCTTAATCTTTGTAAAACGAATGATCGAAATTGAACCAAGTTTTATAAGTTGTATATAAGAGTTAAAGGAATAGAATTGATAATTTAATCTAAACAAAGTATAAATTGAATATAAAATGTGACACCCGTGGCTTGTAACTGAAACCTTATACGGGATGTTGCCACGAATAGAATGGCGTTAACCGATTACAGACGTGCTTTACCTCACGTGACTACACGCTCTGACAGTATAACCTTTGTACAAAGTCTATGTAGCGCCATTGATTAGTTTAGTCATAATGATAACTGTTTCTTCTTTTCGTTCCAGGCGGTGACTTCAATCAAGATGGCGTGGCTTTCTGTAAACGCCTGTCTTCTAGCGCTAACCTTCCTATTCGCTCCCTCACTGGCTACCATCTGCCCCGACCGCTGCGTCTGCAGCACCACACGAGATGGCCTTCACCGCGTCACATGCAGCAACCTCGCAGAGCTCTACAAATACACTCTTCGTCAGAAACATCATAACATTAATATTTTGGATCTCTCCCATAATAACATTACCAAGGTCAGCCATGAACTTGATCGGCTTACGGAACTCGTCACCTTGGATTTGTCAACCAACGGTATCACAGACTTAAACAAATTCTTACAAAATGCCAGAAAGCTAGTGCATGTCAACCTCGCCAACAACAGGATTGCGAAGCTCTCATTTACACATCTTCCTACAAGTGTTAGTTCTTTAGATTTAACTAACAATCTGTTAAAAGATGTGCCTTCAAATTTAGGTCACTTGGTTAATTTAGAACATTTAGAGCTTGATGGAAACCCTCTTGATTGCACATGTGAGAACTTGGTAGCACGCGATCGCTTTTTAGTATCCAACGTGCATATTGACAGTGCTAAATGTAAAACTCCAGAAAAATTTATGGGCCGGTCATGGTTAGAACTGAAAACTAAAGATATTTGTAAAGCTTCTAAAATGGAAATTAATTATTTAGATATGATGATGGGAGACGAACCGATTGATGCAGTTCGAATCGGTAAAGAAACTACTGCCTTAAAGTCAATGGCTTTAGTAGCTAGTAATGATTTAGAAGAGGGAAACGTTATACGTGGTGCCGATCAGGGTGAAGATGATGATAGTATGCAATTTATGAAAGTAGGTCGTTATACTACATCGTTACCTTTAATAGAAGGATCAGGAGACGCGGAAAGCACAACAATAAGTGACATATTAGAACCTATAGTCGAACGAAAAATTTATAAGAATATATTGGCTGAGGAGAGTGTAATTCCTGCAGATATAGTTCATACTACTGAAGACCCAATTGAAGGTTCTGGCGAAGGTTCTGGGTCTATTTATGCAATCGGAGATGATTATGATTTCAACACGGAACCTGCTGTAGAAACTACTACACCGATATATGAAGAACTTAATCCCGGCCCTGTACGGAAAATATTTGTTGATGATATTGATAGCACCACTTCCGAATTTCCAATTCCTAAGCCGCCATCTATTTACGAAGGCGGGTCTGATTGGCACAGTAAAACCGAGCCTGACCTTGTTACTGAAAAAGCTGTTACACAAGAAGTTTCAAGGGATACTACTGTTTTAGAACAAATTCGTGTTACTCACGCTTCTGAGGTTCTAGGTCAGGCACCAACTAGCGAAGAAAAAGTTACTCATAAAACTGGTACATATGTTTGTATAGCGTTGATTGTCGTCTTGTTGGTAGGATTAATCGGATTTGCCATAATAAAAGGACAAATGAGGAAGCGTAGAGATAGAAGGCTTTTAAGACAACAGAAACGAGATGTAGAAAAGGCCTCTAAAGAAATGGTAGACATGAATAAATCGTTGTTAGGCAAGCCTGCCTTGTCTGATACTCCAACTGACAAAATAGTTAATGGCAAATATGAATTGGTGCCTACACACGAAAGTCATCAAAAGAAAGGGGAGAATGGACTTGGAAATGGGCTAAAACATAATGAAGAAAATAACGTTCGAACTGATAGCCCAAGAGATACAAACCAAAATAAACGCAGTTCTATAGACAATAATTTAGTAGAAGACAATGAAATTCCACATCAAGAGACTTCATTTGAATCAGATCCTTTATCACCTGATTCTAGGAAAGACCGACACTCTTTGTCAAGTGAAGATATATTTGTGCCCGCTCATGATGATGAAATACCCAGACTTAATGGTAACGCAGATTCAGATGTATCACACCCACTAATCAACGGGGATCAGACTACAGACTCGGACTTTTTGTCACCGTCTCGAGAGTATGTACCGGTATATTCGCCTGATATGGGTAGAGTCAGGATCAAAATGTCTGAGACGCCTAAACCTAAAACCCCAGTACTAGTCACTCGGAGTAGGTCGAATGCCGGAGACATAATTATAACACCAACAGTGGACGTAAATGTGCGTAAATCAACTACTTGAGAATCATTTTTAGACACATGGACAAGAACACTTTGTGTTAATGAGTGTCAATTAGCAAACACTTCACTATTGGCAAAATTCTGTGATTATTCTGTGTGCATATCATGGGGAACTCTTATGAATGAGGGTATGAAATTATTGACTGTGTATTAAGTGCTGCCAAAGTGTGTTTGTAGTCGACAGTGCCTTTATTTGAAACTTGTTAGTGGTATAATATATTTATGAGAGTATATCGCACGATAAGAAAAATATTTTTATACGTGTAATAATGTTGCCATGTTCATCATAGTTGTAAAAATTGTTATTAATGATTTATCATCTGTAGAGGCCCGCGTTTTGGTAATTCATGTTGTACAATCATTTATGTTGCGTGTTATGCAATTTAACTTTTATTTTCAATAATGCGTACAGTTCTTGGAGATGTCAATGGTTGTGTACTTACTTTATACTGAGCGAACTTATACGTTGTACGATTTACTGGAACAACGAATGATCCATCTGGTTGTAAGCTTCAATTTATGTCTCCTCATCATTTTCTATAAGAGAGATTAGTTCTTTCATGGTCTATGCGTAAGTTCCTTTTAAGTAATTTTATTGAATTTAGTATTTAAGAATGTGATACCATTTATCTTAAGTAATTGATGCTATTATTTTATGTATGTATGTAATGGTTTCAATTTTGTCATCAATGTATATTTGTTTAGGTCATATTGAAAAATCATTCTACTTTGTAATTAAGTTTTTAATTACTTTTGTATAACTGTGCTTTTACTGATTTACTATAATTATTCGCAATAATTTATCAAATCTGTTATTTTTTATTGAATGAACCACAATGTATATTAAGAAGGAACAAACTGAGAACAATAAGGTTTTTCGAATATAAGAAGTTTTATGTAATTTTATTCAAACATTACGATATAAAACGTTGATTGGAAATTTATGACCTTTCATTTAATGTGCCTGCAACTACACCCTTCCTAAATATAACAAATGACAAGTATAAAGTCTTACAACGTGTTTTTATATTTAGAGTGACCACAATATATATATTTTGTTATATAATAATGAAGTAGCAAACGAGCATGCAGTCCACCTGATGGTAAGTGTTTTCCGCCTCCCATAGACATCTGTAAGCAACTTCACATAGAACATAGGTTTTATCTGAAGTCAATTACAGATGCGTTGCTACTCCCGAGGACTAGGATGGTCGCCTCATACAAAAGTGTGCCGGCAACCACACCCTTCCATCGAAACGCAAGAAATGCTTCACGCTAGAAATACGTGTGGCGGTAGTACCTCCCCGGTCGAACTACACTGGTTCTACCTTTATTGTGGTCAAATTAATCCAAAATGGGACATCTATCATTGTACAACCAGAGCTTAGAACGAATTCATGTGCTCGTAATACACAGATGTCTAAGAACTTCTGAAATGAAAACATTTAAAGTAACAAAAATGCGTTGTTACCAGTGGCGTAAGGAGCTCTGTAATTGTAATCAAAACTTTAGTTTAATGGCAATAAAAATCTATCCAGAAACGGAACCGTAACTGTTGTTTTGGATAACTTCTAGTAGTGAAATCTAAATAAGACAAGACACATTATATGTTGGTCCAGTATTAGCCTAGTCGAGATTATGATATAATTTTACAAATGATAATCTACAAATTCTGACAAATATATTTGTTTCTTTTTACATTCGAATTTTTAAATAATTTTGATGTAGCAAGCCATCAAGCCATCCACGTGCAAGAAAGTGGTCACTGCCGCCCATGGAACTGTCTGAACAACTTCATAAAGGACAGAGATTTTATCTGACGTCGTCATATAGGTATGCTACTTCTGACTATTATATTCGCCTCATAAAGTGCGTTGGTAATCTTAAGATGTAACACATTTGAAATAAACATTAGGTTATCAGAAATGATAACAATATTTATAATCTACTAATACTTATTAATAGATTTATGATATAAAAAGTATTTTAAGTTATGTACATATCTGACGCATTAGGGTTCCCTGTAATGTTAGGTATAAGTTTGGATACAATAAATAAATAATTCAATGTCTGTAAATGTGTCTGAACCCGGTACAATAAATTTTATACAAATTAAATCCAAAATTAAATATCCAGGACATCCCTACTCGTCCCTTTTTTTTGTGTATTCGAGGGGGAAACCTTCAAAAGGTACCCGACGCCGTGGGAGCGACGCAGAGTTATGTGGAATTTTTTCCGCACTAAAACCTCCCCGGTGGCCGTCCTCCCGTAACAAGGCGGACGACAAACGTGCCAAACTGACCCGACACTATACTGAGGACCTCCCGGACGTCAGCCTGTACGAGATTAGAGAGGCTCTCAAACAGCTGAAAAACCACAAGGCACCGGGCGATGACGGAATCACAACAGAGCTGCTAAAAGCTGGCGGTAAACCCGTACTAGTGGCGCTCCAAAAGTTGTTCGATTCCGTCATTACTAGCGGGACAACTCCGGAAGCGTGGAGCAGAAGCGTAGTGGTGCTGTTCTTCAAAAAGGGCGATAAAACCCTCCTGAAGAACTACAGGCCCATTGCGCTTCTGAGCCACGTGTATAAGTTGTTTTCGAGAGTCCTCACTAACCGTATTGCACGCAGGCTTGACGACTTCCAGCCTCCCGAACAAGCCGGATTCCGAAAAGGCTACAGCACCATGGACCACATACACACGCTTCGGCAGATTATACAGAAGACCGAGGAGTATAATCTGCCGTTATGTGTTGCTTATGTGGACTATGAGAAAGCCTTCGATTCTATCGAGCACTGGGCGGTGCTGGAGTCCCTTCAGCGATGCCAGATCGACTATAGGTACATCGAAGTGTTGAAGTGTGTATACACAGCCGCCACCATGTCAGTCCGAGTACACGACCAAAGCACGAACCCCATCCAACTGCAGCGGGGAGTCAGGCAAGGCGATGTCATATCGCCGAAACTGTTCACCGCTGCGTTGGAAGATGTGTTCAAGCTGATGGAGTGGAAAGGTCTTGGCATCAACATCAATGGTGAACACGTCACACACCTTCGATTTGCCGACGATATAGTCATCTTGGCAGGTTCGCTGATGGACCTCAGCACAATGCTAGGCGACCTCAACAGTGCCTCACAACGGGTGGGTCTTAAGATGAACATGGAAAAGACGAAAATCATGTCTAATGTCCATGTCACACCCGTACCGGTAGTTGTTGACGGCACTCCTCTCGAAGTTGTCGACGAGTACATTTACCTGGGACAAACGATCCGGATGGGTAAGTCCAACTTTGAGAGGGAGGTCACTCGAAGAATCCAACTCGGCTGGGCTGCGTTCGGGAAATTTCGTAGTATCTTTTCGTCCACAATTCCTCAGTGCCTGAAGTCGAAATTGTTCGAGCAATGTGTGTTGCCAGTGATGACCTATGGCGCCGAAACGTGGTCCTTCACTAAAGGCCTCATTCGAAGGCTCAGAGTCGCTCAGCGTGCTATGGAGAGGGCTATGCTCGGAATTTCGCTACGAGACATGATTCGCAACGATGAAATCCGTAGACGAACGAAGGTTACCGACATAGCTCTCAAAATCAGCAAGCTGAAGTGGCAGTGGGCCGGCCATATCGCTCGAAGGACCGATAACCGATGGGGAAGAAAGGTCCTCGAGTGGCGACCACGTTTAGGCAAAAGGAGTACAGATCGCCCCCCTACCAGGTGGACCGATGACCTGAAGAAGACAGCGGGAAACCGTTGGATTCAGAGGGCACAGGACCGGTTGGAGTGGCGCCATTTAGGGGAGGCCTATGTCCAGCAGTGGACATCAAAGGGCTGATGGACGGCCGTCCTCGGCGCTGAAAAGGAGGACTCCGGGATCTCGAAACGACTTCAACCGGAATCCTCCGAGCGCGCTGCCCCATCGGGCTCCTCCCAGATGGGCCTGGGCCCACCGCTCCGTCTTGTCTTTACGACGGTATGCGACCACACATACTGCCGTCCTTCCCGGATTGCGAACGGTTCGAGCTCCCACTCTGGCCGTCTGCAACCCCGGAAGAACCTTTTAATCGCCTCTTACGACAGGCAGGGGATACCGTAGCCCTATTCGGACCCCGAGGTTACAGGGACCCCTACTCGTCCCTAGTCATCCCATAAAATGACAAAGGTCGTGGGTAGCGTTGGTGGTCTCTTGTGCCTTGTGCCTGTGAGTATCCTATGTGTTACTCTAGATCAGGGTTTTCTGGGGGGGAGGGGGAGGTTGTAAACATATTTAACGTATAATTTATTAATTTCTTTATTTTGTATTACTACGTAAATCTTGTTGCGAACCCCCATGCCATCATTGCACCATGCATTGCGATGCCATCAAATGGCGAATGGTTCGCGTACCCCACTTTGCGAAACCCTGATGTAGATCATAAACTAAACCTGTGCCAAATTTCAGCGGAATCTGACCTCTAGCTTTTCCGTCAAAGAGTAACAATAAGTTTTTAATATATTTAATTAATAAAGAATAATAATTTCTACAATATCTAAGTTGGAACGCTTTTGTTGCGTTTTAATATGCCAGTTAAACCAGAATACAGTAAAGCGAATGCTGAAATTTCACTCGTTAAATCTGTTTTATTATTTAATCCTTTCATTGCGATGGTTACTTATATTTTAAGGTCATATTTAAGTTATTTAATGAAATTACTTTATTTATAAAATTAATTTAAGCTGCAGTTGATAATTAAGTAAAGTATAAAAATTACGCTGAGTGTACAATCAAAATGCATTCTTGCACAAATGTTACTTACGTAGGTAATCATCGAATCATGAAGCATTATATTGCATTAAAAGTTTTATAACAAAAAATAAATGGTACCCACTTACTTGCTTACAGAATAATAAATGTAGACATATCGAGTAATGAAAAATTTTTTAGAGCATTTGAGAAGTCTTGACAGCAAAGGCATTTCTTGCATTTCGATAGAAGCCTCACTTTCACATGAGGCGACCACCATAGTCTTCGAGAGTAGATAACAATGTTCTGTATGAAGTTGATTAAAGATGTCCATGGGCAGCAGTGGCCACTTACCATCAGGTGGACTGCACGTTCGTGTGCTACTTCAGTCACACAAAAAGAATAAAAAAAATACCCATCTGATCAGCAAGAGGATCCACATCACTTATTTCGTCGCTGTCTTCCCTACTAAGAGCCCCTTGAAGGCGTTAAACGGTTATAATTAATAAGAAATATAGCTTCTATGTGTTACAAAAAAAATGTCGAGCAATTAGTCAAATCACTATAACCTTCCTGTGCCTATCACAAAGTTCACAAATAACCGGTTTTTATTTATGTTATCTTCTTACTCTGCGACCTCTTTGTTTTAAGTAAGTTTTAAATCGTTTTAATATTTTCATGTGTTTAAACGAATAAGTGTACAAAGAGAATTAACTGAAATTCATACAGTAAAAATAAATGAAAAAATATAGATAGTAGGTATATCTTTCTTTCTTCCGCTAGAAACCATCCCTGACATATAAATTAGTTTTTTATAATTGTTCGCTTTGGTAAGCAACTACCGCCACCTTGTATTATGTTTTCAAACTTGATACATTACCTCCTGTAGACGTAGTTTACAACTGCAGAAACAGATGTCGCTACTAGTATACAAAAAAGATTCCGGTACTAACGTCTAGAATACAAAGTCTTCCATTTCAAAAAATAATTTATTTAGGTAAATATTATTTAATCCTAATAACAAGTTGTAAATGCAAAATAAGATGTCAGTTAATAGGTTATACTATGTTATTAAGTGTAGCTTAACCATATTATTAAGCTTAGCATAAATAGTTTGAGTTAAAATAAATGCCTTGTTACACTATATTTTTTATACCTACATACATTTTGGTATTGAGGTAAATTTTACCGTTGAAAACGAGAAATAATAAAATTAAATAATACAATTTATTTTCAAACATCTTAAATTCTTTTACCAAGTATATTAACGCTAATCTGGCATAATCGTCCAAGATAATAATTAGAAGTCACTTTCTCTAGGTTCATTATCGTCGCTAGAATAGCGTCTTTGTCTTGGCCGTAACGGTCTTGATGCTTCTGTTTCTATATCAACTGTCACACTGTCGCTAGTTCCACCGTACTCCGACATACGACGCCGACGAACCCCGGGTGACTGATCAAGTTCTGCCACTTCATGACTTCCATATTTTCTTGATCGACGACGACGCCTTCTATTACTGTTCGATGTTTCCGTAAGCTCTAAGTCATCTACGGCCCTAACATCTAACTCCCTTTCTGTGTCCTCTAATAAATCTCCACTGGACTTAGTTTTTCTTCGTCCTCTTCTTCTTTTAGTCTTCCCTGTCCCTGTTTCGCAGAGAGAATGGCAGGAGGCATTTAATTTTGGCATGGAGAGAGCTTCATCATAAGAAGGCGGTGCGATTAAGTCACGAGGATCGGGGGTATTACACAGTGCCTCTTGCTCTGCACGTATCCTCAATTGTCTCAATCTATCTCTTGCCTCTTCTACTTGCCTTTCCCGTTCTCTTTGTATTGCTACCAAACGACGGTTCATTGATTTTCTTATGGTGTTTACTAAAATTATACACAACGCTAAACCCACAATCATTGAGATTAAAAACCATATTATTCCATCTACATTTGCCACTTTCTCGCCGGGATTCCATATAAAATAACAAGCTTCCAACCAAGTTTGCCCTATTATATGATTAGGACTGTTACATATTAGGTTATAAGATTCTTCTTTTTTATTTGGTTCTAACGTTGCAAATTCGTAAAAATCAAACATATTTTTATCAGTACAGTCACATCTCCACATGTTGTCACTTAAATCTAATCGTTCTAGATATAAATTTGATTCGAAGTAACTTCTGCTCCATATATTTGTAAAGCGGTTTCCCACAACCCCTAAACCGGTCAATCGTGGTAACATGAAAAATGTTAAATTGCCAACCGAACTAATTCTATTGTAGTTCAAGTTTAAATATTTTAGTGTATTTGAAGAAATACTGTCAGGAATGTGAGCAATAAGATTACGTGACAAATCTAGATCCACCAAAGATTGCAGTCCTTCCAAAGAATCTTTACCAATCATGTTAATTTCGCAAGAGCTCATGTCTAAAATTAACAATGAGAGTGATTTCAAATGGCCAACTCTATTTAAATAGTTTCTAGCTAGTTTCATATGTGTCAACATTGGCATTTCCAGTAATGCGTCTTCCGGTACTAGGGCTATCTCATTCCATGATAAATCTAGATATTTTATCATTGTAAGTCCTCGAAACGTATCGCTTTTAAGAGATCCTATATTATTATTTGATAAATCCAAGTATTCTAATTTAGAGTTGTTAATAAATTCATTACTTCGTAAGAATCTAACCATATTGTGATTAATCACTGCTTTTCTAAGGTTCGAAAATCCTTGAAGACTGGGTTGAAAAACGTTACAATAAGATATATCCAAATATTTGAGTGAGCTTGAATACAGACTATTTGATGAGGATGATAGCTCCAAGCGATAGTTATGTGACATCTTCAAATATACTAATGACGGTAAGTAAGATAATTCATTATAATTTATACGGCTCAATTGACAATTGCTCACGTACAAACTTCTTAGCGTTGGCGATATAAGATTTTGAATTCTTACAAGTGGATTATTGTTCAGCTTTAAGACTTTAATATTGATAAGTCCACTCAGGGGTGATCTCCCATGTATTGAATCAATCTCGCAGTGCTCTAATATTAATGTTTCTAAAGATGGACTTATTAAAAGTTCTTGATTTGCTAAATTTCCTAATGTATGCAGTCTATTGTAGGACAGGTCTAAAATTTTCAAATTACTAGCTGGTTTGAGAAATTCATTAGGATTGAGGTTAAGCCAAGCTTCAAAGTGATTCCTGGACAAATTGAGCGCTTCTAATGCAGTAAGATTTTGTAATGCATTGCCCGGTATGGTTTTTATTAGATTTGAGTTTAGATCTAATGATATTAAATTGTAGAATCTGCTAAGATTTTCAGGAAAAACAACTATCTCATTGTTTGAAAGATTGAGCTTGGTGACCTGAAAAGAAATATTTTGCAATTCCATTAAACTGTATGTATGTGCATATAACTGTAAAATATAAAGTCAACAAACAGAATTCGTGTAAAATCTATATATCTATAGAGCTAATGACAATTTCAACAACCTTTAAGTTTTGGTTCTCTATTCCGATTGTAACAATTTATCACTTTCTTACCGTATGACTAAGGCCATCTGGAAGGGTAGTAAGGCCTCTTCGAGAGCAGTCCACAGTAGTTCTGTCTGCACTACAGGAACACAAATAGCAAACATCATTTGTATTGTCATCGAATTCCAATAGATCTGCACTTATCATCACCAATAGCAGAAGAAGGCTGGTCGTTTTTAACAGAATCATACCGTCTTCGTATCATTACTATCTGCAAAGAAAATGTCACTAAAATACTTGAAGTAAGTAATTTTTCACGATCCAATGAATATAACCGTAATACCTTCGACATTAATCAACACTGAATTGTTTTCTGAACACCTGCAGCAAGTTGGGTAATGGATCTATCTTTCTTGTCACGTGTAACCTCAGTAACCCTAAAAGGAGCGCATTGTCCCTGCTAAAGACACAGTGGGTAAATAATGAAACATTAGGAGGCGCATACAACAATTTTATCTTCGCTATCAGTTGTAGATAAAGCCTTTGGTTATGGAACACCTAAATTTAGGTCGAACTCGCCTACTTGATATTAAAACTGCAAACAAGGTTAAGAAATGTATGTTTTAATGCTACTATTGACTAATATACCTAATAGGTACCTATATCAACGCGTTATCCGAAATGTTTTCTGTATTGTTTAAATAACTCATTAATGACTGGTTTCTAGTGGTCAATGTAGTTCCTATCTATGACTCATTGTAGTAATTTTTATGACTAAATACTTCAGTAGTAATACTTCCTAGAAATACGTAATGGGTATTTGCTTGCAAAACATTGTAAAAATACAAATGTAACTAATAACTACTATTGACAACATTTAAAATGTTTCCTTAATGATAGGAATAACGAGCTGAACAAATTGGATAAGCAAAGGATTTCTAAGTTATAAATAATAATAGCAAAGTTTGGAGGTCTTGTATATTAGGATACTTTTACTTTTTGTACTTTTTGTTGGATACAAGTATGAAATATAAAAAAAAAATATCAAATAAATAAAAATGATAAATATTGTATTTAAATACTCACCGTATGAATCAAATAAACAAAACATTGAAATTTATAGCACTTATTAAATTTAATTCAAATTTTCTCAGTAAAGCTTTATTGCTGTTAAAATTGTGGACACTTTTTTATCACTTAAGTATCTGCTTATTGATCACTTGATACGTTATCACCAGCAGCACTACACACCTTAATTTGCAATTTTTCGCGCTATTGGTTTCAAAATGTATTTCAGCAGAAAATATATTTTTTTGGTAGTTCCGATGAGCGATGAAATACTTGTACCTACATGCAAAAGTTTAATCCTATACAGACTTACGTGCGATCGTAAGCATGAGATAACATTGTATGAGGACTATGAGCCAAATAATATCATGACGTGTTATCAATGATAATGATAAGAGCTTTATGAGACCGTTAGCGTACAACAAGTACGTCTAACGTACCACCATTTTTTATATTATATAACTTAATAAACGTTATTTATTTATTTATTTAAATAAATAAATAAATAAACGTTATTCCAATAAGTCAGTATGTCCATGCTAAATCGTATTAGTTTTATGTAGGAATTACTGTTATATTTTTTATTATTTGAGGTAAGAAATAATGAAACAAAATTAATAATTTACGGATTTTAATTTGGTTACATGTAAATATCAAATCTTTTGTACTTGTATGAACGACTGTTCAAATCAAGTTTGATGTATCAAGTTTTAGTAAGTGTATTACAACGCCATCTATTAAATTATTTCAAAACTACATTCATTCTTACAAAGCAAAAATGTATCTTAGTTTTGAATAGTGTCAAAGATGGCGTTACTTGACAGATGTTCAGACGGTTTTGAGTGTCTAAAAACCAAGGCAGGTTTTTAAGTGTACATACCTACAGAATATCTTTCTTTTTTATTGCTTTTATTTTAGGCAGGTTTACTTGTTATATTTTCTCATATAACTAGTCTATGGGCTTAAGTTTATCAAATAACACTTAAAACAACTTTATTTGGTACGTATTTACATTAATTAATTAAAATAACAATAACTTAAATAATACTAGTGTAAAATTAATTATAAAATTATTAATTAACATAATTTGATTACGTAATGTGGATTTCAACTGTTCGCCTTATTGAACGTCTGTCGATCGTTCTAGGTCTAAATTCAGTTAAATCTCCAATGGACCTGGATCTACGGTAGCGACGACTAGGTTCCTCGGGTTCGTCCACGAAATCTGGTAAGGAGTGGAAAGAAGCATTAAGTCTCGGCATTAGCAAAGCTTCATCGTAGCTCGGAGGCAAATCCTCCCGTAGCGGAACCCTCATTATAACCGAATCAGACCTTTCCTGAGGCATGGAACCATTGACGTTCAGGACAGTGGTCTCTGGCGTCGGTCGTGGCGGATCTGGCTTGTTCATTACCATTATTCCTCGACAAACAAATGACGTTATCAATATACCAATTATTATTCCGACCATTACTGCCATCATCGTGTATGAGTGTGTGGAAGAATCAGCACCGTGCCAAGTAAGTATATACGCCTGTTGCCAATTTAATTGCGTTACATTTGATGGTGAATAGCAAATGAGTGAGCTTCTATCTGTCACTTTTGGTGGATCTTTAGTCAAATATTCAAATGTGAGCAGGAGATTTAGATTAAAACCTTCGCAGCTCCATCGGTTTCCCTTCACATGAACTTCCCTCAAGAAAGGATTTGAGGCGAAGTGTGAGGTTGACCATACCTCCGTGAATCCGTTGCCTCTCAAGTCTAGTACCGCTAAGTGCGGTAATAACGAGAAGGTGCGGTCTGTGAGCGTACAAATTTCGTTGTAACTCAAATTCAATTCTTGTAGAGTATTCGAGGCAAAATTATCCGGAATGTTTTCGATCATGTTCATTGAGAGATCCAATTCTAATAATGAATTAATTCCTGCGAGTGAGTTGGCGTCTATACGCCTTATTTGGCAGTTACTCAAATAAATATTCCTCAAAGAGGGTGATCGAAAGCAGGGTACTTCTGAGAAATAATTTCTGGATAAAATGAGTGTACCTAAGTTGTTCGCGTGAGTGAACAATGCCGGCGGCAAATCGTAGATTCTGTTTTCAGATAAATCGAGAAAAAATAAATTCGGCGTTCTCGTGAATGCGTCCTCGTCGATGTTATTGATTTTGTTTCTTGATAAATCCAACCTTCTCATGTGATACGTGTGTTCGTTGCTCGGCCACGAATCGTAATTATTATTAGATAAATTAAGGGTCTGTAAAGAGGTCCACGTTCCCATGTAGCGGGGCAACGGTCGGGTCAAACTATTCCCGGATAGATCCAGTATTTGCACTTGAAGGAAATTTTGTAGTTGTGGAAACGTTTCGAAATTGTTATTCGCCAACAACAATACATCAGCCTGTAAGCAGAACGGAAAAATCATATTACTACAGTTATACGAGTGTTTTCATAAGATGATGTAAATATAAGACAACTAAGCTAGTTCTCAGGAGTTGCAACACATCTTTTACTAACTTCAAGAACCCCTGTTCAATAAATAATTTCAGATATTCGTGGGCCATCAGAACGATTACGTTTAACTAGCTTACCGGTTTTCATTACTAAAAGGTGTATGTCTTAAAATTAAAAAAAAAAAAAACATTAGCTAACAAACAATCCTGCTAGTGTCGATTGATCTATTTTTATTATAAATAATTATACTATTTGAATACTATATTAAACTATTTATGAGCGTTTAATTATTTATTTGGTTCGTTCAGTTGAGTATTATAGCAAATAACAATAGGTACCGTCGTACCAGATAAAGTTGAAGACGATTTGATTCACTCTTTGCGACACTTTGAGATTCCAAAGTGTTTAGTGGTCCTCTAATCCCTTTCTACACCTCGTACACCGTACACCGTAACACTTCATAATACTTCGTAATATCAATAATAATACAACACCCTAAAACTATACATATTTTACTTGTGAAATTCGTAATTGCCTATTTAAGACTGGGAGTTATACGGCATTCATTTTCTTTTCCTGTAGTATTTTTTAAACGATTGAAATAGCAAACGCGAATGCAATCCATCTGATGGTGTATGCCTTTTATAGACGTCATTCTGTAAGAAACACCATACAGAACAAGAGTTCCATCTGAAGTCAAGCACAGACACATTGCTACTCCCGAGATAGATGGTGATGGAGAAAGGGAGCCGGACCGGCAACCATATCGTTCCACGAAATGCAAAAATTACTTCCGGGTAGAAATAGGTGTCCACCATCTTGAAAATAGTGTTAGAAAAACAATAAAGTTACTTGTATCAGTGGTTATAAAATTAGTATATACATAGTCAAAATGCTTACATTATAGTTCAGACCTTCGGGTAACTCCGTGAGTCCCCGGTTTGAACAGTCCAGGTAATTTAAATTGCCAAGAGTGTATGTTTGGCACGGTTCCCTGGGTTCCTCCTGGTCTCCCTGCTCTCGGATCACACCTGCAGATACCGTCACTAGCAGCAGCCATAGCCACGGTAACCACGCAACCGCTTCTGGAAAGTGCATAAGCTTTTGGTTTATTTTCAAATGACAATTTTAAACAAATATGCAGAAACATAAATTAAAATGACAATAATGATGGTAATTTTACCAGGTGGTAGAATCAATGTAGATCGACCAGGGAGGTACTACCGCCACACCTATTTCTAGCGTTTCGATGAAAGGGTGTGATTGCCGGCACACTTTTATATGGGGCGACCATCCTAGTCCTCGGGAGTAGCAACGTATCTGTGATTGATTTCAGATAGAATCTAAGTTATATATGCTTAAAGATGTCTGTGGGTGGCAGTGCCCATTTACCGTCAGGTGGACTGTATGCTCGTTTGTTACTTCAAGTAAAAAAAACAAACAGATTTTTACCGTCAAGATTAATGAAATAAAAATAAAAATTTAAAACCCGAGCCGAATGGTGTTAAAGCATCAAGGTTTCAATAATATTACAATATAAAATAAATTATTTTTTTGAGTTGTGCGGTTATATATGTAAATCCACGATAAGTTTGTTTGCTATCAGTGTACAAAAAGTCTGAGTGTACAAACGGGTGTTTCCTTCGATCAAATGAGGCAAAAAATCGACATATCAGCTACAAGCGCTTGTAAATTAACATAAATCGAGTCAAATACTCTATTCCCTTTTTACTTTGTGACTGAGGTTTGACAAGCATTGGATAAGTCATTAAACATTTTAAAGTCTATGTTAAGATTAACATGTGAGATCTGATTATTAACCAAATTGTGTTCAATGTTTGCATGGAATCTAACGAAACTATTTAGGGTAACAAAGAGGACCAATGGCTTATCGCTTCGAATCACCGGAAACGCACATGAAAATTATTTGCATGCTATCGGATTCAACAGCAGTCGGCAATGCTTGACCTTATAGATTTGTTTTAATGTACTTAAGACTCAGGCTATGTGTTAATATACTAATGGCAGTGGAAGTAACTATCTGTCTAAGTCAGCAGAAGGAAGACCAGTAACAGTAAGAGTTTATTAAGTGTCCTGAACACAAGAGTTGTTCTTGTTTTGCTCATAATTTCGAGTACATTCCAAGTTAATGACTCCGATGCCACCAAATCTAATCGGAAGTGTTGCCTGCATCCAGGAACGCTTATCAAATTTTAAATTCAGAATTTTGGATAAGCAATTTTGTAATAATGTATCTAAATTATGTCACCGATGGGAGTTTCCAAAAAGAACAACAACTTAATAAATACAAGAATTTAGGAGCGAATAAGCAAAGGCTGAAGTGGCAGTGGGCTGGCCATATCGCTCGAAGGACCGATAACCGATGGGGAAGAAAGGTCCTTGAGTGGCGACCACGTTTAGTCACAAGAAGTACAGGTCGTCCCCCCTACCAGGTGGACCGATGACTTGAAGAAGACAGCGGGAAACCGTTCGATTCAGAGGGCACAGGACCAGTTGGAGTGGCGCCATTTAGGGGAAGCCTATGTCCAGCAGTGGACATCAAAGGGCTGATGGATGGATGGATGAAGCAAAGGCGTAAAATGTACAGAGACATATGGGGTTTTAATTCATAAAGTCGTTCCGAAATATTTTCAAAATTATGTAATTTAGAATTCATAATCGAAATAAATGCATCCTCAAATATCGGAGCATTTAATAATGTTAAACTTACTCTTTATAATATTGAAATTTTCGGTGATAGTAAACAAGAACAACACTTGTTTCGAGGAAACACCATAAACTCGTAATTATGGAAACCACAGTTTACACTATGCACTTGTCAAACTATTTCAAACAATACTATTCGATTATAAGAACTCCATTTAGGTATGTGTGTACCAATTGTAAGTATTACAGAATCCTTATCACATAAGTACTATGAGATAGATACGATGTGTACAAACCAAACTCACCCATTAGAATCAGTTCCGCATATTATAATCACTAATATCACTAAATGCAATTAAAACACGAAACTATGCATAACATGAAACTTTACATATTTCAAATACCCAGCCTTGTGTTAGTTCTTGCAATGAATATTTGACGTCAACCGCTTCGCCCAAGCCATGAGCCACAAGACTCATAGATATAGGATGTATCCTAAATAGAATGGCCGATAACTACTGATTATAGTTATCTAATGAAATCCTATCTGCGGTTGAATTACGCAATGTGTAATACTATTTGATTTTTTGTGCTTCTGTTTACTTGTGGTGGAGAATGGTAATATTCGGAGTTGAATTACTTAACGAACTGGCTCTTTTTTGGTAAGATTCAAGTATCAATCGAGTATAGAGTCCACCGGATGGAAAGTGGCCAATGCTGTCTATGGACAACTGTACGCAATTTCATACAGAGCAGGGGTTCTATCTGAAGTCAATCACAGATGCGTTGTTACATCTGTTGTTGTATACCTTTTTAAGTGGGTGCTTCAAACAAAAGTAGCTCGATTGGGTAATTGTATAAAAAAGTATAATTTTGTCTATCTCAAACTTGTAAGTGATTACCTATTGTATAACATAGAAATTTCCGTCTTCTCATCAACCCATTATTGGCCCACTGCTGGGCACGGGTCTTCTTTCAGAATGAGAGAGTTTAGGCCATAGTCCACCGCGTTGGCCAAGTGCGAATTGGTGAAATTTCTTTACTTTATTGCTTGTCGGCAGTTGGCCATAATCCTTTTTCTATGAGATTTCACACATCGTATAGAGTTAAATAGAAGATCAGCAGACCAAATGATCAACGTCTCTTACTTAATTTCTATCAAATTTACTATATTAGGTATATCATAAAGCAATGTACAGAAATATTTAATTTAATGATAAATTAATCATAAAATATCAAATGAAACCATAATAACGAAGAAATAACAATGGATCATCCTGTACCTTTAGTACATCTTATCTGCACCTTCTTATCACTGATTAGGAATATCGACTTATCGTCCTACCCAAAGAAATAGTTTTTACTTGAAAATATGTGATTCATAGCATTTTTAGCGCTTTTTGCGAATATACTTAGTTACAAGCCAGTGTACCTATCTGTAAGATAATTTATGACCTTTTAAATTTATTAGCTATCTACAAGTAATGACTTCTTTGTTTCTTGTAACCATTTCTTGAATTGTTTATTTTTAGTTACAAGCCGCTTTATGACTGTCTTGCTATTTTTTATTTAAGTTTATTATATTACTAGTTGACCCGGCTAACTTCCTTCCACCTAAAAGTCAAAAATCTAAAATTTTCAGTGTTTCTTCACTATTTATTATACATGTATTATATATAGGTATTACATAGAAGCCGTCCTTTTGAATCACTCTATCTACTAAAAAACTGAATTTAATAGTTTTCAAGATCTAAGCATATATAGGGACAGACAGCGAGAAGCTTTGCTTTATACTATGTACTGATAAGGTATCAGGTGGTAGGTGGTGTTATTGTCAACCATGGACATCTGTTACCAAATCCACATAGAACAAAACTCTACCTGACGTAAATTATAATTGAGTACTACTTATTCATATGTATGAGTTAGTTGGAAAGCTAAAAATAGATGTGACGGTGGTACCTCCCCAAAACTGAATTTATAATAATAATTTTCATACATTGTTGATAAAATAATTTCATTGTAGGTTTATTTTAGATGCTTTTGCGACCGCGTTATGCATGTAAAAGAGGACGCGGAACGGGCCAGGGAGCGGGCCGACCCAGCGCGGAGACGGAGACGCCGTAGGCGCAGATAGCGCACCCCAGCGTGGTATCCCTGTAGTTCCGGGATCAGAATAGGGACGACGGCATGTGTGGCCACATGCTATCGTAAACACCAGTGAGGCGCACTGAGTACAATGCTCACTGAGAAGAGCCCGAAAAGGGCAACGCGCTCGGAGGACACCGGCAGCAGCGGGGGGGGGGGGGGGGGGGGGTTAGTAAAAATTCCACATAACTCGGCGTTGCTCCCACGGCGTCGAAGGTACCCTTCGAAGGTTTCCCCCTCAATATCAAAAAAAAAGGTATATTTTAGATATGCGTATGTGCAACTACTCAATTATATTTGTATGCAATATATGGGTTGTTTGTGTAGTATCTCATACATTACGTATTGTGTAATTTATATCATTGATTCGATTTATCTTTATCCACCACATGTAGATAATCGAAACGCTGAGAGAAATATCAGTTGGTGAATATCGTGTTTTATGGTAACGATAATGGTGGAATAGAGTACGATATGTTTCTATTTTGCCTATGAGAAAGTTGTGAACTATTGAGTAGCTTTTATTGCTGGCTTTGAGCGCGGCGATCGAATCAAGAAATTCCGTAACCAAAAAAACCTAACACCTTCCACTCCGCCTACCATGTGGCGCGGCCGAGCGTTCGCTTAACGTGTATGTATAGTACGGATATGTAAGCAGCTGTTTGAGAGAAAGTTCAAAGAAAAAAAATTGAATTATTATAAAAAAAATACTGCATAAATAAATAAAAAATGCCTTTACTGTGGCAGTCCCCAAGTGCCGCACGTTTTCTTTATTCATTCAATACTACTGAAAACCTAGATTCTTGCAAGGCATTTCTGTATGGTAAACAAGTACTGCATGCTCGTATTTTTATTTTATTATTATAATATTTCATTAATAAAAAACAAAAAAAAAACATATAAGACGGCATAGAGTCGACATAATTAGATGATTTGGGTACAACCCATTATTGTCCCACTGCTGGCCACAGGACTTCTCTCAGAATGAGAGAGTTTTTAGGCCATAGTCCACCGCGCCGGCCAAGTGCAAATTGATGAACTTCACACATCTCCGAGAACTTTTTTTTAAAGAACTCTCGGTTTTGTTGGTTTTATCGCGATGTTTTTCTTCGCCGAAAAGCAGTGATAATTAATTTCTAATACATAAATCTGTGGTGCGTGCCTGGGTTTAAGCCTCGGACCTCCCGATTGAGAGGGCAAGTTAGGCTATCACTGCTCACTACTTTATGTGATTTAGTAATTATGATTGTTATTTTGGGTCTGGATATTTAGTTATGATTGTAAAAGGCTTTATTAACTCTGTTGCAATAGCAACTGTAAGCTTGCTGGTTAAGTCCTATTAAAGGGCTTATAACCTTTTGTTTTGGCTACTACCAGGCAAAAAAAATTGATTGATGCTATCTAAGAAACTAATAACCCAAAACTTATTGACTTGAAGCATCGAAGTAATCTTTAAAGCAATAGCTGTCTCGTCTCGTCCCATCTCGTCGTAAATCCTAAGTGCTTCAGGGTTAAGCCCTCAGGTGTCGATTTTGCAAAAACGCGACACGTTCGCCTCGCAACGCCTGTCTGAACTCATTTACACGGGCCTTCAACCCCCCTTCGAAGTTAGGTCGGGGGATTGTTTATTCCTCTTAACTATGTGAGAGACGCATGTTAAGTAGCAACAATTAAAAGTTGATCGAGATGTTCTTGCTCGCTTATTGTTTATAAGGTTGTTCTGGTACAATTGTCTTTATAATTTTGATTGTTGTAATGGGGATGTGAATTAATTAACAGAGAATACCGAAATAAGATAAATATTTTTTAATGATTATGTAAAGAATGAATGAGGTTCGAGATGGAATATATCAATATACCACCTTGATACCTAAGCGTAATGACTAATTCTAATAACACATCTTGTTTTTTTGACGGGGAGGAAACCTTCAAAAGGTACACCGGAGCCTTGGGAAAGACTCCAGGTTATGTGGGATTTTTACCCACTAAAACCTTCTCGGTGGCCTTCCTCAGCGCTTGCAGGGGATTAGGTTACTATTAGGGGACTATGAGGGTCCCCTGACTACAGGGGACCCTAATAACACATGTGTGGGTTTGTCTACGAGTAAAATTGGAAATAACCTGTTCAAAGCAAAATCATGCTCACTAAAAGATATGGCGCATATCGTTACAAAGAGGAATTTGAAGTTCAAGAGAAAGTAGTGCGGTCCTGTAGAATAACTAGTATGAGAGAGAAATCCGATTAATAATCCAACAGCGTTCTACCTGATAACCGAATATACAAACGAAAAAGATATACATATTTACGAACACTGAAGATATATTTAAAGCAAACTGAAGGTAGAAAGAACCCTTTGTAATTCCACTCCGGAAACACCACCGCCATACGTTTCTGCCTAATAACAACAGAGTTACTCGTTGTTGTGTTCTGGGTGTGGTAATAGAAACTTGATTATCTGAGGTGTCCAAATTTAGTACTCAAAAGTAGTCCCGGGACCAGAATAGGACTACGGTATCCCCTGTCCGTCGCCACTACAACCGACTATCGGGCTTGCGGGCTAGAGTGGGAACTCGAACCGTCCAGCTAAGCGACCTTGGGAAAGACGGTGGCATGTGTGGTCGCATGCTGCTGTAAATCACAGCTGTGGTAAGCGTATCGCTCACCAGGAACGAACCCGAAATAGGCATAGCGCTCGGAGGACTCCGGTTGTGTTCCGTTGGAGATCCCGGAATCCCCCACGCTGCCCTGAGGACAGCCACCGAGGGGGTTTTATTGCGCTAAGAATCCCACATAACCCGGGTCACTTCCACGGCGGGTACCTTTAGGTTTCCCCATCGTACAAAAAAAGAGGTAGCAACGTATCTGTGGTTAATCTCATGTATGACTATGATTTGTTCAGGTGGACGGAATGCTCGTTTGCTATTGTCGTATTATAAAAAAACGGGATCTAACGAAGTGCAAAAAAAAATATTGTACGCTTCTCTGGAAATTATATCTCAGGTTGTCTACTTTCGAGACGAAGTAAAAAATAGAGTACAAAATATTCACCTTTCAAATTCCATTACCGTGTACACTGGTAATACTACAGTTTACAACTTACGGCCGAGCGGAAAACATTTTTAAATTTGTAGTACGTTTTGGAAGTTCAATAAATAAGGATAAAGCCCATTAGAGCCGTTCCAAATCTTCGGCAGCCGAACGCCACTTACTTAGACTTAAACTGTTCCGTCGCTATTTCGCACAGATTTCGGATTGCAGCGTCAATTTTGAGATACTTCATGAGATTATGTTGCCACTTACAAAGCGTAATAGCTGTACGAGATCTTATTTAATAAGAGTCAAAGCAAGAAAAATAGTTATAATAAATGGACGTCCTGTCGAATATTAAAAAAAAATCGTTATATTAATAGGCAAGAACGAAATGAAAAGAAATTTTATATGGCCTACTGGGGTACATACAAATTGTCAGTTACCGGACCGAAACATTTAAACTTGTAATGACATAAACTTTTAAGTTATTGAGCGTGAAATAAGATATTAGTTTTAAAATTTGTGTGTGCAGCATCCATAAATGTATACTATACATGTACACATATGTACCTTAAAGCAACAAAAAAAATATGAGTTAAAGGCACTCAAAACAAAACTTTTATATTCTTATTCTATTATTTTGAGAGATAATGAATGTATTTATCATCTGTAGACTAGTCTTACCTAAGATGGGTCAGAAATGCTAAACACGCTTTCTACACTCATAGCCCCACACTAGGCTTCCTGTCTAGCCGGGAATCGAACCCGGAACCCATTGCGCGTTAGACCGGTATGGTATCCGCTCGGCCACGCGGGTCGTCGATACTAACTATACTAACCCTGAGAACTAAGATACGTTTCAGTTAAGTATGTCTCCCTATTCATCATATCTCCCTCATAATTAGATAAAACGGTTGTGCTTGCGGAGTCGGACCAATAATAGTTAATATGCATTTTACTATCAAGATATAAATTCTGCTCAGTTTGTGTCCGATTGACAAGACAGACAAACATTTGTGACACTAAAATTCACAACAATTTACAACAAAATTGATATTTCATACTTTTATCACAATCTTCATAGATAACGACAATCCGGCTTAAAAATAAATTAGGCACAAGTGTAAATAAACTCTATAAATAATTAGAGTTATCATGACAATGGAATTTAATCTATTTAGAAAATATTTTCAGCCGTAGTTGGATATGGATCTACGCTAAAACTGAATTTGAGTTAATTGGAGTGCACTGAATGGGGATATCTACATAATTCTGGAAGTCGGGCCGTCACAGGCGTCCGCCATGTGTCTCATGCAGCTGTCTCGTCCTATTTTGGCCACAATCGTATATGTATATTTCCGGATGGATTGCCTAAAGAGATTGTCCACTTGTCAAAAAGAAACTTAAAAGGATACCGAACTGCGCGGAGAATGCACGATGCGAGTACTGTGGTGCGTTCTTCGCTCGCCCGTGTGGGTTGAAGCCGCCCTAAGGCCATCCCAAATACTTAAGAGCCTCAAAAATTCGCTTCAAGCCTCTACGCTGGTCATACCAGGTGGTCAAGCCGGTGTAGTTCGACCTGAAAAGTATCCCCGCTACACTTATTTTCAGCGTAAAGCAACACTTGCGTTTCGGTGAAAGGATGTGGTTGCCGATTCACTTTTATATGAGGCGACCATCTTAGTTCTCGGGAGTGCTAGCACATCTATGATTTAAAAAAAAATACGCTTTCTACGCTCATCGCCCCACACCAGGATTTTCCCCTGTGTCGTGAGTACCATGGACACACACACGACGAATACACAGACACCCAGACCCAGAACATAAATCTAAACTTATCATTCAGATACCTGTCTGTAAGGGAATCGAACCCGGGACCCATTGCGCGTCAGACTGGTATGGTAACAGCTCCGCCACGCGGGCCGTCAAATCGGTCGACGATTGACTGCAAATAGAACCCCAGTTCTATATGAAGTTGCTTACAGATGCCCATGGGCAGCAGTGACCACTGACCATCAGGTGGACTGAATTTTTTGTGATCTTTGGATAGCGCTAACCCAGCTCATACTTTTTTCGATACAGACAGGAAACGCGCAAGTTTTAGAGTACGATGTGGGAGATATTAAATGTAATTAAGATGTAAATTGGTCATAAGTAACTTTATAATGATTCCGATATGGTATATAAACTATAGAACCCTAAAAAGCATTTAGAAACAGCAGATAAAACAATAAAACTTTCATCTCATATCAATTGGGGTCGGGAATTACGGTGTCCTGAGGCCGATCTATTGCTGACCCTTCCATATCTTAATACCGGGGATCAAGGAAATATAATACCCAAGGAATAGCGTATTTATTTGTGCCCACTAAGGATTTGCCGTCATATGTTAAGATGTTTGACCCGGCCAAACGAGATGAAGGCAATTTGTTGGGTTGATTTCTTGGCGATATGAAATAATATGTAAGTTGCTTTATAAGAGTTTTTTGTTCTTAACATATTTGGAAAAACAATTGAAGAGCTGGTTTAATATTAGTGTTTCGGGATTTCGAGGTTGTTAGGAAAAGTTGCGCTGATGGACAGGAATTATCTTTAGGTGGGTGTTACGTTACGTGTTCGTTACAAATATATTGATGTACCTATGTAGAATGGAAAAACGGAGGGTAAAACGGACACACAAACAAAAAAACATACGTTTTTTTTTGTTCAACGTTACGACTGGAATTGATAGGCATTTCTTCCTGCAGATAATAAATTAAATAGGTATTCCAGGTATTCCTAAATTTTATCCATGGGACTAAGCCTCTTCTATGTATTACTTTCACAAAGATTCCTATTACTGTTAGATATACTTCTTGTTGAAGACATTATTAAATCATAAATCCTTAATAAAAGTAAATGTATCATTGAATTCTATTCGATTTAAAAACTGCTCGCTCAAAGCTCTGTCGAGTATCTGAATATTCGCCATTAAGAGGTTCTATTTCGAGGCGACTTTGTCTCCGTCTCAATCCGCTGCTTCGATCGTCTTCGGCCGCAAACGTCAATCCTTTTACATAGGCACGTCCCCTATTTGTTATCGATTGTCGACAAATTCAATTAACCTAAAATAATGACCCGCACCCATTCTACACTCATAGCCTCACGCTAGGATTTTCCCGTGTGATGGGCTCCACGGACCAACACCCAGTACAAACGATCTAAATTCACATTCTGATATCTGTCTGGCCGAAGATCGAACATGAAGCACTGTGCGTGTCAAACCTAAAGCAACCACGCGGGTCATCAATATATGAATGTGGGGCATATAGGCAGCGATTAGTATATCGCAACTGGTTTACAAAGGATGCAATTTTATGAAAGTTGAGTGGGTCTAGTGATTTTATGATGAAGATAGATACTCCGATACATTGGTCATTTTATTGTATCTTCCTTCTCTCCGTTAATGAGGCCTGGGGTGGAAATAAAATTCATAGAATTCATCAAATATAAAAGATCGGGAACATATTTTCTGACCATATGTATTGCTAATGTTGGACTTTTGTAAAGGAAGAAATATTCGGCGAAACGTTTTAAAAATTACTTGTTTATACAGACAAATAGCTATTATATGGGATTCTTATGAAAATTCTACTACGAAGCTAGCAATGTATGTGCGATTTCTATAATATTTGAAAATGTCTTCGTCAACTGTGATAACTCATCGAATAACCAATTTTCCTCGTAGTCAGGTTCATTTAAAAAAGTAGTGTTTTACCGTAACTTACGAATCGATAAAGTATAAATATGTTGTATTCATAATTTGATATCGATAACCCGACCTCACTACGACATTCACAAGCATTTTAAGTATTGATGGCAGCAGAATAAAACAGCATTGAGTCGATGTCCCTAAACCTCACCGTCGGGAAACAGGCTTATTCTCCCGATGAGTGCCGTCGCAACCCCGCGGGAGCTCAGCCTTTTACAGTGTGTACCCGGCTTTATACGATCGACGTTCAATATGAATTTCAGATGGGTTATAGATTCGTAAGCCGTGTTCTGAACGCATTTGGCAAATAAGTTACCGATTCGGCTTATGTTGCTTTTGTTACGGGTGTTTGTTTTAGACACCGTTTTGGTTATTTTTTTATTTAAATCGCGTATTGTCTTTATACGATGGTCTGATAATCGAAGTCTAGAGTCTATTCTTTCTCATAACTTTTATAAAGCGATAAGGGTGGTGTTGATATGTTTTGTTTTCTAAATTCAGTAATTGAAGTCTAAACTTCAATAACTGAAGTTAGTTTCAAATGCAAATACCGCTTTTTGCATAAATTGCCGCAAAATTCTAAATATAAATTTTAAGTTAAATATACCTACAGTTTTATCCAAAAAAGCCTAAAATTGATAACTTGGTACGCTTACAGTTGTATTTTTATGCTTTTTAATGTATGTTTAATATTTTAATTTCATTTATCAAAAAGATAAAAACTAAAAACTGTTTAATTTCTACCTGCCTATTTTGTAAAATTAGCAATTGGGTGTTCTGATTATTCAATACAGGCATATGTATGAGATGATGGAAAATTTAACTGAGATTTGTTATTACCGACCGATTTGATATAACCAACATTAACATAGGTCGCGAGAAAAAGATACATCTAAATTTTAAACAAATTTCATCAACGCATCACAAAACGAAGAAGTCGAAACGAAAATTAAATACGCCTTGGTGAATTTTTGTCGGAAGCCACGTCTTAGTTGCTGTAAGTTTCCATGAAGTTATACTTTCAAAGCCCGTCGCGAAACTGCGGAACATTCCAGAAAATGAAGGAGCGAAGCAAAACGAAGCGAAGCATCCGAGTGAAACGAAGACGCCGGCTGAAGCGGAATAAAGTTGACATTTTTGCAAAGCTACGTTAGAATTTCAACAAAATTAAATGTGGCACTACACGAAATGAAAATAGTGTGAGCGCCTCCCATCCCCCTTTCCGCGCCTGCTCCCCCTTATTTTTGTTGCGAATTTTCCGACGCTTCGTTCGAGTTGTATTTGGAGAAGGTTTTAGTAATATACTGTAGCTTTAAAAGATGATCAGTTATTTTTTTGGCGCAAGTATTTTTTGTGTAGAAATTTTATAACTCATTTCTGTGATTATATTTGATAATAATCTTTTACGAGTCCCTAGATTTAGAAAAAGTTGGAATTCGCTATATTTAGGTAGGTAACTCTGAAATAATCGTTTGAAGAATCAATTTCAGAACAATGATTTAAGAATTTTAACGGTACCTATGGCTGTGTCCGAGTCAATCCATTGTAACACTAAGAATATCTATGGTGGAATACCAATAAATTGTAACATACGAGTGGATAGTAGGTACATAGGTAAAACGTTTAATATACAAAATCTTATCATGGAGGTACAACCTTGTTATTGTCCTACTGCTGGGCACCACGCTGACCCAGTACGAATTGGTGAACTTCACACATCTCCGAGATTTTTTAAGAACTTTTACCAATCTTTTTGCAAGGTTTGCAAGGTGGTTGAATGACAGCCAGGGAAGTATCACCGCAACGCCCATTTTTGGCGTGAGGAAGGGAAGCGTGCTTTGAAAAGGTGTAGTCGCTCACTCTTATATTAGGCAACCATCTTAGTCAGAGAAATCTCAGGAGAATGAATTTCCTTATAGATATCCATGGCAGTGATCGCTTATCATCAGGTGCATGCTTGATTGCTGTTTCAATTTATTTAATCGCATTAGGCACTAAATTTCGTAAAACATATAGCTACAAGTAACTATAAATGATGTTCTAAAATCATATTCCATCACGTGATACGTAACTTTAGTAGGAGAAATATTTATAGCACTTTTATGCTAGTTTACTTACAGAAACCCACCCCACAGAACTGGAAATGCAAAATGCAAACGAGATGCAAGTGCACATTAGCAGAACGAATAACCTCTGTCGCTGCGACTATCGCGCGGGACATAAACTACCGCGCACATTACCGCCTCAGACTCACGGACAGATAGGATGACAAACAAATATATTGACTGTAACGAAGTTTTATTGAGATCCGTTGTGTGAAGAGCACTATTGAGCCATACATTTATCGTTTCAGGACATTAAGACACATATTCCAATTAGCAGAACTATTAACCTCTGTCGCTGCGACTATCGCGCAGGAAATAAACTATCGCACACATTACTGCCTCGGACACACGGACACAGGATAACTAACAAACAAAAATAATATAACGAAGTCTTTTTGAGATCCGTTGCGTCATAGCACTATTGACCCATAAATTTACCGTTTCTGGATCATTAGGACATTACGACACGTATTCAAATTAGCAGAACAAATAACCTCTTTCGCTGCAACTATCGCGCGGAACATAAACAGTCACATTACCGCTTCGGACACATGGAGACATAAGACGATTAACAAATACATTTTAGCAAAGTATTCTTGAGGTTCATTGCATCACAAGACCATTGAAGCATACATTTAACACAATCTCAGGATCATTAAAACACTACAGTAATTTAGCAGAACGATCAACCTTCGTCGTCGTCGTCGTTCAGACAATAGTCTGAATATAATATGCCGCCCACATTGACGACTTGTAAATAGGAATAAATAAAATTGCAAACAAATAAATAAAGTTTTCTTGGATCATGTTATAGCAGGACTGTCCTATAGCTGCACCTCATACTAATGAGTACCTAAGCGTTACTGAACGCAAAAACACATTCAGATCGAACGATAAACATATAGTCACGAGTTACAAAATTTTGTACAGATCCACTGTCTCGCAGAATAATTGACCTATAAATCTCAAATGGGAATTTCATCCAGGATCTATGCTCACTATCGCCAAAAATGATTTCATCTCCATTTTCACGGGATTTTTACTATTATCTCTATCGATGCAAACTTGCACACATTGCGTTGGAAATTCAAACAAATAAGAGTAATAGAGTTCGTGAAACCATTTGTGCTTCACACAGACCAACAATGTGTCACCAATGTACCATCAGAGCGCAGTATCGTAAGGCTAATGTTCTCTGATCGCCGCGCTTCGTAGCTTATGTATTTCATTACAACTCGCCTGAATTTTCGGCTATTCGTATTATATGATGCTATATGTATGGACTACGTAATTGTCCTCCCCTTTCAGATGTCAGATAGTCCGTAAGATTTTTTAAAATTTAACAATAATATTTTATAATAGTAACCATTGCCAATGGATTTATATGCTATCCAAGATATGAAAGACACATAGAATTTGGCTACGGTTATCCATCCAGCTCACAACCGGATCGGGTGTTGCTTAATTTTCTATCTGTAGATCAGTTATCACCCAGTCTATTGCCCCATACCCATGACAAAGTGTACGGAAAAACTTCGTAGCCAAAAAATAAAATAAAAATGAAACAACAAACAATACGAGATAGATACTAGTAGATATTAAGGCTTGTTGCGAATTAGTGTTCCAAATTATGCCATTAACTTTCTCTTTTCAACGCAACGACTAACAGTAGTCATTTAAATAACCTATATATTTGGAAGTTGATTAAATATACATAAAATTATCTTTTTTATCAATTAATTATTTTTTTTTCAGTTAAATATGAATATAAATAAACCGAATATTAGCACATATTTGCAATTTTTCCCTATACCAATTCTTACTGATAGATTGTTAATGTAATACTTATGTTACAAAAATAGTCATTAGTCAATATAGTCGTCTTGAAGTGGAATGCAGTAATATCACCCCCATTTATCGGGTCGCGAGCTAAATGTCGGGTGTAATTGGCGCCGGTCCATCTGCAGGCAATTAGGCGACGCTTTAAAAGATCCATATTTATTCGCAAAGCTGTGTCGTTCTAGTTATCAATGCTCGAAATTTCGCGGAAATGTTCGTAATGTACAGGGTTATTAGAGGGTTTGTTTATTTATATAGAAATACTTTCGTGGTATGCACTGGCATCGAGAATTTTGGTATGGCGGCGTAAGACTAGTTATAAGTATGCTTTAACAATTTGTTAGCGAATAGATAGGTCTTCCAATAATGAGGTACCTGTATTTTAGCTTTACTTGGGTCAAACTATTTCTGAAATTTTGTTGTGTGGGCTAGAACTAGCAGGATATACGAGTGATATAATGAGAGAATGTCAAACAAGTACTGTTTTCTTACCTTCTCATTGCTGCGCATATTCTTCCAATAGTGCGGTCATCTGGGGCATACTCTATCACGCTTCGTCAGCGTTTACAAACCACCGATAACTTTTTACGACTTACATTCGTGGATGGCACAAGTAACAAGAATAATCACTATTAACTAGGAACGGCATGAAGGGAAGCTATTGGCCGTCACCCGTCCAAATCCACACTATGTCCCGCATTGCTCAAAATTTGCAAAAACGTAGCGATTTACTCAAGGTGTGGCAATTATAATTCTTGAAAGTTTAATTTGTAATACGAACTAATTTCGATAGGCACCTTCAGTGCGCTTACCATTAACATAATAGGCTCAAATCTATAGTCACAAGGAGACTGACCATAACGGCGAAACCTTCGGGGCCATGATATTGAATTATTAAGCTTCTAACGTCCTTATTCAATAGCTTCTATGTTGCTCTGGATGATAATGACCTCTTGCAAGTGGCAAGTAACTCAAGCAAACTTGTGTTTACCTTGGCAAATTTACGAGGAAGTTTGGTAAAGAAATCTTCACCCTTAACGTCTTTACCATAACAGTGAGAATCGCTTCACAATAACACAGTATAAGGAAACAGTAACATTGTCATGCAGGACGTCGGAGGCACAATGCACTAATTATATCAGAGTCTTAGAATGCCTCTAACCAGCCCCTTAACAGTTTTCCGCCGTTTCCAAGGTATCGAAGGGGCATTAGTGCATTTCCCAGTAATGCCTCTAAAGACGGTCGGTGTACGATGACCAAGAAGGTCGACCGGTGGCACAGTTTCACTTAATTCAACGTTATTTTACGTACCATTTATGGTGTAATTAAATAAAATGAAACTTTTATACGTGTTTTGCTATTAATCAATTTAGAGAATTTTTGAGTTGAATAACATTGTCATAATTTTGTTTTAATAAATTTAAAAGTGAAGACAGGTGAGTGTAATTAAAACTTTTCCTACCTGTTATAAGTAAGGTAGTAACGATGCCCTACTGACAAATATCCTATTTGATGAATTTTACCTCGTACCGAAATCACGAGTACTTTGAAATAGGTTATTGCAGTTATGAACTTTATTATTCTGCGTACAGTTGTAATTTAGTCTATTTTGTATTAAGGTATCGACATAAAAAAATCGCATTAGGCGTTGCGACTGTTTAACCAACGGTATAAGGAATGTTAAGAAATGAGTGGCACCGGGCGGTTAGGCTAATTTAGAACCATCGGCAAGCAAAGTGGGCAAGCGTCTTGCGTCCGCCGAGCCGCACACACTTGGAACCCCTAACTTGCTAGTTCTCGTCCACTCTCGCCAAAACTTAATTTCAATATATCATCCTTTGAACGAGTTAGTGGGAAATTATTACCGCGATCTGTATAGATGGAGTTCAAATCTAGTTTAGGGCATACTTCGGCAAATGGATATTTTGAGTCTTAGTTGACATATCGAAGACCTATGTACAGGAGTGTTCACCATGACAGTATGACATGCAGAGGGTGTCAGTTTAGACTGCGGTCGGACAAATAGCTAAATGATGAATCTTGTGCTTTGCGGAGCAGTAATAGTCTAACTATTGAAACTTGTCCTCTCGATCGGGAGGTCCGACTTACAGTTCCCAGGCACGCACCACTGATTGTTCTGAAATTATGTGCGTATTAAAAATCTCTACTTAGCGTTGCAGGAGATCGTGAGGAAACCTATACACACGAGAGTACTTCAAAAGAAAAAGTTTTCAGAGGTGTGTAAAGTCGACCAATTCGCACTTGGCTAGCGCGTTGGTCTATGGCCTAAAACTCTCTCAACCTGAGAGAAGACCGGCAGTGGGACATTAATGGGTTGACGACGAGTTTTGTGTACCCATGGCATCCATATAACAAAGAATGTCCTGCTGTGGGACTATGGATGCATGAAAAAACCGTAATTATATTTGATGTCGACTGGTTATTGAGGTCACTAATTTGAGCCAAATTGAGTTGGTACTTCATGAATCTAACCGTATAACTTCCTGTAAGGTCTACTAATTAACGCCTTATGAAAAATTACAACTTCGCTATAGTATGGGATAGTGAATTTTACTTCGATCCAGAATGCAGCTACCTCAAATGTTTCTTAGTACACTTAAATTAATGAAACTTAAAATTTCAACCCAATTGTTTCATCATTGACCTCATCTGTTAGAGCTAACAACCGTATTAAATCATATAGGTAAACTTCATCAAGTTTTCTTTGAAAACATAAAAATTAGCAATATTTAGTCTCTTTCTCCTGCTTGGGACAGTCTCAAACATATACCTATCCATATACGCTGATCCAACGATAACATTAGTCATTATTTGCATCATGGCAATCATGGAATTTATATAGGTACTGAAACCTAGGTTAAACTAACTTACATACTTTAATTTTGGTCTTAAAAGCAAGTTAAGCAATGCGGCTTTCAGAACAAGATGTTTACGATACTTATAATAGGTACTACGTCCATTGCTGAAATAATAATATCAGAATTTCTGTATTCTATAATCAATACATTAACAATAGAAAACCGCAATAAGAGATTTATTCATGAATTATAAAGAAGGTAATAAACCTTTGGTACTTGCTAATATCTTAACACAGTCTTAAAGCAATCACCCTATACTTTGGCACAACAAAATATACACATATAAATGTATACCATGGTATCACCGTATCTCTTAATTGCTGAATATCGAAGGGGATCACTAAACCGTTAAAAGGATCCGTGATTGTTAAGTGCCGGATCGGGGTTCGATTCCCCGTTTCGTAATTTGATTGGTGCCAATTAGGAGTTTAGTTGTCGTCGGTTGAACTCCGCCGTCTTAGGTAAGATGAACTAAAAGCTGAGACGTAGGGTCCGAGCGGACCCTTTGTGATTAGAGGTTTCCAGACCGTCCATTAGAAATGGTCTGTCCGTAACAGAGTGCTTTAAGATTTAGTTGTTATAAGTGATTTGTGTAATTTGGAAGTACGTACTCTTTACCTAAGTAGTCGTAATTGACAAGAAATGTAAATTTGATAATGTAATTCGATCTATTTTACTATTTTCTTGTATGATTAAAAAAGTTATTGGGCATTTGGGTATCCGGCTTTTTTTACTTGTTTCTCCAGGTCATTACCCTCAAGTCTAATAGGTCTCTTTTAGACATTTTAGTTTGATAAATATATTAATATCGTTTAGTGACCTGAATCTTAAAAGAATCGAGAACTGATGTTGAAAATAATTCATGACTTTAACTTCAATGTATTATATTATATCTAAAAACAGCTGAATATACTAATGAACCTAAGCAATAATAGTAGGAGTTTATAAATACACATACTGGTACCTAAGTGCACCGATTAAACTCTGAAAACTCAAATGTTTACATGAATACTTAGAGTGATAGATGAAAACCAATTTTTAGTTAAGTAATGTTTTCCATGCATAAGTGAGAAATAAATAGCAAAGAATAAAATAAGATTAAATTCTGAAGACGTTTACCAATTGCTTTTTAGATATACCTAATTAAACATGTATTTCTTAGCATTCTTGCAATATTTTTTAAGAAACACGTTTACTTTAGCATGAGTTTGAGCAATGAAAATGCATATAAGAAAAGTCTATAGTTATGGTAAAGATAAATTGTAGTAAATAATCCTAAGAGCACATAAAATAAAAGCTTAACCTAATCCATGTGACAATTCTTTCAGCGACGGGGCGGCGCTTCAGGCGTGGCGATCGGATATAACTGGCGTATCCGTATATCCGTATATATCCGCGCAGATCCGAAGGGGGGCGGATCAGCCGGATCACCAACAGGTGGGGGATGAGCCGCAGTTAGATCCGCCCACCGGCCACGTGGTTGCGAAGTTTGAGGAAACTTTTAGTGTTAGGGTTTAGTCGGATTTCGCTCGAGTTTGATATCGCAAGTGGATGTATTCCGATGTGTTGTTTAATTCAAAGAATTTCTTTACTTTGATGTACCTTTTATATTTGTAAAAATATGTTATTATTACCTCTTTTTGATATATTTTAATACTTAACGGGTATTCACGATGTGCGAAACTCACGTTTCGCTGTCACCACGATCCATGCAACTGGGTCAAAATATCGGCAAAAAGAATTCGAAAAGAATTGAAAAACCGCATATCGTGAGTACCCGTTAAGTATTAAAATGTGTCAATCCGCGATAATATTAGTCTAAAATCATATATCTTTTTGATATTTTTCGTAGGTTAGGTTTGGTTCTTCAGATTACGGAAAAAATGTGATATGGGTTCCAACTTCAAGTATCCACTTTCTTTATTCCTGTATACCTCTCGACAATTTAATTCAATGATTTTATGGCCATATAACAATTCACACGATTATAACTTAAGCTTAAAATTTCAAAACTAAAATTTTGAAAATTCTATACCGCATAATTTTGATGCTAAACAATGTTTCCCTTAATTCACTGTATTAGTTTAATTACCTAAACATTACGAAACTTAAAATTCATAATGGGTAATAAATAATACAAAACGCGAAGGGTTTTCTCAAAATAATTAGCATTACACAAAGTTGGTCCCACAATATCGGTAAAAGATGTGAAATTACGGTCTGAAATAATCACTAATGTGAATTTATTGACCCACTTCGGAACATAATGCTTGAAATTGAGTAAAGTAGTCGTTTTGTGTCGAAAACTTTATTAACTTGTCTGATCACGATTATATAAAAGACAGACGATAAGCTTTTATCTACTTGGCCTTCCTTTTTTTCATTTCCGAGGGGAAACCTTTAAAGTGACCTTGTTGTTGAAAAGAAAGTCGCCTTGGGAGCGACACCGGATTATATGGGAAATTTACGAAGTCCCTAGAGCGGATCGCACTATCGGGCTTCGTCCAGGAGGATATAGAAGTCCACCGCAAAGTCTGGTTTTGATGACTGTGTAGGGCCATAAATACTATCGTCCTTCCTAGGGACATCCGCAACCCCAAAAGTTTCTTGACGCCTCGTCCGACAGGTAGTGAATACCGTAGCCCTATTCTGCTGCCTTCTAGCGCATATACACAACTTTTAGTCGAAAAACACTGTGTTTTAATTGTATGTTAATGTCTTCATAAGAATACCACAGCGTTCAATACTGCTATTATTATGCAACAATATGCGTATCGGTGGTACTTTCAGAGTCGATTCAGAAAAAGCGCTACCTTTTGAGTCAATTTACCAATGAGTGTCGTCTATAGCAGCAATCAATGGCAATAGCCTGATGGTTGAAATTTGCTCTCTCGATCGGGAGGTCTGAGGTTCAAATCCACGCACCACTGATTTTTTTATCTTATGTGCGGATTACAAATTAACTATCACTGCTTTTCTGTGAAGGAAAACATCGTGAGGAAACCTACACACCCGAGAGTTCTTTAAAAAAAGTTCTCAGAGATATGTGAAGTCCACCAATTCGTACTTGGCTAGGGCGGCTGACTATGGTCTAAACTCTCTCATTCTGAGAGGAGATCCGTGCCCAGCAGTGGGACCATAATGGAGAGACGAGATAGCAGCAATCTGTAATCAATTTTATAATAATAAAAAACGTATTCTCACTGAACTGAAGTTGCTGTTTATTTATTCTTAGTTTATTTTCATCGAGTTAAGTATCGCTCAAAAGTAAGCGATATCTCGTTGCTCGCTTGTAACGAAACGCTTAAAATTAGAAGTGGCTTCGGAAAGTTTAGACTCGTCATTATTATCGAATCAATCAGTTGTAACGACGTAGTTCGATACGCAAGGGATGTGATACGAATGTAGAGATATTTATGGTAATCACTTTAGGGTTTGGTTATTTAGTGGTTCATAAGGATGTTTTGGAAATTAATGTAACGTTGATCGATGTTATAGGCGGTAACTTAGGCAATATGAAAAAATGTTGACACACTTTTTTAATACAACTACGTAGACACAATACAATACAATACAATACAAAATGTATACAGTTGCGTATGTGTGCATGTAGGGAAGTATATTTTCATGACATTAGATGTTCTATAAATTGTTACTGAGTAGCTGAATAATTTTTTCTCCTAACGTATGCGTTGGAAAATTGTAAAAAATTAAACAAACATGCTTTACTGTGAACAATATTTTCTATTGGCCGCATTTTTTTTTGTTCTCCAGGGGGAAACCTTCAAAAGGTACCCGACGCCGTGGGAGCGACGCAGGGTTATGTGGGATTTTTACCGCACTAAAACCCCCCCCGGTGGCCGTCCTCGGCGCTAAAAAGGTGGACTCCGGGATTTCGAAACGACTTCAACCGGAATTCTCCGAGCGCGTTGCCCCATCGGCTCCAGATGGGCGGCTGGGCCCACCGCTCTACTACTAGTCTTTACGAGGGTATGCGACCACACATACCGCCGTCCTTCCGTCCTAATCCCGGTTAGCGGAGGCCTAGGCCTAGGGCCTGGTGATAGAGTGATCCGCATATTGCTATAACAGAATTTCTTAACGTATTTCATAATATTCATAACATAAATGTACTCACACACTCTCACACGTGACCGTATCCCGGTTATTTGTCGGCGTTCTAAGACCCAAATTAATAGTCTAAACTTGGTTGGATCGCGCGCCTTACTCGCAACTTAGTCGCCAATTAATTTATTGCGCCAACTTTACTTTTCATTCTTTACCCAGCTACTTATACGCGGGGGTATGGTGTTGCCAACCATCCGTTTACTTAGGATTACCCTAGGAAATTGTGTTGGTAAAGTGCTTTAAAATTTTCATAAGGAATTTAAACTTTAGGTTTTAAAATATGGTCTATTTTTATTTCTATTGGCTTTTTACATATTATGGTATCTAAAACATTGAATACATGCATAATTATATTTTATAATATATATTCCTCTTCTTCATATTTATATATGGAAGATATAATTTTAAAATCTTATTACCAATAACCAAGAGATAAGTAAATTGATACCAGAACTGATTCCCAAAAAAAAAAAACAATTTAATGTAGCAATAAATTTAATATGACGACATAAATTCAAAAACTGGCAACACTGCCAGCTCGCGCCTACGCCCGATAACCGTACGAAGGAGATTTATTTGGCGAACTTGTTAGAACTTCATAATTTGTCCGCATTATCGGCGAGAGTGTGTGCGCCACTTTTATCTGTTGCCTCTCCGTGTAAAGTTTAATGGGATATTAGATATTCATTAAAGCACACAAGCGACGGTTTGGTAATACGATTATTTTATGATACATTTTACGACGATATGCGCTAAATGTTATGCGGGACACACTTAGGTGTTCTGTGCACATGAACTCGACCGTGCATGTGGTTTTAAAGTTAACGTTAACAGACCATAAATTGTTTCTAATTTAAACTATCTATGGGCTTAGCGGAAAGTCCGGTTAAAAACGGTTTCAGCCGTTTAAAGCGTAATGCAATGAGGAATACATTTATAGGTGGTAGAACCGGTGTAGTTCGCCCGGGGAAGTACCACCGCCACACCTATTTCTAGCGTGAAGCATTTATTGCGTTTCGATAGAAGGGTGTGGTTGCCGGCACACTTTTATATGAGACGACCATCTTACTCCTCGGGATTAGCGACGCATCTGTGATTGACTTCAGATTGAACCCCATGTTCTGTATGAAGTTGCTAAGTAGTTAAGTGGACTCTACCGCCCATGTACATCTGTATGTTCATGGGCGGTAGAGTCCACTTACCATCAGGTGGACTGCATGCTCGTTTGCTGCTTCAATCTTATAAAATAAAATAAGGATAAAAAAAAAACATTTTGATATTGAAAAGATTACCTACATTGGTGTTATTACTTTGCAATTATAATGAGCATTATTGTATATTTACTTCAAACTATTTGTAGCAACTTTTAAAATAATCTTTCTTGCGTTCTCATTTTGAAATTATCAAGGAGGAATCAGAAAAGTAAATTCTAATTCCTTGTAAACATTCCTTATCAATGATTCTTCAGATACATAAATAAGATATAAGACGTAAACGCCTCTATTTCGAGTAAATTATAGCGCTTACCTCAACGGTATTGTTAAGGCAATTCTAATTAGCCCTTATTTATGATTCATAAGCCGATGTACAATAAATTCTGGTGGAATCTTTCCGTCCCACATGTGTTAGTAAGCCAGGGCATTAGCGAATGTTGAATGTTGGTACTCGCCTAATAAGAGGCGGGATGTAAGGAATCTCTCTGATTACTATATTATTTATTACGCTACGTGCCGCCCGTGTAAACGCTTCCTAATACTCCTATCTGTTCTCATAGAACCTTTCCACAGTAAGGAATTTCGCTGTATAAGCGATTTTATGTAGCTTGGCCTGTTATGTTAGTGTGGGATGGTTGTAAGATGTGGGTGGCAAAGCAATGTATCATTACAGGGTAACGATTAAGTTGCAGGAACTTGAGCCACGAAGGGATTTTTAATTATTGCAAGTAGATGTTACAATGATTGCATTCTAATATTATAGTGGGATTATAAGAAATTAGAGCAATTGAGCAGGTGGTAGAATATTTTACATATTAACTACGAAGGCGATATCAATGTTTTTATAACACTAGTGTGTATCGCTACTTATAAATAATTATGTTTAAGGCGCTCCGAATTAGGAAATACAATTACCAAGTACAATGAGCATATTTGTAGTTTTGTATAAGGGTTAGTGGTTTGAAGGCGACAGTCGGCAAAAATAAAAAAGATCTCTATTTTTTTTAAGTAATGTAGGGTTTGGAGATGGATATACTCCAAAATATTATAGAAAAATAAAAGTAAAAAAATATGTCCTCCTCTCCTAATATACACCTATAGTATGCACTCAGAAAAAAACAACGTATATGTATGACTACATATACGTTGTTTTTTCTGATTTACTTTAGGTAAGATGCTATATTTGTCCTTTTTGAGCACTTATGTCAGAAAAGTCAGGAACTACTTAGCATCAGAATGACTTGTCATACTCTAACATATTAACAAAGAACATATATCAATAACTTAATTATTCCTAACCTAACCTAACCCAAACTAATTATAAAAACAAACTATTGCTAAAATATAGCTTCTTACTTATTTAAAGTGCAGTATTGAAAAACATCGAACTAATTAGTGCAAAATTGAAAACAGCATTTCAATGGAATCGAAATTGTAAGTGGCAACCTCCTTTTCTCATCCGATTAAAGGCAAGGTGAAGTGAATTCAGCGAATATAAGTAATAATGATAACGGCCAATATAAATTTATCAGGTGTATGTTGACAAAGCGGGCTAAATAATGGCTCTCATATTTCGCGGTATCTCATTCCTCTTATTGCCAAAGGGGATAAAGCATAGTAAATTCGCCACAAGTCTCACCGACCGCGATAAAAATAAAGGTAATAAGCAAAGATAATTAGAGCAGCGATAGCCTAACTTGAAAGTTGCCCTCTCAATCGGGAGGTCCGAGGTTCAACGCACCCAGGCATGCACCACTGAATAATGTGCGTATTAGAAATTAATTATCACTGCTTTTCGGTGAAGGAAAACGTCGTGAGGAAACCTACACACCCGACAGTTCTTTAAAAAAATGCTCCGAGGGTTGCGAAGTCCACCAATTCGCACTTGACCAGCGCGCTGAACTATGGCCTAGAACTCTCTCATTCAAAGAGAAGACCCGTGCCCATCAGTGGGACAATAATGTGTTGTACCCCAATTGATTAATAGGTATTCTAACATAACATTGGTAATATAGGAGAAGTTTAATATTCTAATTTAAATTCCGTCTTACATTTTAATTATTGCGACCCACAAAATGTCATGTGTATGTTGACACATAGTTTTATTTTAAAGTGAAAACCATTTACACTTTCAGTACATGTATTTTAAACATATAATAAAAATGAAGGTTCAGTATGTCGGTGCACCGTATATTTTACCAAAATTCAAATTTGGAAGATTGAGGATTACTTTAATTTTCCTCTGTTTGTTTGTCCGTATGTTCGAAATCCGATCAAACCTAAAGTAATAAATTTCATCCAAATAACTGAATTTTTACAGACATCTTGAAATAATCATCCATCCATCCATCCATCAGTCCTTTGAGGTCCACTGCTGGGCACAGGCCTTCCCTAAATGACGCCACTCTAACCGATCACGTGCCCTCCGAATTAATATTTAGTACTACTGTACTACTCTTCTTTTAAAAGTTAACTCATCTTGAAGTTGTTACCTTATTATACACGCAAGTGAAACTGCTAGTTCTTAAATAAAAAGTACGAAACAAAAAGTATTTATCAGATGATATATTTATCGACCAATGCTAGTGTCTTAAGGATTCACTCTCTAGTCGTTTCTCGCTAGCAGTAGTACATCTTTCGCGCATAGAAATTTTGCTTTATATGCCACCTTTAAGCTTACGCTGTCTTTCGCCTTATAGGAACCCGCGGTAATTTTAATGAATATTTATACTGTTTGTGCATTTACTCTAACTTGGATGATGTGTTTAAGATTTTGCTTAGAACGTGTGAGTGTAGATGAACTTTAAATTGATTTATTATAGCTGTATTTACAATCTGTATTTTTATTTAGGTATAACTTTATATTAATGTACTGTATAAAGTAGTACTGGTAGATTTTAATAATTGACGGGTACTCACGATAAGCTTGAATTCTTTAAGAACTCTTTTTGCCGATATTTCGACCCAGTTACACGGATCGTGGTAACGGCGAAACTGCGGTGACAGGGAGAAACCGCTGACAAGCAGTAGTTGTAGATTAACCTACCCTATTATCTACCCGTTAATTATTAAAATGTATCAATTCCGCGATAATACTAGTCTAAATCATATAGTACTGGTAGATTATTCAAATCCATTGTAAAATATTTTCTATTATCCGATGAAAAGGTGTACATTTTTGTAATTTTTAGTATTCAACATAGGCTAAATATTTTAAAATTTCTAAGTTTATAATTACTAACATAGTATTTTAAGTACCACACTAACACTATGGATGTAAATCTGATTTAAATAAATATAATAAATAATATAATAATTAATACCGCTTGAATGTCTTACAATTAGACAGATTCCAATTTAAAAGGTTTTCAAATTAAAAAAGTATGTATGCAGACTTTTTGGTCTTCTTAAAATACCTAAGAACATTGCACTTATACGCTGTCTTCTTTCACATAGAGATGCATTCTTAAAGCATTTTATTCCACGCTTTCAGTAAGACGCGGGGCGCTATGAATCATCTCTAACAGTAATCTACGGCGCGAAGAATTATTATTTATACGGTAATTACAAAAACACTCTCACGCACGCTATCTCTAATGTTATTTATGCGGGGATAAACGCTATTTGTAGGTACGCCACACTTTTTGTCTTTATTGAGACTGACTTTTATATACGTTGGTTGAACTGGCTAGGTTTATGATATTTTTCACCAAAAAGGTAAGGATTCTGCCATCGATGTTTACGAACACAATTTTCAATAATAAAGTATTAATTCATGTAAGTACCTGCTCAATATAGGCGAATATAAATTAAAAAGTAATACATACTCCGTAAAAACAAGTGCCTATCTTTTACAGTTTACAAGACAAAATCTTATACTGAAAGCGAAGACTTAGTACCTAATAGAGGTCTGTTTGAGTCCTTTGTGAAACTCTAAAGGTATTATCAATATTTTTATAATATTAGGAAAGACGATGAAAGAATCATTACGGTATAAGATTCCTTGTAAATTTAATATCTATGTAAACGGTTATATAGGAAGTCTGAATAATAATTAACAATTAATATAATATTTAATTTGTGTTTTGTATAAATACATGTTAACATATGTCCGTGATTCATTTTCGTAAATGATGGTAACCCGAACAATGGGCAATTTTTGCATATCGCCCCCTAATATCGCGAAGAAATTGAATGATAAGCCTGATGTTTTGAGGTACGTTCGCGAAGGAGGTCAGGAAATGACGATAGATTTGTCTTGGGATGATACTCGTGAGTTCTTACTGTGCTAAAAGCTTCAGGTTATTATCCTGAGTAAGCTTTATTAAGGTAGTAACGTGGGTGATTGCTTATGAGATTTTGTGAATGTTGTTTTTATTTTACCAAAATAAATGACAGCGTTTATGATAATAAATTAGTTAGACTTTTAGCGCAGTCTATGAACAGTAGCTACAATTACTTTTCTTATCTCTACATAGTATAAAACAAAGTCGCTTCTAGCTGTCTGTCCTTATGTATACTTAGATCTTTAAAACTACGCTACGGATTTTAATTCAGTTATTTTAATAGATAGTGTGATTCAAAAGGAAGGTTTTTTTATATATAATATATACATAATACAGTGGAGGAACACTGATAATTTTAGACTTTTCACTTTTAGGCGGAACGAAGTTCGCCGGGTCAGCTTGTGTAAAATAAAACTAATCATAAAATAGCAAAGATGACCCATAAACCATCTACTTACAGTACTTACCACTATTCTTTTTTTCCAGTGGATCCAAATCCACCCCTTTCCCTTTCACTCTAAAGCTACACTAATATGTAAGTACCTAATAATAAATAATTATATGCAAAGACTAATCAACATCATCATCATAAAGGTGATAAATATCTCCAAATTTACCGCAGAAACTTCCAAATAACAATATTTTCGAAATAATTAAAAAATCACCTAATAAATAAGCTTATAATCAAAATTAATGATTATTGCTAATGTTTGTATAAGCAATAATAATAAATTAAAATATGGAAGAATGTGAAGAAGGGATGAGTTACGCCAATAATGACAATATACCTGAAATATTTTCAGCAAGCAGCCATATCTCACTAAGTTTGTTTTAAAGTGCAGCGCGCTATCGTGACATGCAAAACAGGTCGGATACATTATCTACACATAATCAAATTTGGATGTTGGGATATTAAGCGTTTTTATTTAATTACTCGTATGATTCGACTTGGTAGGTATTAACTAGTTGCCAGTTGTAATGTCTAAATTCTGACATAAACTGGAGCAAAAGTAAATTTTTTGTTGGATTTCGAAGTATAACATGAATAAATCGTTTACGAAAAGATTCGAAATCTATTTATTCCACCGATTTTTGTGATATCTGAAGAACTCCCAATATAGGAAAAAATGTGAATAGGCGTAGACCTTGGGCTATTTTTAAAGTGACGCTATGAACTTATATTAAGGTATACATTATTTGATTAATAAATTCGCAATGATTAAAAAATATAAAAAGTATGTTTTTTATCTTTTTGCACACTTTCTCCATATGAACTGCCAAACTTACATTTTTAGTGAAGATTTACAAATATTTTATTCATATGTTACAAATAAATCAATAAACATAAATAGCGTAAAAAAATCCTACAAACATCTTGACCATACTTGCTTAAAACCATACATTGTCTTAAAACACACAAGCGGTAAAATAATGGTCAACTACACAGAAAATTGAAATCTCCCTCATACCGCATAACTTCAATGAGATAACAGCGTTTTGACACTAAATACCTCTTACGGAAACTACATCCACTCTTAAAGAAAATCATATTCATAGTTCGGGGCGCGATATATTCCGCACACCTCTTTAACCGGCCGCATTATTTTAATATACGTAAACCGAGTGGAGTTCTGTCCCTTTCGGTTACCATACATTGTGATATAGTGCCGTCTCTATCGGTTTTCGGAGGATATCTTAATAAGATTCATGAAAGGACGCCATATTTTATATCCGAGTCTGTCCTCTATCTTCTTATATTATCCGCCAGAAGAGCGCTTTTGAAATATGTGCTTGCTTGGAAATTTCCGATCTTTCAATTACACCTTTGTCGTGGCGTTTCAGTGAATTATTCTGAAACTTGAACGAGATAAAGCGGGGTAAGTGTGCATGGGAATTGGGTTTTCTTTGTGGTTCAGCACTTTTTGTGTTTGCGCACAACTTTGTGGATTAAATATGAATTACATAATTATGTGTGAAATGTTTCTTATTTTAAATCGGTCTCTTTATGAAAGAATTCCAAAGACATTGAGCAAATTTGTTGAAAGTTTTAAAAAGTAGAGCAACCAAAAATATTGCCGAAAACTCATATATCTTTATACCTTTGGTACGAACTAACTCCGAACTCCTTATGTTAAATCACTGTCGCCCATTGTCACATGTAATTAACTCATTAGGTATGGTTATCATCGTGTCTGTAGTTCCGGGATCAGAATAGGGCCACGGCATCCCCTGCCTATCGTAAGAGGAGGCTAAAAGGGGCTTCCGGGGTTGCAGGCGGCTACAGTGGGAGCTCGAACCGTTTGGTTAGGCGATCCCGGGAAGGACGGCGATATGTGTGGTCGCATACCGTCGTAAAGACTAGACGGAGAGGTGGGCCCAGCCGCTCATCTGAGAGGAGCTCGATGGGGCAACGTGCTCAGAGGATTCCAGTTGCGGTCGTTTCGAGATTCCGGAGTCCTCTTTATAGCACCGAGGACGGCCACCGGGGGGGTTTTAGTGCGGTAAAAATCCCACATAACCCTGCGTCGCTCCTACGGCGTCGGATAACTTTTGAAGGTTTCCTCCTCGAGAACAAAAAAAAGGTATGGTTAACAAATTGAATTACATTTCTGTACATTATTTTTTCAGCAAATTTATCCATTAAATATTCATTTATATGATAATATAGTAAACAACGGAATTTTCTACTTTCACATTTTCAAATATAAAGGATAAAACAAATTTCATCAATACTCGCGTACCACAGTTTGTGCAGCTTAAAAGTTTTCTTGTAACGCGGGGGGCGTCATGCAAACCAGATATTAAATAAAGTTACGGCTATAAATATCCTTCAGTTAACTCTGAAACAAGGTTAACCTCTTAGAAGTTACTTAAAAAGTTGCTTACTTTATTTCTGTAATACGGATCATTGAAACGAACAAAATGAAAGCTATATGAAGTTAATGTATGTTTACATAAAGAAATATTACTGCACATCTCTTTAGCGAAGCGTTTACGAGCTCTATTGCTTTTTGAATGTCAGGTTCTTTTAGACATAAATTGAATCAATCACTATCTATATATTTTTATATAACGTAAGCAACAAACAAGCATGAAGTCCATCTGATGGTTAATGGCCACTGTTGCTCATAAAAATTCTTAATAAATCTTACATAGGGTTAGACTTCTACCCGAAGTGCGCGTTGGACCTAAGTTACCACCTAGTTAATAAACTTCAACGCTTTGTATGAGTTTATTTTCCTGACCATAGAAAAATAAAACTAATCGTACCACTATTATTGTCTGAAAGCAATAGGTTGTGCAAGATTTCCTGGCCATGGAAAAAACAATCTTACCACTATTATTGCTTAAAGCAATTAATTGCGCAAGATTACTCTTACTAGGTCCACCAATTCGCACTTGGCCAGCGCGGTGGACTATGGCCTAAACTCTCTCATTCTGAGAGAAGACCCATGCCCAGCAGTGGGACAATAATGGGTTGACGACTCTTACTAGACGTAATTTTACTATCAACAAGCAAGTATCAATAGCTTATACACCTACGGGTGTTAATTGCTTATAGTTCTTACGGAACCAAACGAATACAAATCAAATACGAAACCTCAACCAAAAACCTAACCACACATTGTTATCTTAAACTTAGCGTTTCCAATTATGCAAATACTAGTCCCACCGGAGTTTCCTGCTTACAGGAGATACCATTAATCATTATCTAAATTAATTTCGTTTTACAAAATCGCCTCTTAGTTTCTTAAAGTCACAATAAAGAGGATCGCGGTGCGGCCATAACTCATCCCTACGTAAGATTACTGATCTTTAATCCCCCCTCCCTGTTTCTCTTAAAGTTAAGATTTACGACCCAAGGAATTATATTCGCCCCCGTAAAACCTCGCAGTCAATGAAAAAAGTTTGCATGTAACCCATAGTTCGGATACGTAGGGATGACGTTTTAATGTGTTTTTATCTGTGGAAATAAAGCTTAGTATTGATTTTGAATAATAAATGCCCAGTAGTAGATAGAAAGTTTTAATCAAACTTAGATTAATAAAATATATTACAATGCATTTTATGGTACGCCCAGTGAGGCAGGGCATAGAGATCATATCTTTTGTACCTACCTAAATATTATAACACCTGTATTGTACCTATGTTCCACAATAAATACTTATATTATGAATTATGCATTATATTTTGATAGGATTATAAATATTAATAAAGTATATAATTATCTTCTATCGAAAATTTAGGTGGTAGGTCATTGTGTTTAAGTTATAAGAATACTTTTCTCAATCTAGAAAAGACTATAATTAGTTTTAGTCAAAAATAAATACCGTATTTATTTTTTTATGAATATAAAGCTCAATGTATACTAAATATTACATATTACTATACTCCTGAAATAATATGACCTGAGAGTGACTATGACCTGAGAGAAAAGCAATTTTACTCCGCTTTTAAAATTTTAACTTTTTTATGAATATTCGCATTCGTATGTTTTTATATGTTCCTATTCTGTAGTAGAACTGCCTGACTACCTGAAGACCGTCGTCAGGGGTTGCAACATGCCAGAGACATACAAGTCTAATAAATATATAAGACTTATTTAATATAATACCTAACTGTATCGCAAAATCAGTTCTAAATTCTATTTTACCGTAATTTTCTAATACATTTTCACGTACAACTAAAATCCATAATCGACTTCGATACATTTATCGTAATCTAGGAAGCTCTAAATCAAACCTGAGTAAACGTTATACCTTATTAAGGCGTCCATAAATTCGCCTCGCCTTAACATATTAAATCATTGCTCCTTGCTGGTCGCCACCTAAGATAAAGGCCCTTAAGACTTGGAATATCTTCGTATAGAAGTCAACAAGATATTAACATTATAGGGAGAAATAAACTAGTTTACATAAGTATAATATTAAAATTCACTCGATGTTAAAATGTTTGTTTATCACGGAAACAGGTTGGTGTGAGGCAAATTCAATTCGTGCATTTAATTAAAATGTACAATAGCGCAATTTACCTTATATTAAATGTCCCTAATAAAATCGGATATAGATTTATTATGCCAAATTCAATTCAATCAATTTCAATAAATCTCGTCAACGTCGGAAGACATTCGTATTAAACATGATTCGTATTAGATAGACGTAGATTTATAGAAGGACGTCCGTTTTTTTAACAATTTTGGTATAAAAAGTCTATTGGCAAAAATCCGACTTAAACCCGTTTCCATATAAGTTATAAGTCGCCGACTTATACCCGTTTATTTTTATTTTTTTTATTTAAACTTTTGAAACACCTTATACTAAGGGTTACAAGGGTGAACTTAATGCCTCATGGCATTCTCTGCCAGTCAACCCTGGGCGATGGCGAAAATGATGATATCCACATATTGTGGCGTACGAGTATCTCAAGACTTTATTTGAGTGTTATTAGTATTCTCATTTTCATTTTGTTTAGTTTTTTGCTTTGTTGTATTTTAATTCTTCTTTTGAAGGTGGTAGAACCAGTGTAGTTCGACCGGGGAAGTACCACCGCCACACCTATTTCTAGCGTGAAGCATTTCTTGCGTTTCGATAGAAGGGTGTGGTTGCCGGCACACTTACACATGAGGCGACCATCACAGTCCTTGGAAGTGGCAACGCATCTGTGATTGACTTCAGATGGAACTTATGTTCTGTATGAAGTTGATTACAGATGTGCATGGGCGGCAGTGACCACTTACCATCAGGTGAACTGCATGCTCGTTTGCTACTTTAGTCAAATAAAAAAAAAAAAATTAAACACACGACCCAAAAAGGGTGTTATAGGTACATGCAACAACTATAATTATGCTCATACTATGAATGCATTTTCCTCAGTCTATTTAACGTATGTAGTGGTGAGCTACATGCAAATGTTTCTTCCTATCAAAATCCTATATATAATTTAATTTGAAATGAGTCAAGTAGGCCAAAACAATCGAGTACCAAGGAACAGTAGAGCAACAATTTGTCAGTGTTCTTTATCGCTTCGATCACGCCTAAACAACGAAGCTTATTCATAAATCTCAGTGGCGCATTATTCGCGGGGAAGGTGAAACAACAAACATTACCGGTATAAATCTGCAACGTATCTCCGTTCCCAGCTATACTTGATGGACTTACGGGTCTGGCGAATGGTCATCATGTTAAAAACAAACATCACCCCACTGTTTTTAGATTTTTTGCATTATTATTTCTGTTTCTCGGAATATCATGGTAAGGATAACCTTATAAGAACTTATTTAAAATGAGATGCTAAATTTATTTGGAATTGATATAAATACCCATGCGAATGATAAGTTTGCATCAAACAATAATTAAATATTAGTTTCCTAATCCAATTTATTTATTTATATTTTTTTATTTATAAGTTACATCTTACATCGAACATTTCAGGATAGTACCTACTAATACACAACAAATTAAAATAAATGCATTATTAATATCAATTTAAAATTACATAAAGTCCAGCATCAGATAAAATGAAATAATGTCAAGAGTTGAAAAATAATGAATGTCAAAAAATAAATGTCAAAAAAAATAAACAAAAAAATATAAATAAAATGAAATAAAAAATATTTATAACCGTTATATGGACCAATATTTTAAGAAATGTATTCGACATTGGAAATTCGTCATAATTAATCTTGAAAAGAAAAATTACATGTTTGGATTTCTTTAGTCATATGTATTTGCCGTATTAATTATTCAGTGATTATTAGTACCTACATAGACAATATAAATTATATTCCACGTAATGTCTATGAAGATTTTGCATGCAAAACTGAAAGTTCGTGTGTCTCGACCGTTATCAGCGGCCGTCGCGCCATAAGACAATAGTAGCGCAATAATAAAAATGTTGAATAGCCCCGTTATGATATTATTGTGGCAACGCTCGCTGATAGCGGATAAACTGTACCCAGAAGACGAATATGCATACCTATCGCGGGATCAAGAATAATGGTCCTGGGGGTATTTCGGCGAAAGTGCGAATTAAGGAATAGTTGTTTTTTGTACCTAAATACAGTAGTCTTATTCGCGGTTTCCGCGTTTTCACTATTCGTGTGTTAAAAACTGTGACCATTTTCTTATATTTCCGGCAGACAGTATTTGTAAAGTTCGATTTTGATTTGCCAAATAGATTCCGTGCTTTCTTTTTTCCGATTGTTTTCATTGAGTAGGTATTGCTGGGTATCACAGTTTCAGCTGCAATATAACCCCCGCGATAATGGAGATTTTTCTTGTATTTACAATAAAACGCAAAATATGTTAACAATTTTATATAGGAAAATAACAAAATCAATTGATCAGTAGATGTTTTTTTTACATTTTACATTACCTATTAGGGATACAGAAGTCAGTGTAACTTTTAGAAACTAATATATTTAAGGTACCAAAACGTAATTGTTTTAAGATGTAATAAAGATACAAACATCGAAGTCTATATCAATTTTATTCTACATTCTAAAACTTCCTTGAGTTTTCATTAATTTCTAATGAGATTTTTCTGATTAACAGAAAATGAAGCTCTTGATTTTCTTTATATATCGTTCTACTTAGCACAAAATTTCGTAAAATATTTCACTAAGAAAATAAATCGCCTAAGGGAGTTTAATAAGGGATGTAAGCTTGAATATAAATTTACTTAGCATATATTTATTTTACACATTTAGTACATTAAGTATGCGCTAAGTATTATTTAGATAACATTACAATCGCCTGAATACTGAAACATATTTGTATAGGCACTCGAGTAGTCCTTTAGTACTAAAATTATTATTTTAAAAACTGTCATTTATTAAGCTCTACATTTGTAATTTCATATGACCTATTTATAGTAATAAGGCTTATTTGAGTTCATACCATTTGACGACCCACGTGGCGGAGCGGTTACCATGCCGGTCTGACGCGCAATGGCTCCATGGTTCGATTCCCGGACGGACAGGTATCTCAATGATGAATTTAGATTAATGTTCTGGGTCTGGGTGTATGTGTATTCGTCTTATGTGTGTCCATGTAACCCACGATACAGGAGAAAATCCTAGTGTGGGGCTATGAGTGTAGAAAGCATGTAACTTTATTTTAATTTTATTTTTATTTTGAGTTTTATAATATTTTATTAGTGATTATGAAATTAAAAGGCTATTTGTGCATTATTTTTATGGGCTGATTGTCACTATCCCTACATAGTATAAAACAAAGTCGCTTCCCGCTGTCTGTCCCCAAGTATGTATGTTTAGTTCTTTAAAACTACATTACGGATTTTAATGATTTTTTAATATATATAGTGATTCAAGGGGAAAGTTTTTCTGTATATAACTTGCATAATATAGTGAAGAAACACTGATAAGTTTCGACTTTCGCCGGGTCAGCTAGTGTTACATAAATTGATAACAATTGTTTTAGCAACTTATTTTTACTTTAAATTAACTTTTGTAGAGTAAATCCGATTTCTACAACAAAATACAAGTTACCAATTAGCTATTAGAGTCAACAACCTCTTGAAAAAATCATAGATGCTTCATATGTTGTAAAATATTAATTATATTAAATCCTGTCATATTTAATCTATGAAACTATTCTAATATTAATGCAATCGATTTTATATTCGTATATTTTTGAATTCGTATATTTTTTCAAGATTCGACAAGCTCGCTTTCCTCAGCCGATTTGTTCTATGAAACATGACATCATCAACGAAACGAGACAATGTTTTCTTATTTGGTCATAGCAATCGCGAAGTGAGTCGTAAAGTGGTACGTCTAACATAGAAAATTCAATAAAAAGCTAAAAGCCAATCTTATCTCGGAGAGGAAATTAAGAAACAGCGGCGGGCATCTGACACGGCCGCTCTTCCAGATCTGTCGCTAGTGATGTGATTGGTAAGCGAAATATCGATAACACAAAATATCGAATTGTTATATGTTAAATTCAAACTTTTTATAAATGAGATACGTAAGTTTGAATATCACTAATACTGCATGTTTTCTGCTTAGCCCAATGGTTGACTGGTAGAGAATGCTTCTAGCATTAAGTCCGCCTTTTGTACCATATTTTAGGTATAATAAAGTTTAAATAAATAAATGTTTTAGTTATAACAGTGACATGACAATGTCGGAGTCCTGACCTTAGATTTCGTCGTCTCGATAGTGTAACTCGCGTATTATACATTGGTAACAAGTAGTTTTATTCAAGGATCAATATTTTAGAATAATTCATACATGCGTTTCCGCTTTTGAAAACTATGTTACACTATATTGTGTAAGTGCACTTATACTTAACTAACCCTTTTAATGAGAACACTACACCGCTAGACTTAAAAGCGAAGTGGTAACTATATAAAGCCAAATTTTGACTCCAGTAGTCAAAACTTCACGTTTACGGTAGTTAATGAGAAATGTCCCTTCTAATAAGAACACTACACCGCTTGACTTGAAAGCGAAGTGTTAAATACGCAAAGCCAAATTTTTACCCCAGTAGTCAAACTTGACGGTCAAAGTAACTTGACATTGACGTTTACAATTTGGCCCTGCTCTTTCAATTTTCGTTTATAGAACAAACCCTACTATCAACTACATCGTGGGACATCACTAAACATTTTTAAAGATAGAGTGTTGAATGCGACAGACGACACCGGGTTTTGTCGAACCGTTGAAATAATTCCGTGACGGCAGCGAGGGAGACGACGGAAACGCAGCCTTATCTGCCAGAACACAGCTTGTAACATTTTTAAATTTCTTTATTTGTACACCCCACCACCCACTATACAATAGACGCTTACTTAATGTTGCTTTCAGTTACTAAGTCATCATGTTTTAAAAATACCGCGATAAAGAGGTCGAGGATAATAAACGACAATACTTCGGGAAAATTTCAAAGAGAATCTTGATTGTGTAATACATACTTTGTTTGTGTATGTCTGTTTGTTGGGAATATGTATACGAAATTGTATGTTGTATTTCATGTGATAATTTATATGATACTCAAATTTATATTAGATATATTAGACGCAATGGAGATTTTTCTAATTCGATAGAACAGTTCAGCATCTATTTTGGCAACTGTTAATTTTTGTAAAATTCAGAATACACGTTTTCTTATAAATCTGACTTAAAATTTTATAAATCCTTTCGTATTATGATTAAGCCAAAAATGTATAATAGTAGATTTAGTTCAATCTGGTACTTAATACCAATCTCTGTATGTATTTATCGAAATGAAAGTAGCAAACAAGCTAGCACATCACTAAATAAATGGGTCACTGCCCATAAAAATCTCTAACCAACTCTGTAGAACGCGCTTGAATGCGCTGGTCAGATCTACATCCATCCATCCATCAGCCCTTTGAGGTCCACTGTTGATCATAGGCCTCCCCTAAATGACGCCACTCCACCTGGTTATGTGCCCTCTGAATCGAACGGTTTCCCGCTGTCTGTCGCTCGTCCCTCCAGCAGGTGGACCGATAACCTGAAGATCTACATATTAATAACGAATTAAGTGTTCTACTATTGTATGGATTTTTCGTGCGAATCTTATGGAATCCTACATATTTATTTTCATAGCTTGACGTTGTAACAAATTGCAATTATTTTGCATATCGATCGATTTTTTTCCGTAGCCCGAAATAAATGTAAATGCTTTCAAATACGTTGTAACAAATTGCAATTATTTTGCATATCGATCGGTTTTTTTTTCCGTAGCCCGAAATAAATGTCAAATCTTTTTCTAATGACATACAGCGTTATACAAGATACGATAGCTCTCAGCCATTCATAGGATCGTTTATTTTACGATACAAGATGCATCGTCGTTATCTCGAGCGTAAACCGCGTTAGCTGCACGTTTCCGTTTCGCCGGAATATATAGCATTGCTTCGGTTTCCGTATGTTTCATTATTTTTTATCTGTGCTAGTAATGTACTTTTGCCCGGTGATAAGGATATAAGAGGGATACATTTTAGGCAAAGTTTCCATTTTAATGTAGATAATTTGGTTTTATCTGCTTTTTATTTTTTAAATTCAAATAAATCTATTAGTCGATGTTTATAATTATTTCTTTCGTTTATAATTATTACATTTGTACAATTATACATAATCATAGGTATTTTATAATAAATGAGGTACACCTATATTTAAACTCGCTAATATGGTAAATCAAATTATAAGTTTCATAATAGATATACATATATTATAGATATAAATTAAATCAAAGAACATCAAGATAGTCATCACAGTGACTAGTAAAAATTTAAATAACATACATTAAACAATACCATCAAAACAATAGAACCTCATTTCATTTTTAACAACTGCACCCGAAGCATTTTAGATTTATCTCACCAAATTAAATTAAAAATGTGTCAAAATTATCATCGTCATTGTTCTACTGTATGTCTATGTCAAGACAAGACAACAAATACTACAAACCATTCAACAGTGACACCTTGAAATACAAAAATGGGGGAGCGTTTTTTAAAGAGCTAATTTCCTGAGTTCCTTCAGAGACCTCAAGTCTTTATGAAGCCGCGTTTAATAGCTGATTAGTCACCCTTCACGCTTAGCTGTCCCTCAGGGATGCAATTAAACAATTTTGATGTCTGCTCGTTAAGAATTAACTTGTTTAGACCGATGGGACCGTAAAGCGAGCAATAACTGTTAAAGGAATTGTTTTGTTTTGGTATTTAAAAGCGTTTGCAACAATTCAATAAATGTTTTTCATCTTTGGTTCCCTGAAAGCTCCTATATTCAATAGTTATTATAGGAACCATAGTTAATTACAAATACTATGACATCCAAATCCATTGTTAAAATCTATATATATTATAATTAGATACTTAAATTGGAGTCAAAGCCACAGTACCGATGTCTACTTCATGGTCAACAACTTCAAAAGCTATTTTTCATAATATAGGCCTTATCCGTTAAAAATGTCCACTTGTGAATGTCACATGTGATTTATAATGTTACAACTTAAAAACAATCAGGTTTGTACCGTGAATTTTCACCTTTAAAGCAAATAACAATTAAATTCAACTCTTTCAACATTTTAAAATCTTTCAATAACTAAGTAACTAAAAAAGACTTATAAAAAGTTGCCTTTCAACAATCTATATAATAGATAATTTTGTTATATTAGTATCCTCCTCTCCTTACTAGAGAAATCAAATTTATGACCGCTGCTACGAGCGTAGAATTCGTAGACACAATGTCGTAGCATATTTATACTGATACTGATTCCATCAAAATAATGTCATCCGTCCATCCATCAGCCCTTTGATGTCCACTGCTGAACATAGGCCTCCTCTAAATGGCGCCACTCCAACTGGTCCTGTGCCCTCTGAATCCAACGATTTCCCGCTGACTTCTTCAGGTCATCGGTCCACCTGTTCAAAATAATGTATTAAGTAACTATGCTTTGTACGGTATATTTTTTCATTTAGTACATTTTTTTACCAGATTCTAGTAGCAAACGTGCATGCTGTTCACCTGGCAGCAGTTGACTGCTGCAGCACATGAACACCTGTTAACAACTTCATATAAAACATGGACTCTATCTAGATAAGCTACAACTCCCGAGGACTAAAATAGTCGGTTTATATATAAGTGAGCCGCAAACGGACCCTTCCACGGAAATGGAGCTGAACTAACCGATTTGAAAAAATGATTTTTGCTGCAAATGAATGTGGTTTTACCCCTGTGGTCGTGCTAGACTAGTTCTAGCATGTATGTAAATATTTACTTGTAAAACACAAATATAAAAAAACACATAAAATTATTACATTCATAATCTGTTTAAAATTTTATAACAATTATTAGTCGAGTTTAAAACATGTGTACATTTTATTGTGTTCACATCCAAATCAGCGCTGGAATTAATTTGTCGTGCGCGAAATTAACGCATGAGTAACACCCACCCTGACATCTCGCTAAATCGCAGTTATGCATCCTAGTTGTTTGTAATATCATCGAGCTGATATTACCACTGTTTTAGTTTTAGCAAAGGCACAATAGGAGTGAGAAGTAATCGACCAGTATCATAAAGAACCGGTCGATTACTTCATACACAGACACATCATTCCATTGAATACAAATAAAATTATGACCCCGTGTCGTCAAAGGTGGTAGAACCAGTATAGTTCGACAGGGGAAGTACCACCGCCACACCTATTTCTAACGTGGTGCATATTTTGCGTTACGATAGAAAGGTGTGGGTGCCGGCACACTTTCACTTGATGCGACCATCATAGACCTCGGGAGTAGAACGCATAGATCTGTGATTGACTTCAGATGGAAGCTATGTTCTGTATGTAGTTGATTAGAGACGACCATGGGCGGCAGTGACCACTTACCATCGGGTGGACTGCATGCTCGTTTACTACTTCAGTCAATAAAAAAAAGGAACAACTCAGCTTTGCTGTTAATATGACAGAACAATAAATTTGAGATTGAAAAAAAAACATTTTGGTTCTCTATTGTTCATACGTAATTTTATGTAACTAACAATTTACGAAGGATTAGACTCTAACCTGTGGTCGGCCAGTGCAGTGAAACCACGATCGAGATGTACAACCTCCAAATTACCTATCACGTAATTTTTAACATAATTATATTACGATTTTTATTATAACTGGTAATGATATTATGGTAAAACTCTTAGCGGTTCGACTGCGTAAGCAATATCGCTACTTCTATTTCTGCCTAATAACAAAGATGTAGGGCGCTGGTCTATTCTGGTCTGAATGGTGTAGTGTAAAGGAGATATTTGTAGTCTTCAGGAGTACCATAGTTTACTTAGTTTTATGTTGTTGATGTGGTTGCCGGCACATATTTATATGAGGTGGCCATCTTAGACCTCGGGAATAGCAACGAATCTGTGATTGACTTCAGATAGACCTTCATGTTTCATATGAAGTTGCTAACAGATGTCCATAGGCGGCAGTGACCACTTACTATCAGCTGGACTTGCATGCTCGTTTGCTACTTCAATCTTATAAAAAAATCTGTGGCCATGGCCAACCTCATGTAAGATCTTATCTGGGATTGATTACATTTGTCGATCAGCTGGTCTGCATACTAATTGCTACATTATCAAAAGAATACACGGTATATTTTAATCACGTTGTATCATCTCAATATAAATACTGTTAATTTTCGCCGGCGTCGCATACATGGCAGCCTCAGGTGAAAAGATCCCACGCTATCCGTCTGCGCTGCTGGCTTAACTATTTATTGTTACCGCGCATGTATCACAGTGTCAGTTTGGTTAGAGGATCAACCTTTCGTCCATCAGAGCAAACAAGTGACATGATGTGAATGCTTATGTTGTAGTATCCTTTGTACTTGTACCTTTTTTAATTTTGTAATAGTTGTTTATGATGCAATAAGATATATTTATACCGCCGTTAAAAATGAAAATTCATTTAACTTATGCAGTTGCGGATATTCATGCAAAGGCTATGTGTTGCAACTCTTGAGATTAAGTACTTCTTGCCATTAAGTCAATTTAACTACATAAAACCGAAAGTCAATAATTTTCAACTGTTTTTATGTTTATACGAATCATATTTCTGTAACAGAACTACGAAAGATCTTTTACTTATACGAATACGAAGTAGTTCCTAACCTCGTTTATACATGATGGAGGTAGGTAATGCTGAAAAGATACTGAAATAAATAATCGAAATTAAGTAATTAGTGTTGTGCATAATCTTCTTCTATGTCGTTTCTTCATTGCTGAAGGTCGTGTCCATGAAAGTCCTTCATAATTTATGTGTTATTTTCCTCCAGTTATTCTGGTTTTCCGCTGTTTTTAGGGCAGTCGCAATGGAGAGTCCGGTGAGCTGCGGGATTTGGTTACACCATTAGGTAGGTGATCGGCTTCGAGGTCTCTTTCCATCTACTTTACCTAGCACTACCAACTTGTCGAGATGGTCTGCTGGACGGCGAGCGATGTGACCAAAATGAACAAGGATTTTATGGTAACAAAAAGTCGATAGTCTGGTCTCTATGCAAAGATGTAGTACGTAATCATCTATAGCAATTCTATAATATTGCTAAAGAATTACTATAGAATACTGGACATGAGCACGATGAAAGAAAATATTTTTAGATCAATTATTGCGAGAACAAAATACAAACACCGTCAATCTGAGATGAAGGAGATTATAAAAAAGTGAGTAGGTGTCACCAAACATAAGATTAATGGTATTTACAAGACAAAGCGTATGCAAAACAACAAGCATGTTGTTCCCAAATAAAAGAAAACTTACCGTTGATTATGCATCGATCATGCTCAAAATAAGCGAGTGATGGATAATTGAATATCCCCCGATTGGCTGGCGATGCAATGAATAAAAAATAAGCCGTGGTTGAACGTCACAAAAAACGAGGGAGTAAAAAAATAATATTATCCCGTGGAAATGAATTAAGCAGCTCGCAGATACTGCGGGATAGGAGCTGAAGCGGGTAAGCTGATGTGGAGTGAGACATTTAAAAGCAAACGTAAGGTATGGATTACTACTTTTCTACACATTTCTGAATGTTTAACTTTTGAGCGTAAATTAGAAGTTATCATTTGGTACAACGTTTTCATATATTGTTGCTTCGAAACTCATTAACCTGAGTCCCTTTTTTCCTTTAACAAAATTTAAGGTGAATATTTTAACAAAATATTTTGTTTATGGTTTGAAGTAGAAAACATCTCAACTATAAAATTTTACTAGTTATATGAAAAAGCATCGTAACGTCATAAAACTAAGAACTTATGTTTAACTTCAATATTTAAATATAAGCGTAATGCATTCACATAATCCTCAGAGAAATAGAATCTACGCAAAAAAATGTTGTTACGTGGTTACGTCGCGCATATAGCAAATCCAATTGCTGTTAAGAATTCAGACAAGTTAACCAATCTGCAAAGCCGCTTCCATACTAACTGTGCCCGAAATCTACCGATCCTCGCGGGGTAAGTAGGGAATAAAATTAACCGAGGATGATCGCTAATGAAAATAAATTGGTAGCGGGAGATTTGAGATTACACCGACCTCGAGACTCGAGCCAACAAATGCCGTACGGAGTGTGGACACTGATTTTCGCTTCTTTTTGTTACTTCTTAATGTTGTGAATAAGTTTTGTTAAGTTTGTCTTTGATTTTATAATGGTTTGTTTGAAGAATCGTGTTTTTTGTTTAGTCATCTTCTGATATAAAGTTTTCTTGCCAAATATAATTACTGATGAATCCAAGACTTTTGCTTAATTCGCTTGAATCTGAGAATTTGATTGCAAAAATGGACTTTCCTAGAAGGAAGCAGACAGTTCCACTGAAAGATTATGATTGGACTTAGTTTTTACTTGCAGCGTGGATGCAGTCCGTTGTTTTTTTTTTAACTGAGCAAACGAACACGCTGTCCACCTGATGGTAAGTAGTCACTGCCGCTCGTGGACATCTGTAATCAACTTCATACAGAACATGGGTTCTATCTGAAGTCAATCATACTCCCGAGGACTATTCAACCACACTCTTCCATCGAAACGCAAGAAATGCTTCACGCTAGAAATAGGTGTGGCGTCGGTACTACTCCGGTCGATCTACACTGGTTCTTCCACCTTCGATAAGTGTATAGGCAAGGCGTCCTTAGATAGACTATTACATATCTAAAGCCTCCACTTCGTAACATGATGTGAGGATGATCGGCTGTAAGTTATGACTGAGTGGGAGGAGGTTATTAAAAAGAAAAACTTACACAACTACAATTAGTTGTTAACTTTAATGAGCTTACAACAGTGATGAGTAAATGAGGTTTAGGTATTTAGCTTCTACTATGGGATCGGGTACAACCCATTATTCTCCCACTGCTGGGGACGGGACTTTTGTCGGAACGAGAGAGTTTTAGGCCACAGTAGAATTGGAGAACTTCACACACCTCCGAGAACTTTTTTTAGAGAACTCTCGTGTGTGTAGATTTCCTCACGATGTTTTCCTTCACCGAAAAGCAGTGGTAATTAATTTCTAATACGCACATAAATCAGTGGTGCGTGCCTGGTTTTGAACCTCGGATCTCCCCATTGAGAATGCGAGTGTTGAAACTTGCATTCTCAATGGGCTATCGCTGCTCCTTCTATTATAGTTGCAGTTATTTGTCTAAAGTTGTAGTTATTTGAATGATTTTTTTTTTAATTTTATGACCGGTATTTTTATTGCAACACTTATTTTGAACACTTATTTTGAGCAATCATATAAAATATATAATATGATGTCGTCTCATATTACCTAAATAATTTAATAACCAATTATGTAGGAAATTTAAAAATATCAAGCGAGATTAAATAGAATTAGTATTAGTCTTGAATTTTATAACGTACAAAAAACCTGCTTCGTTAACATTAATTTAAAATCAATGACTGATATAAATTCAAAACCCAACATATACCTACGAAGTAGCGTATTAATCCCAAAAACACCAATTTAGCCACAAACAACGCAAAGGCTATTTACTGGAAGCAAAAAACGCCATGTCAATTAATAAGACACCCTAAGCCTTGGCTTAGCTGATTCCTTGTTATGTCATAACTAAGGCTCGGACGAAACGACAGATAGGGTGGTAGGCTTGTGTCACACTACTTTGCGATTATATTATATGCTATAAATATTTTATGCTATCAATTTCAACCTGCAGGTTCAACAATTTGTTGTTATTACTTCTTCATCGACATCGTCAACCAATTATTGCCCCACTGCTGGGCACGGGTCTTCTCTTTGAATGAGAGAGCTTTAGGCCATAGTCCGCCGCGCTGGCCAAGTGCGAATTGGTGGACTTCACACACCTCCGAGAACTTTTATTTAAAGAACTCTCGGGTACGTAGGTTTCCTCACGATGTATTCTTACACCGAAAAGCAGTGATAATTAATTTCCAATACGCACATAAACCAATGATGCGTGCCTGGGTTTGAACCTCGGACCTCCCGCTTTCACTCATTACTTCTTACTACGTACACATATCTAACCACGTTCCTTGAAAAATATAGGAGTTTAATTTAAAATTGATGTGTTTTATTGCACTATTCCACATTGCGCAGGTTGTAAATATGTTACGAGCCTTAATAAAAAAAAAATAAGATCCTGTGCATGATTTTTCATACTTATTAATAATTAGTAGTTCGTGTAGTCTTGGTGTAAGTATAAAATGGATATAATTAACGTGTTACTTTTACCTATACTTCAATTTTCTTAATGAATTTGTCTAATGACACCTAACATAAATAATTATGTAGTGTTATTTATTAAAAAGAAGGCAATTCTGACCACCTTTTACAAACATTGTTATGCAAAATGTTATATTACACATATATAAGTACATACCAACAGGTTTTTAAAATTATTTTCCGGGTTGAAATTTACTACCTCTTCTTATTTATATGTGAAGTTAATAAATTAATACGTAAAATAATATAAAGCTCAACAGATTATTTATAATAGTTTTTCACTCGTTTTGTTCATTATGGAGGAGCGCCTTTACCCAGCGATATTACGGTATATTAAGTTGCTGGAGTAAATCTTCCGCCAGGCAACGGACTTAAGAGTTTTATTGTCGTGTTCCAAGCAGCCGTCAGCTGCAGCCCTGGATATCGGTAAATACAGCTTAGTTAGGTTTTATACTTATTAATTAGTTATTGATGTTGAGATTGCTTTGCTGTTGTTTTTGGAGCGGTGAATCTAAGTGGGATGCTCCTTTTTCCTTCGACAGGATTCTACGACTACCGCTTCACCACAATACTTTACGTCCACATTACTACAGACTTATTGAATGAATACAATAACATTTACTGTTCAAGGGGCTTTGGATGTAGTGAGTTATCAAGAGCAATAGCCTAATGGTTGAAACTTGCCCTCTCTGTCGGGAGGTCCAAGGATCAAACCCAGGCACGCAGATTTTTCAAGCACAACAGATTTTTCTAAAATTATGTGCGTATTAGAAATTAATTATCACTGCTTTTCGGTGAAGGAAAACATCATAAGGAACACCCGAGAGTTCTTAAAAAAAAAGTTCTCGGAGGTGTGTGAAGTCCACCAATTCGCACTTGACCAGTGCCGTGGACTATGGCCTGAGAGAAGCCATAGTCCCATGCCCAGCAGTGGGACAATAACGGGTTGACGAAAGAGTTTTCATTAACATTGAAAATTAGGAAAGGTAAAGGTTTTGCCTAATTTTGTGCACTTCTTACGCAATTTCGCAGGATTTGATAATGATTGTGATATTAAGCCGTGTCACACCCTCTTCCTAGGAGTAAATTTGATGAAATGTGACCTCCACCCCTCCCTAAATATCTCACGTATTCAAAGGAAGCCACCTTAGACAGAGAACTATGTATCTGTAAATATAAAAGTATGACCAAAATGCAATGTAGAGAAAGAAAAATATTTTCTACCATTAATGCTGACGGATTCGCACAGGGAAGGCTAGTTTATAATAAATTGCTTCATTAAAATAACGTCATAATCTGCGGTTAACTAACATAAATGCGGCTCCTGCCAGGCAGTTTGTTTAGATTAAAACTTAATGCGATGATATTACATGAACACCTTATTTTTCTATGTTCTTTAGGTATTATTTTCTCCACGTCTTATGTTACGTATTTGGTGAAGGCAAGTAGGTAATTTCATTTTTCATCGAGTTTGCGTTCCTGGTAGCGAAGCGACACTAATAAATAAGTTGTAGGTAAATCATCAAGACTGTACAATTTGTCTCATTTTCGGGCGTAGTATTTTTAATCAAATATATCTGGTTTTTTGTCACAGCGCCTGAAACATTGTAATAGCAAACAGTATGGCTAAATGCACCAAGGCGCAGCTTCAGCTGCAACAACACGACACAAAATAATTTGCTATCTAAAACATATCCGTTTTTTATGAATATTTATTAAAGATGATATTTTATAAGAATTATAAAGGTAGCACTAATATATTATGACAAAATAAAAATAGGATATAAAATTCTGATACGAGAAGCGCTTTTAACTTGATTTAACGCAATAATGTAAATATTTTTCGTTACTAAGAGAAGATAATGAGCTGCATATTAGATCTAAAAATAGTAATATTTTCGATAATAATTGATGTTATTATCTCTTGGATGAATGTAATAAAAGTAACAAAGTTAATGATGCCATTAATATAAACTATTTCTCTGTTACGAAGATGGTAAAACTAGGTATGATTGTACCATGATGCAAGAATAGTCGAAGAAAGAAAGAAAATACTTTATTCGGTACAGTACACCAGTACAGTACAGTAGGTATTCTGCCATTTTTGCATTATACCCTTTTTACTACGGAGATATTTCACGCTGTTTGCTTTTTATAAGAAATATGTAGTAAGTACCTAATTGTGCTCAGCCATATGATGTCAATTGGTAACTACTACCCATGAGCAACTGTAATGTTTAAGTGTAGATAATTAAAAATGCATTGCTACTCCACTACTACTCCATAGGACTAAAATCATAGCTTGTTAGTGAGCCAGCAACCACAACCTTGCAACGAAATTAAAAATACTTCACTCTAGCGTCATACTCATCTCTGCCCAACAAGCTGTCTTAGAAGCTGTGTTCTGGTCTGACGGGGCTGAAGGGAAGAGAGACATTCTTATCTAAGGAATTTCAACACAATATACAGTAGAAACTCATTTGCGGCCAACCTTAAGCAAGACTGATCTTATACTTTTTTTTTTATTTATTTTACTAAAGTAGCAAACGAGCATGCAGTCCACCTGATGGTAAGTGGTCACTGCCGCCCATGGACATCTGCAATCAACTTCATACAGAACATGGGTTCTATCTGAACTCAATCACAGATGCGTTGCTACTCCCGAGGACTATGATGGTCGCCTCATATGAAAGTGTGCCGGCAACCACACCCTTCTATCGAAACGCAAGAAATGCTTCACGCTAGAAATAGGTGTGGCGGTGGTACTTCCCCGGTTGAGCTACACTGGTTCTACCACCTTCAAACTTCAAGTTTATTACAGATGTCCACGGGCGGCAGTTGCCACTTATAATCAGGTGGACTGCGTGATCGTTTGCTACTTCCATGTTATAAAAAGACATAACTCTAACTTTATTATTTGTCGGCAATTATTTTTAATAACAATTTATCTCCAGCTCAAATATATTACACATACTTATGAGTAAGAATTTCATGATTAGGAAATATTGAACAGCGAAAGTGTAGGGGCAAATCAAGACACGCGATCAAAGAAAGCCAGCACAAATCTTCCTTTAATTGGTTTAATCCATAACGTTTGAGACGAAGGTTCGTGTGTCAAGACGTGATCATATTCGTATTTATCCTTCTATATTTTGTACCAATATTCATATGAATGATGAAAAAATGTTTTGAAATGTAGCGTTTATGTGTTTTTTTTAATAGCATGAGAGCATGCTGTTTTGTTGTCAACCCATTATTGTCCCACTGCACGGCACGGGTCTTCTTTCGGGATGAGAGAGATTATTGGAATTTTATTTTTTTAATATTAGACTTTTATATCTCCTTTATACATTAATAATGACTCTATATAGAGCAGGGGGTCTTCCTGAAGTTGATCATAAGTACGTTGCTACTGCTGTGAGCTAAGACGATTGTGTCATGAGCAAGTCAACCGATATCCACCTTTAACCGAAACACAAATCTGGTTCACCCGAAAAACATTGTCGAAAGTTATCTGCATTGTCGAAAAGAGAGATTAGAATAAAATCAAAAGTAGCCTTAAATATAACTTGGTTACCGCGACAAATTCCAATGTTTAAATGAAAATTTTGTGTTGATTAGCTTAGTCCATTTCCATAAAGATTAGCGTTATGAGTATACAAACAGACAAGAACTTGACATACATTGTTCTCGTTGTAAATTGCAGTTATATAGAAACTATTACAGACAGAATTTCTTTGTAAAATATCATATCGATCTGTGTCGTCTTTCAAAATATCTGTCCCAACAAACATGTGTCAATAGATACCGACAATCGATGGGCCGGAAGAGATGGCTGGATGGACCCCAATCACCTGTCAAAGTCGCAAGTCTTGTAATCGCCGCAATCAGCAGACTGGAGTCTTCGGTCTTCGGCGTGACCGCTATCGTACCGATTTCGGCAAGTTTTGGCACGGAAGCAACCAAGTTATACGGCTAGAGTTACTCTAACTAGCTACTAGATGTCTGACTTTGCAACTAAACATGAAAAAAATGTTAATTTCATGATAATTTTTAACATACCAAAGTTTTGGTTACTAGATGTGGTTAATAGATAGAGTTTTATAAGCTTTAAGATTAACAAAGAAACAAGACAAGTTAACTAGTTATATTATTATTAGACGTAGAGGAAGTAAGGTTGTTTTTGAATTTATTTACGAGTTAGCAAGAATTAAGGTTTAATATAATGATAACATGTCACGTGGTATTTTGTATTAATCTGCTATTACAGACTAATTTCTTCGAAAAATATAATTTCGCTTCGTCGTGATCGGAATTGGACCGCTATAAAATCCGAATAAAAAGTATCATTTATATTGACTGAAGTATAATCAATAGGTCTTAATTCCAAATTATTTTATATTTCTATGTGCATTGGGAAACACCCAGTTATTAAATATTGCCTATAATAGTAATTCAACAGCAAAAATGCATTTTTAACATAGACATTATATTATTGCAATTATAATATTTGTATGTTTCAGGTTGTCAGTAATGTAAGAAATAATTGTTTTATTTTGGATTGTTCAATTCGTAACTTAATATTATAAATGTAAGTTTATTTGTTAAAATTTCGCACCAAAACTACTCAAGAGATTATCATGATATAACTTAACTTTGTACACATATTTTTAGAGGCATTAGAAAAAACAAAGGATATTTTTTAATATTCTGTATGTAGTAATTGTCAAAAATAGTATCACATTGATTGGTCCCTATTGGAATGTAATCTTTATGTTTATTCAAGAGGTGCAACGTAAGCGAAGTCGCGGATAAAAGCTAGTCTTCTTTCTGTCTTCTTTTTAAAAATGAACGTTTATCTGTATGTCCTCTATAGAATCGTAAACTATTCATTTGATCATGGGATGATCTTTAGCAAAGTTGTTAGTCGTGAGCTCTTATTTTCATTCTTGCAATAAAGCACGCCACCCTAATCTAAAAAAAACGAAACTATAGTAGTAATAAGAAAGCAATCGCTTCAGTCGCGCTGCTGCGGGCACTACTTGCGACCTAATGTGAAGGCGCCCTTAGTCATTTTTATAAGGATTTATTGCTCATTACTATTGTTGATAGCTGTCAGTCTGAGTGTCAGCGAGTGTCAGATTATATTATCTAAGACATAAAAAATCTATATTTATTTTAGCAATATTACCAATGTTCTTTACCATATAACTAGTTGTAGACAGAGATAACTTATAGGATTAAAATGAAAGATCGGCGTTATATCGTAGATATTATATTCATTTAATTTTCGTTTATATAATTGAATGGAATAAACATTTAGCCAATAATGTTCATTACCTAAGCAGTGAATGCTTAATTGTTCATGTGAGCCTAGTGACGTATTTTGGAATAAAAACCTTAGTTAACATTAATAAAATATTTACATTATTTGGATTTTTCATCACAGCTTCACAAAACAAGCATAACATTTTATAAACAAAGATATTATGTATGTCTAGATCTGACTTAAAAGTTTCTCTACTAAAATCCGAAGATATTCTGTTTCTATCGTATATGCGTCAAGTTATGACACGAAATAAGATGACGATTAAGATTCCAGTTTTTTTTCCGAATGTAGAAATAGGACTACTGATTCTAATTTAGCATTTTTTCTCAATTTCCAAAACTGATTGACATAAACAATATCTTTGTTATCAACAAAACAATTTGTTTGGATTAACGCTACGTACTGTTACTAAAAACTATAAAACAATATACGAGAAATATTGTGATAACAGCCTCAATGGAATAAATGCGTAAATACTGTAACTGCATACCTACAATTATGTACAATATAATGTATAGATAGTTTATTAAACGATACTAAATATTTTTTTCAAAATGTAACGTTAATTTTTTTCAATGTTCTATACTGCATATGTTTCTATTAAATATATTTCACAACTAGTAGTGCTAAAAACTCTAGAATTGATTTTAATAATTATTAAATATGACAATATCACATTTAAGAAGCAACTTTTGTATAAAAATGTTTGTGTGGGTGCAATAAAATCAGCTTAATGTTCGTTAATAAGACCAATAAATTAAGAAAATTGTATTTATACCAAAAACTATTGGTGAAAATTTCACGCATTTATTAATATAGGTATTTAAAATTTTCCGTTACTTTACTTGTTTGATCGTTACAGCATATAATAGTTTCAGTTACATGCGTTATGCCTATTTCTGTACGCATGACATAAGACGAAAATAAACATCATTATATTTGATTAGTATCGTTTAACAAATATCTGATTCAACAATCGTTCTGAGCACTTGAGTTGCTTATTATTCTATAACACTAACCAATCTTTGGATTGATGAAGTATTATCAACTATAACAAAAGTGTAAGGAGGAATGTGCGTCATCTAATTAACCTCGATCATTAACGAGGTTTTACTAAAATTCAATGAAATCTATACATATAGTCATACTTTATGTACTACGTATGTGCATAATAACTTTCCAATCTATGCCTAAATGACTTCATTAATTATTTAATTTACATATTATCATTAGATTAACATTGATATCGTCCTAAACTTGATCTAATCTTAATAAGATCTTTGTTATAATTTATATGGAACTCATTCATGAGAAAATCCATTTATTGCGAGTGCTAAATTTTAATATAAATTTTAATAACTATCGTATTATTTAATAAATAAAACTTACACTTAAGCCATTTATATACAAAAACATAGTACTACACAGTACAAGAGATTCATACGAATGCATTGCGACACGCCTCTTAAACGAATAGATATGTATTTTAAATAATACGACGTAATCCGACTCATATAATGTATATCAATATGCAGTATGCTAATGCAATAGTCTTATAATATGCTGCTTGAAAATAATATCTATCGAAGCAAACTATTTCTATTGACTACTTGGGTATAATTAATGCTGTAGACCTCTCAATAATACGAATTGTTGCAAATGGAACTGACGCCGTTTATCTATTACCGTCCTTGTAATACTAACATGGCACTGTACACCATTAATGATTCTTTTCAGTCTTTCTTAACATTGTCGACTACACACCATTGTAAGTCAAACCAACCATAGATCACTCTAGCCTTGAACCTGTTAGGTCATTTCGTTTTTCTAATAACTTGTTCACACCATTTTCCTTTCCGATATGGCATGCGGATGTCCAGGGTGCGAATAGTGCCCTGGTGACGTCGGTTCGTACAGAGACATCTTCAATCTCTTGCACTTCGCTCGGCGGTTCTTGAACCAAAATTGCACGTTCTTGGACTCGAGCCGCGGAAACTTCTGTCTATATGGCATCCTATTCAACTCCTCAGTGTACTTGAGGATAAGATTGTGGGAAGGGTGGGTGTTCATAGAAAACCATTGCTCCAACACAGGAACCTCGGAAACGGGATCGATAAATGTGCGGTTGCGTTTGCGGCGCTCATCTGAAGCTCCAGCTAGAGCAAGATTCAAGCCACTCGCTCCTTCACCTGGTACTGCTCCGACACCTGGAAAGCCAGTCATGTACTGGCTCATGTACATTATCCCGTGCCCAAACATCGGGTGGTTTGGCACCATGGGGAAGGGTAAGCGGTCAAGGTGGGGAGATGAAGGCCGATAATGTCGTTCTTGAACGACCTCATCATCTGAAGCGATGTCTTGCTCGTCGGCTACTCCATTTTCTTCTTCAGTGTTGTTATTGTTGTTATTATGAGAACTATCACTGTTCTTCGCCGGAGACCGCAGCGGCGAATGTCCCTGGTCAGATTTGCTCAAATCTCTCGGCTCTTGCTTGATATCATGTACCTGTGACAAACGAAAAATTGGATATTCAGTTTTTGTACCAAATATAGAATTAATAATTTGCTAAAACAACTTAATTTTAACCTTTCTTTTGTCAGTAAGTAATTAATGTAATCCGACTCTATTCATAAATCTTTTTCTAAAATGAATTACCTTTATTATATCAGGTGGTTTTGGTGATTCTTTGGGTCGCTCCTCTCTATCATCATTATGATTCTTCTTGGTGGTAATTAATGATAAGGGAGCATCTGGGCTCTCAGGCCTGTCATCCGGATTTAAGTCCACTCCATCGTCATCCAAGTCTGAGCCAGCATTAGAAAGATTATCTTCGGACATCACTGACATAGGATATCTACCCGGGCTTCCTGATAGTTGCATAGGACTTTTTAAAGAGTTATGATCTTGCGAAGCATAACTATCGTTCCCAGCCATTAACGATCCGTTAGTCGGGCTATGACTTCTACTGTTAAAGCCATTAACTCCGAGATGACAGCTTAATCCTCCTATGTTACGTAGTTCAGCACGCTTTTGCGCTGCTCTTGCATTTTTAAACCAATAAACAACGTTGTTAACATCAAGAGGCTTTCGGCCTCGCCGAGATTCTAGATTGTTCAACTCTCTTACATATTGTTGTATTTGCTGTCTGCTTGGGTGTTGATTCTCAGAAAACCAGCGCTGCAATTTTGGTAACTCAAGTTCCGGATCAAAGCTGGTTCTCATTCGGGTTTTTTGTGTAGGATATTGACTTTGTACGGTCTGTAGGGCGGGATGTAGGTGATCAGGAATGGTATTTAGTGTGGGGGAATTTTTTGGACCGGGAGATGGGTAGCGCCGGGGACTGAATGGTGGCGGTCGGGGAGAAACTTGTGCACTCCACCAAGATTCAAACTTCCGTCGCATTTCTTCTGTTGGTTCGTGAAAATTAGGAGGCCCCGGCGTCCTGTCCTGTCCGCGACAAATCTGGGCGAGTGTCACCTGAAAAAGAAAAAGCTATTAAAACTCAAGTAAAGTACTTCAAAGTAAATGGTCAATACAGCACCCGGTATCGCAAACAATTTTAGAAGGTTTTAAAGAGGTCAGTCTAACCAGCAACAGATACAGAGATAACTGTTTGAATAAACACAGAGCATTGTTTCACAGAACATCGCCATTAGATTATGAAAATATTAGGCCGCCCGTTAATGTATGTGTCATGCCCGGCCCGAAGGTTCTGACGCGAGGAGGTGTTTATTCGGTGGTTAGTGCGCATCACTCCTTCGCCGCCGCCGAAACTTCAATCATGGGTTGCTCTAAAACAATGAGCGGGAAGGGCGTCTTTGCAATTAGCGTCCACCCACTACACCTTTGCCAAAGTACCGGCGTGTTCCGCGGGCTAAGTGGTTGTTCTAAAAGGTAACGGCGGTAACTCGATTAGAAAACATTCCAACTTGTTACCGCACCGTAAAGCAAATAGTGTTTCGGACTGAGTTCTGTTTCAATGCGCTGTTTGAATTTCACAACTATTTATTCAGAACGATATCATAATGTGCATATTTGGAGTGGTATTAATCGCGCAGCAAGTAGTCAATCATAAAATCACCTGTCAGATTATACCTGCGTCGCTCCGTTTGCTTAGCCTCACAGTTATGCAAGTGAGATCTGCTCGTATCGCTAGATTACATACTACAATGCCAGTGATTACGTCGTCAAGCGAGCTGTCAGCCCGTGCGTTTGCTTTGCATGTTGCCAAATCAAATGCAAGTAAAACTAAGGTGTTACACGACCAGATTGCGCCTAAAATCATGTCACCTCAGAGGCATTAGCGCCTGGCTCGAGTGATACGTTAATCCGGTTCTTTGTTTTATGTTTTTAAATAGTGCGGTCATATTTGCTTTCAGATATTGTCAGATACATGGAAGATTTACAAGAGCTGGCGCCGTGATAACTCTGTCACGTGTAATCTGCCCCAGTACGTAATTCGGTGTACGATTGCAAACGTTTCTAGATATAAGTACGTGTTGTTGAAAAGGACAAGTTAGAAAACAATAGGCTTACTCTTATCTTGCATTAATTTAATTAGTGCGCTAGTAATGTTTTATTCACCTAATTCTTCAACGGTTATTATGTAGGTTTATTCTGTTCAGCTTATATTTACGGAGCTTCATTGTGTAAAATAAATTTATTGCATCACATTGATCCCCACTTGCCCCGGCTCTTTAAACCCTCTGATAAAGTAAGTATTCCCGGCTCTATAAAAGTTTGTTCCGAGTTGAAATCGATGTAGTATAAATTGGCGTGCAATAAATTACCATAATATCATAGCACCGTTCATCTGGCGTTTAAGCTAACTTTGGCACTCGAAAGTGTTTGATTATCTCGCCCGGTGGAGTTCTTTGGCTCATTTGTTCAACTTTGCGAAAGTTTAACACAATTTGTACGAATCAAACTCCACGTTCATTTATCTTAAACGTCAGATAGTTGGTTACTTATAGCGAAATATGTCAAAACTGAAATATCAACAGTTGGACTACTTGACTGGGTTTCGGAGAGCTAAATTGAAATCGCGAAAATCCTTAGCCGCGGGAAGGGTGCGCATCGAGCGGTAACCTCGCGTTTAATAAGATTATAAAGCATTATTTTATGGTATTAATAAGATCAAAAGCGTTCGTACATCTAAAACTCCTTTTAACCCTCTTTCGCTTGCTCAAGTTGGTAAGACGAGGGCAACCCCCCGCAAGTAACCCCCTAACCCGTTCGCAACAAGGATATTCCGAAAATATAATAAGGCTCGTAGGCGCGGATGAGTCTGAGATTCAATTAAATTTATTATGTATGGAGATCCCGTGTGTGAGGCAGGTGTTCTTCGCGTCGACAAATTGCTGTATCTATCGCATGAGGTCTACACTCAATCTTATTTATACGCATAAGCTTACGCTACGTTTAAGAAAATTATCGTTATTTATTGCTGAATACGAAATTGCGTTCTATTATGAATTATAGAAGAGAACGTATTATAACATTATTAGTACCATTGTTTCGATTAGCAAATTTTCAACTTTTATAGATTTTAATGAGGATAATTGTATAAGATCTTCAAGTTATTGAGAGGTATCAAAGTCAAGTCGACAGTATGGTCTATTGTTAAATGGAATATATGCATTTGAACTAAAGATGCACATCCATGAAACCAATCAGTGATACTTGTAGTTGCTTAAGTTGGGATGTACAACAGAATTTATATAATGAACAAAATAAAACAACACCATCAGCGGCTTAACAATCTCAGTACTTTGAAAAGGCGAAAAGGCGTAAGGATAGACTTGTAAGGTTACCCTTACACACATAAACTTCTAGTTGTATTTGGATTAAAGACACACCGATATGGCCTAGATTAACTCATAGGATACATTTTACATTGATAAATATTACTCTAACGGAGGACGAAACAAAAGGCTGACTATAACAAATTACTTTCTATATGTTGTTAATTCTATAAATTCGCACCTTAATCTCGGCTTGTTTATGAAAACGGCCTCATTAAAATCCGCTACAAGTAAATTGTTGTTTCAACGTCTTAAGTCATTCAGATTACGCTTGCGTTGATATGAAAATTGTATATAAACCTCTTTGTACGGAACCCGTGAACATCAAAACAAATGCTTTAATTCTTCCCGAGTGATGATCCTTATTAGCAGGGACTTAGATGTAACCTCGCAAATTATAACGACCTACGAAATTTGCCGCTAAAATGATGCTTTGATAATCTGTCTCTGTCGAGTTCTTTAAAACCGACTTGTGAAATTTGTCTCGTTAATACGACATCTCAGGGGTAAGCTGGTTGACGCGACTTAGTAAAATAACTACATTCGTGATGCTAAAATGTTTTACGGTTTATAGATAGTGTTAGTCTGGAAGCTCAAATTTGTCATCCCTACAGTGATGAACTTGTCATAGATTACATATTTTTATTTATTTATTTATTTTATTTAGAAAGTTGTTAATTTGACACCTTTGCAAGTTTATTTTTTTATTTAAAAAGAAAATTTTATGAATGATGTTTTTAAAATTTAATTTCCATTTATAAAATTAATTTTATATTTTTTATGTTATACATGTCGTGAACAAGCGTGCATTCCCGATAAATAATGGCAAGGTTCATTTATATCTATAATCAACCCCAGATAAGATAAATCTCTAACCTGAGGTAGGCCCAATTCGGCTGTTACCTTTGAGGAACTTGGAATGTCTTTAAAGGACAATGAAGCAACATTACCATGTCGAAATCCGAATTAGTTCTTTGATACAACGAAGTCAGTAAATTGGAGTGTGACCTTTTTGATTTTTTTTAAATAAAAATTATATAGTAAGAGGCAGTCCGCCTGATGAGGAATAACATGGTCGCCTCGTCGCCGTTACTCGTTTTACGACCTTTATAACTCTTTATAAAAAAGATATTCAAAAATTCCGATAATCAAATAAAAACGAAACAAATTGCGCAAAATAATTCACGAATTAAAATTAAAATTTAATTCCAACGAAAACACATAACTATTAAAACAAAATTTTCAATTGGTAGCATGCGGGCATTCAGCGCTCGAATGAAACAATAGCTCTATAATAAGGGGGTGAAGGTTTAGTGCAGGGGTGGCATTGTACCTCGGTCCGGGGTTCAACAATCAGGTATTAAAGAACGTTGTTATTGTAGAGTCAGTGTAGCGGACTCGCTTTGTCACCAGATGAATCTGGATGATTTTAATACCATAATTTGATGTAATACGCCCTGACAGGTGTTTTGGATGTGTTGGGAATGTACAATTGGGATTGTATTTGAATAGTACGACAGTTGAATAGGACTGTTTATTAATATGATATGTAGTGATTAGGTTGAATGCTTTATATATTTTATGCTATCGTCGTACATATTATATCGATCATATGTCGAGTTTTATGCAAACGATTATTCCTAAAGACAATTTTTCGTCCATTTTATAGGTATTGCTTTTTCGAAAAGTGAAGTTGCTCCGACAGAGAAACACAAGTGTAGACGTATCGTACTGTTATGGTATGGTAGAACCAGTGTAGTTCCCCTGGGGAAGTACCACCGCCACACCTATTTCTAGCGTGAAGCAGTTTTTGCGTTTCGATGAAAGGGTGGTTGCCTGCACACTTTTATATGAGGCGACCATCTTAGTCCTCAGGAGTAGCGACTCATCTGTGATTAACTTCAGATAGAACCCCATGTTCTGTATGAAGTTGCTTACAGATGTCCATAGGCAGTGACCACTTACCATCAGATAAAATATATGGTAAAAATATGGTATATTAATAAAAGTTCCTTAGTATTTTTTATCTGATCGAAGTAGTAAACGAGCATGCAGTCCACCTGATGGTAAGTGGTCACTGCAGCCCATGGACATCTGTAAGCGACTTCATGCAGAACATGGGTTCTGTCTGTCTGGCACATGGATATCATATACTTTAATGTTGTTAACACTTACTTCATCCAAAGGGCATCCGGTAGACATCAGCAACGGTCGACTTTGAACGAGCAGCAGCCTTAGAAGCTTGTCCTTAATGTCCTGGAGTGGGGTCAGCCTGGGTCGGAGCAGCTGGATCCTGAGGGTGGCCACCGTGGTCAGCTCGCCCAGCACCTCCCCGACCGTGGCTAAAGGACCGTCGGAAATACGCTCGAAGGGCAGCGGCTTCCAGTTGTTGATTACCACTGAACCTGGTGACAATGTCAGAACAATTTGAGCCGCAAGAATATTGAAAATTATAAATTAGGCAGTCGGGTAATAACACCTATTTTAAGCTATAAGATTATTAAAGTCGTGTTAAATGCTCATAATTTTGCCAATCTTTTGATATAAAGTACGTTTCATATCAATTTGAATATTTATTATAATTTCGGTGGCTCCGAACGTAATATAATTAAACTTAACCAAACATTTGTTACAAAAAAAATGTGATGTACAAGACATAAAAAACAGTTTTAGTCCGTTAGTGTTGTATAAAGATGCAGGTAAAACCTCCTCTTTTTAATGCAATTGCTATAGTATTTATGAAGAATATTATCTATCTTAGTCCTTACATTTAATTCCAAGGCTGTCGTTCGATAGAACTTTGGTCCTCTTTAGGTTTTCAGTTTACAGATGGTCGAAGCTAATAATAACCATTTACTATCAAAGAGATATTTTTTTTGCTTTCGAGGGGAAACGTTCAAATTTTTACCGCACTAAAACCCCCCCGGTGGCCGTCCTCGGTATGCGACCACACGTACCGCCGTCCTTCCCGGGATCGCTTCGCTGGACGGTTCAAGCTCCTACTCTAGCCGCCCGCAATAGCCCTATTCTGAACCTGGAACTACAGGGACTTTTCTTGTTTAACTTATATGCAGAACTTACCTTTAGCGGACGCAGCCAACTCATGAGGATAGCCCAGCCTCATCATAGCAGCTGGAACGAGCTCGTGGAAGGCGGTCGCGGCAGGGATGATGACGTAGCTGTCCGTCTCCACGATGGCCCGTCGTCTCCATGCCCCTTCTTCTAGGGACGACACAGCTTCCACCACGCAATGGACTGGCAATGTTTTACCTATAACAACAGAATAAAATACATGTAGTTTTGTTTGCTTTCTCTAAGAAATTCTGTTATTACGTGGTTAGGGGGGAAATTAAATTATCTATTTTGTTGGATAAAAAAAAAAAAAATATTTTATTTATATACACACATTATAACATAAAAGTCGCAAGGACCCGATACTAGGTTCTAGACCTGACCTCCACCGAGGCAAGACACGGTTTACATCAACAACATTTAATATTATACAAGCTAACGTATTGAATTATTAAGTGTGTACACAGGGATAACATCACTTAAATTTATCGGAGACTTTTAGACATCTTGAAACATCTTTTCTTTTTCTGTATTAGAGCAAATGGTGGAATGCTAAATCCTAGTAATTACATATCTCACAAATAGATGGTTGCCGGCAAACTTTTATTTAAGGCGACCATCATAGTCCTCGGGAGTAGCAACGCATCTGTGATTGACTTCAGATAAAACCCATGTTCTCTATGAAGTTGATTTCAAATGTCCATGACCGGTAGTGAGCACTTACCATCAGGTGGACTGCATGCTCGTTTGCTACTTCAGGTAAATAAAAAATATAGGGGATATTACTTGCTGTACCAGGGGGTTTTATGCATTTAAAATCTTTGTAGTAGATAGAGATTGTAGTGTTTTCAAACGACAAATGTCATCAAAAATGAATTAAAGTATAGTTTAATTGAGAACTATTCATGCAATTCGGTGAATATATTTTTTTGATATTTGGGTTTATTTGTGATCGAATATTGCGCACTGCGACCAGTAAGTACTCATTATTAATTAGGTACATTCGATTACCTCAAATACTTAACCATTTTTATTGAGAGTTATGTTGTTAATAATTCTGTTATACCCAAGATAAATACATATATCACAAAGTCTACTAATGTACTTAGTAGCATATCGCGTGACGACACGGTTTTAATCGTACAAATCGTACACGTTTGTATTGTACTGCGTATGCATTTAGCGATTTAAGTAGGTACTTATAACTATAAAAAGTATAACATTTGGCTTCTATTACACTACAATAATGTTAACAAGTCTTTGTTTTGCTAAATGCCCTAATGGCGATGGCGGATTCGAAATAGCATACAATTTAATCATTTGTATTTAAAATATTAATAAAAAAACGTGGACTAGAACTGTTCTTTGGTAAATATATATTTGGCAATAGATCATTGTTACAAATAATACTGAAAATTTACCAATTGAATGTTATACCTTACAGACTTTAAGTAAACCTAGAATCCCTTTTTTATTATTATACAGTTGACTACCAAATACAAAGACATTATTAAGATCTGTCTATTTATAAAAAATCTTCATCTCTCGTCAACCCATTATTGTCCCACTGCTGGGCACGGGTCTTCTCTCAGAATGAGAGAGTCATAGGCCATAGTCCACCGCGCTAGCCAAATGCGAATTGGTCTTCATATTAATAAATAATAAAAAATGTATAGCTGAATCATATCGAATCTTTTAAATAATAAAACGGTAGATGGCGCTTCAAAGTACAACATGGCGCCAATTCGGTTCACACGGTATTCCGGGTATTCCTGACTGGAATAACGAGAGATTAAATATGCGTGCGCGTACGCACCACGCAGGCCAGTATGTCGACCGAACTGTTGTTTGCATACATTGGCCATGCATGCGATGTCGTCATTGATGTCGAGACTAGAGATGAGCTTTGACGAGGTTAATTAAAACAAGCACGATCTAACAACTGTTTTGTGTGCGTAGAAAATTGTGTTGAAGAAGTTTTACTGAAGAGATTTCTATTTGATGTTGGATAGGGTGACAGGAGTCTGCACGCGGAAAATAAGGAAACCAAAGATTTAAAAATTAAGCGTAAATGACAAGTTTTCAAAAAGGATATGTCTTACAACTGCCGTAGCAATAAACGGGTCTATAATAATCGGGCAATAAACAAATCTATAGTAAAAACGTGTTAAATTTACGAATACTTTTCCGTATATACGAGAGAGTTACGATCACGTTTCGAATTAAAGTTTATTTATATATAAAATAATACTACCATTTTAAAAATACTTTAGAATTATAAGCCTAAACTTTAAACACTTCAATTACTAATGCAATAAAGAATAATAAAATATTAACCTAAAATCATATAAAAAGTTTTTCTTCAGTCCTTTAATATCCACGTTAAAATGTCCGCTAAGACACTGCCGTTAAGAACGCCTTAATTATTTAGCAACTCTTAAAGCAAAAGCGATGCTTTTGACTTGCTCGCGAATGCACAAAAAAGCGAGTGAAATGTTAAAATAATAATTAATCCTTGTTTCCGTGGTGTTGCCAATTTTTGTGTAGAAAATTTCAGGATCTTATTTGCAAATTTTTCCTCACGACGTTTTCCTTCGCAGCAAAATAGTTATAATTTCTAGTTTGACTAAAGTCTATTAATCCGGACTGGGTCAGCGTGGTGGACTATGTGGTTAAACTCTTTGAGGAGACCCATAACCTTAGTACGAGATTAATATGTTCCGTCAAAACAAAAATTGGTTTTGTTGAACAGATTAATGTATGTTTTGAGGAAAAATAATAAACTTGAATACTAAGGGTGACTTAGCTGTAGGGCAGCAATTGGTTGACAACGAACATAGTCGTACTTACACGTACTACGTCATTATTCGTAGTAATATATAAACTGTGGCTACGATTCCCGTTCTCCAGATTTACAGTGATTCTCAAACATCACATGAGCAATAAGTAGCTACTACTTGTACTATATAAAAGTACTTAATCGGAAAGTCATTATTCGTAGCAATATACATAAACTTTGGCTACGATTCCCGTTCTCCAGATTTACAGTGATTCTCAAACATTGGCAATAAGTACCTATTACCTGTATTATATAAAAGTACCTAATCTGAAAGTCAGGACGTCCGGCATAATAAAGAATTATGAATCTCGTAGCACTGCGTAGCGCTTCTTTGTAACGACCACGCTTTTACCGTCCGTCTTTGAAGCCTTTAGCGCGATATTAAATAGTTTTTGCATCGTTGCACTTTTTTGCTCAACGTCAAAGTGCCTCTGATACTTCAATAATGCTAAAGAAACTTGCTTTATATTTTCATTAACATCTTTGTTCATGAAGGTTTTAAGAGCTCAAACGTAGCCTAATAAGTTTCGATATTTATTACGGTCAATTGTTTGAGTTATATAAAGATGACATTATTAAATAAATACATAATATAAAATCACTATTCATGTAGTTACTGGTATCGCACGGCTAATATTTATATCTCATCTTATCAACCCATTATTGGGCCACTGCTAGGGACAGGTCTTCTCTCAGAATGAGAGAGTTTAGGCCATAGTTCACCGCGCTGGCCAAGTGCAAATTGGTGGATTCACACACCTCCGAGAACTTTTTTTTTTCAGAACTCTCGGGTATGTAGGTTTTCTCACAATGTTTTCCTTCACCGAAAAGCAGTGATAATTAATTTCTAATACACACATACGGTGCGTGCCTGGATATGAGCCTCGGACCTCCCGATCGAGAGAGCAAGTTTCAACCATTAGGCTATCACTGCAATATTTATATACTATCGCTTAATACAACATCGATGATTTTTTCATAAAACACCATATTTATATGAAGCTAACCAATCGATTCATACCTACTTAACTTTGTTTAAAATCTTATCATCGTAATAATATACATAATATACTATTTAGGTAAGCTTACCTTACAGTATTTGTAAACGACAGAATTTATAGCGCTATCGAATTTACATAACACAAACCAGCGCCCGGGTTCACCAAAATACATTAAGATAGAGAAACATTATAAATACACCCAATCTCTTTAATACCGGAGCGTAGGGCGAAGTTAGCTAACCTTTAAAATAGCTGAATTCCACACTCTCATAATCTCGTAAGTAACTTTCAATAGTTTTCGTTGGGAAGTTGTTTGGGGGATTCGGGGGGTAGTTTCAGGTTAGCACCTATGCGCCAATATGGTTTGGATTAAAGGTTTAGTGGACCGCTTGGACCGACCGTCCTCTCGCCAATTAAATCCTACGGCTCTATACCAACTTTATTAATTTTAGATTTTCAGTGATAAATAACTTTGAACAATGGAACGGTTATGGAATTTCGTTGTGCTTAAAATGTTTTATTATGTAAGCTTATACTGATTCGTATGTTTGGATATCGTTAACTTGGCGTTTTTTATTACTACCGGATTAGTAAAGAACCATTTTTATTTTGTACTATCCATTTTATTTATTATATAGTAAAGGCTCATTTTTGGCGTTTTTTATTATTACCAGATTAGTAAAGGCCCATTTCAGTGTAAAAAGTTACAAATGGTATATGATCACATAAAATAGTTTGGTTGATAAAAAATACCAAATTATTTTTGATTTATTTTTAGTCGTTTTAATTTCTCCAACAATTATATCATGTCATTTTCATTAAATTAAACTCTTGTTATTTTTCGGTGCTTTATTACTAGTTCATTAATATTTGTCTTAAGTTATTTATAGATATCAAGTCGCTATCTCTATCATTACACGCAGAACTCTACAACAAAGCATCTAACAGTTACTCTAACAAACATCTCAATTGTTACCACCAAGAATACGATCGCTAATCTTCGAACAGCGAGCGAGCTCTGTAAATTGCAACTAAGCTCTACATTGTTCATTAGCGCATAACATAAAATAGCAATTAGGTAGAGACGCATGGTAGAGACGCAAGGGAGGCTTAGCCGATCTAAGCGCTCTCGAAAAGATTTCAGTCTTTAACAAAGGGTGCTCGATGTCAAGGAGCTCTACGTATAAGTAGTAAGAATTAAAACTTTAGACTAACTCCAAACTCTACCGTTCCGAGCAAAGTTCGCGTAATGTGTGAACAAAATTAAAGTTACTGGGACAAGATAATGGATTTGTTGTTGTTTTGATTCATCTTTTAGTTTATTTATCCAACAGCAAAGTTCATTGCTTGACAAGGGGTACAGTATAAAAATGGGGTTTGGACTAAGAGATCATTATCGTAGGCAGAAAGATAATATGTGGCGTATATTCTTAGGCTTCAGAGCTTTAGAGCAGTGATAGCCTAATGCTTGAAACTTGCCCTCTCAATCGAGAGGTGTAGAGTTCGAACCCAGGCACACACCACTGATTTATATGCGTATTAGAAATTAATTAGCATTTTTGCTTTTCGGTGAAGGAAAACATCATGAGGAAATCTACACACCCGAGAGTTCTTTCAAAAAAAGTTTTCGGGGGTGTGTGAAGTTCACCAATTCGCACTGGCCAGCGCGGTGGGCTATGGCTTTAAAACTCTCTCATTCTGAGAGAAGACCCGTGCCCAGCAGTGGGACAATAATGGGTTGACGAAATAATACTTTCGTAGAAAGACTCTGCTACACTGTTCTCGGAGTTTATCCTTTAAGAGAGTCCAGGAAATATCCGCTTCAATCGTCATTCGTTGGTGCTGCAAACATCAACACGTTTCGTAGCTAGGGTTAATCACTTTCAATAGAAAAAATGTTCCGATGACGTAACTAGGACCTTGTAGTGTAGGATTGAAATAGTAAAAAGTTCTTTTTCCATATTAAGATTTTTTTATTATTACTGGTGCAATTTTTAAAAAGTATCTATTCAGTACTTAAATACTATGTATGTTCATTCTTACTATAAGAAATGTGAAATACATTAGTTTCAAGAACTGGCGAAAATGTTTCTTATTCCACTATTTGTATTTTTTTTTCTCGAGGGGAATCCTTCAAATAGTACCCGACGCCATAGGAGCGACTCAGGGTTATGTGGGATTTTTAACGCACTAAAACCCGAGCGGTAGCCGTCCTTCGTGTTACAAAGATGACTCCGTTATCTCCAAAGGAACGCAACCTCCTCTGATTAGAATGAAAATTAAACTATGCAACTATTTGTAATACTGTTACTATCTGTATTCATTTAGTTAACAAAAAGTAACAAATAAATCACTAGAGGTTAATATTACAGTTAATTTCAGAGGAGACTAAGTCGGTACTAAAAACGTCGGACGCTGTGTCTTTTAAAGCTAAATATGAAGACTAAAGCCCACTCGAGCGGTATTACTTCGAAGTTAATGTCTCGTGTCGGTCTGGATGTCCGGACGACGGATATGGCATACTCACCGCTTAGTCTACTAAGCGCGTCATAAATACTGAAAATTACGTAGAATATACATACCTATTGAGAGTTACAAATGCCTTATTTAGTAAGCCTATTCTATACTCAATCGGATATATTGCTTTACATTTGGAGTTGTATTTTTTGGGTCATTAAAAATATCACAGAGCGTCTTAATAAAGTTCACTGACTAAAATATAAAAAATAGGTAAATATACGAGAAATTTGCCCTACACAATGGTTGATTTAGTGTAAATTGAAATCTAAAAGGAAAAAGGTTATATCAATCCATACAAATAAATTTGGAGACGTGTGTTGTTAAGCTCTTTTATTATGAACGTACAACTTATTAATAAGTGCATTTTTTTATATTAAAAAAAAAAGAAAACAAAAATGTTATAAGAAGTAATAAATATCAAGGCATCTCAAGTTTCGGATACAGTCTACTATAAAGACTTTTTGAGGTAAAGGTAACAATAAATAAAATGTTTTGATAGTATATTTTTATATACAGCATATGACAATGCGAGTGATGTAATGTATCGAAGTTAATAAACGCGGGACCTCATTATTTCCTACATCTAAAACAATAAATGGTGAGAGGCGTGTACTTAAGTCGGAGTTAGCACGTAATTCGCTAAGTCTCATCCGGACTTATTCAAAATACTTACTTAATTGGCTTGTTGTTAAGTTAAGCCGGTTACTCAAAGATGTGTTAAATTTATGGCAGATATATTATTACAGTAGATATATTCTTAATTAATATAATTGTTTACTTTTTAATTGGCTTGAGACGAGACACCTCACATGATGGTCACCATGCCGATTTGACACGAAACCCATTGCGGGTTCAATCTCCGGCGAGATAAATTCTGTTTTAGGTCTGGGTGGATACACAATTTGTCTTTGTGTGTTTGCATAGCACCCACGTCATCGAAAAATCCTAGTGAGGCGGTATGAGTTGAGAAAGCGTTTTTATTAGTGCATATTAGTAGTCTAAATCCACCGGAATTGATAATATCGATTAATTGTTTTGTTAATTTAGTGACAACTACATTTTTATTCTTTGCTTAAACCGGGATATACAAGTATACGTGATCTCCCTAACTTCTAACCTTAACATTTTGTCCAAATAAGGGACTAATAAGATTGGGACCTACTAGTGCATACTATAGATTGGGACCTAGTGATTAATCCTATTGTCATTAAGTAGAAATAGGTATTTATTTTATTTTTTTAATTTATTTTATTAGGAAAACATACAGTATTTACATAACAGCAAAATCAATTTATAAGTAACACACAACATACCATTTATCTGTTTGTTTATCTATGTGTATGGCGGTAGTGCCTCCGACCGCCGTGCGACCACGACAACACCTTCAAATCTTAACATCATTTTTAGCGCTGACACGGTAAAATTTTCCCCATGCTTAATCAAATTAATCACACGAATAGATATAGCTAGCGTCCATTACCACAGGAATAGGATTTGCGTGTAGGGGACATTCGTGAGCGATGATCTGCTTATCCGATGGCGTGACGGATGCTGAAACCTCGCAAATACTGTGTCATGCCGCTAATCGTTACAATCCTGTATTGTAGCTACATATTGAAACCGTTGCACGATGTGCTACGAGTGTACTTGTCGTGGTTAATTGTTGTCCAGTCATTAATTATAATAATACATATAATAATATAAAATATATAAATAAAATAAAAATATCATGCTAATAAATAAGTGAATAATTACAATAAGAAAATATTACACTATATTGCACTTGATTAATTAGTGTATGGGTATTCAGTTATAAATAATGTATTAATTCGCAAGTGACAGATTACAACGAGTATTACGTATTCTTATCTTTTAAATGAATTTCCTTTTTTTTATTTTGTACCGCCTTCAATATTCTCTGCACTTCCCTAAGGTTGACTGGCAGAAAATGCTATTAAGCATTAAGTCCGTCTTTTGTCCATTGTTTTCTGTGGTCAATAAAGTTTTAATAAATAAATAAATAAGTATTATTTTTTTCTTTTTTTTTATCTGAATGAAGTAGCAAACGACCTTGCATCCCACATTATGTTAAGTGTTCACTGCCGCCCATGGACATCCGTTACCAACTTCATACAGAACGTGGGTTCCATCTGAAGTCAATCACAGATGCATTGCTACCCTCGAGGATTATGATGGTCGCCTCATGCGAAAGTGGCAACCACACCTTTCCGTCGAAACACAAGAAATGCTTCGCGCTAGAAATATATGTGGCCGTGACACTTCCCCGGTCGAACTACACTGCTTCTACCGCCTTGAGAAATGAGTATTCGACCGGAGAGATTCCAGCTACCACATAATTCACCTGATTGTAAATGGTCACTACCGCTTATCAATTTCATATACAACTGAGGTTCTATCAAATGTCAATCACAGATTCGTTGTTATTAACGAGGATTAAATTAAGTTACCTACAGTATAAGTGAGCCAGCAACCACACCGTCCTACCAAACCGCATAAATTGCTCCACGAAAGAAATTGGTGTGAAACAAACAATGTTACATACGATTACAAGCACAGAACGTACAAATATGCAGTTTCCATTTTTTTATATTCATCACATAATCAGAAAAAGATATAGCATTCAATAATGCCTAATTGGTTTGGTGAATTTTGCATTTACACAAAGAATTGCAAAATATATGCAAAATACCTGTTATCATCATTATCTATGGAAAGAATTTCTGTCATCCGATTTTTAATATTTTTCTTTATTAATACTTATTCTATGAGATATTTTTATTATAATGTGCCCAACATCATTCCATTCTGTTTAAGACTTTAATATGTTTCTGTAATACTACAAAACGGATTCCTAGTAACATCAAGCAATTCCTTTCGGGATTTAAAGGTAAACACGAGGAAAGTATATAAGTCTGATTTATCACAAGATAACAGGCTCTTAAGGCATAATAACCGAATAATGAATGATAAGTAGCTTCATTAATGCCATATTAAGGTGTGCTCATGAATACTTTGAGAGTGGATTTAAGATCAAAACGAAGTATTACTTTACCAAACGAAGGGAACGTTTTAAATCTTAGGAAATGAATGCAAATATTTCCGTGTTGCGTACAAGGCATCATAATCCCTCGGATACTATATATAAATATAATCAATAAGAGTTTACGAAACAAATATTACGGTGTTTTCGATGAGCTACGTTTATTATTGTTACACTCATATAATAGGCAGCTTTTTTTAAATTGATGTCACAAACGATCATGCTTTCCATATTATAGACGACGATGGCCAAATATTGCCCATGAACATCTGTAATCAATGGTAAAGAGGAGTGTTGTAGTACCTAAGCGACAATAGATCCCTTATTAACCCTCAGAACTATGTTTGCCCTGTATAAGTGCTTTATACGCTTCGTCCCCAAAACAGAACGCAGTACCATTCTCATCAACCCATTATTGTCCCACTGCTGGGCACGGGTCTTCTCTCAGAATGAGAGAGTTTAGGCCATAATCTACCGTGCTGCCCAAGTGCAAATTGGTGGGTGCAATTGGTACTGTAAATACATAAGAAATATACACACACAAACTCATAGATACGACGTTTTTGTTATTAAGTAGAAATAGAGGTGGTGTTGGTGACTCAGTATTAAACAAATTGTCGTCCTCGTAAGATATTCAACAATGTTTTAAAGTGTTCACAAGTTGTAATCAGTAATCAAAAATGGTTTCGCAGGAATATCAGAAATTGGCTTTTATTATTGTACGTGTGATATGTAACATCGCAAGCGAAATAGCAGATTTATGTAGTCGGAAAGATTTGAATCGTCGTCCCATATTAAATCCAATGCAACATCAACTCGTTACAGAGAATAACTATCCACATAAAAAAAACAATTTAAAATAGTTTTATCGAGTTCTACGAAACCGCTACAACTTATAAAGAGTTTTTATAGAACCTTCCGTTTCCGTATAGTATATACTAAGTACTTAGTACTTTAGCATATATCCTACATACGGAAACGGTCATTTAGTACCTTAAACATTTGCATTGTTTAGAGGCATTAGTGCTAGCGAGGTGAAAGTTTGAGGTCCGGTAAAGGGGATTACCGGACAGGCTTAGCGTTAGCCGTATGGACTCTAACTTACCTAACTTGATTTAATTCCGGAATTAGAACTTACCTGGAAACGAGTTGGCTAACAATGTAACAGTTAACTGTATGCTTGGCTATTCAGATGTTTATTTGGAAAGAATGATGAATTTATCACTTAATACAATGTGAAGGAAAACGTCAAGAGGTAACCTGCAAGGGTGTTGTTTATAAAAATAACCATTTTATTGCAAATTGCAATAAAAATACAAAATAACAATGTGGTAGTAAGGTGGAAGAAAAACATCCCGAGAGAAACCTGAAAGCTTGTTTGAGTTCTTCATAAAAATAATCATTTCATTGCAAATAGCAATATAATCTAGTAATTTAAAGACACTTTATCCTTATCGTATTATGTTACATTGAAAAACTTGGTGCTATAATTTTATTCCACTGCGGTCAATAGCTATTTATTTTGATTATTGTAACTTCATGTTGGTATTAATAAAAAAAGAAAAAATAAAAGTGATTGTTTTATTTTTACCCGGCTGTCCTGTAAAATTAGCGTTTTTGTGCTGTGTTTTCGCAAAGTAGACAAATGTCTTTGACCACCAAAACTCTCTTTATTCAATTTGAAATCAAAATTTTCTTCATACATTTAAAAAAGATATTCAATACGGCCGACAAGATAAACATAATACCTCATAATAATAATGATAATGATAAATATAATAACGATCATTATAGTACTATATTCCGTCCAAAATCAAACCAGTATTATGTAACTACATTCACGACTCGCATGGTGGAAGGATCGCCATACTGGTCTAAGACGTCATGGATGCCGGGTTCGATCCCAGTCAAACAGACCGCAGAATAATGAATTTGGATTTCGGATCTGGGTCTACATGTTCGTATATCTATTATCGTGTGTGCAATGGCACGCATAATGCAGAAGTAAACTTATAGATTAGTAATATGAGCTAAGAATATACACACACGCTTTCTACACTCATAGCCCCACAGTAGGATTTCCTCCTGTGTCGTGGATACCATGGACACACACAAGGTGAATATACAAACACCCAGACCCAGAATAGGAATCTAAACTCATCATTCAGATCTCTGTCTGGCCGGAAATCGAACCAGGGACCCATTGCGCAACAGACCGATAGGGTAATCGCTCCGCCACGCGGGTCGTCAAATATATGAAGTTTGAATCAAATTAAGGAGGGCGATGGAGTTTTGCGAAGGACTAACACTAAGCGCATCCAGTAATCCTCTACATCGAACCCTAAACTCTCACCTCGCAGACGAACTAAAGCATATAAATAATGTAAATGTCCCTTAGGTATAGAGTACACGTGTACTCTATAAATAGATGTCTAAAACTTTTGTCTTCGACAGTTTTTGTTTGAGTAAATTTATTCAGGACTAACCTTAAATGTAACAGAATGGGTGGTATCAAGTGAAAAATATAAAATATAATTTTAAGAACTGTTATATAAAAAAAACATATATTAAACTCTACAGATTAAGCAGCAACTCTACAATTTAAGCAGTTTTGGTTCAATGCGTTTTAAAACACACACCCAAACAGACAAAAAAATTAATCGTGAACGATATTTCTATCTGCCCCCTAAAGTTTTTTAAATAAATGCAGTGCAACAGATACGTGAAACTTGATTTTTCATCGTTCATTGACAACAGTTGATGTAAATTATTCTATTGTTTTTATATGTTTGCAATGCATTTAATATGTTACAACTTAAAACATTACTCGTATAATAACTAGGAAAACCATGGATCTGATTACTGATTTAATGCGTAATCAAACAGATTTAAATCTTTTAATTAATTTCCAGTATCTTCTCAAAGTATCAAATTCTCTTACCAAAACACATAACCTGATTTTAATTTAAAACGTTACTTAAACTAAGCAACATAACTAATTGGACCAATCATTCAAAGTTTATTTAAATATATCGTATGGCATTTGATTATTTCGTAAATTAGCACGCTCTAAACCTGCCTATACGCTTAATTTCATATTCATCCTAAATTAATCACACGTGTATCGGAGAATTGTATAAAAAGGCAATTTAACGTGACCGCGATATGTTATCGATTTAATAATTACAGAAAAAACTTATTTATGATATTGTTATCCGTAAGCCGTTAAATTAACTGGTGATTAACAAGATTCGTCTCCCTGAACTTTGACATTAGGAATACTGTAGGAAAACATACAGTTCTTAAAATAATATATGTTGGAATTGTCTTCCTTCATACGTCACGCGCCCTCGTTATATTGAGAATTAGGTTAAATAATCCTACTTGATAATATATAGTAATTGTACCTATTCAACCGTAAAAAAGTTCATAAAAAGTCACTAAATTCATGCCATTATGAATGCACGTATGTTATTTAGTAAGTAATTACTTTTTTCAGGTCATCGGTCCTCTCAGACAAGGTGGACCGATAACCTGAAGAACACAGCGAGAAACCGTTGGATTCAAAAGGCACAGGACTGGTTGGAGTGGCGTCATTTAGGGGAGGCGTATGTTCAGCAGTGGATCTCAAAGGGCAGGTGGATGTTATTACATTTTGTTTGTAAATTTGACTATCATACTTACTTACTTGTTGCATTATGCAAATGGTATGGACAATATTTTCTTATAGTTACTCCCATCGGATCGAAAGCTATTTAAAGGTATATAAATAATCCTATCCTACCCATTTCTAACTAATTTAAGTAATTAAAGGCTACGTTTTTCGGATATCAGACAATAAACATGAAAAACATATAAAAGTAATATTACAATATTAATGTAAGAATACTAACTTTGAATTGAAACTCAAACAAATTTCACTTAAGAATACAAAGCTACGCTGTTTCAACATTGAAAAGTGTGTAACTAAAGTATAGTACTAAGTGAAATAAGTAGCAAAATTCCAACAAAACAATAAGTTTCAACAATAATAATTAATAATATATTGTACACAAGTCTGAGCTAGACACAAGTTCATTCTTCAAAGTAACAAGTACCACCCATAATAAATTCGTTTTTAAAACTTGTGTTATCAGTAACACAAGTTATATTATTAAAAATTTTACTATAAACTTTGATAAGTATTCATATTGCTGGTATAATTTTCACTTATTAGAAGTTAGAAGTATCAAGTGTTTTGGTTACATTCAATTCACAAGTAACTTGTTGGTAAATTAGTTTCACATTAGAAGTATCAAATAACATAGTAATTTAAACATGTATGAACAATCAATATCGTGTAACCTATATTAATTTATAATGTTTCGATTTTTGTTGGTTTTTAGAGCATGTATGATAATGACAAGTATTCCAAGCGGTAACCTTGTAACTGTATAATTATAAAATTTAAGCATAACATATAAAATTAGATATAAAATTTAAGCAACATCAAAAACTCTCAGAATCCGAACACAGGACCTCTAGTAGATAAAACTCATACGGAGTTCCTTACCGTCGAATCGTCAAAATCAAAAAATGAAACGTTGGCTAGGAATCGTTTATTCTTGATAGAAGCCTTAACGATTCCTAGCCAATGTTTGTATACTTCCGATATGCATTGACACTAGTCAATGGAGAAACCTGTTGGTTACTGAACCCACAGGTTTCCGTTATGCGGCAACAAAATGTTGGAACAATATCCCTCCACCAATAAGGAATCTGCAAAGCATAAATGGGTTTAGAGTAAAACTGAAAAGATTTTTACAGGAACATCAATCTTATCACGAATCCTTATTACATGATATAAGCGTCATATAATTAATATATTAAATAACAAATGTGCACCTTCAGTGTTTTACTCCTTTGTAGTGGGTTGGGTGAATACTTCTGACCTGTTGCTAGATTCGCCGTTCCTGTCTGATGTTTGACGTGCAGCGGCAACTGTTTAGTTAATCCTTAGTGTAGTTGTCACTAAATCGGGAATGGCCATATAAATAGTTGTTTACAATTATTATTATTATAATAGTTATAATTAATTATTTGTTAAAGTTTTTATTTTTTTAGTTTTTATCTACATTTACAGTTGTGTCATTTAATAATTTTCTGTTTATATTATATTTTGATTGTACTGTTCTTGACCAGACGTGACTTCACCATTCGGATCCTTCGGAAGACCAGCGCTGGCTGAAAATAATCAGCCAGCATAATGCTGAGAAGGATCCGTTTTGTGATGTATACCACTCACATATTGCATGTACTATGTTCTTATTGTGTCTATAAACTGTATGAGTGTGTATGCATTACGAATAAACGATTTCTTTCTTTCTTTCTTTTCTTTTCTTTCTGAATCCTCATTAAAAGTACTATTACATTAAAGGTAGGTAGATAGGTAGAGTTTGAAGGTGGTAGAACCCATGAACAAGTGGCCTGCATGTTTGTTTGGTTCTTTAAGCTGTTAAACAATTTAGGACTAATCCAAACTTATCTGAGGTTGATTGCAGATGTCCGATGCACTAACCAACTGAATTTTATTGTATGTTCGTATGCGCCACTTGTGACAAAACCGCCCAACAAAAGCATAAAAAGTGCTCCAACATACTTGTCTACCTTCCAATGGCACATTCTAAGCATTACTAAACGAAAACTCATCAAGATAACCGTAACAATAATTGTGAAGGCGTTACAGCTGTCAAAGGGCGTGTTTGAGGTTTTAATTAACAGTTCATCCCCTCACTGACCCAGTTATTCCGACATTATCTCGTCATGTCACCCTCGTTAACATCATATTCTTAAGTGTAAAGTATTGTACAGATACAAATGTTAACATAATATATATTTCCCATATTATTAGTATTGTAACGAAAATAAATAAAATTAAATTTAAAATACGCTTTCTACACTCATAGCCCCACACTAGGATTTTTTCCTGTGTCGTAGGTTCCATGGACATACACAAAACGAACACACAACACCCAGACTCAGAACATGAATCTAAACTCATCACTCAGATACCTGTCTGGCCGGGAATCGAACCCAAGACCCATTGGGCGTCAGACCAGTATAGTAACCGCTCCACCATGCGGGTCATCATATTTATACTAATCGTATATTTTATTTTATTGTAACATTGATTGAATAAGAATTTCGTTTGATTTGTGATCGACATAAAGCTTAATAGATTTAATTTAATTAGTAGAATTAGATTTTGTATCTCGACCTTTTCTTAAGTTATTCGCATTTTAGGCTGGATATTCAAAATGTATTAGCAATCAATAAACTAGATTTTTCAAATATCAACAGCGGGAAGCCATATTTCGTATTAGCATACGCATTTCCGTAGCATAACCACATATTCATATGATAAATATGTAGGTACTTGTGGCAATACGGTACAAATGTGAACGAGGCGAACGATACAAAATTAATACACTCAACAGAAATATAGTGCTTGTTCCGAAAACGCCGTACCATTTAATACGACGGCCTCGCGTTTCGTAGGCAATTAATTCGTTCGCTGTACCAGTGCAGGGGGATGTTTAAAGGAAATGTCATAATTATCTTAGCTACTGTAGCGGCAACTTGAATACACCGCGCTCACGGCTTTGTCCCGTCCCTTGTCGATCGCAACACATTTACCCACTTACGACTCGGTGAAAACTCGCAAAACGAACCTTTGTCACATCTGCGAACAACAATACCACCGCCGTACGCTTATCGAGACGCGTCAAAGAAGTTCAAAAGCTCGGTTTAGACGTTCGCTATCTAGCGTCGTTTGTCAGTTTGCGCCCCCGGCGGTGATTGTCTCCGCTATTACAAATGGCCTTTTTGAAGATACCCCGTTTGTCTTTATTTTAATTGACGCGAAAGTAACGCACGTCGAAAACACGGCGCCACGTATCCGCGAGACGTTCGCAACAAATACATTCGACATTGATTCGTCCTTATTTATACAAGCGCTACATATTATATTTATAGGCTCGCTCACGTAACGGAGTTTGTATGTTCGAGTATTAATCTCATTTGTGTAATAAAATCTGCGCCTTAGCCGCGATGGCAAGGAGTGATCCGGCCCTGAAATGCTTGCCTCCGCACGATAATCCTGTTAGGTTAAGAAGGTTTCTACATATTACGTGCTTTGCTACGCCTTAAGGATTAAAACGACACGTACGTATAACACGATACGTAGCGAAGGGCTGCGTGCCTGCCGATTATAAATATTGATTTTCTTAAGTTCATATCCGTGTAAAAGTGCGTTGACATTATATCTGTTGGGCTATATAGATTCATTATTCGGTAGCCGGCAACCGGGCTTAAGCGATTACGTACGCAAAGATGCAGCGGGTTTAGAAGCTTCGCATGACAAGGTGGTCATCGCAATCCTGAGATCTTTACGGACTACGAAGACAAAGGACGCTTAAATTATTCAGTCAAAGGAAAGGCGACTTTAATATGTTTCACGTAGACTCTATTTGTAAATATTTAAACATGGCCGCCAATTTCGCGTTAAGACGAGTAGTTTGCATGAGAGAGGAATCGGAGAACGTCTGGGAGCTAAATCTACCCTGTGGGCAGCGGGGGCCGTCCATAAATAATTAATCTGCAGCGCCGGGCGGTTAAGTAAATCCTGTGGTGGCTAGGGATACCTTAAGGACGAGCACAATTGTTTTCGGAACACCGTCTATCATATTTAGATCAATAGATGAGAAATGATAGGCTACGCTTCAGTATGTAGAGAACAAAATATGTTTTGAAGGTGGCACAACCCGCGACACTAGTGCATATTTTTTGTGTACGAAAACAATGTGGTTATGAGTCTTGCTATACTATGATGTCATGGAATAGAATATACAGGTATATGAAGCGTTCCAAATTAGTCCTCACAGATGGTAAGACGTATGAATATCAGAGAGACGCCTTTTACGATGCGAGACTCTTAACGCATGTACAATCATATGATATATCGCCTTATTCATTAAAAGTAACAATTTACCTAATCTTAGGCAGCTAATTTTCTTGTTAAGTTACTCTTAAAGCATATATATGTGAGGTGTTACAACTTAGTCTTAAGGCAATCCATAAAATTTCTTTAAAGATTGAAGAAGCAAACGGGCATATCTACCTGATATAAAATGGTCACTGCCACTAGTAGACATCAGTAACGTCATGTACACCAGAGGTTCTGGTCGGTCTGATACGCACTGAGTCCTGGGTTTGATTTCCGGCCGTACCTGAATGATGATCCATCATTGATCAGACCCAGAACAAGAATCTAAACTCATCTGTTTAGATTCTTGTTCTGGGTGTGATTGTTTGAGTATTCGTCTTTATGTGTATCCATGGCACCACCACCAGTGTAGAGAGCGTTTTAACATACTCCATTTCGCCAAAACACTAGAACTGTTTCGCACTAGAAATAGATATGAAGGTCCAACCAAAATCCCACCTCCTCGATTGCACCATACTTGTGCTACTTTAGTTTTTCTTTTATCTGACTGAAGTAGCAAACGAGCACGCAGTTCACCTGATCGTTAGTGGTCACTGCCGCTCATGAACATCTGTAATCAACTTCATACAGGACATGGGTTCCATCTGAAGTCAATGCGTCAACAGATGCGTTGTTACTCCCGAGGACTATGGTGGTCGCCTCATGTGTAAGTGTGCCGGCAAACACACCCTTCCATCAAAACGTAAGAAATGCTACACGCGAGAAATAGGTGTGGCAGTGGTACTTCCCCTGTCAAACTACACTGGTTCTACCACCTTGAAAGTTAGTTCCGATGGACTCACATCGTCAGTTGATAATTATCGAAACATAAGAATCTAAGCTAGAAGTAATGATACACACACGCATCTTATAAGTTTATATTGCTACGAGTTAAAAATAAAACACGACTTAATCGCGACGACATAAACATCTTTCATATTTTCTTAGTAATTTCCTTCAAAATCAATAACTCAACATGGTACTGTCTCTTTGACTGACTATATTTGTTGCGCACCACCCACGCTGAAACCTAACATAACAAATCTCTCACAATTGTATCGCTCATATTCAATTTTTCTTCGTATTTGACTTAAGTCAATAGCTCATAAAATATTATGTACAATACTTATTATACTTTGTTGATCGTACAATATTGTGTGAGTTTAAGATTTATTATATTACTTTCGAAATTAATATAGTTAACGAAATTAAGTTTAAGTGTTTGTCTGGATTTAAAAAATACAGTCCATTTTGTAAGCATAAGAGAGGTGACGAATAGCAATTTTATTCTATAAAACCTGTTTTTTTTTTTATATTTCTAGTTTATTAAGTGAAATTATTCAACTAATTATTTTAATATTTTTTCATAGTGAAGGCGGGTTAACATAGATTTTCAAGTCACTGGTGACCTTCAACTTTCTTGATGTTAAGTGGTCACTGCCATCCATAGGAATCATACATCGCAAAAAATAAGGGTGTATATCCACAGGTCTTATTTATTTTATATTGTTTAGCTATAGTGTCTAGATTTTTAATTCAGCGAGCTACGAATAGTACCTACGGAAGCAAGCTAAGAATCCGCGAACAGTGTAGATGTAGCATTTTCATAGTATGTTATGTTCGACTTATTCATTAAGTTATTTAGGAAACTGTCGAATATTTTTTCCTCGGTTAGTTTAGACTTTGCTATGTAAGGAAGTTCTTGCGTTTCGCTGGAAGGGTGTGGGTGCCAACTCGCTTTTATACGAGGCGACCAGTTTTGTCTAATTGGTCACGGATCGATTTCTCATAGAATCGTTGTTGTGCATGCAGTTGAACTCTCATAGAATCGTTGTTATACATGAAGTTGATGAAGACGGAAATAATTGCCATGAACTTGCCATAGGGAAATCTTAAAAAATCTTAAGAAGTATCTCTCACATGTTTGTTGAAAAAGAATTCAAAAGCGCTACCTGAAATCAGTCGAGCGTGTTTTACAATCTTCAAACGACTAATTTAAACGCCTTACATTATCTTCGCTTTCACATAACTTTTGAATTAATAAGAGGTGGTTTACATTTTTTTAATTTCTACTGCAATACGAAAGGTGGTGGTAACGACGCAAATTCGAGTCAAAAAAATTCCACTATCTTCCAAACTATTTACATTGATTAACATTCATACTTTATTTAAAATGAATACCAATATTGCAATAAAATCGTGATTTATTGTACGTATAGTTAGTGTGAATGCATAGTTTGGAGCGCGAAGCCCCACAGTGAGCAACAAGCGACGTCTTGCGGCTCTGCGGCCCGAGCCGAGGATTAGGCCGGCTTTACCCGCAAGACACTAAGATAATATAGCTAGTAGCTATACACCTACGAGGTAAACTGGACTTGGTTTGAAAATCGTTAATGAGAATGCGTGTCATATAAAACGAAAAATATTCACGGTTTAATGTATACAGAGTCGTCTGCTAATGTCCATATTATATGTAACTTCACCTCAAAGCAAGTAATTGATTTATTTCAAATATGTACTTAATCTCATTAATCCAATCGTGCGTTCCAGATATTCAGTGAATAATGAATATTATATCAATGGAGTGCTGTACCCACAAGTAAATTGCAATCAGATATAGCCATGAGCTAAATTGACTCAAAACTTTTGGTTATATATATTAAGCTTCCAAATACCAAATAACGCACAATAATTTCTAAAATACACAAATCATTTCAAATAAATCCGAGCCTAAACGCACACAAAAGCACCCTAATTAGGATTAGCGTTATTACTCATAACATAAAATAATTAAGCGGATAAAACTATACGCATTAACACATCGGAGCACTAATGCCGTACAATTCTCAATCAGTGGCGAAAATTCGACCAAATAATCGGTATGCACTTAATGAACGCATTTGAAAAGTTAAAAGCCCGTTTAGGCCGTGCGCACGCTCGCGACTAATTACCATCGGAATAATGCCCGTGTGTGTGCGGACTTAGCGGCATTATCGCCGAAATGTCCTAATGTTTAGTTGTGGGTGTAGGCGGTCATTAGTGATTTAGAACACAAATTTGAATGTTGCCCCTGATCACCGATAAGTACCTGGGCAGCGATAGCGGTAAGTTTTATGTGAATTTGCAAATTAGTAACGCGTGAATGTACTTTGATAAAAGTAGGTTTTTAATATTTCCTGACAATACTTCTTTAATTATTTTGTTTTAAAAAAGATAAAAATACCTATCTAATAACAAAAATAGTGTTATTATTAGTGTTAACAAATCTATTTAATTGTTTGTAATGACTTGTTCTCTACAAATATTTAGATATAAATAATAGTTAACTAGTAGTTTTAACAATGATATTTAAGTAATTATTAACTACATTTTATAATTTTAAGGGAGTTCACTATATATTATTTTAAGTACCTACCGAGTAATAATAACCATTCGATAGGTTTCCAATCAAACATAAATCAATTGGAAAATTACAGTAATTCTCATAATAACTTATTATTATATAAGTTAAACAGACAAAAATACAGAGGATTACCTAAAATCCAAATTGTGTGCAAATGTGAATGGTAGGCTTTGAAACGCATCGTTCAGACGACGCAGACAGCCCGATTTAGTAATTAATTTTACCGCGCGAAGTGCTCTAAATGCACTAGAAACTATAATCCTCATTAAAATGGGAATAGGCGACTATTCACTTTGCCATCAAATATAATTTTGGCTTCTAAACGCGAAATAATATTACGTATTTCAACAGATCTGATACGCGCGGTGGAACCTCGTAAACATATTATGAACGAGTCTTTCAGCGGGTCGCATTCGTATCATATAGCTTTATTATGTTATACAAAACCTGTGTAGCAGTCTAATTTATTTCACAGTGAACAGTATTAATCTCTTCATTAATATTCCGTTTTGTGCATCAATAGCAAATGTGTTTTGAAATCTAATAGCGGCAACGTAAGGCGGATAAAACAAACTGCGCCATCAAAAATCGATTTTGTCAATTTTAATTAACTTGACTTTCCGCATTAAGTACACAACGAATAGCTACGTAAAAGACATTTCATCAAAATAAAATAATACGATGCTATCATTTTCATTCGTTCCCGGCCGCCCAATTTTTCGCATAACGCACCACCCAATGAAAACACAAATTAATCTGCTCATTTTTTGCATACAATTTCATATCATTGGGCTCAAATATCCGAAAGCGATGCATTTCGCGACGAGTAATCCTGTGTCACACTGATTACGGATTACGTTTGTCGAGATTGAATTAAATCATCATCATAAAAATGTATTATTTTATTACGAAATGAATGAGAATCCATGAAAAGATTCGTCGCTTTGTTTGCATGCAGAGTTGAATGAAGATGGGGTATAAAATCTGGAATCAATATAGACACGTAGTGTGGAGAGCGCCTGTGTCGACGCGATATCCGACACGGGTTCGGATTAAGTGACGTCAAATCCGGGATTAAGAGGGCTGGGATAAAGCGGCCGGGATCGGGTGGAGTCCGGGTCAGCGGGATTTTGCCGGGGCAATAAAAGTGTCTGCAGCCGATTTAGGCTGAGCCCGCAGGCAATTCGGCTCGGATACCAATTGCTAGGTAATTTCGACGTGCGAGCGCGATCTGTCCGCACAAAGCCGTTCTAATGCCTGCCAATGGGATTAGCCTAGTGTCGTCCGGCCCTCACAATTTATTGGACGGAATCAAATGTCCCGAATTAAGATTAAACGAACTGATTGTTGCGTACCTGCATCGGTGGAATTAGATTTTCAAATGGTAGGAATAATCTAAGTTAAGATTTTGCTTTATATCTCTTACAATTATTTTCACCGTTTTATTGTTACCCTTATTTTAATTAATATTTACATCTATATCAATATGAACTGTATCAATACATAAATGATTTTATAAACAAACAACAATAGAAACAACAGGCCAACAATAGAAGAATTATTATAGCAACTGTAAAATAATGACCCTCTACCAAAAACTTTATTGAAATCGATATGTTTTAAAAGCACAAAGAAACGCGAGTCGTCCCCTATATAATGTAACTGAATTAAAATCTACGTCACTTTCGAAATGCGTTGGAATAATTGAAGTTTTTCTAAACTAGAACCCCGTCCGTACGGAACCCCACGTAATCCGGATTGGAGATTCATTAGGGCGAGATTATACTCTATTGAAATCTGGCTTAGCGGCCGGGATTGATCGGAATGAACGACACACCACTACAAATGTGTAGTGCGTTTTGTGCAATTTCAAGTATGCTTCTTTGTACCTTGCTTGTAATTACTTAACATTTGAATATTGTATTAAGCTTTTTTCATTTACTGTGTACTATCAACTAAGTAATGAAATCCTACGATAATCAACTAACTATAGAAATGTAGTTTGATTTTCACTTTAAGAGTGGTCATTAAAGCTTTATGACAGTAAAACTTAGACTATGTAAAAGTTTTGTTTGTTTGGTTTGTAGACTACAAAATACGATTTGTTTATTTAGCGACAGAGATTAGATTTCAATAATAATATGGTTAGGATTGTCACACACACACGATATATGTTTCTTTAAAGTTTAATAGGTACTTTGTACTCCATACATTTCTACTCCGATATTCGTTTCGAATAAGAAGAGAACAAGACAGATTAGACAGATCGACGACCCACGTGGCGCAGCGGTTACCGTACCGGTCTGACACGCAGTGGGTCCCGGGTTCGATTCCCGGCCAGACAGGTGTCTGAATGATGAGTTTAGATTCTTGTTCTGGGTCTGGGTGTTTGTATATTTGTCTTTGTGTGTGTCCATGGCACCCACGACACAGGAGAAAATCCTACTGTGGGGCTATGAGTGTAGAAAGCGTTTTGTTTTTTTTTTAAGATATTATATTTGTAAGGGTTCACAGTGTTCGAAAAATTAAAGTTAACAATGCAATGGTTGGTATGTCAATCGTTGTTGCAAGATAGCAGAAAACTTTCGGATTTATCCGAACCTTTCTCTGAACATAGTATCGATAAAAACTTGAAAATATAGTAGGCAGGTATATCAATACAAAAGATGACTTACAAAACAATTGCATGTTTATCAATTACCACTAAATAATCCATCTTTACAAGCAATAGTTCAAAAACAAAATCAATATGATAACCAGACAAATATTTTGCACGGCGACCCCATACGTCCATATTCGCATAAGTACGTAATCAATGGGCGCATTAACCTTATTGGATAAATCAAGTGGGGTACATCAAACGATGGTCGCGTAAACAAAAGCGGATGGATGAAAAGGTTCATGTAATTACCGTAATGCACTGTCGTTTATAAGCTGTGGAACAAACAAAATGTATGCCATATACACGTGTCATGTACATATACAGAGTCATGTATAAATTGACTTTTTGACGTGACAACGTCTTATATTTCGATGAAGCCGGCTGCACGCAAAAAACATGACTCATTCGGCGTTACCTCGCTCTGAGGCGTTCCATTTATGGCTTGAAGTGCAAGCGAGAGCGCGGAACGAGCGACAAAAAGGCACAATAGGCCTCCGCGTTCGGCAGCGTTCGAGATAAAACACTTAACTTCATATTGTCCAAAGTAGCACGAATATTTCTCAAATTCAACTGAATTGTAATAATTTCAAGTTATTTTGAACGTACCCGTTAAAGGTAAAAAGAGATTTAATTAGCTAAGTTGCATTTAAAAGCAATAGCGGGTATTTTGACAAAGATATCTGACATTTTTGACGTTATGTGTTTTCATAGTAAGACATTGAATGTTCTATTTCGTTTATTATGTATGTGTTTGTGTCAAATGCGAAGTAGTGTGTGTAATGTGTTTTTAGTTGATTTTATGTATGTTTTATGCATTAATTGAAGAAAATATTAGTATTCCGTAATCCTTCTCTACATTAAGTATAACCGTGCGTAGTTTCACACTCCTCCGTCTGCTCCAAGTATCTTAAAGACAAATCACAAGTTTTTGCTTCACGTATTAATATATAGATAATGCATCAGCTTCGCACACGAAAAGGATGTAACGAAAATTAATAGTCTATAATAACTTACTCAAAGGTTCATTAAGTCTACAATGTTGCATATGCTCTGATGAGGCCTACACCCTTTTCAGCATGAATTAAGGCACGCGATTATCTGTAGCACTTTTAAAACAGTACAATATAAAAGCTAACAGTACGATATACAAACTAAAAAAATATAGGCAATTTTCGCATAGGTATATATTCAAAAAATAGAAAAGCTTTTATCGTATTATCCCCTTAGGGGATGAATTTGCAGAAACAATTTATGCTTATTTACGTTGTGAATCTGATATCGACGTTTTCTCTTTTTAAACCCACTGTGTCTGTCTCTAATTTTTATTAAGTTTATGTGACTCTAAATATTAATGAACATGATTATTCAAGTCTCAAATCATAATCACTTGATTTTAAATACTAGCACGAGTTCAGACCGTTTCAAATTATAATTTTAAAGCGAACTAGAAGACTAGGAAACCTGAATTTTGTATAATTGGTAAAAAAATAATCCCAATTTTATATAAATTCAAATGCGATCCTTGACGTCAATAGATTAGATGTTTAATGAGGTGATTTTTATGTACTTTTCGATGTTTAAGTTAATTATCTGCTATATTCATATTCATAGGTGTCACTAGTAGTACCCCGCGGCGTCACACGCGTTAATAGATAAAATATTACAATTTATGTTACAAGTTGTAGCATAAATTCTAATAATAAATTATAATTTATTGATAGACTAAATCGATTTTAAACAAATAAGGACTAAATGTTGACTAAAGTTATATCTACTAGAAGAAACTATCAATATTTCTTTAAACATATTTCAGTGCTATTAGTTTCATGCATTTTTGAACACAGACAACCAGACAAATAATTGAAAATTTATTATTCTCGACTCTCGATTCCTAATTCTGAACCCTCTAAACTACACTTTTTATATATTTACAATTTATAGACTCACCACATCTTCAATTTTATTTTATGTATGTATTAACATGCGTTATAAAAGTGTTAATGAGATTTAATTTGAGATAAGCAATACAACATTTCCTAACCAAATGTATCCTATTAAAAAAACATTTACATGGAATGGAAGATTCCTTTTGCAAATCTATTAGGACAACAAATATATTATTGGTAGGTAAAATTCAAAGTACGCTTGTAAAGATAATAATTATATAAAATAATTTTGAATATTTTGTAATACTAGATAAAAACCCGGCTTCGTTTGGGTGAAATGTGATATCTGAAATATCATCTGCTGTGACTTTACGCATATGGATTGTATATACGAATACCAATTGCTACCAAATATTTCAACGTTAATATCACAGTAAACATATTAGACCAGTGCGCCGTTTTCGAGCGCTTATAGGCAGTTTCTTTACTGGTCTAATATGTCTTTTTTTTTTTGTTTTCGAGGGGGAAACCTTCCAAAGGTACCCGATGCCGTGGGAGCGACGCAGGGTTATGTGGGATTTTTACCGCACTAAAACCCCCCCGGTGGCCGTCCTCGGCGCTGAAAAGGAGGACTCCGGGATCTCGAAACGACTTCAACCGGAATCCTCCGAGCGCGCTGCCCCATCGGGCTCCTCCCAGATGGGCGGCTGGGCCCACCGCTCCGTCTAGTCTTTACGACGGTATGCGACCACACATACCGCCGTCGTCCCGTCCCGCTATTTCCCGGGATTGCCTGACCGAACGGTTCGAGCTCCCACTCTAGCCGTCTGCAACCCCGGAAGCCCCTTTTAGTCGCCTCTTACGACAGGCAGGGGATACCGTAGTCCTATTCTGACCCCGAGGCTACAGTCTACTGTGTTAATATGTTAGATGGCGCTCGTTTAATAGTTAACTCGTCGGGAATTCCTCGATTTTGTGATTTATATGCCTAATAAATTGAAATGTATACTACGTCTATTTGTATGATTTTTTTTTTCAAATTTATGTGTATTATTTTTGAACGAACTAAAGATGACATCCATATCTAAAGGCAATATGCCGCGTCCCTGTAGTTCTGGGATCAAAATAGGGCTACGGTATCCTCTACCGGGAGTGCGGGAGGCTGGAATGGAATCTTGAACCGACCGGCCAGGCGATCTCGGGAAGGACGGCGGTCGGTGTGGTTGCATACTGTTGTAAAGACTAGATGGAGCGGTGGGACAGGCCGCCCATCTGAGAGGAGCCCGATGGGGCAACGCGCTCAGAAGATTTCAGTTGCGTTCCTTTCGAGATCCCGGACACACATCGGCGCTACAAAGAAGACTCTTTGTAGGGTTTAGTGCGGTAAAAATACCACATGACCCTGAGTCGCTACCACAGCGTCGGGTACCTTTAGAAGGTTTCCCCCTCGAGAAAAAAAAAACAGGCAATATGCCCACTGTCATTTGCAATCGCATCATTATAATGAAACAAAATACTCGACAATCCATATTTTGCGGATATGTGTTGTAGACTCGAAAACAATATTTTTTTAGGTTTATTATTCAGGTAAGCTTTCAATTGAGTCTATCGTACCTCTTGAGAGAATTATTAATAAAGATTTTGATACCGTTCAAAATCACATTCGCTTATACGGATAGTTTAATTTATTAATAATCCGGTTATAGAATTAGGCCTAATTCAAACAATTTAAAACATTTATACCCAGATTTATAAGTATTTTATCTTAATTTATGCACAACCTACCACTTAATGTAAGTTTTCTCTTCAAAAACAACCTATCTTTAATGGTTTATGTTTGATAATTTAGATCATTAATAAAATTGAACTGACTTAAATCGTTTTTTACCAACAGTTCAGTACCCTTAGTACTTGTTTTTTATATTAATCAAAACAAGCAAGGTGGTAGTACCAGCGTAGTTTGACCGGGGAAGTACCACCGCCACACCTATTTCAAGCGTGAAGCATTTCTTGCGTTTCGATAGAAGGGTGTGGTTGCCGGCACACATTTATATGAGACGACCATCTTAGTCCTCGGGAGTAGCAACGCATCTGTAATTGACTTCAGATAGAACTTCATGTTCTATATGAAGTTGCTCACAGTAGTCCATGGGCGGCAGTGACTACTTACCATCGGGTGGACTGCATGCTCATTTGCCACTTAATTCTTATCGAGTCAGCAATGCATCGCCGGCTTTTAAGGAGAGCTTTTTTTTCACCTTTCTTGAAGAGCCCCATATCATATGTGCTTGTTTTGAAGAAACATAATAAACTATAAGTATCCAGTTTATCGATATTTCATTTTTAATTTGTTGTGAATCCACTTTTTACCCGACTGCGTAACGAGGGTAATGTTTTTCAAGCGTATGTATGTATATACGTATTTGTATGTATTTATATATTTAATACAAATTGTACAACTTACCGGATTGGGAGATTAGTATAATCGTTTGCGTTCGCCCGTGCCGCCATACACCCACATGCATACTAATTGAGATAATCCTATCGAGTTTTTGGAGATTCGTTCGGAAATGTTTTGTGTGATCCGAACTACGCAATGCTCGCGACTCTACTCGTTATTGAATGAACTTTTATTTTGTTTAGGCCTACGACGGCACTTACAAATTGTCAGTTACAATTTCTCTCCCTACCAGCGGATCGTTAACATGTTGTGTTTGGTTGTGAGGCCTCTTTGTAATTAAATTATAAACAAACGTAAACATGTTGACTTTGATTTTAACTGTCGATATTTTGTTTAATACTTCTTAGATTTACTTAAGTTATGAATAGTAAAATATTAAGTTTATTTTCATAAAAAAATACTAATGTAACTAATATATACGAAAAAATATGTCAAAATTGGGGCTAAGCTGTTTTACAGTTCTCCTATTTGCTAAACACATTAGTAGTAAAACATAAATAATTTGTATTTCACATATACATCTATATATTAATACGTGAAGCACACATTTGTGATTTGTTTTTATGAGACTTGCCGCAGGAGGAGTATGAAATTACGCACGGTTATAGTTGATGTAGAGAAGGATTGCGCGATGCTAATATTTTTTTCAACTAATGTATAAAACATACATAAAATGAACTAAAAACACATTAAACCCACTACTTTGCATTTGACACAAACACATAAATAATAAACAAAATAGAACATTTAATGTCTTACTATGAAAACACATAAAAATGTCAGATGTCTTTGTTAAACTACCTACTATTGTTTTTAAATGCGTCTTTGTTAATTAAAACTCTTTTTATATTTAACGGGCGTTCAAAATTACTTGAAAATTATTACATTTTATTTGAATTTGAGGAATATTCGTACTACTTTGGACAATATGAAGTTTAGTTTTTTAATTTAAATTACGGTCGAATTTCGACAGATGTGACGAGTGACTAGTTTATTTAAATTAGACAAATATTATTGCTACTTAGGACAATACGAATAATATGTTCATTAATTTAAATTACGGTCAAATTTCGACCGTTGTGAGGGGTGACCAGTATTTAGTAATATGAGCAGAATCCTTTTATATAGAGAAAATCGAATTACGTAAATAGTGTGAGTGGCGTTCGTGAGTACGCAACGCACACATGCATGCTAATTGCGATAATCCGATTGAGTTTTTTGGCAATCCACTTTATCATCGAAAGATTTTAATATTTAACGTATTCTAATGAAAGGTATAAATTATCTAAGATTGATTGAGCTTGAGAGACTATTTTAATAAAGTAGGTGTGTGGCTACCTTTGACTTGATGACATTTTTAAATGGTAACTTGGTAGTTTTTATACTGGTTTGACGTGTGTTCTATAAAAATTTATTTGATGTACATCAATTCTCGCATCAGCTTGATGTAGGTATAAGCGTTTATTATCTAAAAATTATGTTTAGCAGAGGATCAGTGATTAATACGCTTTTAATTCTATGAGAGTCTTGCACAAGTATTCTTCGTGAATCTTCCCCACTTATAGAAGAACCCAAAAATTTCCCGCGTCATGAAACCTATGGACATATAAAGAAAACCCTAAGATGAACATATAAAAACACTGATATATACCACAAATTTTAATTTAGCATTGTTATCTGTTCGCCCGGGATCGAACCCGAAACTTATACTCCAGATCGCTCTACCACGGCACAAAGAACAACGGCAAAATAAATCGTTTTTCTAACGCAACACTCACAACCCTATCGTAGGTCGCGGTTCCCTTGGGTTCGAATGTCATGTAACCCTTATGAAGGGCGAAGCGAAATAAAACGTATTCTGCGCTCTTAGTACGAGATTATTACATTTCTCCAAAACAATCTCTGCTTACGTAATGCGTAATACAAGCCTAATGCAATATTATTTTTACCCGATTACGTCATAAGGAGAGTAATGTTAGTTGAGCGTGTGTGTGTGTGTGTGTGTATGTGTATGTATGCACCTCTCTCGTCTCTTCAACCCATTATTGTCCCACTGCTGGGCACGGGTCTTCTCTCAGATAAGAGAGTTTGGTCCATAATCCACTGCGCTGGCCAAGTGCGAATTGGTGGACTTCACACGCCTCCGAGAGAACCAGTGATAATTAATTTCTAATACACACATAATTTTAGAAAAATCAGTGGTGCGTACCTGGGTTTGAACCTCGGACCTCCCGATTGAGAGGGCAAGTTTCAACCATTAAGCTATCACTGCTCTGTGTTGTATGTACCTATATCCATTTATTTGGCAACCGTTACAACCCTAAACGCTTGACGGATTGTAAATATGACATATGATTGAAATCTACTTAGTTTGCAGGGTGACATAGGCTACATCACTTTTGAATATGCAGTTTAGAGAAAGGAGGTGAGGGGCAGAGACGTTTCCTCGTATTATCATAATAATATGGGTATCAACCCATTATGATAATAACAGAAAACAATTGCAAAAATACATATACTTAATATAACAGATTATAATATAATAGTAACATATTATATTACTATATTGACAAAATCTTCGATAAAATGTTGTTTGTTTTCATAATAATTACTAGTTTCTTTTCCGCCATTCCTTGTAGTGGACCTTTGAAAGGATAGTCGAAAACGTAAACAGTGATGGTTTTGCGTAAACGTACTAAACTCATACTAAGGGCATTGCAAGTCTAACATGCATTTTGCAGTGCGATACGTCAGTAGCTTTTTACTGCAAAGTGGAGATAAGCCTGTGGGTTAGTGCGGTGGAACGGAAAAGGATAAAGAATATACTATGCTTGACTAGCTGTACCCCGCGGTTACACCTGCGTTTAATAAAATGTAACAGTTTTTTTTTTATAACTTTTGATAGAGTCGACGTATTTTAGTGATATTAACACTTACATGGTTACATGTTACTCTAAAATAAAGGGTATAGCTATATTGAAAACCTTTTAATTAATTACAAAAGTTATTTAATGCAATTTCATAATCACAGACAAAGTCATTGTCCAACAAACGAAAATTTAAAATTATAATAACTTTTTTCTATCCTTTTTTGCAAATATATTCAGTTAAATATTTTGGATTTGGTAATTGTTAAATTGTTAAACTTATTCATATTTTTACCCTATAATGAAACGATGAAAGCACTAAATAAAAACGTCGTTTACCTCTTTTGATTTGACTGGAATACATAATTAACAGTATAAGTAATCATAATAAAAATCGACAATAAGTACCTATTTATTGTCGATTTATAATTGGTTTTAACTTGTTAACTTTAATATAATAATGTATATCTTTTAAGATTAACACTTAGATTTTGGAACTTAAGACTGCTTAAATAAAATTGATTTATTATTAAAATATTACATAAAAAACTCTGAACTTTGAACTATTAATATATCAAATCAAAACAGATTCATCTAAAAGCATATAAATCAAATGTCACTGTGTCCGTACGTGCTAATATTACTTAATTTTAACGTAAAAAATGTGATTCTGAGAACGTGATGAATGGTGCTATTTTCGAAATCAAAAAACCTTTTTAATTTGCGAACACAAAGCTAGGCCTACTGAGCATGGGTGTTTAAAATATTATCTATCGATGCATATAATGAAGATGAAAGCTACGCATGTCTTCACATCATATACTCGTATTTGCAATAAAAAATACTAAGTACTGGAAATAAATTATAATAGGTATTTCTACTTGTTCGTCTATACGTTTAAGATGGGTTCTCACCAAAACTCAATTTAATATTAACTATAATAGAAATTTATCGTACATTTTAAGGAACTCAGCTGAAATTGCAAGGGACTGATAGTTTTTGGAATTATAGTAAGAAAAGCCATCAAATCTACGGAAAGTATCTACAAAGTGATAGGTGATTTATGACTTATAATAATTCTAGGAACGAAACCGCGGCACAAAGGTAAAGAGAGATACTTTGTTTATAAATACCCTACAAATACGTTGTATGCGGCCACTTGGCGTCCGTGTGCAGATAATCCCAAGTGCTGTCTCGCTTGCACTTGTGGCGGTTGTACGCAAATCCTCGTGCCGTCTCTCTCTAATCCCTTATTTGAATCTTATCAGATCTCAGGAGATACGCCGGTAGCCGTGGTCCGATGTGTGCATGTTAGCTGCGGGTTTAGGTGATAGGGTTGACGGCAAATTTCAATGAAATATTTTTGAAGTAAATACATCTTTAAGCGTGTTGAGCACTTGTTGCTGAAGAAAAATCATGGAATGCATCATCGTTACCGAACGCTTTTCAAGAGCTATTTACTTTATTGTGCACATATGTACATAAATATATCTCTTTAATATATTCTGTATATATAATATTTAAAAATAACTCTTAAATATATTCTGATCATAATTAATTTTACATATACGTCAATTAAATTTACATGAAAAACATAACAATCAAAACAATAGTGCAAGTCGTCATGTGATTTTTATTGTGATTTGGTTTGTAAATATTTAATCTTATGCATAAAATAGTACTAAATGTACGTAATACGTGTTACCTATTAGTTTGTGAACTAACACTTCTTTTAAACGCGGAGAGATCCTCACGGATTCTCTTCTATCCGAAGGAATGTAGAATACGTACATCGGATTCCTATTATGGGGTACGTCGGACTTCTGACCTTAGCACCAGCTGTGGTCAAAAGCCCAAAGGCCAACTAAGCTACTGTTGAGTAGAGAACGCTACGCGCGGAACTCCATGCACGGCATACCTCCAGCTTTTGCAGGACCGGCTCGTCAAGCCACGTCAAGGCAGTAACATAACTCGATTAGAGTAAATAAATTTAGCTGGTCAACTAAAACAACTAAAATAAACAATAAAAGATTATAAAAAAACTAGTTGACCCGGCGGTTTTCGTTCAAGTAAAAAATCTAAAATGAACACTGTTTTTCCACTATATTATACATATAAACCTTCCTCTTGAATCACTCTATCTATTAAAAAAACTTTATTAAAATCCGTAGCGTAGTTTTAAAGATCTAAGCATACAGGCAGCGAGAAGCGGCTTTGTTTTATACTATGTAGTGATAAATAAATAGCACCCAAAAAAGGCAGCTCCACATCCCTGTAGCGCAGGCATACTCGTACATTAAAGGTGCGTCCACACTGATCCGCGATTAATGGGCTTTGAGCGATTGAAGCTAAATTTATGTTTCTGCACGCCACAGATTATAGTGACGGAGGACAGCAGCTGCTCTGATCTCGGCGATCAGTCGCTACTCAAGAGTCCAAATACCCCTTTGTAAATGTCTTCAAAAGGTATTGGTGTTTGTCGTATGTTTTAAACGTGTAGAATATTTATGATTTGTTAGTAATAACAAGAATTTGTTAAGACTTATTTGGCGTATGTGTTGTCTTTGTATGTTTCATTCGAGATATTGGGAATTCTCAACTGGATCTATGCGTATAATTGTAATTTACTAAAGCACTGTAGTATGGCACAGTAAAATGAGGATGGTTTGCACAAAACGATAAGTTAAATTTAATAAAATTGTTCGAAACTATGACGTGTCTCAACATTTTCTTGATTCATTTTAAATTGTTATTGTTGATTATAGAGCGCTAGCACTGAGAATTAATTCCCCAGGAGTCCATGTAATTTCTAAAAAAATCTACGAATCTACGATTGCTTATTATCAGCTCTCGAAACCACTTTATTAGCAAACAAATGCAATGTACAGACACCCGGACCTTTCATTTTTACCTATGTTAATAATCTCAAAGTCGCAAAGCATTCGATCATGCCCTACCATTAATCAACTATTGCTTAGGGTTCCGTCCGTTGCTGGATTAGCCTCAATTCTGACAGCAATATTTTACGAAGGAGGCGGTGTGAATTAAAGGTTTATTTCTTGCGAGTATAATAAGATAATATTCGTAACCCTTTGTGGAGATTAAGATTTTAAGGGCGCGGACCCCAGCCAGACGGGTCGCCCCAAGGGTAGTCGCTCGGGCGCTCATTTCTATGGTTTTTACGATGGTAAAACAATTAAAAGCATCCCGTATTTAGGCATCTATAAAAATAATATAATTGAAATGTTTTTCTTTTTGATTAGTAAACTAGTAGGTAATCTATACATGGTCATGATTGTAGTTGTTGTCAGTAAACAAAATGTCCCACATTGATATTTATAATTAATATTAATAACCGAATTGAAGTCGTAAGTTCAACCACATACGTCATTAGCCATGAACAGGACGGGATAAAATGCCTTTGTAAGTATCCCTTCACTAAAGAATTAGCATATGGATACATTAATTAAGACATTTGGCCAGCTAGACCGAATATGGTTCAATTCTCCCACACCCCTAATTCTAGCGTGAAGGAATTCTTTCTTTTCGATATAAAAGTGAGTGTTGACCGTCTCATTCGTTAGAAGTAGCAAAGTATGTATAACTGACTTCAGATAGAACCTGTCTATATTAAGTTCGTTACATATTCATGGGTGTCAGCGGCCATATACCTACCTTAAGGTCAACCGCAAGTTCGTTTGCTGCTTCAATCTTATAACAAATAATTGGTGTAGACAAGCATAGTGTTTACGATACCGATATTCGCGATACCGATTTAAATAATCTACAGGTAACATTGACAAGCGAACACAACATCAAACTGAAAGCCCCGTATCTTCATCTAGCCGCACGAGCCGCTCACACACGTTGTAAATGTTTAGACAAGTGGCTACAATCGCTTCGATCAAACTTTCCAGTTGACCGATTCCCTAGCGAGGATCTCGTAAGCATGATCTTGACAAATGGTGGGGATCATCCAAGTACCGGTCACGCTTATTTGTCCATATGACTCGCCTCGATTTTTTATCGATTGATCAGCGGCTCAGCTGATTGCCTCTGTTGTTGCCGACGGATTACGAACCGCTACGGCATGTCGTACATGCTACGTTGAGAAGCGAAAAGCGCTAGCTGGTTACTTTTATGTCAGTAAACCATATCAACTTTAATGATAACCCCTTTTTTATCTGATTGAAGTAGCAAACGAGCATGCAGTCCACCTGATGGTCAGTAGTTTTTGCCACCCATGGACTCTGTGAACAACTTTATGTAGAACATAGGTTCTATCTGAAGTCAGTCACAGATAAGTTGCTATCCCGAGGACGATGATCGCTTCATATAAATGTGTGCCGGCAACCACATCTTTGACGTCAATAAACAGTTTAATTTACTGTTATTAATAATGATATTACATGTACTTCAAATAATAATATCAGTAATATATTATTTAATAGACGTAATACTAAGTTTACCTATTAGTTATTAAATGAATAATAATGAAAATAGTTTATCACCATGGACAACTGTAATTAATCCCGAGTAAAATAGATGCTACTTGAGTTAAGTAGGGTAGTACAGCGTAGTACCTACAGCGTAGGGTAGTTCGGGGGAAATATCCTCAGGGAGTAAGTTGAAACCTAATTAGAGTTAAAAGCAAATTGTAAAGTAGAGACATTACGCTCTTTAAATCAAAACACAACAACACTTAGTACTAATAATAGTAGTATAGACTGCAATAGTATAATAAAATTAATCATGTACTTTACAAAACACGTTAAATGACAGATAACAAAGCACAACAATCCTTCCTACCGTAACTTTTGCTAAGTACACTTTTTTGTATAACCTATCACGATTTTCGCCACAGTTTGCACGTATGCCGTGAGACATACGAATAACGCGCTCAAATACCTGACTGTACGGCGAAATTAAAGTGAGTCACAAAAGAATAATCTTCGGGATTTGCATTATGATCGCACACAATCGTAATGCGATGCGTGTGTGACGTAATCGAAAGTTGTATTGTTCGGTCAAGTCAGACTTGTGAGTTTACGAGCGTATCACTGTTATGACGGCTTCCCACGGCCCGCGATATAACGGACGAACGCGGACAAGCCGAACTGACGCGCTACTCACAATACTACTAACAGATTCAGAAGAAGGGGGAGGGTGGAGGCGGTAGCTAAAACACTCAGATACTCAAACATCATAACTAGCTTTTACTTGGTTCGAATGTAAAGAAGACCGACTGACACGCACTCTGAGAAGAGCATTGGTCCGTTCCGTGGTCTTCCACCAGCCGTTAGTAAATCCGCAGAATCGTAAACCGTGAGAAGTCACCGTAACGTGCCAGTGTGTGCGTTAAGCCGAATGCACGCCACAAATTGGGCTGAAGTGCAGGAGATAATCTCTCAATGATTGATGAAGCAGCCACCCTCCGCCGTAGCTATGTTTTGTCTTCATTTTATAAGATTTAGGACATACTACATATATATCTTTTGTTCATGTTTTGTTTTAAGAATTGCTATTCAATTTCATATTTTAAATCTATTTTGCGGAACAAATTTTCAATTTAGAATATGTTGGAAAAATTCGGAAGAACAAACTACATCGTAGTTAATTTGTTAAAAGTAGTTTTAATCACCAGATGTTCTGGTTTGAAGAATGTGATAGAGCCCTCTGTATCGTATCGAGATCGAGGCGTTTAGATTTAGTCCTTGGGAATAGCACTGCATGTACGTCCGACATTAGGTGAGGCATTTTTGGTATAGCAATAGTATCTGATGTTTATTACAATTGTACATGTGTGGTATTGACCGCTTTTCTTCAGGTGGACTGCAAGCGCGTTTCTTACAGAAAAACGATAATAGGTATATATCATTCGGTACAATATATAATTCGGTCTCAGGACTGTATTGCAATGCTTTGACTAAAAACTGTGCAAGGCTATGATGGTTAGGTCAGTTATAAGTTCTCTTTTTGTGTTTTTGTTTTCTTTGTGTGTGCATAAATGCATAAATAAATAAGGACCTCTTAGGACTAATATTACACCTCAATACATAGTTAACTGGCAGCAGTGATCACAGCACATCTGCTGGCCTGAAAGGATGCGCAGAATTCAGTAGATAAAATAATATGGATAATAAAGGTATAGTATATTATTACAAGATGGCAAAGAAAGAAAAGATATACAAAGAAAAAAGACAAACCCACTGAGTTTCTTGCCGGATCTTATCAGTTGAGGTCGTGTTCCGATCCGGTGGTAGTGTAAAAACAAATATGTAACTGACAATTTGTAAGCGCCCCCGTAGGCCTATGCAAAATAAATACATTTAATTTATTATAGGTATATGATGGACGTTGGATTATTTTTCAAGCTATACACACTCGATACGTTTTGGAAATTTTGGGCGGTAAGCCTACTTATTCCGCAAACATTACCGGCGGGTTCAAGCTCACGGATTATCCTATGGATTTCGATTACGCATGTACGTTGGGTATATCCTAGGGGTTTATAAAAACGTTTTAATAAAAATAGTGCTTTTAAAGTATTATTTTTACTCCGAATTTTAGTTTTTAGAGATCACTAGTTAGACACCACCGTTTCATTTATTTCTGTCTTCAGAAAAAGATACATTAAGATTTAGCCCTGCCTTTACTCTGTCCCTGCAAATTAGTTTTAGTTAATTTGGTAGTATATCAAAATTAGCCAAGAGTCGAACCTTAGACTACGCTTGTCATATGGTTTGTAACTGTATTTTCCCACATCGGACATTGACATTTATCGTCACAAAATCTTACTAAATAGAATGTGCGAATTGTCTAATACATGTGTACCTTATTAGGAAATTCAATTTACACAAAATTTTGGACAATATGACTCATAAATGGAAAAAAAATACAAACAAACATATGGATACAATTTAAACTTAATATGATATCAATATGATCAAATTTCTTGCAGCTTAGTATTGACGCGAAATCTTTTATCTGTTTATTTTTAATATTAAACGTTACGGATTAGCCAAATTTGTCACTAGCAACATAATTATATTTAAATTTCAACAAGATATTTTCTCATAATAATTTGACATAGTTGAATAACATATCATTATGCAGCACAATGTTATACTTCACCAATAAAACAGGCATCAAGTAAAACTTATATATGACTGAAGTAGCAAACGAGCATGCAGTCCACCTGATGGTAAGCGGTTACTGCCAACCATGGACATCTGTTATCCACTTCATAAAGAACATGGGTTCTATCTGAAGTCAATCTCAGATGCGTTGCTACTTCTGAGTACTATGATGATCGCCTCATGTGAAACTGACCCGGCAACCACACCCTCCCAATGAAATGCAAGAAATGCTTTACGCTAGAGATAGGTGTGGCGGTGGTACTTCCCCGGTCGAACTACACTGGTTCTACCACCTTATATAAGCATACCTAGAAATTTATCCCTAGACCCCCAACATGAGCAATCAAAATTATAGCCACTACCTTATCAATATGTATAATAGTAACTTAATAAAAATCTTCGTATTCGTATGGATCTATAACTAATAGGATTAAGATCACTAATACTTTACTGATTGGACTTCAATGAGAATTTTGAACCATTGTTGATTACTTCTATCTTAACGTAGCGCAATTTAGCTTGAGCTTCGTGAAATCCGTATAACAACGAGCTCACATGCGCTGAGTATAGCGAAGCTCAGCTCAGATTAGGCTGCCCACCGGCCCAATCTCCCGAGGGATTACGGAAATCCGGATTTAGCTCAACTCGCTACGAACTTGTATTCTGAATAAGGTTTTACAGGGTATATTAGAGATAATTTACTAAGTTTCCTTTGAATAGAACGTTATATATTTTATTAATAAAAAGAAGTATGTTTATACCATGAAACAAAATACACCTATCATAAATAATCAATCAAATAAATTTTGGTCAGTCATAGATCAAAGTGTGACATTTTCAACAAGAGGAAAATTAACTCTATAATAGGTATAATTTATCTGACTGCGGTTGATAAATAATCGAATTTAATTTAGTTTGAACTTCGTGAAATCCGTATAACAACGGGCTCACATGTAGCGCTGAGTATAGCAAAGCTCAGCTCAGATTAGGCTGCCCACCGGCCGCATCTCCCAAGGGATTACGGAAATCCGGATTTAGCTCAACTCGCTACGAATTTGTATTCTGGATAATATAGGATTTTCCGTAGAGTATGTTACAGATAATTTATTAAGTTACCCTAGGATACATAGGTACCAGTATATTTTTGGATCGAAAGATCCATTTTTATACAATGACGCAAAAGATACGATTAACACCTTTATAATATTAGACTAATATTATATATTACAGCTACGCTATTAATATCAAATAATGCAATTCTATTAATATTAAATCTATTCAATTTTACCTAATATAATCCAAGACCAAAATGTGACACTTCTTCGTAAGTAGAAAATTAACTCTATAACGGACCAATATTTTGATTGAAAATTTGGTAGACAAATTATGTGATAAATTAATTTTATTAATTACGAGCAAAACAGTATATATAATTATGTTGAGGTAACTATAGAACACGTGTTCCGGGTACTTATAAAATCCGGATTGATTTCAACTTTAAGTCTACAAGAGAGTTACGTTCGTTTTATTATTTCACCGGTACTTGAACTTCTCATTGACAAACACAGTTTATGTCTAGAATTGTGTCTCCGACTACAAAACTTTTTAGCTCATGAGAGGTCCATCACATCTGCCTGAGCTGACCGGTGGTGGTACGACTGGCTTACCTACCTCACCCCTCACTTCGAGTATGTAATGTTTCCTCAAAACAATTAGGTATTATTTACATTTTCCTACATACATTGCAATATACATTGTACGTTTTCATTAGTGCTCTGGGCCATACGTTGCAATAATGGGCGTAAACGCAAATAATTATTGCTTTGAGAAAATGTAACAGTCATAGTAAGGGCACTTGTGACAGATGTGACTTTATTTTAAAATCTGCTGAATTTAGCCTACGTGAATAGGTACGTATTAAACTCAACACAATATATTTTTATATAGCAATCAAAATATACCTTACACTCTGCTAAGTAAACTGATTTAAATTTTAATCCAAAACACTGTATGTTAAGTTAAAAATCTATGAATATGTAAATATGAACACCTGTTTAGGCACTTTAAAGATAACTCTGTACAAGCAAAAAAATAAAAACGCTTTTACATTTTTAACTTGCAAACAAACATAAAAACTTACACGTTTGTGAGCTAACACAGAGGCGCCATAGCTTTCATCCATATAAGTTTACTTTAGAAAAAACAAAGGAATACGTTGCGAAAGCCCACACGACTGCGATGAGATTAGGCTGCCCACCGACCGCAGCTCTAGGGATTAGAGAAATCCGGATTTAGATATAATTCTGCTCACTACGAATGTATTAAGTTATACGTCTCCTAATAGCATACCTTGTTTTTATCATACACACTAAAATATACCTACTAATTATCATTTTTAATGAAGACGTATTGAAGATTATATTAATATGTATTTAACCCGAAATATGCCAATGTCATGAATTTAATTTATTACCTATATCTACTTTATTAAAAATCATTTTCGGTAAGTATATGACTAGTATCGAAAATCATTAACATAATGAGAATGCTTCCAGCTACGATATTCTTAAAAACTAAAATCCTAATTACTCGTAACATTAACAAATACATTATAACGTGTGATACTAAACCAAAATCATACAATAATCTGCACTGACCTGAACCGAGAATGCCGGCTGAGTATTTTCTTATACTCTTACAAACACGCTTTGTACACTCATGCTTTGTATACTCATAGTTCCACTCTAGGATTTTCCTGTGTCGTGGGTACCATGGACACACACAAGACGAAAACACAAACACCCAGACCCAGAACATGAATCTAAACTCATCAGTCAGATACCTGTCACGGCCGGGAATCGAACCCGGGACCCATTGCGCGTCTAACCGGTATGGTAACCGCTCCGCCACGCGGGTCTTCACGTCGTCGCCATACTCTTACAAAGGATTACTGCAAGCTAGATTTGCTAGATACGATTCGAAATATTTGACATGCATTACTTATTGGAATTATATAAATATGTTTCATTCATATACATAAGTGGGGATTAGATGACAAGTATACATACACTGACAGTACTTCAAGAAAGAAAAAAAGAAAGGTGCAAAAAGAGCTTTCCTTCAAAGCCGGTGATGCGTTGGCGACTTCTCTGGTGTTGCAAATGTCCATAGGCGATCGTAACCAATTTCCATCAGGTGGCCTGTCTGCCTTATCATTAGGTACAAATATTAATATAATGAATACCCTAATTTTATTTGGCAAAAATATTACAAACGTAGAAATATATCAAATATTATGACTATATAGTTATTTGAAAGCGCAAACAAGTATACATATAGGTAGTACACATTGCGCCGAGAACAAATCACGGAAAGCTCAGCGCTCTCCCGGATAAGCGAAGTTTAGGAGACCGCTGCCCGGTATTTTCTTCCAAAGGATTACTGCAAGCCGGATTTACTTCAACTCTAACAAAGACCGGAACATCTCACATGTACATAGCTTAGTTCTCGAACCGGATAAGTGGATACTAGCCGACTACCGCGGCGCTGTGCCTGACGACGGAACGGATTTATGTAAACTTAATTTATACTAGTCGCCCGTCGCATCGGTCGAAATTCGACCGTAATTTAAATTGAAAAACTAAACTTCATGTTGTCCAAAGTCGTACGAATATTTTTCAAATTCAAATAAAATGTAATAATTTTGAACGCGTCCGTTAAATATAAAAGTATTATTTAGCTAAGCTTCATTTAAAAGCAAAAACGTTATTTTGACAAAGACATCTGACATTATTGACGGTATGTGTTTTCATAGTAAGACATGAGATGTTCTATTTCGTTTAATAAGTATGTATTTGTAACAAATGCACGGTAGTGTGTGTAATGTGTTTTTAGTTGATTTTATGTATGATATATGCATTAATTGAAAAAAATATTAACATACTGCACTCCTTCTCTACGTCCACTATAACCGTGAAAAATTTCATACTAATCCGTCCGCGGCATATTACTTAAAAATGCACCACAAGTTTGCTTCACGTATTAATATAATTTAAATTCACTACGAGCTGTCATTATTAGTTAACATTTAGGGTTCTGTACCCAAAGGGTAAATACAGAATTCTATTACTATGACTCCGCTCTCCGTCTGTCCGTCTGGCCGTCTGTTCCTCTATACATCTGTCCGTCCGTCTATCTGCTTATCACCAAACTGTATCTCATGGACCGTGATAGAAAAATAGTTGGAATTTTAACAGATAATCTATTTCTAATACCCCTATAAGACTAAAAAAGTATAAAATAAATATGAAAAGAGGAGGCATTCATGCAACAAACGTGATTTTTGGTCGTTGTCCATAGATACGGAACCCTTCGTGCGAGATTTCTACTCGCACTTAGCCATTTTTATTAATAACTAAATACCAGATAATCATACCTAGAATCAGGTAAAAATATATAATATATGCGAGAAACTCATGTGTAGCGCTGATCTTGGTTGAAGAGCTTGAAGCGATGTAGGTTCATCCGGATAAGCAAAGATTAGGCGGTCGCTGCCCACGGACGGGGATTACTGGGATCCCGGATCGGGATTTAGTTACGTAACGGATTAATAATATATTAACATAATAAATATATGTTTTAATATTCTGATATAAGTTTTAAGGTTAAATTATTTTCTTTGCCATAGCTAAAAGGTTAAAATAAAGCAGTTACATGTATAACGGATTAATTTGAGTAGTTCCGTAATCAATAAAGAGTGATAGTTAAAATTCCGAGGTGTTTGAGTGAAATATTTTTTATAATTTAAAAAGCACATGTACCTTGGTTTCTTTTAACTTGATTAAAAAGTTCCTTTGAGACTTCCATATTATTTTAAAGACCAATTACATACTCGAGTAAACTATTTTTTTTTCTTATGTTTTCATAAATTCCCCACAAGTATATCGCAGTTTATAGAATGTATTTATATAATACCAACTCTGATTAAAAACAGACAAATGGGACAAAGTTTTTGATTCGTTCTTTACATATGCACAAGTACAACAGTTCGCAGTATAGCACATTCTTTATTTCTTTGTCCCCGCCACCCCCAGGTCACAAAGATTCGGATACACACACTCACACTACGGATCAGTCCTAAGCCGGATTACGCGGCCGACGGATGTAGATTGTATCCGAACACGGAGAGTACTGTGGATTCCCACCAGAAAATCCTGAATGTCTAAATATCTCCAATATTCATAACCATATTTACGTTTTATTAGTATCCTCATATATACATTTGCTTTTACCTATTATATCTATTTTTTCACAAATATACGTTTTTTATAAAATTGTATCTGTATAGAATATACGAAAAAACAGACTGGATGAAATTTTGCATTGGTTTTTAATATTCGCGTTCTAAACAAAAAAAAACATATGTTCAAATTTACATAAATCAACAACAACCCGAGAATACCATACTACTAGATTTATTTCTTTGTTCCCACTATCCCCAGGCCACACAGATTCGGATACACACACCCACACTACGGATCAGTCCTAAGCCGGATTACGCGGATGTAGATTGTATCCGAATACGGAGAGTACTGTGGATTTCCACCGGAAAATCCGTAAGGTCTAAATATCTTGAATAATAAGGAATAAATCTTCAATGATCATAACTATAATCACGTTTTATTAGTATTCCTGCTTACGTATACATTTTCTTTCACCTATTATATCTATTTTTCACAAATTTACGATTTTTTATAAAATTTAAACTGTGTAGTACGTACGAAAAGACAGACGGGTGAAATGTGACGATCGTTCCATAGTATTCGCGATCTAAACAAAAAAAATCAAATTCACATGACTCAACAGCGTCCCGAGAATCCCATACAACTAGAACATTTATTTCTTTGTCCCCGCCATCCCCAGGTCACAAAGATTCGGATACACACACTCACACTGCGGATCAGTCCTAAGCCGGATTACGCGGCCGACGAATGTAGATTGTATCCGAACACGGAGAGTACTGTGGATTTCCACCGGAAAATAATTAAGGCCTAAATATCTCCAATATTCATAAACATATTTACGTTTTATTAGTATCCTCATATATACATTTGCTTTTACCTATTATATCCTTTTTCACAAATTTACGTTTTTTATAAAATTGTATCTGTATAGAATATATGAAAAAACAGACTGGATGAAATTTTGCATTGGTTTTTAACATTCGCGTTCTAAAAAAAACATATGTTTGAATTTACATAAATCAACAGCAACCCGAGAATACCATACTGCTAGATTTATTTCTTTGTCCTCGCTATCCCCAGGTCACACAGATTCGGATACACACACCCACACTACGGATCAGTCCTAAGCCGGATTACGCGGCCGACGGATGTAGATTGTATCCGAACACGGAGAGTACTGTGGATTTCCACCGGAAAATCCTTAAGGTCTAAATATCTTGAATATTAAGAACTAAATCTTCAATATTCATAACTATATTCACGTTTTATCAGTATTCCTGCTTACGTATACATTTTCTTTCACCTATTATATCTATTTTTTACAAATTTACGATTTTTTATAAAATTTCAACGGTGTAGTACATACCAAAAGACAGACTAGGTGAAATCTGACGATCGTTTCTTAGTATTCGCGATGTAAACAAAAAAAAATCAATATCACATGAATCAACAGCATCCCGAGAATTCCGTACTACTAGAACATTTATTTCTTTGTCCCCGCCATCCCCAGGTCACAAAGATTCGGATACACACTCTCACACTACGGATCAGTCCTGAGCCGGATTACGCGACCGACGGATGTAGATTGTAATCCGAACACGTAGAGTACTGTGGATTTCCATTGGAAAATCCCCAAGGTCTAAATATGTATCTTCAATATTAAGGACTAAATCTTCAATATTCATAACTATATTCAAGTTTTATTAGTATATATACTCACGGATACATTTTCTTTCACCTATTATATCATTTTTTACAACTTTACGATTTTTTATAAAATTTCAATGGTGTAGTACATACGAAAAGACAGACTAGGTGAAATCTGACGATCGTTCCTTAGTATTCACGATCTAAACAAAAAAAAACCAAATTCACATGATTCAACAGCATCCCGAGAATTCCATACTACTAGAACATTTATTTCTTTGTCCCCGCCATCCCCAGGTCACAAAGATTCGGATACACACACTCACACTACGGATCAGTCTTAAGCCGGATTACGCGGATGTAGATTGTATCCGAATACGGAGAGTACTGTGGATTTCCACCGGAAAATCCGTAAGGTCTAAATATCTTGAATAATAAGGAATAAATCTTCAATGATCATAACTATAATCACGTTTTATTAGTATTCCTGCTTACGTATACATTTTCTTTCACCTATTATATCTATTTTTCACAAATTTACGATTTTTTATAAAATTTAAACTGTGTAGTACGTACGAAAAGACAGACGGGTGAAATGTGACGATCGTTCCATAGTATTCGCGATCTAAACAAAAAAAATCAAATTCACATGACTCAACAGCGTCCCGAGAATCCCATACAACTAGAACATTTATTTCTTTGTCCCCGCCATCCCCAGGTCACAAAGATTCGGATACACACACTCACACTGCGGATCAGTCCTAAGCCGGATTACGCGGCCGACGAATGTAGATTGTATCCGAACACGGAGAGTACTGTGGATTTCCACCGGAAAATAATTAAGGCCTAAATATCTCCAATATTCATAAACATATTTACGTTTTATTAGTATCCTCATATATACATTTGCTTTTACCTATTATATCCTTTTTCACAAATTTACGTTTTTTATAAAATTGTATCTGTATAGAATATATGAAAAAACAGACTGGATGAAATTTTGCATTGGTTTTTAACATTCGCGTTCTAAAAAAAACATATGTTTGAATTTACATAAATCAACAGCAACCCGAGAATACCATACTGCTAGATTTATTTCTTTGTCCTCGCTATCCCCAGGTCACACAGATTCGGATACACACACCCACACTACGGATCAGTCCTAAGCCGGATTACGCGGCCGACGGATGTAGATTGTATCCGAACACGGAGAGTACTGTGGATTTCCACCGGAAAATCCTTAAGGTCTAAATATCTTGAATATTAAGAACTAAATCTTCAATATTCATAACTATATTCACGTTTTATCAGTATTCCTGCTTACGTATACATTTTCTTTCACCTATTATATCTATTTTTTACAAATTTACGATTTTTTATAAAATTTCAACGGTGTAGTACATACCAAAAGACAGACTAGGTGAAATCTGACGATCGTTTCTTAGTATTCGCGATGTAAACAAAAAAAAATCAATATCACATGAATCAACAGCATCCCGAGAATTCCGTACTACTAGAACATTTATTTCTTTGTCCCCGCCATCCCCAGGTCACAAAGATTCGGATACACACTCTCACACTACGGATCAGTCCTGAGCCGGATTACGCGACCGACGGATGTAGATTGTAATCCGAACACGTAGAGTACTGTGGATTTCCATTGGAAAATCCCCAAGGTCTAAATATGTATCTTCAATATTAAGGACTAAATCTTCAATATTCATAACTATATTCAAGTTTTATTAGTATATATACTCACGGATACATTTTCTTTCACCTATTATATCATTTTTTACAACTTTACGATTTTTTATAAAATTTCAATGGTGTAGTACATACGAAAAGACAGACTAGGTGAAATCTGACGATCGTTCCTTAGTATTCACGATCTAAACAAAAAAAAACCAAATTCACATGATTCAACAGCATCCCGAGAATTCCATACTACTAGAACATTTATTTCTTTGTCCCCGCCATCCCCAGGTCACAAAGATTCGGATACACACACTCACACTACGGATCAGTCTTAAGCCGGATTACGCGACCGACGGATGTAGATTGTATCCGAACACGGAGAGTACTGTGGATTTCCACCGCAAAAATCCTGAATGTCTAAATATCTCCAATATTCATAACCATATTTACGTTTTATTAGTATCCTCATATATAAATTTGCTTTTACCTATTATATCAATTTTTTCACAAATTTACGTTTTTTATAATACTGTATCTGTATAAAATATACGAAAAAACAGACTGGATGAAATTTTGCATTGGTTTTTAACATTCGCGTTCTAAAAAAAACATATGTTCAAATTTACATAAATCAACAGCAACCCGAGAATACCATACTACTAGATTTATTTCTTTGTCCCCGCTATCCCCAGGTCACACAGATTCGGATACACACACCCACACTACGGATCTGTCCTAAGCCGGATTACGCGACCGACGGATGTAGATTGTATCCGAATACGGAGAGTACTGTGGATTTCCACCGGAAAATCCGTAAGGTCTAAATATCTTCAATATTAAGGAATAAATCTTCAATGATCATAACTATAATCACGTTTTATTAGTATTCCTGCTTACGTATACATTTTCTTTCACCTATTATACCTGTTTTTCATAAATTTACGATTTTTTATTATATTTTAACTGTGTAGTACGTACGAAAAGACAGACGGGTGAAATGTGACGGTCGTTCCATAGTATTCGCGATCTAAACAAAAAAAATCAAATTCACATGACTCAACAGCATCCCGAGAATTCCATACAACTAGAACATTTATTTCTTTGTCCCCGTCGTCCCCAGGTCACAAAGATTCGGATACACACACTCACACTAGAGATCAGTCCTAAGCCGGATTACGCGACCGACGGATGTAGATTGTATCCGAACACGGAGAGTACTGTGGATTTCCACCGGAAAATCATTGAAGCCTAAATATCTTCAATATTAAGGCCAAAATATCTTCAATATTCGTAACTATATTTACGTTTCATTAGTATACTCACGTATACATTTTTTTACGTACACAAATTTACGATTTTAATAAATTGTATCTGTACAGTGATACGAAAAGACAGAGTGGATGAAATCTGACGATCGTTTTTTGAAATTCGCGGTATAAACAAAAAAAAACAAATGTGAACATTTACATGAATCAACAGCAGCCCAAGAATACCATACTACTAGAATTTTAGAAAATATCTTCAATATCCTTAACTTAATACAATTTTAATTAGGTTTTACTGCACTAAATATATCTAACGGAATCCAAATTACCACTGATGTATTGAAGTAAATCACCATCCAGCCATACATCACTAAAAAACTTTAACCGAATCCAGATCTTACCAGTGAACCAAATCTGCGAATCAAATAAATAACATTGAAAACTGGCTAAGTGCGACTCGGGCTCGCGCACGAAAGGATCCGTATTAAAAAAACGCAAAAATAAACACGTTTGTTGTATGTGAGCGCCCTTTAAACATTATTTTTATTTTTAGTATATTTGTTAATATAAAACAATAATAATAATAGCTTTATTGCACCAACATTGTTCATTGTGGCCTGGCTATAGACAGATTGATGATGTCCACCAATTCGCACTTGGCCAGCGCGGTGGACTATGGCCTAAACTCTCTCATTCTGGGAGAAGACCCATGACCAGCAGTGGGCCAATAATGGGTTGATGCGATAGACAGATGGATAGCGGAGTCTTAGTAATAGGATCTCATTTTACCCCTCTGGATACGGAACCATAATAAAAGTTACTTAAATAGAACAAAAAGTGAATTGATGTGAATGTGTACGTATACTAAGTATACCCTCACACACTTAACTCGAATCTCCCTAAGCCGGATTACGCGACCGTCGGATCTAGATTATTATATCCGAGCAAGGGAATATTATGGATTTTCAACGATGTATCGGATTATTTAATTAATGCACGAATTTTGCAATGAGATTAGGGTTGCCACCTTTTTTTTCAACGATTAAAGTACAATGGCTATAAAAGGTATAAAGAAAAAAGTACGTAGCTTCAAAATAAAGTACTACTTATTTATATTATCACTTATTTTTTGGCTCTAGGATACTTTTAGAACTGTGCGTGGTGATGGTAAGCAAAAAAAAATGTAGATAATAATTTGACGCCCTTATTTATAAAAAAATGTCACCAAATGTAAATGTTGTACTACTTTCTAAATAAGGTAGCTACGGAAACCTTGAGATTAAAGGAATTTTAGTTTTGTACAAAACTGATTATAATCAAACTTTTAAAATCCAGATATACAAAATAAAGTATTTTCGCGTACTTTATTTTCCTCATAAAGTATAAAGTACAATTGCCCCGAATAAAGTACAATACTCTATAATAAAGTACGGGTGGCAACCCTAAATGAGATTGTCTATCTATCCCATATTATTTAATAATACGTTAATGCTTACTGTGGTAGATGCATGATACAGCTGATTTTAAGTGCATTAGAATGAAGTACCAAGCAAGGAGATGCAGTGTACCTGATGGTAATATCTGTAACTTCATAAAGATCAAGAGTTCTATCTAAAGTCCATCACAAATGTGTTGCTTCTCCCGAGGAGTAAGATATCATATATGATTCACATTCTTCCAACGCAATGCAAGAATTGCATAACGCTAGATATAGGTGTGCATGGTAATTTTCGAATTTATCGATATATTTGCAAAAAGAATATTGAAGTGTGTCTATCCCTCCAATTTCATTAACTTATGCGCTAAAATTCGTGAAAATCACCTAAAACGTACCTAAGATTGACCCAAAATGAAATTAATTTCCAAAAACCGCAGCTGTTTAATTTCGCTAATTGTATGAGCTTTCAAATTTGGTATTTATTTCAACTTCACTAACGAACACTTTCACGATTGCAAATTAAAAAGACCAAACTAGTTTCCATAGCTTTTGTAAACATTAAATAATAAAAGTATAAGATTAGAGAAATTATAATTATTTTATAATCTCATAGCCAACAAAGGCCCGGCAGTTCAAACACATACATATCTTACGTTCTACGGATCAAGACTAAGCCGGATTACTCGACCGCCGGATCTAGAACATACATATCTCCAGAACATGTACCTGCATACCGGATTTAGAACGGAAAATGTTTTAAGACTGTTCCAAATGTGAATGTCTAGTGTATTAAAATACTTTATGATTCGGTGCTTAGTACTTCATATAACATTAGTATTGAAACATGAAAGTATGTTGTGTTTGAGATTTACTAACATATGCACTTAAATGATGTGTTTAAACTTCGTTTTGAACATATTTTTTATGATATTGTAACAAACGAGAATGCAGTCCAGTCCTGAACACGAACTTGAAGGATCATAGTACACCTACAATCAAACTCAAATATTAACCATAAATTCAGGCACAGACGCGTTGCTGCACTTGAAAAATAATATGGAATATCTCGCGTCATTGGTAAAGGAGATACCTTTACCACCTCCGTTAGAACTAAAATTATTATCGCTAGTTACACCTATTTTTTTCTTATAACTACGCTGTTGTTATAAGAAAGAAATAGGTGTAACTCTGATGCCCCTGGATTATAACTTCGGTTGACTCTACCAATTTTAAATAGGTATATTATTAAACATAATGAATTAAAAGTACGTTCTGCTGTACGGTAGTTCAACATCACAAAACAAATCGGATATCGGTAAAAAGCTAAGTTCAACGGGATTAGAGCAGTCGACCTTGTCCACTGTCAGTAATCTGATGAATAACGTGAATCCGTATGGATTAAGTCTCTGATAAATTTTAAAACGTTACTTGTATAGTTTTTGTATAATAAATCTCGGCTTAGCGAAACGTAAGATTTCTTATTCGTAGGCTGTTACTGTGACTGTTAGTGGGTATACTTAGGTGTACATTATCTGTGTAGTGTTATAAAAAAGTTTGATTCCTTTCGTCAAGTAATATAAAGTAAATTAAGTAATATTTTGCTAGGTGGTAGAACCAGTCTAGTTCACCCGTGGAAGTACCACCGCCACACCTATTTCTAGAGTGAAGCAGTTTTTGCGTTTCGATAGAAGGATGTGGTTGCCGGCACACTTTTATTTGAGGCGATCATGTTAGTCCTCGGGAACAGCAACGCATCTGTGATTGACTTCAGATAGAACTTCATGTTTAATATGAAGTTGCTTAGATGTCCATGGGCGGCAGTGACCACTTACCATCAGGTGGACTGCATGGTTGTTTGCTACTTCAATCCTATAAAAAAAGTTGCTAAATAACTACATACATGTAATTATATAATTTTTATTGGAACAATATATTTTTGCGCGTATAAATAAAACCACATAATTATAACTGAAGCACTAAATGCTGTTCAAGAAAAATAAATGTAACCAAGTTTAGAGAATTTTTAATTTTTAAAACACGTGATTTGCGATTTCGAAATATTTTCACTCTCGTTATAATATTCAGATTTTGCAAACGAGTGCAAAATTTATAGCGAGTTCAGTTAACAGTATGCTTTGATACATATCGGTCAAATAAGCATATTACTCGTATAATATACGAGCTATAAAAGCTTAGAAAGTTATTTTTTATTTTTCAACCAGACACTATATTATTTCTGCAGTTCCTTGCGTTGATATTTTACTTATTAACATCTATGAATATAAAATACTACAAAATTATTTTTAATGGATATCACCAGAGACGAAAACTATGATCGCGTATCATTAAACTGGTTTCATAGAATCAGATTGATAATATATAGCACGTGCGATAAAAAAAATGGCGATTTTATAAATAATTCTCGTGTTCACGTTGTTGAATATTTATTATGAGCTTCTCGCGAGGCCACCTACTGCATCTGTATCAATTTTTATGTTAAACTGTTAATATTTATGAAGCAAAAAGTTTTATCACTTCCAGTCATTTGTCCAATATTTGCGTAATCAGGATAAGATCATTCGGTTGTTTTTGGCAACGTTGTTTTTATAATTCTACTAATATTATGAATGGAAAAGTTTGTACGGATGACTGGATGTTTATTGATCAATTACGCTAAAAAGGCGGATTTATATATAATAATTTTATGTTTTTTCTAGATTTATTGTGTGTATTATATGTATTTATAATATAAATATATATTTATGATACATGCATATATTAGTATGTATTGGTCGCGTTTAAAATTAACACCCGCCACAACTTTTCCAGCCACCCAAGGTTGACTGGTAGAGAATGCCATCAGGCATTAAGTTTGCCCTATTGTAACTTTTGTAAAGGTACGATAAATAAATAAGTAAATAAATAACGGATCTATACAGAAAAAAAACTTTAGGATATGTTCGTTTTTTTCCAATGAGCGAGGATTCCACGTAATTCTTAAATCAAGCTTAGTTATCAGAGCACACAGCTAACTTATTTCCCGCATAAATGGAATCTTATAACATAACAACTTTATTCTACAAGAACCTTGTATTCAAACTTAGGAAAATAAAGTTATAGCGCTTTTGAGGTGAGTAATTTAAGTATTGCGTAAGAAAGTAATTGAGGGTTGAGGTATCTTTGCTTCGCTTATTTTTGATCACAGGGAACCGGTGCGATATTACCCGTACCTTATAAAGTAAGTCTTTGCTTAGGATTTTACAACTTAACTACAGTTATCTGTTGCTCGGTTTATATTTTAGGTCCTCATCTGACTTGCTACCAGTTTTTTTTCTAATATCTTATTTAGAAATTTTTGGAAGTTAAAATTTTGGTAATACTTACGTATGTCGCGTTACATACATACGTTACATTTTATAGCGCGAGAAAAACCGCGCGCTCAGCCATGATTTATAATTTTGGAAATATTTTTTAAATGTCAAAATTACAATACATGACTCAATTTCATTTCCTGTGATATATAAAGATGGGTATCAAATGTCCAATGAATATGTCATCTATACAGCATTAAGTGGACTCTGACGTCCATAGCCAATAATAGAGTAGGTACATATATACAATTTCCTTCCAAGGTTTAACATTTATTCATTTGTTTTCGTGTCTCCATAACTATGTAAAACCTTAAAATTCTACGTGAAGGTATTTTTATAAAAAAATTGATAAACAGACAGATGAAAATGGATAAAGATACATTTGTATACATTTTAATGAAATACAATAAAATGTAATGATTTCAACATTTTAGATAAGCCTTATTTAATATTGTTTAATATAGCTAAGTTATTTTAGAGGAGGTGAAATCTCATTTTAAATGGTTACAATCATAACTAGACACAATTTAAACAAAATATTCAAACCAACATTTCCTATAAGATTTTATTATACATAAAAATAATTATAGTTCAATTTCTGATACTTTTACGATTTGCCACGTGGCATTGCACGTTTTTACGTTTAGTATTACAAGATACAACGGAAAAAATGACCACAATAGTGCGTTCGCAATCATAACTTCGCACGCGCGAAAGTTGACAATCGTGAAACGTGATGCCAGTTCTATTTGATCTAGGTTCAGGCACAGTATTAATATCATACAGTAGTTTAACTCTGCCGTGTCCTTGAATTTTATACCTACAGACGCGCTGAACGGAAGTTCGCGTTAGGGCTACCCGCCTGAAGTATTTTAATACATCTGTATACTTGACTTTCTTTCTTACTTATTATGTATTTTATTCAGTAAATTAAGGTAAATAACGTGTTCTTTTAATATTTAAGAGACTTAATAATAAATCGTACACAAATAATAGTTATAAATTTCACACTGAATAATATTTTACCAACCAAAATAAAAATTATTAACACTGAACGTGTTTATGCACAATTAAAGCAATCAAAAACAGCCTAATATAGTTTACAACTGCTCTTCGCTACATTATTATTTAAATAAAAAGATCCACTGCTTAAAAAAACGTCACATCGCCCGCTCGCCACTACGGCACACTCGCTAGCTGTTGGGTATCGAGTGCATACCGAAATCGTGGCGCGTAGGTACAACTTGCGTTTCGTGCGTTTGTAAGAAGTTAGAATACTGTAGATACTAGTACTGTGGTTCAGGTATTTGTGAAGATCTATTATACTGCGAGTTTAAGCAGCAAAAACGGTTGAAATGGTCTATGAAATGTCTCGAATAAAAGTGTTTTATAAGCGATCGTTGACAAAGCTAATGCTCTGACGACCCGCGTGACGGAGCGGTTACCATGCCGATCTGACGCGCAATGGGTCCCATCCCGGGTTCGATTCCCGACCAGACAGGTATCTGAATGATGGGTTTAGATTCCTGTTCTGGGTCTGGGTGTTTGTGTATTCGTCTTGTGTGTTTCCATGGTACCCACGACAAAGGAGAAAATCCTACTGTGGGGCTATACATGTAGAAAGCGTGCTTGTGTGTGTTTACCATAACGTCACTTTGTACCTTTATATTGTTACAGTTATGAAAGATGTGTAGATCTTCATGTTAAGGTATTTTTCTAGCTATGAAGTGTTTTTTTAATAAGACTCAACAGGGCACTCTACCAAACCGATGCACAAACAACTACTTACAATTATTTGGGTGTTAAACGAGACTACTTACTCAAGTAACCCGTTAACTTTATGATTTTCTCTAGGTATACATATATAAAAGTGTTGAGCAATTATTTCCTGTTTTTTTGGGCTAATATTTTCGATTTGATTTCGTTTCGATTTCACAAAATTACCTCATATATAAATCATTAGAGATAGCTTCCAACTTAATTGCTGATTTAAAAGTATTTCAAGCACGCTATTTCTAAAAAACAATCAATATTCATACCTACATATTAATGTATACTAAATATTATATGTCGGGAAACACATATAAATTTAATATTCAAATATTATGCCAACCACATGTATTTGTGTGTTTTTCGTTCTCCGTTTTATTTATAATAACTAAAATATCGCTAAGACTATAGATTAATTATAAATCCTATATGTGTGGACGGGCTCACGCTTATCCGGATCATCTGACGGATCAGTCCTCTGTAGCGCTCAGATAAAGCGAACTGGACTTCAATAGGACTCCCCTGTTCATCATACATTTTATTTGTAACTAGCAGAATCCACGCGACTTTGTTCGCGCTGACTATAATATATCCAACCATTATAGCCTATGCTACTCAGGGATAATATAGCATTCTAATGGTGAAGGAATTATTAAAATCGGTTCAGAAGTTTTTAAGTTAATTCATAACAAACATACAAATATACAAAGCTTTCGTTTTTATTATATATTATATATTAGATATATGTAGATTATGTGGTATGCAATAAAATATTACTTTACATTGCATTGCGCATGTTAGTGTCTGAAAGAGGTATATGTATGTGTATCCTGCATTACCAAAATCGTTGTAGTGATCGTTTCCTGTGTAGAAAGGAAACTATTCAATCGGATATCCCTGAATCCCGGATAGAAGCTCAGTTATATTATAAAGTAGAATTTTACAAGTTATATTTGTATAGATTATATTTGTGTAAATATACGGTAGCCTTAAATCGGCTAAAATTTAATCGCCTCAAATTAAAAACAAATCTGTTTTTTTTTTCGAGTAAATCGTACCTAATATGTGTAATTTAAGCAGAAAATACCACCTAATATTAAATAGTTTTTACATTGACTAACTCTTATAGAATGAAAATAAAACATTAAATCTACTTGTAAACGGATCGGTAAGGGTACTTAAGAACTAAGTCGGGCCGTGTTCTCTTTTTTTGCTGACAACACACCTCACCGACCAGCAGATAACATAGTCATAGTATTGTTATACCAAAGTGAACATTTATTGAAGTGAAACTTCTTTATCGGGGTTGGAAAACAAAAGTGAAACTTCTTTATCGGGGTTGGAAAAAAATTTAGTGTAACATTTTTTCGTTACGCGCCATCTTTTTCTGTTACGCGCCATCTTTTTCTGTTACGCGCCATCTTTTTCTTATCCCTACCACGCGTGATATTAGATAGATTATTATAGATTAGATTATTAGATAAAGTTTAATAAAAGCCTTTTATTAAACTTTATCTAATTTAACTTTATTTAACCAATTTCTGTAAAGTTGCATATGGTAAATTATTTTTTGAAAAATAACTTCTTAAAGAAGTTTCACTTCTTACGAGTGTACGCTAGTACACGCACACATTTTTTATTTTTACAATAATTATAATATGTATCTTATAGTACACACGTATGACAGAGGTCTACGTGTTCGGGCGGGTCGCGTTATCCGGATTATCCAGCGGATCAGACCCCTGCAGAACGGAGATAAAACGAATTACCTTTCAGTGTAACACCCCAGTTCACGTATTCTTATAACATATTTTAAAATATACACCTGGCTATGCACATTATATATTTATACGCTATAAATTATGTCTGATCGCCCGCCCACGCGTCTATTGTTATTCAATAAATGATTATTGGCAACTCAAAGAATATTTATTGAGATATAATAGATATGACGAACTTTGATGTACCTAATCGAAGTAGGTATTAAATGTATATGCACATCACTTGACGTTAAGTGATCAGGGTTACCTAAATGTGAAAATGACAGAACAAATTAAGGAATTAGTGTGGCGGTATAAATAAAAGGTATAAAATGGGCTTGCATTTTGGTGGAAAGGTACGATAGGATAAGAGCAGTGATAGCCTAATGATTGAAACTTGTCCTCTCAATCGGGAGGTCCGGGGTTCAAACCCAGGCTTTTCGGTGTAGGAAAACATCGTGAAGAAAACTACACACCCGAGAGTTCTTTAGAAAAAAAGTTCTCGGAGGTGTGTGAAGTCCACCAATTCGCACTTGGCCAGCGCGCGGGCCTAAAACTACCTGTGATAGGCGGATCATTTTCATATGAGGCGGTCATTTTAGTCCTCGAGAGTATCAAAGCCCTTAACATAGACTTCAAATAGAAACTCTGTTCTATATGAACCTCTATATAGAAATTCACGGGTAGTGCCCGTTTAGTATCAGAAAAGCAAGTGGACAAAATATACATTTGATATTTTAATCTCATAAAAACACTACAGACAAAAGATAAAATCAGTAGGTTGCAGTACCTTTGAGACAATCACCCAAATTCCGAAAATGGTAAAGGTTTATAAAATACTAGTTGACCAGGCGAACTTCGTTCCGCCTAAAAGTCAATAATCTAAAATTATCAGTGTTCCTTCACTATATTATAAATGTATGACACATGGAAAGCTTCCTTTTGAATCACTCTATCCATTAAAAACTGCCTTAAAATCCGTAGCGTAATTTTAAAGATCTAAGCATAAATAGGGACAGATAGCGGGAAGCGACTTTGTTTTATACTATGTAAAAACAAAGTCGCTTCCCGCTAAGTGTCTACGTCCCGCTAAGTGTACTAAGTTTCGAATCGAATCTATACAATACAAACGCACTTATTAGTGCAACAATGAGTGAACTTAAAATAATAAGTCCAAAACTCAAATCAATACAAACACACACAAGTATCGCGTGCACAGCACACACACGGACGGGCCGATTATCCGGATGATCCGGCGATCACCCCCGTGTCGCGAGCAGATAAAACCCGCTACCCTCCAGACACCCTCACACATACACAGCTATATTCAGATTGCTAAAATCTCTTTATGAAAACAGCACATTTATATTATAAATGCGATTTGTGAGAATGTATGTGTGTTTAATAATCTTTTACGCAAAAACTTTTATAGGTGTAGTTCGCCCGGAGAAGTACCACCGGCTATTTCTAGCGTGAGGTAGTTCTAGCGTTTCGATGGAAGGGTGTGGTTGCCGGCACACTTTTATATGAGGCGAACTTAGTGCTCGGGAGTAGCAACGCATCTGTGACTAGATAGAACCCCATGTTCTATGAAATGTGTATGAAATTGCTTGCAGGTGTCCATGAGCGGCACAACCACTTATCATCTGCATGGTGGACAGCATGCTCGTTTGCTACTTCAATCTTATAAAAAACGATCGGTTTACTCTGAGATTTGGCAGATATATAGTTTACGACCTGGGGGACATGATATACTCATTACAGTCCAAAACATGTCTGAAACGGAGCCGCGTTAATAAGCTAGGCACCTATAAAGATAAGAGCGCAGTCATATTTTGTACCAAACATTTATACTATTCAAATCTAAAATGTTAATAGACATTTTATCCGCACCAAACATCTTCCTTCAAAATGTAAATTAAGATTAGTAAATATTCAATACGTCCAAAAACATACCGTTTTGGCAATAAAAACGTGTATGTACGATTTAAAAAATAAAATAATACCACACTATAAAATATATAAATCGGCTTATCTATATAAAACCGGCTTAATCGTACAACGGGTAGCGTCAGCATATTAATGCAATAGAATTTTTAAAGCATAATTAATGTTAAATTTTATAAAAGTAATTAATTATTTTAATTTAACGAATTAATATGCTAAAGGCGTGTATTAAATTATATAAAAATACTCCAGTAAGAATATTCTGTTACGGAATGCGTGTCTCGTGACTACTAAGTATGCAATAACTATAATTATTAAGAACGTTTGATAAAGCTTAAATACTATATTAGCGTATATTTATTATATTTCATTCGAAATATTAGAGATAAGATTTCTGTTACATATTTTAGAGCGTATTTAGCAAAAAGTTTAAGGAAAATAGTAAAACATGTTATGTACACTTAGTTTATTTGAACATACTCGTAGATTATGTCATGACGACTGAAATGATAATGACGATGACGAAAATGTAGTTTAAGAAAGACAAAGTCTTTACTTAGAATGACCTACTTAAAATACGAGCGAAGCCGAGAGCAACAAAGAGTGCGATTATAAATCTTGTTTGTAAACGTAGAATTCTAATCTGTGGTTTGCACCATAGCGATAATAATTCATTTAACTTAGACGGGTTTAGAATAAATTTAATATTAATAACTGATACTAGCTCCGTGGTTACGAATGCGTTATCAAAGGTATTTGACGATATTAAAATAAATCAATAATATGCCATTATAAGATTTAAGCAATAAAAAACGCAACTCTGACAGGTAATCACTTCTTTCTCATGTAAGTTTTCACGTATAGTAATAAAATTAAAATTCCTTACTATACGTAAAAACTTTTGTTAAGTAATAAGTTAACTAAGAAAAGCAATACAAAATAAAAGACGATCCCACGGAGTATCTTACTGAATTTTCTCAGTTGAAGTGTTTCGATCCGATTCGTAAAAAATAAAAATGCAATTGACAATTTGTTAGTGCCCCCGTAGGCCTATGCAAAACGATGACATTTCATTTATTTCATTTCATCTCAATTTCCATCCATTTCAATAATATTTTTTTGTCCGTAAAAATATGTTAACTTTCTGACGGTACACAGGTACGAACTGACAAAAAGACCGGGCGCATTGTGCAATCGCTAATCGCCGCGGATCGACGTGCGCTCCGTAATAATGATTTATAACGCGCGATTAGACGCTTTAAGAATTAACCGGCTACTAAGTCTTTGGCGGCTCACATAACATCCTATGCTTTATAAGAAATCGTAAATATGTATTATAGATTAAGATTATTGCACATAATAGTTTTGCTAGCTTGCTTAAAATGTGACAGCTGCACGAGAATAAGAATTTTGTTTCGATGTAATTTATACCCCTCCGTCTCTATCAGAGCATTAAACTTTCTACATAAAATATTTGCTAATAGAACCGTAATTTTTGATAAGCCGGATTTATTGGTTGATGTAAGTTTTTGTTCATTTAGTTAAACAATTCGCGAAAAGTAAAATTTGCTTTTAGTGTGCAGGTATAATTTCCCAATAAATAAAATGATTAGCAGCATCGTATCCATTAGCAGTAACCACTTAGAAAACATAATGTACGTTTAATGTTATATGTATTTGGTAAATTAATACCCGCGATTAAACGATTGGCGCTAACTTGCGTCCAGTATTTTATGTTGAATACCTATTACAAGAATATTTCATGATAATAATTCATAGACGAAATGCTAACACCTTTACTTTTATTTTTTCTTGTAGGCAGGAAATTTAAAATTTTATATATAGATAATATTATTTCGGATTACATTATTCGTATTTTTCAATTATTATTCTTACGATGATTTAATGTACAACGCCAAGTTTGACGCTTATCAAAATTATTAAATAACAAATATATTGGAATATTGATACAAGATATTAATAATAATAAGAAAGTATGTTTTATCCCAGTAAATATAAATCTGTCAGAGCTGTAAGATATTTTACTTACATCAAGTTAAAGTTTCGTAAAACTAAACTAAATTACCTCTACCATTTTCACTCGCAAAATCATCTCATTTAAAACAATTGCAATCTATTACATTTGTACGATTTAAAACTTAGAAAGTAAATCGTTCGTATTGTACAAATCTATTGTTGTAAGAGCCCTAAGCGGGTAGGTAATATTATAACCTTGCGTCAGTGTGTGCGTCGTGTGTACGCCGGCTTATGCTTTGAGCGCGACTTATGGGCAGACGACGGGATGTCCCGGATTAGATTTAAGGGGTAAAAGAACTAGACAAGGACGGAAATAAAAATTTGCAACGCGGCGAACAAGGACACAAAACGTACAGAGATTTAGAGATTATGATTCATAAGAGAGGAGAATGAATGGGAAATTATTACGGAGGGAATAAACGGTAGGGAATTAGAGGCCTGCGCTATGGGAGCTGATAGATTCATGTCGTTTTGGATTTCACGGGCAATGCGACGCAAACTGATCGTGAAATTAGGTGCTCGGATTATAGGTAGCCCCTAGTCCAACGTTCATTAGACTCGTAAAGCTACGGAACGGTATTTGTTCTTCCTGCGTTTGCTATGTTCCTGTTATTATCTTCGTGTTATAAGCGATTATCTTTGAAGTTTGACCAATCATTTATGTTGTACTAAAACCGGTTACACTTCAGATCAACATCGAGTTTTCTAATTGTAAATAGGAACCATCACAAATGGTAATTTTTTAAAGTCTAAACACACATTAATTTTAATTAGTTAGGCAAATAATAAAATGTGACCTTTATTTTGAATGGATCTACATTACCAGTGGATTCGAATGTAACCGAAACTGAGATAATCCGGTAAGAAAGAAAGAAAAAATTAGTCCCTAAATTTTCATCAGTTGTGTGTGTCAAATTATTTTAACTAAACCTAATCAAGTTGAAGATCATGCTTAAACGCAAGTTTTTCATAAATTGTACTAAATACCTAAAATAACTAATAATAACTACGAAATAACTAACATTAAGTAGGCGATATTTCTATCTTCTCTGACACACATATACAACGCTATAATCTAAATAACTCTGCAGTTAGAGATATAACTAAAACAAAATCTCAAATCGAAATTGAAGTCGGAGAAACGGTTATCAATCGCGCGGCTGACAGTGTGAAAGATATCTGTGAATCAATTACGGCGTCAGATTAACGGGGAGATGAGCTCGGACGCTCGGCTGCTGAGGCACGCGTGACTGCGAATAATGCCGAAACTATTCAATTGATAAGCTTCGAAGTTTTTATGCGTTCAAACGTTGATGTTTTTTATTATTTAATTGGTGCGTTTGATTTGTTTTAATATTTCTTAAGTCATAAAAATAACGTATGTGGATTAATAGTGAATCTAATGAATTGTGGTTGCTTATAGTACTAGTTGAGCACAAGCTTGTCTACTTAAAAGATATCTGTTTTGAAAACGTTACAGACAACCAGATAAACGTTTAAAAACTTATTTTAAGTTAGTTCACTAATTTTTGTTTACCTTTAAAATAAGTTATAATACTTTTTAGATCAAATCAACAGAGCATGCATTAGATTAAATCTCCGAGCCTCTAGGGTCGGAGGTCACAATTTATTGTTTCGATTGTTCTAACAGTAAATACATGAAATATTTTAGCATAGAAGGAAGTAATTATGGACTTAGTGCTTTTCTGGAAACATAAACAATTAATATAAAAAATAAATTTTTGTCAATTTTTATTCCGCAATAAAACAGCGTAAGATTATCCAATTGCAAAAGTTTACATCTACTTGTAAATATTTTTTTGCAAATCAACAAAAAACCCATATCACTAACATCGAATATACAAACTACTTACCAGAAATCCCCTTATTCAACAGATTGTTGAACGCCTCCTTCTTGGGCGAAAGGTGTGGCGTGTGTGGCGTATGGGGGGTGTGTGGTGCGCGGTCATGGTGCACCGGGGCCGACGGTGGTCGGGGTACCGCGCGCTCTTCCGGCGAGCGACGCGGCGGCGTCTTGCTGCGACGGAGCTCTGATGACAGGTTCTGTGATCAAACATAACATTAAACTATTTAATAAATTAAGAACAATACATATAAAGCTTCGTGTTAATTTATTTGGAGTAATATGTAATTAATGCAGGTAATAAAAGTTCAAGTGGTTGTCCGTGCGCTGGAAATCAACCAGGTCGCAAATACATTACATGTCAAATCAAAATGCAAAAACCGTTTTTGTGGCGTTAACGATGTATAGCCCATTTTGGTTCATAGACTCTCTCTTTTTGATAGATGAATTGTAGATAATTTTATAGAGAGGAAGAGAGAGAGAGCAGGTTCACGAAACCACGGAGGAACGTTGTTTCATGAACCTGGGAATCTATTAATGATTTCACCAGATAACCTGTCTGGATTAGGCGGCATTAACTTAGCATTAAATTAAAAAATGTTAAACATTAGGAAAATAACGAAGGCAAAGAACATCAGACTAGAGTGGTATCAACTAGCGAAAACCTTTCTAAGAAAATACTCTTCAAAAGCCAATTAATATGCAATAGAATAGTCGCTAAATAAAAACGCGATGTTAAAAATCTATTCCCAGTGACAGCACTGAAGACAAAGATGCTTATTAATTCTAATCTAAGAAAAGTCGAACCACTTAAGGCGATCGCGTTTCAAATTGGACACTTGTTGGTTGCGTCAGTAGCACTGAACGATCACGACCGCACTGATTATGTTTATTGGATGTGGCGAATGGTCAGTGGCCAGTTGACCACCGTGGCGAATTTCTGATCGCAACTTAATAGGAATAAACAAAGAAAAGTGTGATCTTCTTCAACAACCTATTATCGTCCCATTGCTGTGCCAAACGATGAAAAAAGTGTGATCTTCAATTGCCGTCAACCTATTATTGTCACATTGTTGGGCACGGATATTTTCTCAGAATAAGAGACATTTGGGCCATAATTAACCGCCCTGGCATAGTGCGAATTGATAGACTTTCAACATATTTGAGAACTTTTTTAAAGCACTCGCAGGTGTGTAGGTTTTCTCACTATATTATCTTTTAGCCGTAAAGCAATGATAATACAATACGATACGTTAAGCAATATTTCTTTCTTTCTTTCTTAATAACGCGATATTATTTGACAAATCACTCTAGTATTCGAATACCGGACCATAGATTGCGTGGCCGGGTTTCAACTGCTCATCTCTCTGCTTGATCTTCACCTAGTTTTCTCAATTTTGGAATTTATCTTGGTATTATCTACGTGTGTATTAGTCTCTTTAGGTGTGCATGATACCCAAATAAGAACGAATCCACATAAACCAGTTAAGAGTGTAGAAAGCGTTGAAGGTACTTCAAAATATTTTAAAATTTTCAATATAAAGTAGATGAGTATTTATAAATTTTTATCTCGAAAGTCAAATGACTAATGTGTAAACGATCTTCGAATAATTTCGAGATGTTTAAAACGAACAAGTTTTATAATTAATAAAACCGATGTTGATTTAGCGCTAAACCTAGTGTTTTATAAGTATTTATCTTAGACTTGAAACAGGTTGATTTCTTGTTAATTTATTCACCGTGTTAGGAGTCCGACTGCGCATACATTGGTTGCTTCATCATATGGTGACATTTTGCCGGAGTTATAGCTAAACAATATTCAATATCCAAGCATATGGCCTTCCCTTGATGTAAAACGTTACTCGTAACAGAAATAGATTAACAAATCATAATTTTCAAAAAAATATAAAGTAGGTATAGAATAATGATTTACGATACAACTAATTGGCACGTGATTTATTGTAACGAGAATTGGATGGTGAACATTATTCAAAACTTTTTATGTGACCAATAGATGAACTACATATTTGTCCCTTACTATAACTTTACTTAAAAATAACAATATGTCATTACCCATAATAAACTCCATTACTAAAAATCCATCCCTTGTATTGCAATATACAATGAGTCATATTAGATTTTGAGAAGTGCTGGTGTCCACCAATTCGCACTTGACCAGCGCGGTGGACTATGGCCTATAACTTTCTCATTCTGAGAGAAGGCTCGTGCCCAGCAGTGAGATAATAATAGGTTGACAAGAAGTTGCCATACGCCTATAAATCTTTATTTTCGTCTTCGAATTCTGTGATCGCCTTCCTTCTGCTGGTTTAACCTGCCCAAACGATAATATTGATTCCACCAGTGATTAGGTGGGTGTCTTATACTCTATACCAAAACTATGATTTAATATGCATCGGCATTACGGGCTAAATCAAAACTATGACCTCACAGAACCCACCCCCAACCAAGTGTGTCAATGCGCATAGGATCATTAATTCATCACACATCTAAATATTAAGATTTTTTCTTTATAATTTAACCTAACGATAAGGCAGACGGGCTACCTGATGGAAAGTAGTCACCGCCGCCTATGGGCATTTGCAACACCAGAGGAGTCGCCAATGCATCGCCGGCTGTGAAGGAGAGCTCTTTTCGCACCTTTCTTGAAGAACCCCATGTCATAGCGCTCCGGGAATACCTCAGGAGGAAGCTCATTCCACAACTTGCACGTCCGTGGCAAAAACGAGCGTGAAAACAGAACCTTCCGGACCGGATTCTTCGTGGAAACCTTCCATTGCCGTAGAAATCAAAGTGTTTCTCAAACTATGACATCACGGCACGAACACACCCCCAAGCAAGTGTGTCAACAAGGAAGCTCAACTGCGCATAGGACCGTTGATTCGCGCCACAGATACGTCTAATATCGTATTGGAATTTGTGATGTCGTTTGACCCCTGTTAACCCAGATTACGCTTCTCGGCGCCTGATTCGTCCTCGCCGGAGCCTGATTGTGTTGTGACACAAACTGTAATGTATTATGTGTTAACTCTTGCTGCAATCACGGCTAGTACCACAATTACAATGGATATGTTCGCCGAACTTACAATTTATTCGTAACGATTTGTGCTCCGTTCGTTAGTTCGCCGACGTGCTTTATTGGTGCCGTTTTGGGTGTTAACACGTGTTCAATTGTTTTATGAGTCTCGGTAGCTATTCTATGTCATCGCTTTGCAAGGCATTGTATGAACATGTGTTTTGTTATATTATAGTAGCAAACGGGTGTATAATTAAATGATCATTATCATTTCAGATGAAAATTGGCCACTGCCGCCCAAGCGTCTAAGTGGTATAAACCTCAAATAGTAAAGTTCTATCTAAGATTCACCAGTCATATTCAAGCCATCATTATTTATTTAAGCCTACCATACATTCTTGAATAAGGAAGCAGCGCTCCAGATTACTGTGATCAGGCAGAAATATGTCTATATATACATAAAATCATTACCGAGCTATGGAGGTGACGCTTTTAAAGTTGAACAAGCATGTTTAAATTTCGTGCGTTCTAGGCAATCATTAGCAACGGCACTGGCCTAGTTGCATTGCTCAAAAGACTGGCAAATACCAAGACAAATGGTTATAAATGCCAAACACATCTAAGTAAAAGAACTACAGTCTGCCAATAAACAAAGGACCAGAGGAAGATCAAGTTACTGCGATTCTTTCAAGGCCTGAATGTGATAGATTAGCCGTATTCATCAGATACCTATAGGTAAAATGCACACTGTTAGCATGTCAGATTTTTTACGTAAATCCAATAACCCTTATTCCGCTTAATGATAATAGTTTCCGTAATACGCCCTCTCACTTTTTATCATGTCGTATGACGCATTAATATCAGTTCTGTAGTATTAGCTAGGGGAACTCCGAAGATAATCTCGGTTCACCGTGTCCGGTCATCAAATCTGCGTATTGAACTTAGATTTTTGATCTAAGTCTGGGAGATTTTGTTTTCCTCTGTGTATGTCAATAACACATTTTGAAGGTGGTATAACGTATGTGGTTCGACCAGAGAGGAATCACCGCCATACCTATTACTGTCGTGAAGCAGTTCTTGCATTTTGGTGGAAGGGTGTGGTTGCCGGCTCACTTTTATTTGAGGCGACCTAATCCTCGGGAGCAGCTACGCATCTGTGATTGACTTTAGATGGAACCCTCGCTCCGTATGAAGTTACTCACAGATGTCCATGGGCAACAGTTCCCACTTACCATCAGCTTGACTGCATGCTTGTTTGTTACTTCATCTTAAAAAAAACCCATGATACAGATAAATCCTTGTGTGGAGCTATGAATTTATTAAGTGTTTAAATAAAATTTTAATAATAAACTCTCCTAAATTATTTTTTGCGACATAGACCCATGTGTTTTCTATACTACCCACACCAGTAGGCATAGACTTCCTATACGACCTTTACGAATCAAGGAAATCAACGCGGCACGTGTTGACAATTGATACTGTGCACATAAACTGAGATTGACAGATTAATGAGAGCTCCCGGGATTCAAGACTTTATAGTAATAGAATTAAAACGTACCTATGTAAAAAATATAAGACTTTAAAATACAGCGATTCTATGAATTGTCGCTTCATAAAATGTATCTCGAAACATAAGCTTTGGTTTAATATTTATAACTATAATTGACCATTCTAAAGTATTCTGAACCAGTCAGACAAACAGACAAATTTTATTAGATAAAAATGACACTAACTATAATAGAATTTGTACGAGTATAACAATTCTCAAGATAATACTTGCAATGTTGATGGAAATAAGATGTAAAGGCAATATGTTTAATAACTATATTAGTTATATTGAAATAACTCACTTATAATTTAATAACCGCTCATGATAGAGCATATAATTCTTTCCGGTGTTCCATAAGACGCTATTTCTTTTTAGAGAATTTGCAAATAGAACTCTTATTCAACACTGGTAATGCATTAACAAATTCCCCAGTGCTGTAATATTACACCTAAAAACCACCTAGACTTGACATCTAAACTTAGATAATCTAATTAGGCAGTTAATTATAACTTAATCTACCCAGGTATATAGGTTACCTTAGGTCATTAAAATTACTAGTCACCCGTTGCAACGGTCAAAATTCGACCATAATTTAAATTAAAACACTAAGCTTCATGGTGTCCCAAGTAGCACCAATATTTCTCTAATTTAAATAAAGTGTAATTTTCAAGTTATTTTGAACGCACTCGGTAAAGGAAAAAGAGTTTTATTAACTAAGCTGCATTTAAATCTGTCATTTTTGTCCGAGCAAATATTTATTTAAATACAATTGCTTTTGAATACATTTGAACTAATCGGAAATCAGAGTCTATTCATTAAACGCACAAATTGTTAATAAACCTTATAAACTCACCTACATAATTGTTTGGTGATAGATAATGCTACCGGAAGCAAATAATCAATATGAAATATGTAACGTGGGAGTTATTTATTCCGTACCTAGGAAATATAATTTAACTTAAGAGATAAGATAGAACGGTACCTACTCGAAGATATTTCCATATTACGCTATAAATTTGCTATCAAATCTCCAATAATACAAAGTTGTAACTCTGTTTAATAGCCATATTAGCACAGAAATATCAAACGATAGATAGGTTTTTGAGTTTTAAAAAAATGTATTGATATACCGTTGTTTTCTGACTGAAGTAGCAATCGAGCATTCAGTCCACCTGATGGTAAGTGGTGACTGCCACCCATGGACATTTGTAATCAACTACATAGAGAACATGGGTTCCATCTGAAGTCAATCACAACTGCGTTGCTACTCCCGGGGAAGCGTCGCCTAATGTGAAAGTGTGCCGTCACCTAAAGCTCTAATATAATGCTGCGATTATAGGGTAAAGAAAGATGTGGCAGTAGTGCCACCGTAGTCGAGGAGAGATTGTACCACCTTTAAAAAACGATTAATGGCGCCCTTTTTATATGATTGAAGCAAACGAGCATGCAGTCCACCTGATGGTAAATGGTCACTACCGCCCATGGACTCCTGTAAACGACTTCATAACTTCATGAAGTTCTACCTAAATTCAATTACAGATGCGTTGCTTCGTTGGGCTGGCAACCAGACCCTTCCATCGAAACGCAAGAACTGCTTAATGCTAGAAATAGGTGTGGTGGTGGTACTTCCCCTTTAATAACTTAAAGATTAATGTCTCAAGGCTGAGCAGTATTTTGTCTACGGTGGATGGGTGGACGTCTTGGGCCTTAGTCGACTATACTAGCTTTGAGGACAACTGAATCTTATTAATCTATTCACTGGTTTTAATCTCTGGGCCTGCCAGCAAGTCATACTTATTAAGACAAAACGGCTAAAAACCTCTGTTCTTTAACGGTACCTTAGTGGAGAGAAGTGGAAGTTCACGCAATTAATATTCGTTTGTAACATAATTGACGACCCGTGTGGCGCAGTGGTTGCCATACCGGTCTGACGAGCAATGGGTCCCGGGTTCGATTCCCGGCCAGACAGATATCTGAATGATGAGTTTACATTCCTGTTCTGGGTCTGGGTGTTTGTGCATTCGTCTTGTGTGTGTTCATGGTACACAGGAGAAATCCTAATGTGGAGCTATTAATTAAATAGACCTAGAATTAAAAACAAGTGAATTATGTCATCTGTTGTAAGCTAAGCTTAAAAATCGTACTTTGTGACAGTTAACGCCGTACTTGTTCTTATTATACGATTGGAATAATAAAATATTTTAAAATTACAATTTGTGTAAACGAAAACTGCTTTGGCCTCTGTAGATGAGCTTAAAATATGTTTAAATAGGATTTCGTCCAAATAAAGCAGATTGTGAGACTAATAACATTATTGTACATACAATTACTGATAACTAATTATTTTATATGTAAGAATAATTGGTCGTTAACGTTATACAATAAAGTCTTACAAGAATAACAATTTGCGCATTATTGCATAAGACGTTTTCAAGGGTTTATAAAATTAGATATACAAACAAAGCTTATTTCTGTCAGTTTGTTACACGGATGTTACGTATATCGTAGGAATAATACGTATTTACGTATCTTGATACGAATTTATTTAGACACAAATATTGTAACTATCTGTTCTTGTCACAGGCATTAGCTAGATAATATTATTATATCGGGGTAAATAAATCTTAGTAATACAGGCAAGATGTCTTCCCACTTTGTGTTTTTATTATCACGTCACATATTAAGTAACCGTGCGACAATTTTAAACCGATTTTAAATTGTGACATACCGCTCAGCCACTAAACACTAAAATCTCATCTTTGAACGAATTTTGATAACTTTCACCTGTTATTTTATATGCACATTTATCTATAATGTTCAGCGACGACATTTCTCATGTAGACCGACAGACCAGATGGCCGAACCAGTGTAATTCAACCGAGGAAGTACCACCGCTACACCTATTACTAGTGTGAAGCAGTTTTTGCGGTACGGTGGAAGGTTGAAGTTGTAGCTTACTTTTTTACGAGGTGGTTTTATTCTCGAATAACTTTTAAGACTAGTATGTCTTAAAATGCAAGCAGACACACTCAAAAAACATTAGACCATAAAAAAAATGTATAGCTCAAAAACGAACCCAAATCCCCCGACCACTGTGCTACGCGACATCAAAATTTTTATTGCGATTAAACCCAAAAAATCACAGTTAACGTGCTCTTATCTGATGGATATAGCTCTTAACTGTGACAAACAAACAAGGACCAAAACTACGAGTGATAGTAACATTTACTATAGCATTACGTATTTTGTCTATCACTGTGAGCCCCGATTAATTTATGTTCCACTTATTTGTACGAGATAGCGTTTAGGTACATCTTGTTAGAGTATTTGTTTATCACGGAGGCTTATCTTTTAATTCTCGAGCTGTCAACGCATCACTGATACCTGCACCACAGTTTTTCCACGGATTTTGAGGAAAATATGTATTATACTTCAGAATTCTTGCGCGCTGTTTTCTTGTTTTGTATGTTAAGACTATGACGTAACTTAGTTTTCAAGGGAATCTGTCATAATACTTAAATTTCTATTTATTTTATCTGATTGACAGACGAGCATGCAGTCCACTTGATGGTAAGTGATCACTGCCCATGCACATCTGTGAGCAACTTCAAATAGTACATGAGTTCTATCAGAAGGCAATCACCGATGCGTTGCTACTCCCGAGGACTCTTTAAAAATGGTTCCACCACTTTTAAAGTTTTAAGGTCCCCTTAAATGTATTTATTCGAGGCGTTCCAACTTAGTCTTTAGTCTTCAGAAGGAGCAACGCGACTACGCTAAACTTCAGTTCAAATTTTGGGCCTATCTGGGGTCGATTACAGATGTCTACGGGGTCACTGCCCACATACTATCACATGAATTGCCTTTTCTATCCAATTTCTAATTTTGTGTCTAAATTAACTTTGGACTAGAGGATTGGTGGAAAAGACGTTAGACCTTAGGTATTTGAAGATTTCCCTCTTGAGAACAAAAAAAGGTATGTGAGGTTGATTATTTTCTTCCCATGGACGGCGGTAACTAATTCCCATGAGCTGAAATTTTGTAGCTTCAATTATTTGAAAAAAAGGAAATATTCAACATCTTAGTGTATATCAACAATCTTAACAAAGTTAATCTGAGACTAAATATTGCAATAAACATTTTATCCAGACAAATCTAAAAAATAGATTGTAAAAACCTAATCCAACAAGTTACACCCGTGCGGTAAATCTTCTTAAAACGATATGTTATCTTGAATGGAGGATGTACGATATATGTATGTTAATGTATTTTTTATTTTTAACTCAGTTTTATATTACGTATTTGCATAAACCGCCTTTTAAGTGTCGTTTAAGTAAATTATTTGGTTTCCTGTCGTCAAAATAGTTGGCGCATTGGATCATGTGTTTTAATTGTATAATATTTCCGTTAATGTAATAATAATTTAGTAATGATATATTTGGTACAGAAGACCGAAATTTTCCAACTTTCAAATATATCCTTAGTACAAGTTTATTACGTTTTCACAAAACAATTATTATTTTCGTTTTCACCATATATTATCATTATTATTAACGCTTTCTACACTCATAGCCCCACAATAGGACTTTCTCCTGTGTCGTGGGTGCCATGTCGAATACACAAACACCCAGACCCAGAACAAGACAGATTCTTGTATGGCCAGAAATCGAACCCGAAACCCACTGCGCGTCAGACCGGTATGGTAAGCGCACCGCCACGCGGGTCGTCAAATATATTACATTATAGTATAGTGCTGCAATTGTTTATATTTTCGGTCGTAATTTGCAATGTACTTTGCAATGTTAAACGTAAACAATGATTCTTGTGAGATGATTCTTCTTTTGATAAAACACAATAAGCCCGAACTTAGGACGCTCGAGCCACAGCATCATATTCTTGAGTCTTAACGCGGTATGCGTATAATTAATTAAATTATCGTATATAATTAATTATACGCATACAGCGTTATCGCATCGACATACAAGATTTGAATGGAATAATTTTAAAATGTATTATACCAAGTACCTACCAATTGGTCAGTTGGGAACCATTGCATTAAATACCTTATTCGAAGACTCAAACAGAAGTGGCACAGTAATGGCTTAGTATACGTAACTCCTTATAATCACCATTTTATATATTTAATGTGGATTTTTATGATACTCCGTTTCCACACCAGAAACGTTTAAAAAAATTTATGGCTAATAAAATAGGCGTGAACTATCGACCCTCATTGTTAATACATGAACGGCTTTTCTTATTCATAGTTTATTTGAATAATCACGGCTACTTTCGTAATAACCTCTCATCATACGGCTTAATTAATATGTAACACATAAATTACGCATTGTTATGTTATAGAGTAAAAAATAAAATATATTAACCTCTTCACCTCCGGCCGTAGGACGTCAAATAATGTTTTTTTGGAGTAGAAATGGTTCCAATGATGATTTAAAAACTGTTGTAGTTAATTTATAGCTATAGCGATATAATTGATAGTCACACTTTACATAACCAATGAATCGACAAACCGAACAGAATATAGGTAGTTGCCCATCATTACTTTGACGACCCACGCCGCGGAGCGGTCACCATACCGGTCTGACGCGCAATGGGTCCCGGGTTCGATTCCCGGCCAAACAGGTACCTATCTGAATGATGAGGTTCTGGGTCTGGATGTTTGTGTATTCGTCTTGTGTATGTCCATGGTACCCATGACACAGGTAAGAGTCCTAATGTGGGGCTATGTAGAAAGCGTATTACCAAAAAAATGTCAACATGAAATCAGTAAACTATATCGGTAAACGATATATTCTTAGTTCTTCAGGTAACCGTTTTCAAATAGAATCGAAAACGACCATAACTAGTTTTAAAATACGTGGCGCGTACAGTTGCTTCAGGGCTGTTTACACTGGCTCCCGCGGTAGCCAGGTTTGAACAGCCTTAATCCATGTGAAGAAGCGCTCTTATCCGAGGTTTGTTTAGGGATGTCGATTTAAGGATTTGTCAGAATTCCAGGTCTCATGTTTACGAATGACTTATGACCTATTTTTATGAAACTAACTAGATGTACACTGTGCGCGTCGCGAAGCCACCACAAAAAATACACCAGAAACCTTCGCGAGCTCATTAATAACAACTTTGCTGCAGATCATCATGATCAAATGAATAGTTTACGATTCTAAAGAGGACATACAGACAAACATTCATTTTTATAAAGAAGAAGAATCAAACAAGCATTATATGTGGTTAAGTGGTCAGTACGTACCTGGTTATACATTTCTATTCATTTATAGACACCTCTAAATAAAATTAGGCATATTTGTATATTATGGTATGAAACATCTGATGGTAAATTACCACACTAGATAGAATCAGAACCTTACCGACCATATAAGGATGTTACTTCTAACGGCTGAGTTGGACCTGAAGTAAAGTGGGCGATAGGTGTCATACCGTCTACATTTTTACTAATAAAGAGGAGAGTACATTAAGGTTTATACATTCTAAGTTATTTCTGCGACTTCACCCGCTTTGGTCGCGTTTATTACTATAATGAGTATATGTCGCACCTTTATTCATACAGAAATAACTCAAAATTAATGTTTCACAAGTTAAAAACTCGCAAGTGATAAACTCGCAAATCAAAAATTTAAATAAGTTTCTTTTTAAGAATAAAGTTGCGATGTGTACCAAATTTTAGCGAAATCCGAAACAAACACTCACATATACATTTTTATAAACTTCCGCATTTATAATGCTGCCGTCAATAGCATATTAACAGTAAGAATGATCTCGACGTTTGGAGAAAAACGCGGTAAAAGTTTTGGTACGAAAATCTTTCATCAATCATTTGTTTGTAATCGGATCATGGTGATTGTAGCTTTAAATGAAAGAGGACCTTAGCACCAATGACTTAACATATTAATGGTATAGATGCCATACTTTAATTTGGCCGAGAGGAAAAATCTTTCAGTAAGTGTACCCACTGTTATCATGCTTGGTAAAGTTACAAAAACGCTCGACTTACTGAAAAATGTTAATTGCTGAATTTCGATTTAAAAACGATATAAACAATTGTGTTTTTGAAAAATGTAGATCACGTTATTATGATCACGTTAACTCAGTTTTGCCAAAAATCCGACTTACTGCAACTATGCTATTGAAAGCAGAATGGTTAATAACATAAAACTCAAACTAACTTACGCAAATTAGGCCTATTAATTAAGTGTGTCACATATCATATTAACATATCCTATTCAATTATAAATATACATTCACTGAAGAAAAAGAAAACATGTAAAGATCGACTCACATAGATTTAGCTCTAAAAATAGACCTAAAATAACAGTATGTGGTGTACACTGTCGTTGAATGGCAATGAAGGAAAGCGCTAGAACAATAGAAGGAGAAGTTAAGATGCCGCAATAGATGTAAGATAGATAGCCGTTTGATATGCAAGCCGACGTCTGCTAGTACTTAGTCATTGAAAAAACGGCAATCGTAACACTTGTACGGGATAGTATGTATAGCGATCGATATATCGATTCTGGGTGATGGAATTATTGTAGTTCGACTCTAGATGCACTACCGAGACACTAATTTCAGCTTAACAGTATGCGGTATCCTAGCTTGATGCGTGGGATAAGGGATCCATACATAAGGGACGAGACGTCCTACCTTAATAAGACCTTTAAACCAGAAACCTGATTTTAGTACTGACGTGTATATCTAAAAGCCTACGTAAGTATAGTATCGCGAAATTTATACAATTTAATATGTAATGAGAACCTAACAAACTGTTTAGCCGTGACCACTATCCATGCAAACTGAGTTAGAATATCGGCAAAAAGAAATTACCACGTGTTAAAGCCAATAGTAAGAATTTCCACTCTTATTTCTAAAAGAAGGGCGTGGTTGTGGGCTCTTTTTTATATGAGGGGACCATATAAGTTGATAGGAGAAGCAACATATCTGTGGTTGATTACAAATAGAACTATTGTTCTATCTCTATATTGATACGTTATTAGCATACTTGCCGCGGAAGGAGAAGTACCTATGAAATTTTGCACGGTTATAGTTGATGTAGAGAAGGAGTACGGAATGCTAATATTTTTTTCAAATAATGCATATAACTCAATCATCTTAAAAGGCATTACACACACTACCGTACATTTGTTACAAACACATAAATAATAAACGAAATAAAACATTCAATCTTTTACTACGAAAACACAAAACGTCAAAAGTTAATTAACCCGTTATTGCTTATTATATGCAGCTTACTCAATGAAACCTGTTTTTACCTTTCGGGTGTATTAAAAACTTGAAAATTAATAAAATTGAATTGAGTTTGGGAAATATTTTGGACAATACGGATAATATGAACAATATGAAGTTTAGTTTTTAAGTTGAATTACGGTCGAATTTCGACCGTTGCGACGGGCGAATAGTATGATGAATTGCTTATTAATATCCACAGGCGGCAGTGACCACTTACCATCGTGTGGATTACATGCTTGTTTGCTATTTCAATCATATAGAAAGATGAATTAAAAAAACAATTATCGTGAGTACCTGTTACATATTAAAATGTTTTTTTTATTATTTACTTGTTGACCTGGCGAACTACGTTCCGTCTAAGAGTAAAAAAACTAAAATTATCAGTGTTCCTCCACTATATTATGCGTGTATTATACATAAAAACCTTTCTCTTGAATCACTCTATTTATTTAAAAAAACTGCATTAAAATCCGTAGCGTAGTTTTAAAGATCTAAGCATACATAGGAACAGACAGCGGGAGGTGACTTTGTTTTATACTATGTAATTTTCTATTAAAAACATATTTTAAACCACTAGGTTTTGTCATATCGGTACCGTATTCCAGTAAGTTCCGGATGTGTATTTTGCATAAATAATTATTATCTACCGCAGTACAATTCCTCGATAAGTGTATCAATTTATTAATAACAATAAGTACAATTCGATACTATATTCAATATCAAGTCTTCTGTGATTCCCACATTCTAAATGTGAGAATTAAATATTTGCAGCGGAAGTGGTTGGTATCGTGGTTATTATTATTTGTTTTATATTTAAATATTAATATTATATCTGGTTCAATTTCGTTAACCTCAAGCGGCTTACGATAAGCGATATATTTTGGTTACAAAGCAATTACTGTCGCACGGTTCGTAGTTACAAGAAAATTTCGGATTGATATGCCAAGTAACCTGTAAACTTCACAAACCATACTGGTTATTGGAGTTTGTAGATTTTTTTTACAGTTTAAGTTATAAAACCACAAATTATAAGTATTTTTTAAAACATGTTTTTATTTTTTAAAAATGCCTATGGACATCTGTAAGCAACTTCGCATAGAACAAGGGTTCTATCTGAAGTCAGTTACAGATTCGTTTCTACTACGACTAAGATGGTCCTATAAAAGTGACCCAGCAACAACACCCGTGCAGCGAAATGCAAGAACTTTACGTTAGAAATAGGAGTGGCGGTTGTATCTCCCCGGTCCAACCAATTTACAAGGTGGTGGTGTTTTTTTTTTAATATAAAACAACGACTCCACAGACTGATAGTCCATGTCTTTTTTCACAATTGTTAATTTTGTTTCAACATTAGTCTTTAATTCTTAGCTCCATGTTAGGCCATCGCTGTCACCATCACACTGTCGTGTGTGGTGGTAGCAACGTAGTGGTGGTGGTTATTTACAAGGTGGTAGGACGTTGCCATCTTTTAAATAAATATGTCCTAACTTCACATTTACCACTAAAATTATCAAACTTGTTATGCAGTTACTATTAAAATCATCTTGCTTACCCTACATGTGAGACAAGTCATGGAATACATATTGGCCGCCATTATGTTATCTAAATCCTCCGTAATCGAATATGATGTATTTAGGCTTAGATACAGTATTAGTTGTATTATCGATATTGTTGTTATATTTACCTTGGTTCCTGGAATTACTTGGAGGCTAATATTCCATCACGTTAGTTGTAATTGTTGGTAGACATAAGCGTTTTAAGAGGTTGTGGGTCAGAAGTCTTCTAACAGAGGGAACATTTTTGTATCAACAAAATTTGGAGTGATACTAGCACCCCTCCCCCCCGCTTCATAGCATAGGATAAAAAAACTGTCAGAAACTGAGAAAAGTAAGCCTATTTAAGCTTTCCTTTAAAAACCTATAGCTACGTTCATGATAGTAAGCCTTTCAGTTTCAGTCATTTGCGGCGCTGTTTAGATTAAATGATAATTTGGAAATGTTCGTACAAGAGAACCAGGTAAAAATTAAGCAATGCATTTTGTGTTTGTCTTTTACAGCGATAAACAGTATGGTCAGCTACAGACGAAACATCTTTTACAGTATACAAAGGTATGGTCAAGTACAGATAAAAAATCTATTGATCGCCATACATTCAATTGCATCACAGTGAGTTTAAACAAAACAATTCTATTATCGGAGTATTTCAAGTCACGATGACGTACAGTAGATCCTCGGTTTAGAGGTAAGAACGGTATGAGCAATCTATTAACACGGGCCCGCTACAACGGCGTAATTAGTGTCATTTGCACTCTTTTTGGACGGGATAAACACAGGAGGGCATATTGAGGAACGGCCCGCCAAATTGGAAGCAAATGGTTGAGGGCCTGAAGTGCTAACTCAATTTGTTCGGCTTTCGCTAACGTGCGAGCAATAAACGGAATCTTGTGTTGCTTCATCGGCTCGGTTTACTATTACAGTTAACTTTGAGTTGAAATTTTAGTGATGTAATTTTGTATGATAGGTACATGTGGTATGGTAAAAAATGGGATCTGTCGTCCCCACGTGACCTAGTCACCTTACCGCTTTTACATAGTGGGTTCCGGGTTCGATCCCTGGCCAGACAGCTCTCTGAATGATGGATTTAGATTTCTGTTTGAGGTCCGGGTGTTTGTGTCTTTGTATGTCCATGGCATCCACGACAAGGAGAAAATGCTAGTGTGGGGCTATGAGTGTAGAAACCATTATTTGATTCAATCCCAGATAAACTTATAGTTTTTCGTGAAGACTGAACTCTTAAGAACTCACGTTAGAGTAAGTCTTAACATTGGCCAAAAAATAATATTTGATAGATTATTTTTCGAGGACATAAAAATTACACATTATTATGAAACATTATTACGCAAAGACACTAGAAATCAAATACGTGACAAACTGATGCGTAATTTATCAGCCCATCGTAAAAAACAGTATCGTTATAAAATCGGTTTAAAGTGCGCAATCTGATGAAAAATCAGAACAATGCATTCCGAGCTATGATAAGCCGATAAACAATAAATCTGTGCGCCAATCGCGTAATCCGCGGCTGAGCCGATAAAGCGCTAATTAAGACATTATCGCACTAACGCGACCGTATCGCTGCGTTCGGATAATCTGAGCGTGCCTTATCGCCAAGTTTCACATGCCCGCTGTTTTTACGTTTTAATTTAAATCGAATTATTCTTGTTTTACGGAAGCCTTTAACGGAATAAATCAAATCTATATATTCATACGGAAAACTGACTTAACTACTGACATAATAACGCACAGCCAAAACTACTACGATTAGAAAGTGGAAAATTTTCACAATGTTTCATTTCATAGTAACGGTGAGCACAATAAGAATTTATGGAAATTCGCTCTTTAAGAGAAAAAATGGGATAGAAAATTTGTATGAAAGTCCGCCAATTATAATGGTAACTTAATTAAATTAAATAATCTGTTTCACCATTTTCAGAAAAACAATTTCAAACGTTGGCTAGCATTGGCTTTTAAATGTGTCATAGATGGATCATTTTATGGTTAGCGCGAACAAAGCCACGGGTTCTGCTAGTATAATATAGTCGGTTATTAATGAATCTATAACTGTCATTGAACTGACATTGACAACTTACCACAGACCTATTAAAATGTTTCATTAAAACTCTAATTCTTATAATCGGAGTAGTAATATTTTGCTGTATTGATCATTTATGATTTTGCATTGATTTACGTATATATGGGTGAAATATCACTGATCACTATCGCTTATAACTAGGTAATAAGGATATGGTTGCCATAATGCCATTGTATCACTGCGTCTAGATAGTGTGAGCGTGCCTTATCTCTGACCGTCCAAATAGGACAAAGTTATAGTAATTTTATTTTAAAACGAATCTATTTTCATGTCTACTATTAGTTTAGGGGTGTTAATGTACTGCTTATATAAGTACTCTTAATTATTTTGTAACTGGTAAAGGCAAATTTAAAAATCATACGAATCTTCATTTATCAATTGCAGTAGTTCTTTTCAATATCTTAAATTATTGTTAGAAGTCGTAGTGTCGGTCCCGAATAGAACTCTTTCTGTGGATGGCATAGGAACAAAACTCAGGAGACGAGTAGGTACTAGCGTCTTCCTCGAACATCAACAAGCGCGACGCCTATTGGGAAAAATCCTCATTAGAGGAAGCCAACGGCCAGTAGTAGTCCTAAAAAGGCTGACGGATAGGTACGTTAAAACCATAAACCTATGCAGAAGCCTGTGTTATCCACAATTCAATCTAACTGAACACAACTGAAACATTTGTAAAGAAACTATGACACTAATGTTACTGCATCACTACGTCCGGATAATCTGAGCGAGCCTTATCATCGCATCCGTACAAGTGTCACGCATTGCTTGTATATTCATAAAAAAAAACTATATTTTATCACTTCAGAGTAATAAATCTATATATTATTACGTGAAGCAAAAACTTGTGATTCGTTTCTAAAATACTTGCCGCAGGCGGAGGAGTACGAAATTACGCACGGTTATAGCAGATGTAGAGAAGGATTGGCAATCCTAATATTTTTTTAAAATAATATATAAAACATACATAAAATCAACTAAAAACACATTACACTCACTACCTTGCATTTGACACAAATACATACATAATAAACGAAATAGAACATTCAATTTCTTACTATGAAAACACAACGTCAAAAATTACAGAAATAAATAAATAGTTTTTTAATTTAAATTACGGTCAAAATTCGACCGTTGCGACGGGTGACTAGTGTATAGCAACATGTATTTATTATAAAGCAATCGATTCAATTTCTTTGTGACAATAATAGATTATATTGAAAGCGACAATATTTCTAGAGAGCTAAATACATAGATGCAAATACCATCTTAAACTTTCAGACTTGAACTTCAGTGTGAATGTGTTGCTTACAAGGTTTTAGCCTGTATGTGTGAATTGTTTTTACCGTCATAATAAAAATTAAGTAGTTTTTTTGACAAATTTCATTCAGAATAAAAAATAAAAAGGACACAAAAATGTTGATTGTAGTATTTAGTCTGATAAACATTTGTATTTACCTAAAGTTTTCATTATAAACGTACTACGTGACATTCAATTATATTTATGACATTTTTAGTAACCTAGATACCTAGTTGTAAAGGCAAACAATGTACAACACTCACTGAAACTCGATATATCTACTTTAAATGATAATTTTACACAGATAAAATCAATTCACGGATTTCATATATTTTCCATATCTTGATAAACACTCAAGGTATTTCCACTTAAGGCGTAAACTGTCACCGATCAGCAGATTATATTATTCGCCATGATGATTATCTCTAATTAATACTCAAGTAGCTCCGATTAACTGAAATAACCCAGTTACACCACTTGCGAGTATTATACAGATATCATTAACTATCGATGCGCTTGAATAATCATATCGATTGTCTTCGTCGATACCTACATCGCGACATGTGTCATAAATTATGCAATATTGCAATAATTTATAAGGAGCGTCTACCGCCCCGAGGAGGAACTTTTGAACGCTGAGAACAAAAAAGCTATCAATGGGACCGCGGGCGGAGCGCAGAGCACATTAGATATTGTTGACAAAACTTCCTCCTCTATTAATATGCATCGACAGGTAATGTCGCGTACGTGCGCCTGCGCCGCTGCGCCGCCGAGCACCCGCAGACTACATTTTCGCATGCGCGACACATCCATGCAAAATTTTAGGCGGGATGCGTTTGCTGATGTAAGAAGCGTGCAGTAAAAGTAGTCATACTTTCCATCAGCGCTTCTTTGTCTTCGCGGCCCGCTGTCTGCGAGTTAGACAGGGAAGGCGACGTTAGCGATGCCTTTGGACAATGCACTACGCATTCGGTAAAAGCGGGTTTTGACGACCGCCGGCGCGCATTCCCATGCAAGGTATGCCCGCGGGAGCTATGTCGGCAATTTAAATATTACGGCTACTCAAAAACGTGAGATGTAGGTAGCAAGAAAACCCGTGTGGGCTCCCGGCTCGCCGAAATTCGGATACACTGAATCCGACAGAAAAAATATACATAATAAGGAGCGACATTTTTTCGTAATTAAATTGTACCTTTTTGCGATGCCCTCGTGAAATAAATGTAATTAATAATTTCGAAACAGTACAACACAATTTAATATGGAAGTTAAATGCCGATAAAAAGCTGCAGCTCGTCCCATATCGCGTCTCGATGCGGAGATTACACGCTATAAAAATTCTCAGGGTTCGTAGCGTCATTCTCGTACGCTCGAATGCATGGGTATCGCGGCTTCTGTGTGTCGCGGTGTGGCAGACACCCAGGTCGGGCAGTACAGTAGCCATTCCCATGTCGGCACCGAAAAATAATATTCAAATGGATTCACGCGCGCGCGCCTCCGTCCGAATTTTGCAAGCTCTTTTGATGCGCCCGCGCCGATTCCGGCAAATCCGTCGCGTCGGAAGTGCGTGGCGCGCGCCGCCCCGCCGCCTGTCGATGTGTCGATATGCCCACATGGAGTCGTTGACCTCGATCAGAACCCGATAATAGGTATCACACTGTTATTGGTAAGATTAAGAAGCCGCGCGAGATGTACAATTCCATCCGTCGTAAACTAGGTGACTGCACCACGCGCTCGCTCTCCCTACGTAACAACTCACACCAAATAAAGGGATTCGTTATCCATTGATAAGGAATATTTACTACTCATTTATTGAATCATAAAATGCGTCTGCGTGCCGTCCGAAATAATAATATAAATGTAAATGTTGATGACCGTTACCGTCTGGTCTGTCTAAATATTGTCGATGTAAAAGCAATAATTGTGCAAATTATCGACATTAGGTATTCCTCTCACTAATCCGCGTGATACGTATACGGTCACACAATGCACTTATTATTCGACAGTTCAGTTTCTAAGTAAAGTGCATACGGATTGAATACGTCGTGAAATGACGTGTGTGTCTGCCCTTCGAATGACTGAATATCAGTTACAAAGAAACGTATTTTGGCTTAGTGCATGAAACTATTTTTATTATCTGGATTACTATTTGATATGATAATTTGTTCCCTAATAAGGTGGAACGAAATGTGGAATAATTTATTCGTCATACTTCGTTGCCATATATATTGGATTGGTTTTAAGCTATTGTGATTAATCAAGCACCTAACTCTAAAAGTTTTGTAATATAAATATATTTATATGATTTGCAGATTGACTGATTTGCAAACTTCACATTATATTGGGAATACAACTTTTATGGAATGACTTAAGCCTTATTTCACCCAGAAAACATGAGCCATGAGTAAAAATTATAAGATGCAGGCGATACCGCGCGAGGAAGTTCGTATTATATAATTTGGAATTACTTACGAACAAAAAATGGGCTCTGCGCAGTATATCAACGGATACTCATAATTCTGAGGACTGACAATAATTGTCGGAAAACAATTCAAGATATCTGGTTTTAAGATGGAAAGCTCACAGCCACGGTTTTTGTGTCATACTTCAAACGTGTCGGGAACTCAAAACAGAGGGATTCTGTTAAAGCAATTAGGGTGAATCTTTCTGGTAAGTGAGGTAGCGATTACCTGTGTTTTATGACTTTAGCAATGAATAAGAAATCCGGATCGGCGCGCTATTGTTCGCCCCATTACGTCAGTTTAGTCGTAGTAAACATAAACAGCGAAAAGGATCATCGCCTTAACGGTATTATCCCGTGTTGAAAAGAATCTACCTGATTTTTAATTTATGACGTTTTGAAAATCAATACGGCTTAGGATTCCCTATCCAATAAAGGTATTTAAACGCTTTAGAAATTTTGTTAGTCGCAGATTTTGTAAACAGATTTATGTTAAGTGTGATTTGAAGATTTCCGCTTGATAATTTAATTTTGAAGTATTTAACACGATCATAGAATAAACAAGGATAAATTTTAGTAGTTTTGGAGATTAATAAAAAAGCGGTGTTATGCGCTGTGACATGAATTATTATTAAGAATGTAGTGAACGCATATAAAGAGTGGACCAAACCTGTGGAGACTTAACAATTCTTATAAAATAGTAATATTAAATTGGGGATTTCACAAAATTGAGGACCCGTAAGAACGTCATACTGCTAGAACTATTTTTAGCGTGAACCAGTCGCTGCGTTTTGATAGAAGGGTGTAGTTGCCGGCATACTATCACATGAGATGACCATCATAGTCCTCGGAAGTAGCAACTACAAATGGAACCCATGTTTTGTATAAAGTTGCTTTAAGATGTCCATGTGCGGCAGTGACCACTTACCATCAGGTGGACTGCATACACGTTTCCTACTTCAATCAGATAAAAAATATAGTCCTTGGAAGAAGAAGGGATCCGCGATCGTCATACAGATCTCCATGGGCGGCAGTTATTACTTAACATCAGGTAGACTTTCCATCATAATCTTATGAAAGAAAAACATTTTACTAAGCTTTACTGTAAGATATGTAGGTAGGTGAAGTTTTGCAGGTGGTAGAACCAGTGTAGTTCGACCGGGGAAGTACCACCGCCACACCTATTACTAGCGTGAAGCATTTCTTGCGTTTCGATAGAAGGGTGTGGTTGCCGGCACACTTTTACATGAGGCGACCATCATAGTCCTCGGGAGTAGCAACGCATCTGTGTTTGACTTCAGATAGAACCCATGTTCTGTATGAAGTTGATTACAGATGTCCATGAGCGGCAGTGACCACTTACCATCAGGTGGACTGCATGCTCGTTTGCTACTTCAGTCAAATAAAAAAAAAGTAGTTTTTTTGAGTGAGAAATAATAGTGAGTTTTTAACCAAAACAATACGTTGATCTGAAAAATTGTTGCTCTTATATTTAACAGGCGGTACGTACGCGCTCACTTAACACATCAAAAGAAGTCAAAAGTGATCGAATAATATTTAGAATTAAAATAACGATAATATTTTTATTACAACTCAATAGTAATGTCATTGTTCCATTTCACATACATAGCTATAGCGACTGTCGCTGGAAACGTTTTACGAGCTCTATCTGTGCGTAGCGCATCTCTCCGTCTCTGGTCCGTCCAGAACAGAGATTAGAGTTCGTTCACACAGGATTTTATTCCCTGCACCGTATCGATGCACGCATATCGGAATATATATGCAGTTCTTACTCATTTGTTGTTGTAATTGTAAAAGGGATGGCGGATGAGATAAGTAGGTCGATGACATTTGGCTCCGGCCGATTACTACGATTATGCACTTTGAGCGGTGAACTTTACTACGAGCTTTGATATGCCAGCCTTGATATCGCATTTCTAATTGTTCAACACTCATCGTGTTTGATGTTTTACCAATCGGAATATGGAGATTTCTAGAGCTTTCTATTCCTGTTTTGGGATTGTGTGACATTTTACCCGATTTAAGTAGGAAACGAGCTTGCTATCAACTTGATGGAGGTAGTTACTGTTAGGTAACCTAACCTAACCTAACCTGTTCTCGAGGAGGAAACCTTCAAAAGGTACCCCACACTATTCCTTTTTTGGGATTCTGTGACATTTATTATCCGATTGAAATAGGAAAGGAGCATGCTATCCACCTGATGGTAAGTAGTTACTGTTAGGTAACCTAACCTAACCTGTTCTGGAGGAGGAAACCTTCAAAAGGTACCCCACACCGTGGAAGCGACGCAGGGTTATGTGGGATTTTTACCGCACTAAAACCCCCCAGTGACCGTCCTCGGAGCTACAAAGAGTACGCACCTAACCTAACATCTGGAAGCATCTTCATACAAACCGGGTTCTATGTATTTTGAGTTGCTACTTCCGAAGACTAAGATGGTCGGTTCACATGAGAATGAGCCGGAACCGTAAAAAATCATGCTATTTATGTCACTGGTTCAGTAGGTGAAATTTAGTAGATAACTACATCCGTCAACAAGTTTTTTATACGATTGAAGTAGAAAACGAGCAGTCCAGCTGATGATAAGTGGTCACTGCTGTCCATGGACATCTATAAGCAACTTAATATAGAATTTGTGGTTCTATTTGAAGTCAATCACAGATGCATTACTACTCCCGAGGATGATGGTCGCCTCATGTGAAAGTGTGCCGGCAACCACACTCTTCTATCGAAACGCAAGAAATGCTTCACGCTAGAAATAGGTGTGGCGGTGGTACTTCCCCGGTCGAACTACACTAGTTCTACCACCTTGAATAAATGTAATTACATTACATTTGGTAACCGATTACCGATTATTCAAATAATGCATAACTAGAAATAAACTTTAACAATTATTTTACAAATTTAAATAAATTATTCTAAAAGTAAATGTACCTGTTATTAATATGAAAGTTTATTTCCGAAGGAACAAAGTACATTTACTTTCGATGACTAACGTTTGTTATCAAACCGTAGTGCATCCGATTTTAAAATGAATCACGTTATCCAATTCTTTTACAACTTTATGTCATAGTTTACAACTTTATTAACAAAGCTTATGAACAGTCCACTCTTCGTTAGCAAAATTTAAGCAGAAAAATGCCACTTTTTGCCTAATTTTACTGACAAATTAACTTATTATAACTAATGTAATGTAATGTTTTTCGGGCGAAGTGGTACGTGTGTAAGTTTGAATATATATATTCATGTCCATATCGTTTGTATTGTATTGTGACATAAGTATAAAATTGTATTGAAATCGACAGTCCTCAAAATGTCCTACAGTAATTTTTATATATAGAGCATGAGCTAATACGATTTATTATTTAAAAAATATTCGTATTGAATGATAGGTAGTAAATAAACCAATACAACAAATACTTTCATGTTACTATTTTTACGCGAAATCCAAACCAACCAACCAAATTAAATAAATTATTTCAAAAACAAATAAAACTTCATACTAAAAAACAATGAACTGAAACTGGCATACCTATAATCGTTTCTACGGTGTTGAGTTGCTTTAAAAATCAACAATATCAATCCTTTACTCCAGACGACACGCTTTCTACACTCATAGCCCCACACAAGGATTTTCTCCTGTGTCGTGGGTACCATGGACACACACAAGACGAATACACATACACCCAGACCCAGAACATAAATCTTAACTCATCATTCAGATACCTGTCTGGCCGGGAATCGAACCCGGGACCTATTGCGCCTCAGACCGGTATGGTAACCGCTAAGCCACGCGGGTCGTCCAAACCCTTAACTACTAGTAAAACGACACACGATATATGTGTGATCGTTGACACAAATTCGCCTGTGAATGGGGATAATAACATGACACAATTAGGATTTCTATCCACGTAGCTCTGCAGACACCTCACGAGTCGCTCAGGTATACCAGACAACCGTAATGAGCCTACAATGTAGCATGCATGTTTAACTGGAATGTGACTTAGTATGCATGGTTTCTGGAAGCGGCGCGGTCTGCGTGAGCGCGGTGTATGTAGAGTCCAGGATTCGATTCCGAGATAAGATTTTGTATCATAAAAGTAACAAAGCATGCAACGAACGCGATCACCGTGAGTGTCTATGTAGAGTCCAGGATTCGATCCCGAAACGATTTTTACTATCATAGAAGTAGCAAAGCATGCAACTGACTTGGTAAATAGCCAATCCCTGATAAGATAAGAGAACTGATGTTGACTACAAATGCTTTGCTACTCCCGAAGACTAAGTTAAGGAGCCTCAAATGAGTACATCTCGTTTACCACGCCTCCTAAATCAGAACACAGGCGTGCTTTACAATCCTATTAAAAATGAGGACGACCGAAAATTGTGTATAGAGTATAGAATTTAGATAAGTATTCTAGGTTAGCATACAAATTATTGTCTTCATATGCGTCCGTCACAATCATAAACAGGAAATCATAAATTTTAATTGTGATCATTAAATACCTATAAATCATTTTTTACGAGTGTGTTATAAAGAGATAGAAGAAATTTTAAGTGTGACCAGTTGATTACTGGTGTGTGAATATATTAAAAAACATATTTTGTCATAAATCTTCGTAACCAATGAGGACGAATTGGAACGACTCGTAAAATATATACCATGTTTTCGTCACTTAAGATTGACTAGAAGTCTATTAAGTATTAAATCCTAAAATTATAGGCACTTGATTGAACAAGAGAATTGATTAATTATAGAACTTAATATATATTTGATTCCATTAAAATTTTATTACAACATCTCAATACCCTAAGTTTTGGTACTTGCTACCCGTTTACTCCAGTCAGATAAAAAATAACAATAATAAAATTTATTACATTCTAAAAGCGACCACATACGCCCATACATTTCAAAGTACGACCTAAAACGAAAACGATGATCGTTTTAAGATAACGTCTTATACTCGTACTAAGGCTATTCTAAACTCCTTTCAATCTTACAATTCAGCGTATCCCAATCAACAAGTCCCTCATTCATTGCCCTAAACCCTCGTTCGGTCCGTAAACCGTATGCGGTTTCAATACATATAAATTCCCATGTGCAGCGATAACAGTCGAATCTATCGCCGCGATACAACCGCTGTCGCCGCTATCGCTTCCGCCGACGGTAGGCGATTGTCGACGGTAATCTATTGTTCTGAACCGAAAACAAAAACAATACTCACTGGTTAGAGACCGGGTTGTGACGTCACTATTTCCTACTACGTACTTAGTTTGACTTAAAACAATCTCTCGTCAACCCATTATTGTCCCACTGCTGGGCACGGGTCTTCTCTCAGAATGAGAGAGTATACTCCCTGGTTAAAGACGGGTAGTGACATCACTATGTCGTACCACATACTTCGTATGAATTCGTATTCTTTATTTGAAGTTGAATTAATCCATCTAACCTCACACATCACTCAACTAAACACATACCATTTAAGGAAATTTGTTAATTTTAATATACATATAGGTTTAGGTTTTTCCATGTTTTATGTTCTTAAGTCGAGCATTAAAGGGTCGATAATTAAAACATTTTTTAAAGTTTTTACTACAAGACGTAGAAACGTACAAGAAGACTTTATTAAGAGTATCTAACAACACTTTTTGATAAACAAGAGAATATAAAATTCTCAAAAGCAAAAGATTTATAATGCACGAGACTATTCGCACAAAAATGTATTGAAAATCTAGTTTAATATGAGAAATTAATCGTATTAACGCGCATTACGTCTTGCCTATTTGCTCTTTTATTCGAAGAACTAATACATAATAAGGACTAAATCATAAATATTCATATATATCTTATATAGTAATATTTAATTTTTTGGGTTAAATCGTTTCAATTAACTAAATCATATTAAAAAGTATGAATCACAATCTGCACGCTTATTAGAACCTGTATTAGGTCTTTTGAATAATTCACAAGGCATATAAATAACAATTAAATATTTATAAAGTGCAGTAATAATATACGGAACTGAACCTAAGCCGGATAAGGCAGGATATAAAAAAACCCTGTTAGTTAGTTTCTAGTGTTATTATGTGCTATTACTTAGTAATTAATAATAAGTAATCTTATTAATATTTATTTAATAAGTAGCTAAATCATAGCTTTAATAATTAAGTAGAGATTGTTATAAGGTTCTAAAAATGTTAAAGTATAAGGACCAGTGATTTATTTGATGCAATTATTTTTAAATTCAAATTTTATACTAAATTTTAATTAACATTTTCAAGTATCATGTAACGATTTTAAAGATACCCTGACGTATTATGTCGTCAACCCATTATTGTCCCACTGCTGGGCACGGGTCTTCTCTCGAGAATGAGAGAGTTTTAGGCCATAGTCCACTGCGCTGGCCAAGTGCGAATTGGTGGACTAGTCAAAAACTTACGAATACCATAAATTGGGTTGTTTGTCAAAAAGATTTTAACGAATTATAAAATGCTTAACATATTGCCGATTTCAAAATTTGCTACATACTCATACCTATAAAAAGTAAAATTTATACAATCTTTGTACCTATTATTGCTAGTCAATTAATAATTTCATTTCATTTAATGATCAATGAAGAGACTAACTTCAACTCCGTACACAATTCTCAAACCGAACAGCTACTGTTGGACATGGTATCCAACCAAACCGTCCATATAGAGCCAACCAAAAAAGGTACTGTTGGACATCGTATCCAACCAAACCGTCCGTATAGACCCAACCAAAAAAGATACTGTTGGACATCGTATCCAACAAAATCGTCCGTATAGACCCAACCAAAAAAGATACTGTTGGACATCGTATCCAACCAAACCGTCCGTATAGACCCAACCAAAAAAGATACTGTTGGACATCGTATCCAACAAAATCGTCCGTATAGACCCAACCAAAAAAGATACTGTTGGACATCGTATCCAACCAAACCGTCCGTACAGACCCAACCAAAAAAGATACTGTTGGACATCGTACCCAACCAAACCGTCCGTATAGACCCAACCAAAAAAGGTGCTGTTGGACATTGTATTCAACCAAACCGTCCGTACAGACCCAACCAAAAAAGATACTGTTGGACATCGTACCCAACCAAACCGTCCGTATAGACCCAACCAAAAAAAAACTGTTGAACATCGTAAATCAAATCTAGACCCAACCGAAAAATCGAATGACGTAAAACTAGCACGCTCTATTTACGCATCAGTTTAAATAGCATCAATCAGTTCCTAACACCAGTTGGACTGATGGAAGATAGTGTCGGGGTTACGGTGTCAATTACGCGCCTCGCTAAGCCATAGCCGACATTCGCTTAGCGTTCATTAAAAGACCAGATTCTAAATATAGGCTCTTATGCTATCGGGAATCCTTGGGGCTGATGTCAGCTCGTAGGCAATAGTTGGATATTAAATTCTTTCGTGGTTTTGAAGTGGCAGGCGTGTAAAGTTAGTGCATACCAATTTCAGATACGCCCGTATATAAGGTAAACTTCGAAGGTTTCAATAGCTGCAAAATGTAGTTTTTTTACTCTTATTAAACGGCAGAACAAATAAATTGAATATTGTGACACTTTTGTTAAGTCTACTTCTGTTGTTCAGTTCAAGAGAAATAATCGAGGACGGTATGCTCAATGTAGGAGTTTACAATTACAAGGGTACTTATCCAGTGTACTGGTATATTTGATTATTCCATTCATCAATATTTTAGGTCTACTGCTAATTACAGGACTTCCTAAACAGGGTTTTAGCCAATTTCCATCGCGCCTGTCGTGTGTGTTGGTGACCGCAGTGGATGTTGATGAAACACAGGAAAAAGTTGTTGTCCATCCCCTGAATCTTCTTTTAATCGTCTCCTACGACATCCACGGGAAGAAGAGGAGAAATGCCATTCAAAACTGACACCACACGAAACAACAACGATTGTTACATTAATTTTAAAAAAAAACACCAAATACAAACACAGTATATGTTTGTATTTGGTGTTTTTTTTGTAAATTTAGTTTTCATAGGTTATTATTATAAATTATTCAAAATGTCATTCTTTACAGCTGTTTGATCGGTCTTATTTATTAAAAGTGTATGTAATTGAAAACCTTATATAGTTTATTATCTTATTGTCCTTTTGAAGCATACCTATATATTACAGAAAAGAAAAAAGTATTATATTTTAATAGTATAGATAGATTCTTGCGTCAAATTCTTATCATAATGTCATTCCTGTAATACTTATCAGTGGAAATATTATTTAATTATGTGCATACGTTTATTGTATAATATATATTTTTATTTTTAATGATAATTAATTGATATATCTAGCTGAATAAGATTAGAGGCGAATCATTCAACCTTCGAATACGTCGATTGTTATAGGTACTGGTGGTAGCGAACTTAAAACATAATCTACTAGTAAATCTACTACCGTGCAATTTTTATACTCTGGAGTAAAGTTGTGAAAACATGAACATCTTATTCGTTTTTATGCTTCGTGTTTACAACATTTATTTCTAGCGTCAAGCAGTCCTATCGTTTCAGTATAAGGGCTACCAACTTCGTTTTATATGAGGCGAACATCTTGGTTGTCAGTTCTATAAGATTTTGTCTACACATGGGTGGCAGAGACCAACAGTTGGGCTAAGCGGTCGTATGCTACTTCAATCTTACTTTTACTTTAAACTATATAAAAAACATTTTTGACCTATGTATTTATTGAAGTAAACCAAAAATCTTTGTCTTTTTGCTTTTCAAATTTTGTAGAAGTAGAGCTATACATATCTGAGGCATATCTCCGAATCCTCATGTTCTCATAAAACTGATCTTATTTGGAGTTAATAATCGATATCGATGGGCGGCAGTGGCCACTTACCATCAGGTGAACTGGATGCTCGTTCGTTACTTCCATACTATAAAAAGCCAATTGGTCGCTCCAATGCATGTCGGTTAATAAACCCACTTATTAAGTACTAATTACTGGTAAAACGTGTTCAGAAAATGCAGCAATAATGTCATTACAGTACAGGTGTAATTATTTTGATATATTAAGGAGCTTTAAACATATCAAATAGTTTTTATGAGGCTATAACTCAAAATTTACCATGGATTTTATCAATTTATGAATAAATAATACGTTATAATACGTATAATAAAAATAAAGTTTTCTGTGTATGCATATTAAAAGATTGAGAATAAGTAATAAAATATATTTTTAGAATTGTGTGTGCCTGTGTATTTCCAAATTGCATGAATCCTACTAAGTAAATGATTTCAAATTAGGTAGAAAATTTTAATGATTTGAGTCTTTATTACACATATCCGACAGAGGCCAGTTACGATGAAGTAAATTGCAAATATACGGGATGGATTTGTACCTGAAGAAAGAGTGGAAACGCTGTCCGACTAATGCTCACTAGGCCTGCAATGAGTCGTCCCTGTAGTTCCGGGATCAGAATAGGGCTACGGTATCCCCTGCCTGTCGTGACAAGCGACTAAAAGGGGCTTCCGGGGTTGCGGGTGGCTAGAGTGGGAGCTTGAACCGTCCAGCCAGGCGATCCCGGGAAGGACGGTGGTATGTGTGGTCGCATATCGTCGTAAAGACTAGACGGAGCGGTGGGACCAGCCGCCCATCTGAGAGGAACCCGATGTGGCAACGCGCTCAGCAGATTCCAGCTGCAGTCCTTTGGAGGTCCCGGAGTCCTCTTCATGGCGCCGAGGACGGCCACCAGGGGGGTTTTAGTGCGATAAAAATCCCACATAACCCTGCGTCGCTCCCACGGCGTCGGGTACCTTTTGAAGGTTTCCCCCTCGAAAAAAAAAGGCCTGCATTGAGTACGGTAACTCAAAAGGGTGGATAGGTGGTCTAACGATACAATAATGCACTAAGCAATAAGTAGTCTCACACACACAGCAGACTCATTTTTATATGAGGCAACCATCGTAGTCCTCAGGATAAGCCCCTTACAGATGCCCACGGGTGGCAGTGACCACTCACCATCAGGTAGATTGCATGATAAGGACTTCAACTACTAAATACAAGTATATTCCTTAGTCCTAACAATACACAGTTTAATAAAACAAAAATTACGTAATGTAATAAATGTAGCACACGAACTTAATTTAGAAAAAAATGCATTACACTAAGCGATTTACACTAACGCAATACATTACATTAAAAAAATCCACGTAATAGACGGACATGTCAACAACATTGCAAGTATTGCGAACAAATTCGATTACATGCAATAAAGAAATAATACATGTCACAAAAAAATAAATAAAGACCTATTCGTGACGATCTCGCGATAGCAAAGCGAGGCATAATTTTACGTAAGTGAAAATTAAATGTAATTATAGCAACAGGGTTACGATATCACATGGTTATGAACACCTTGTGTGACGAGGGTTGCCAGGTGGGCGGAAAGTCCAACTATGCGGGTAGATCGGAAGTCAGACTTTTATGGGAAGTAACTGCTAAAAATATCTTAAAATAGAACTACGGTTTGTTTGTAGTTTGTTGAGAAAGGAATTGACCCGGTAATTTAAATAGGACTATTGTATACCTATTTGCAAACTTCTGAACGGTCAACAAAAAAAACACCAAGAACTAAAAATATAAATTATATATACTAACATACAATGCAATACAATGCAATGCAATGAAAACCTTCTTAAGAAAAACAAAATATTATTGAAGACAACTTTGATATAAAGTACATAAAACGCATGGGGAAGTAACATAACTTTTGTTGCTATTCTTTCAGTAAAGAATACAATTCTCACCATATTCAAAATTAAATAAAATAATAAAACATTCTAGGATCTTATTTATTGAAATTTACCGTAATATTAAGATTTTCCATTTATATCATTAAAATTAAAAAATAATTTTAAAGTATAGATTTGCGACAACCCTAACAACGATGCGTTAAAGATAATTGCCGCAAGTGTGGACGCAGCACTAAAACGTGAATTATTCAACAGGACACTTGCACTACTTATTAGTTGAACAATAATAAAATTGTATTTAAAGGATTATCTAGTAATTTTGTACAATAAAACAACTTAAATATACGCATAGCAAAGGACATATTTGCAGAATTTCTTTGCAAATATGTCCTTTTTATGCGTATATTTAAGTTGTTACTTATATTTGACGATTTAATTTAGCCCCTGTATTTGTCTTTCTGCCATAGCTTAACGTTTTTTTAGGGTTATGTGGGATTTTTACCACAATGAAACCCCCCCCCCCCCCCGGTGGCCGTCCTCGGCGCTACAAAGAGAACCCCGGTATCTCCAAAGGAACGCAACCGGAATACTCTGAGCGGCTTGCCCCATCGGGCTCCTCCCAGATGGGCGGCTGGGCCCACCGCTCCGTCTAGTCTTTACGACGGTATGCGACCACACATGCCGCCGTCCTTTCCAGGGTCGTCTGACCGAACGGTTCGAGCTCCCACTCTAGCCGCCCGCAACCCCGGAAGCCTCCTTTTACTCGCCTCTTACGACAGGCAGAGGATACCGTAGTCCTATTCTAATCCCGGTACTACAGGGGCAGGCATAGATCTACTTCTCTACATCAGTAGTAGTACCTACGGAGCAGTGATAGCCTAATGGTTAAAACTTGTCCTCTCGATCGGGAGGTCCGAGGTTCAAACCCAGGCACGCACCAGTGATTTATGTGCGTATTATACTTTAATTATCACTGCTTTACGGTGAAGGAAAACATCGTGAGGAAACCACACACCCGAGAGTTCTTTAAAAAAAAAAAAGTTCTCGGAGGTGTGTGAAATCTACCAATTCGCACTTGGCCAGCGCGGTGGACTATGGCCTAAGCTCTCTCATTCCGAGAGAAGACCCGTGCCCAGCAGTGGGACAGTAATGGGTTGACGACGACCTACTAAGCACTGCCGTGCCATTAGGTGGATTGCATGCTCGTTTGCTACTTCAGTCAGATAAAAAAAACTCAAACAATGATTATTGCGAGGAGAGGTAATTTACTCGCACTAAGAGCACAAATCGAGAGTATCCATAAGTGGCTCGCAAAACATTTGCCACTACAACTCCTAAAAAAATCAGGGACCATACCGTAAAGGGCCTGAAAGAGCATTGGCTACTACAACTCCAAAAATAATTAGGGATCATACCGTAAGGGGCCTGAAAGAGCATTTGCTACTATAACTCCTAAAAAAATCAGGGACCATGCCGTAAGGGGCCTGAAAGAGCATTTGCTGCTATAACTAATAAAAAAAATCAGAGACCATACCATAAGGGGCCTGAAAAGGCATTTGCAACTTCACGTCCTAAAAATCCAAAACCAGTACATAGGCATTGTTGTGTTCTAGTGATCAGCATAAGGACTTGTTTTTAGCATTCATTGTCCACGTGTGTACCGACGTGTGTCGCCGGGACGCTGCCAATGCAGGGCGGAATCATGACGCAATTATATTACTTATTTTACTCTTGTTTTAATTTTTGGTGATAGATTTTTAACTTGCATTATGTCTCTCGATGGAGGAATAATGAGGAACGTACTTATTTGGTTTTGTAGAGTACCCTCTATATTAGTTTTAGTAGCAAATAGGAATTATTTTCCATTACATCTAAGATGGAGAAACTTCGTATTTTAACTGTGGACATCTATTTTGTCACTGTGATCGGACTTTTCAGAAAATACACGCATATGAGGGATAGTACGTATCTTACTTAGAGCAGCTAACTCTGCTCTCAGGTCTAATGGTTGCAACTTGCCCTCTCAATCGGGAGGTCCAAGGTTCAAACCCAGGCACCACTGGTTTATGTGCATATAAAAAAATATTATTACTGCTTTTCGGTGAAGAAAAACATCGTGAGGAAACCTACAGATTAAACAAATTCATTAAACAAAAAGTTTTCGGAGGTGTGTGAAGTCTACCAATTCGCACTGAGCCAGCGCGATGGACTATGGCCTAAAACTCTCTCATTCTGGGAGAAGACCCGTGCCCAGCAGTGGGACAATAATTGGTTGTACTAAAGTATCTGCATTATGCAGTAGTGCAGCATACTGCAGTATGTACTGCATTGATAATTCAGTATATTTTCAAAATTTTACACTTAAAATTTTTCATGACATCGTGAAATGCGAGGTGATATGTAAATAATTTACATTTACTGAAGAGTATTATGTTATAATGAGTATCTCTATGTTGACCAAAACTCTTTTTTAGCTAAATAATTTCAGTGATTCGAAAGTATAGTCTAAAAGAACAAAAAGGAGACGATAAAAAAACCGACAAGTCCATTTCTAAATTTTACATGTATTCTTATATTACATAGGTATATGGCTCAGAAAATTGTATTCGTGTTAAATGACAGAGAGGCATCCAGTTCTCTAATTCACCAAGAATGACGAAATAAGTATTTTTTTAGAAAGAAAATTGTGTCAAGACTGGCATAAAATCGCTAGTAATATACTACTCCGCATCAATGTTTTTTTACATTCCCTAAAAATTATACTACACTATAATTAATCATACACTATAATTCATTATAGAAGAGAGGTAATTATTTGATATGCGTTTAATTACTGAAACTATTCCTACACGAAAGAGTCACTTAAACTACATGTATTTGATTACGAACGTAGTCTGATAAACAATTAATACTGAGTCACCCGATCCAGCCAACAATAGCGAGATGGATCATCACAATGTATCTTTTTATTTCTAATTTTATTCACTTTTTACGACATTCCGTCTTTGTGAAGCGCATACACAGTTTTTTAAGTAATCTTCAATATTATTCTCAGTCTGCTCATAACAAAAACTGTATCAAAAAACGGAAATTTGATAGTGTCGGATAAAACCCGCTTGAAAAACCGAAATATTTGAGATTGTCGCGAATTCCGTTTTCGTCTACAACAAGATTGTCTGATGGAAGTACGTGAGGCATGACGCTCGGAAACAATAATAAAAAGGTAGCCTAATCCGTCCCCTACGCGTACAAGGACAATTTTGCGTAAACAAAGAATTCGCTTGTGTGGGGGTGCGTGAATTGGGCACAGGGCTGTCTAACATCCTATACGCTAAACACTAATCATTTCGAATCATTGCACTACATTTCAAGGTAATACTACTCGCCGTATCTATTATGTATATGCTGTTGTAATACATTTCGTCATGAAGTATGAAATGTAAAGCAGCTATAAGGTAAAAACCCTTTTTGGGTCATTCGTGGAGACTTTTGTCATACGTATTTCTGCCCAATATCAATCACTATATAGATTACTTTTTGAATACAAAAGGAACAAACGAGCATACAATCCATCAAAATAAGCAGGCACTACTGCTCAAGGATTTCTGCAAACTTTTCCAGAATGTCCTAAACACAGCCTTGCATGCCTTACATCCTTGATGAATATGTCGAAATTTCTTGAAATGACTACCTCATCACGGTCTTCAAACCAGAATACGACAGCGCCTAACACCATTCTGCTAAGGATATATCAGTAACGCTTCCAGATTCAAACCACGCTACCACCTCGATGCGTTCCTACTTAGTCTTTATCGAAAACTTGGCAACCCTACATCAAACGCACCTCGCACATGTGGGTAGGTTAATGATAGTGGGTTTCCGCCGCGTCACACCTGAGAGCGCATAACCGCCATCGGGTTATAGATACTCGTAACCCGGCCACCCCTCACCCCTTAATTCAGTACTCGGAACGCACTGCGGAGGAACTGTATAGAGCTGCTACGACGTTTAGACGTTGGCTGTTTTTGCCAGTTATTGCAATAGATTTTGTTAGCTGTTCTCAAACGAAACGGAAGTGTCTCTATAATCCCCCTACATTAGACCCCACATAGTCCAAATATAATTACATTACATTGTGAACTTTATAAATACGCTTTCTACACTCTGTGTGGGGTTGATGGATTTTCTCCTATATCGTGTGTACCATGGACACACACAAGACGAATACACAAACACCCAGACACAGAACACGAATCGAAACTCATCATTAGGATACCTGTCTGGCCGGGAATCGAACCCAGGACTCAGTGCGCGTCAGACAGGTATGGTAACCCCTCCGCCACGCGGGTCGTCAATAACTATAAGTATGCTTAAAATAGTCAAACAACTATAATTCGAAACGTATAAGTTGTATTTTCAAATTTAATACGATACATGTACATATTTTATTTATTATTTATTTAAAAAAAGATATTTATTGTAACAATTTTAAAACTGCCATAAACAGAATACCGGAATTTATATTTATTGACTGTAAAAATAACAAATAATATAGAGGCAGATTAAAAACGAGAGATATCTAATAATTATCAATAACTATTAACGTTGGATATGAGACAGTCATGATAAAGTGCACTACTTAGAACCGATATCAAGTGCCTTCAATGACAATAAATCTTAGTTTATCCATGAAGGTACTCGTTACCGTTAAACCAGTAGTAAATGCGCGGCAATGTAGAATGCAAACAAACATAATCACGTAGGTTTATAATTCTGAAAGCAGATATGATATATGACTTTTACAACTGCATGTTGCTTTGCGAGATTATGCAACTACTGTATTACTTATATTCATATACAGTTTTTATTTACACCTATTTCTAACGTGAACTGTTTCTTGCGTTTCGGTGGAAGGGTGTGGTTGCCGGCACACTTTACATGAGGCGACCATCTCAGTCTTCGGGAGTAGCAACGCATCTGTGTTTGACTTCGATAGAACCTATGTTCTATATGAAGTTGCTTACAGATGTCCATGGGCGATAGTGACCAATTACAATCGGGGGACTACATTCTCGTTTCCTACTTCAATATTATGAAAAAAAGCATTAATTTTTTTAATGGTGACTTACTTAAACATGCTCATTTTAGATTCGCTATCGACAACCCATTATAGTCTCAATGTTTGACACAAGTATTTTCTTTAAAATATGAGAGATTTAAGCTGAAGTCCACCGTGCTGTGCTGCTGCGAATCAGTAAACTTAATACATCCGTGAAAACGTGTTTTTTATGATTTCGAGTTTCCAGTTTTTATTTTAGTGTAATAATAATAGTTTGACGTTGACTTTCGCTCTTTTTTATTCAAATCGGCATTAAAATATTAGTATCGTTATAACAACTCTATACAGTTCCCGCAGTGACACGTTGGACGAATTACGCATGAGCATAAAGGCTCTCAGAATTAAAAGGAAAGAGTTCAATTAATCCTAATTTGCTCGCTAAGATTAAACTCACGATAACAGCCATTCTATAAGAACCCTTTGGTTCCAGACCCCGCTATTCTCTTTTAAGCCGCTTTAAAAGAAGTTCGACAAACAAGGGACTTATAAAGCGTAACCCAATGAGAATTTACTCTGCACTGGAAATCAAAAGAAATATTCAACGATTAACGATAAGGATTATATAGATTGATTAAAGATATGTTAAAGAGTTCCGATAAGTATAACTTATTTAAATTCGCCTGTTTCGTGTATCAATAGTCTTTAAAAAAACCAATAGCGCGTATTAGATCCTTGAAATCGAGGTTTTTTTTTTATAAATTGAAGTTGCAAACCAGCCTGTAGTCCATCAAATGGTTAATGCCGCCAACCGCCAATGGACACTTGTAGGTTTACACATATAGAGCAGGAGTGCTAAATAAAGTTGATCACAGATTTATAATAAAGTTATCCGATATATGAAAGTGGTAAATTAACAACTTTAACAATTCAATTCAAGACAGATGATGTAAAGCCTTCTTGTAAGAAAATGAAAAATAAACATCCGAATTCAACTAAAAAAGAGACAAAACTTTAAAGTGTAATCCACCAGCGGGGACCTGAAAAAATCAAAAGATCGGCTAGTATCTGATATATTTTCTCATTCTATGCTGAGCGATAGATACTCAGCGATTTCACCCTCATAAGTTTAGCCGCAATCCCTATATTAGTGGTTGGTGGCCAGGACTTTATAATAGCTGGATCCGCAACCTTCCTTTATCTAGCAAAGGGAGAAGTTTGAAGAATCCGGCAATGGAGACCGAAACCGACTTCCTCTGCGCTCCATTGACTTCTTGTACCGGTTGAGCTTGCCTGGCTTGAAAGCTTGCTTGGCTTACTAGCAGGAACTTTTAAAGCTGTAAAGTACAATACCAATCAATGCGCATAACAGAAAATGATAAGAAATTATAGCATTATAAGAAAAAGACCATCACAGGTGGACCGATGACCCGAAGATGACAGCGGGAACAGGACCGATTGAAGTGGCACCATTTAAGACAGGCATACGTCTAGCAGTGGACATCAAAGGGCTGATGAATGGATGGATGGATGAAGAAAAAAGAAAATTTCCCGATCGAGTAAAAAGGTGGGGATGGGGGGTCAAATACAATATAAGCATCCTTAAACCGTCTCCCTTGAATACACCAATGGACAAAGTAGATAACCTTCACAGTATATTGCAGAAATATATATGTAATGAAACTTACCAACTCTATTATCATGCATCGTTAGTCAGCGAATATTAAATACATTAAGTTTCCTTTGTCAAAGCTTTAACAGCTTTCCCAATCTTCCTAATCACCGTTTATGTGTACACAATGCATGACATTAGTTAACTGAACTGATTGATATAAGAGAAAGTGTGAACTTTCTATGGCTAGAAAAACCGCTCTCAACTATCGATACTTGCAGATCATAAGTAAGCGGGCATATTACGTATTCCAATGACAATGAACTGAGTCCCCATCGCATAGTTTTTTCCAAGACTCCACAACATGCAAACTACATTGAAAATTATTTCCTTCTTAATTAGTATGGACATTTGCATAAACAAGCTCGCATCCCATACTAGGACGATCATTATTATAATTGTGCTTTTTACGCGAAAAACTTACGCTGTGTAACGGTTAGGTAGGATAGCAATCGCGGACGATAAATCGATAAACGACATGCGTTTCGACCATCTATCCGTTGTTCTTTTTTATGTTTTGCACGTTTTTCGCTATCAATGACATCTCAAAATTGCAAGCGTAATATTTTCTGTATAAATATGTAATACCTACCACAACATTTATATCTAATTTTAACATTCAGAATTCTTATGGTTAATTTCTACCTGCCTATCACTACACGACATGCGTATTGTTTTTCGATTTAATTTTGCTATTTTTATTTAAGCGTTCCCACTGTTAATGGAAAATTTCAGTTTCTAATATATCTAGATATAACTAAGTTTTTGGAAGTATATACCGGATACTAGTATTAGCATGTATATTTTATGGTGCATTTCCGATACAATTGTAATTATATAAGTCTTAATTCATTGCTATGAACATATGTATTTTCCTACCATATCACTAGGACTTTTTATTTAGGATTATTTAATGTGTTTGCCGTTTTATGAACAAAAAACAACCGGCCACTGTTTACACAGTAGCTAACGGAGCTTTGATTGTTACGCAGTCGATGAGAGCTAGATCGTCGGTCGATATGTTCGGGGCGGGCTAATTACTTAATTCCGATGCGTGCGTAAACGTTCGCGATTTCCAACGCAATACCGCAATTACGCATTTTTTAACGCACTAGATAATATTTTTTGAAAGCTTATCGCTGTCTGTGTTCACGCATCGTGACGCTGTTTACGCGTTGCTCGAAAAAACATTAGCGAGCGGCATTTCGTATCGGACTATCGCATCGAAACGATTTCGTTTTCACTAAATTTCGTACATCGCCTAATTATCTGTAATGACGGTAGAAGTAAACCGTGAATTAAGTAAATTCTTCGTGCGTGCGTCGGTTTGAGTTAAATTTCGTATCCGCAACTCCCTGCGCGATTTTAATGTTTGAAAGTAATATAATTGTGGCCGATGGCTGCGTGACATGTGTGCAGAAGTTAGGCGATTTTTTCGGTACACACGTAGTAACTTTCTTGAGATTTTATCGGGAGTTAAATAAATTCATTATTCGTAGGTAGCATTACCCAATACTTGGAAACGGCAATCAACGGGCCTGCATTGGAGTGTTTCCTTGCAAAGCGCAGTAAAAAGTTGTTGAAGCGGTTGCACACGTTCCTTAACGTGGTATAAATATTTATTTGCATAGACATGTGTTTAACAATGGATTACTAATCTACTCCATATTAACATGGGGGCTGACGGTCGTTGGTGCGTGCATGTGTGTGTGATGGGTGCGCAGGTGTGTGTTTTCGTCACTTCCCTGCGCGGGAGTCGTCGTTCGCAATGATTGCTCACGCGTTTCGCATCACTCACCCCTACCCTCGGGATAACTCGTTCACAAACAATTTACATAGACTTACTATGCACTGGGCAATTTTTTACGACATTCAAACGATAATCTAGCATTGCTACCAGCGGTCATAAAATTAGGTATGCATAAATGTGCTTCGACGTTTTTATAAACAATACTTTGTAATGCACAAATAAATTTATAACGTAACGGAAGCCATTGACTGCGATAAATATTCCTACTCGTCTTCTTTGTTTGAAGTAAAATGATTAAATGACGAATGCAGATTATTTCATGGCATGCCATTCGGCCCCTACTTCTGAATAAAAAAACCTTTATACTTCTCTAATAGGGTTAGGTACATATAACCTAAAGAATGTAGGGAATCTATTCTACATATTCTTATTTGTTTTTTTTATCCTAATATTACGTAACGTTGACTATAATTTCTGGCTACTATTTACTGCCACATTCTCCTATCAGTAATAAAAAAAACACGCTTTCTACACTCATAGCCCCACAGTAGGATTTTCTCCTGTGTCGTGGGTACCATGAACACACACAAGACGAATACACCAACACCCAGACCCAGAACATGAATCTAAACTCATCATTCAGATACCTGTCTGGCCGGGAATCGAACCCGGGTCCCATTGCGCGTCGGACCGGTATGGTAAACGCTCCGCCACGCGGGTCGTCGATATCCATTTTTTAATAAAAATCAGGAACATATATATGAATAATATTTGAATGCTGTTTAGCTTATATCCTAATAACTTTGTCTTCATCTCGTCATTTTCTTTGGAGTTTTTGCAGAATATGTTTCCAATAATGTAGCCTATAAGGAAGATGAATTTTTGGAAATCTATATAATAGTCAAAGGAGCAATAAATTTAGTGTATAAAACGCGCGAACATCGCTTTTTCTCAAACCGCTTTAATTACCACAAGCCTTTAATTTCTGATACGTATTCCACGAAATAAAAGCATATTAATTCCTATATAATCGTAGTATAAAACAATTTACGAACTCAACAAGTACACATGGGCAGGGCGTGTCGCCGCGCACCACTGCACCCTCCCCATTGTTTATCCCACGATTAAAACCAATTCAAATACTAACTCGCACTCGAAAATTAAGCTCGAGTGGTGTAGAGGACCCTTTGTTTTAAGCACAATGCACACTTGGTCGGAAACTGCGTAAGTAATAATAATGGACGCTCGATTCTGTTGCTGTAACCGCAATGTGCGCTGTGAGCTTGTTTTGGACCTAAGAACACAGTACCCTCAAAGCGGTACTAAAGGTTATAAGATCCTTCTAGATTCGAACCTGGCACCATAACTATTTCTGCTGTGCCAAAACTTACTTGCGTGGTGGTTTAAGGACATTTGTCGCGCAGAAAAGCATTGTTACGTCCGAACCTCGTAGGAGTTCCTTACTTGGTAAGCAATCTTTCACTCTCATTTTTCCACTGTTTCCTCAGAATAAGTTAGTATATTTGAAGGTGCAGCAATTTTTAAGATTTTCGTTAAATTCTTAGTTAGTATATTTTTATTGTTAAAGAAATTCTATATAATTCATAATATTTTAAACATTATTTATAATCTGTATCCAATGGCATGCGTGCTTTTAGACACATATTTCAATTTCACGCCTTTAATCTGTTAATTATTGAGAATGACGCACACTATTAATATACAATAAGTAATGGATGATAAAGATTCTTTAATACAAGATTTACAAGTCGACTGGCAACTGGCTAATTACATACTTAATAGTATCTACTGACTTACGTAACGCTTACATTAATTAGCTTAACAATGTCATTATATCCAGTTCAAACTTTCTATGTTAAAGCTATTTAAACTATACTTACTATAATCGAAATTGTTAATCTGTATTTTGCAAATAATTGTATATCTACAATTTGCGATAAGTTGACGGCCCGCGTGGCGGAGCGGTTACCATACCGGTCTGACGCGCAATGGGACCCTGGTATCTGAATGATGAGTTTAGATTCATATTCTGGGTCTGTGTGGTGTCTGATGTTTTTGTATCCGTCTTGTGTGTGACCATGGTACCCACGAGACAGGAAAAAATCCTATTGTTCTATGAGGGTAGAAAAGTTTTTTAAAAAAAGCAAAAAAACTAAAATAATAATAATTGTCTTTTTGTGATATGAGAGTAGTAAGCAAGTATGCCATCTGATGGCAAGTACTGTCGCCCATAATTTTTTTTAATGAATTTGATGTATGACCAATCCTATTTGAGGTATGCCACAGATGCGTTGCTATCCCTGAGAACTAAATTGGAATGTGTCGGATAAGAATGTCTCCCTTAGGACACTCTTCAGACCATTCAGAAATAAATGTAGCGGTAATGCCTAAGAAGTAGATCTCCAAAGGCACACCAAAGGAACACATGAAACTTATCACATCCAAGTGTTTTTATATAATCCATTATCTAATTGTAGATAAAAAGAATGTGTGAGGACTAATTTTATACCTAAGTTAATAATATGTGACTTCAACTGAATGGCAAGCTGGTAAATAAAACAAATTATGCTAAAATATGGTAAATAAACCAATATATAGCTGGTAAATAGCTAATGAACTTAGTGATAACCTAGGAAATAAAACTAGAAATATCATTGGAATTGAAATGTATCGATGATATTCAAAGTTTTTAAAAACTTCAGTTAGTAGTCATATATAATTTGAATGCACCTCACGTCGGTTCCGCCTTATCAATCTGCGATATGGATGACTTCAAGTAAAAAATACTGGCGTTTCTAACTCCACTTCACCTTCGACAGGAATCACCCTAAGCCATCACGCTCCACTGAACGAGGGATCCGATTAGATTAATTTACAATGCCAATAACAAGTTGCGTCAGGGTCTAAACTTAGGGTTTTTGTGGACATACCACAGCTTTTTTCGCAGATTCTCTTATAATAACCAGTTGATAGTTACATGAAGTTGCACTTTGTATAAAATACTTGACATCAAATAACTATTACTATCTGAAGTTAAAGAAAAAGTATATACACTTGATATGGACAAGTATAACTAAGGGCTACACTAAAAAATAAAAAATCGGAAGATGTCATATGTAAGGATATTAATTTATAAAATCCATCATTTATCTTCTGAAGGGAAAAAGACTAAGCGCACACATATTTCTTCCCTAGTAGTTCCCTCTTCTTTAGTATAAAAATTTTATTAAATTACCGTAAACACATATAATATATGTATACCAATAAAATGAATGACTTCTACCCGAGACTCAATTGCGCCATTATAGAATGCAACAAATATGCTGGGAAAGTACGTAGTTCTTATGACCGAGCCTAAGCGTGGATTATATTGGGGTGGTTTTGTGCCTGCGCAGACGCAGACAGGCCGACAGCTGACGTGCCGCCAATTAACAACCCCATTGTGTTTTATGCGCTTAATTATTGATAGCATTTTTCTTATTTCGCGCAGTTATTTGCAAGTTCATGTGGTACTTTATCAAGTGATGAAAGCCTAGACTAGCGCCAGTTTTTTATTGGTTTTTATAGGGACTTCGGACCTAATTTTAAGATCAATTTTTCGCAAGAATTTTAAATACTAGAGACACCAACAAAACACAGTTAAGTGCTAAGCCATAGATCCAAATGGGAAACGTCAATAAAGCTTCATTAAAATAAATACATTCTTATATTGAGATATGTAAATATTTTCACGATGTCATATTTTGGTTCTTTTTATTTAAAATAAAAAAGTTCAAATACGTATTAAAGTTGGAATATTCGACTCAATAGTTGAAGGAGTAACAAATTTTACTACGTTATTTCCCGATTGATTATATTTTATTAAAAGTCGTCAACGGAAAGTACACATCACTAAGATTATATAACAAAGGGAAAAGAACATATCAGGCGCCTTTCCAATTATAGGCAACCACAACTAATGTACGTTAACTAGCGTTATAAATACATGCTACTATTAAAACAAGACCAATACAAAGTCTATACGAACTAATCAATGTACATTTTAAGCATAACAAACGCAAACGTAAACGCATCGAAATCCACGGAAACTGGTACTTAATGCGCAAATGATATCCCTCACAAATTGCAGTTCCAAACCCGAAATCGTGTTACGACATAATGGAAAAGGCAGTTTATAATCATTGGCGGCCATACAATATTTACGCATACTTTATCGTCAATCAATAATTAATATCTGGAGGCTGGACGGGTAGACGCTCCCGAATTTCGCTGGGAATGACGGTGAGATCGCGTTCGAGTAATCGAACCGGCAAAAAATAAAAAATGAAACAAATACGAAATACTCCATTACTGGAGCTCGGAAAACTGTGGAGACGGGGCTGGTTTATGATTTGAAAATCATAATAAGTTAAGCGAAAGGTATAATGCATATAAATCTTTAAAATTCTGTGGAAAACTGTTTTTATCCATTTTTATGGCAGATTTTCAATCTGAGAGTAAGATAATATTATTACCTGGGACACAGGATGATGATATTTAGGAAATTGTTAATTATACATGGTTATAAAAGCTTAAAATACCTTATTAAAGTATCTTATTATCTGAATTATATTTTTTACCCCCCGTTGTTTTTCTCACTGAAACTCTTGTAAATAAATATTCTAAACGTCTTAATTAATCACATAAAATAATATAATCCAAAAGGCAATAACCGCGACTCTAACGTTTGATAAAGCAGAATAACCGCGACTCTACTACTCTAAAGAGATAAGTTTTTTTTTTATCTGACTGAAGTAGCAAACGAGCACGCAGTCCACCTGATGGTAAGTTTTCACTGCCGCCCATAGACATCTGTATCAACTTCATACAGAACATGGGTTCCATCTGAAATCAATTACAGATGCGTTGCTACTCCCGAGGACTATATCGCCTCATGTGCAAGTGTGCCGGGAAAAGTAATATTAAACTATCATGTGCACTAGTCCAGTATTAGGCTCCATATCTTCCCTGTTCCCTTACCGGCATTACGTATGCAGGGCGCGGCCACGTCAGCTATTCGCTTCTGGCCGAGGGCTAAGCCATTCAAGGCTAAAACTCGGGGCCAGTTTTTGGCGGCCTGATCCTCTCCCGCACCCACAGCATTCCGTCTTCAGGATTTGCCCAGCATGGCATCCTGTTTGTTTGACGCGAAATGCGTCTTTTTACAGGATTTGGGCGTTTTTGCTACTAACAGCTGTAGACTGTTCATTCTGTATAAAATGAGTTTGATCCTAATTACGTAAAATTACGTAAATGGTGCAGTGGTTACCATGAACACTGAAGATTTTAGGTTCAATCCCTGGCCAGACAGACAATAAATAAAAAAATCCTGGACAGAATGTGTATGTCTACGCTTTCTGAGTTATTATTAGATTAAGTCATACTTATATTGTCAGTTGACCAGATATTTTTTACTTCTTACTAAGTGAAGGGAAATAAGGCTCCGCGTTTTTCTTATTAGGTCCCTGTTTTGGTCCCCGTTGCCGGGTTATAATTAATTATATAAAAACATCGTCTTTCACCTCACTTCATAACGAGAGAAGTTCTACATATAAGGCTTTTTAACTACGTCATCATTTTATTATTAATCAATATAGTTTCTGCTAGTGAGCATCTGTTTTCCAAATGTTAACATTCCCTGCGTAAACCTCAGCTAATGCCATCAATTCCTCACCCCTATCGTAATCTTAGTAGTATTTGCACAATCTCGAGTAGGTACCTACTAAGCTCTGCCCGTCCATTATTAATTGCACTTCTCAGGTGCGAAGATTATCCTTATTAGGGTACCGCAAAGCTGGAAACGTGCATTTCCACATCCAACGTCTTAATAACAAGGGTTATGTACTCAGCAAACATGTATTACATATCTACATGACGTAACTATAAACAGACTATTAAACTTTATCTCAATGAAAAAACGGCTAAGTGCGAGTTGGATTATCGCACGGAGGGTTCCGTATAGTTTTAAAAATATATATGTATATCTTTAAAAAACGGTAAAAAAAATTACGTTTGTTGTATGGATGGCATCCATACAACATACGTGATTTTTGAAATATTTGTTTTATTTGGTTTTTAATTGTTGTAATAGTGGCAACAGAAATACATAATCTGTGAAAATTTCACAGATCTAACTATCGTTCATGAGATACAGCCTGGTGACAGACAGACGGACAGCGTTTTAGCAATAGGGGTTCCGTTTATACCGTTTGGGCACGGTACCCTAATACTGATTTATTTGCGTTTCGTTACTTAAAGGTCAAGCTAAAATAGACCAATGTAGAGCGTGACATTGTTGTTTAGAACCGATAAACAGTCTTCCAGATACGATTGTCACAAAATTGAGCAACACCATATTTGCTTAGTCCATAGAAATGTGGGTAATTTCAATTAGCTTGTCAATTTGTGAATAGAGGTCCGCAAATAGTTTTATTATTACAACAAAGTAGCAGAATAGATTGGTTTTGACCGGATTAAGTAATAGGTGGGTACTGATTTCAAAACGTCTAGGAATTGCGAGAGTCAAATTAAAAATCGAATTGGGTTTTGGAACGGCGCGCGGTCTGCGGCCGCGCTAGTGATGTAGGTAATGACCCGTAAATACGGATATTATAGGTACTAATATACATGTACATATGTACGAACAAGTATATTGTGACGTGTACAATACCTTTAATATGCGGAAATTATGAAATTTCATTATTTGCCTATGATTATGGATATATTAATGATACTAGCAATGTGTGGGTATGTTATTTGTGAACCAAGAATTCATGAATTTTGATGAAGTAATTAAATCATGCATTTCATTTTTAATATAATTTAGTAGTCACTGAAAGCAAAAAGAACAACCCTTCGTCGTTTAGCATCCCTTTAACTTTCGTTTAATACACATACGCCTACATACATCCCCTATGTTTGAACACATCTAAATTTAAAGACAGGAAAGGAAAAAACAGGAAGACAGGAACAGTTTTTATTTTTTTATATTCAAGTAACGAACGAGGCTGCAGTCCACCTGATGGAAAGTGGTCACTGCTGCCCATGGACACCTGTAAAAAACTTCATAGATTACAAGGTTCGATCCGAAATCAATCACAGATGCGTTGCTACATACGAAAATTCAGATATTCTTCTCATATAAAAGTGAACCCTTCCCGTCCACCGAAACGCAAGAACTGCTTCAATCTACAAATAAATGTAGCGGAGGTATCTCCCCTGAGAAACCAAGTAGGAACTACCTTACAAAAATAACAGAATGTTTCAATTAAAGTTTATCAACTGTGTACAGCTAGCAAAAAAGAAAAAAACAACTAAAGTACACAAGCCAGAACAGTCCCATCACTACGCACAATAATTGCGGGCGGCGCGCGAGCAGATTATCAGAAGCAAGTGCGTTCGATAACGCATGCGCACGAACGCGTGTTATTAAATTTATTCCTTTTTCGCCAGAATCTGCATAATGAGGGGGGCAAAAAAGGCAGGTAATCGCTAGATTGCGCGTCGCCTTCCCTTGGAGAAAGCCAGTCTTTGTCTGCTACACATACGCATGCAATTTCGATGAATATTTAAGCAGTTCTTCACATTTTATTTTTTTGAAATATTATGGGAACACCGGACGATTACGTGCGATTATTTCTTGTCAAAGCGAGCAATCGTACCAAAACGTTCCCGCGGTAAAGCTACTTGAGGGCTATTAACAAATTAATAAAATAAGCGCATATCACGATAGCCTCAGGGAACGTGTATCCTCTACGTCTACACGCAAATGAACGAATGGATTTTGTTTGCGTGCATTTACATTTATGCGTAGCAGGTGCCTACTAGGTCATTGGTATTTTAAAAAATATACAAATTACATACAACAAACTGTATGATAGATATGTGTTTTATGCATTTGTTATCTTGTTCGTAGCCCCAATGAAATATTATTGGTTTCTCTTCAAGTCACAACCGATGCCGAGGTATATGTATGAAAATTACCTATACTTAGCAGTTTATTTCAGCTAAGTACAGCCCTTCCCCGCCGTGGGCTACCGAAATTCCTCATCCGAGCACGCTCTGGGTATTTATTCTTATCTGCCGTCATTACACAAAAAACGCGCGGCTCGTAAAACCGCAATATCAGCCATAATCTTCAGAGTTCAAGTCCGAAACGAAACAATCGTGCTATCGCTAATTCGAACGAAATTATATCGGAAGTGTATCGTACTTGCTCTCAAATTTCGGACCTCATTACTTCGCAATTTCTCAAAGATGTGCCTCTGATGTTCGTGAGAAATTTATTTTGTAACAGGATCAGGGGTACGGTAAAAAAGTACCGCGCGTGTCGACGGCAGCCGTCGAGCAAGTAGTCCGTAAATTATGGTTAGTTTTTGGGTGCGCCCGCGCAATGCTGCCTCGCATCTTTTCGCCGCACCCTCTCCGCACCCCGCGCCGCCCGGTCACAGACCTCTGCCTTTCCGTCAATCTCGGCTACTTATCCGTCCGCACCGATCCCATATATTAATCATTTTTCCGAAAAAACCGCGCAATAAAGATCCTATCTGGCCGAGAACATGCACCGAACGCTTTCGAAACTTTAGAATTGACAAATCGATATCGCAACAGATATTTATTGAAGCATGTATTATTGACTATGGCCGGCTCATTGTGCCGCCAAAATTAATCTCGGGGGTTTAGCTGCGTCACAAAGGCGGCGTGCCGGCGCGTACGGTGGCTATTACGGCCACCACTTTATAATTACCTTTTTAAATAGTTTTTTCAGTCGGAGTCCATATTAAAACGTCAATGTAAATAACTTGTTAGCCGCAATCTCATTTCTGAGCGATTGGATATTACAATAGTGTACGTGATTTGAGAAAGGTAACGGTGTCGCCGCTTTATCCGCGAGAGCCCATTACTGGCGACGACGCGAGCGGCGCGCGCGACGCGTGCTGCGACCCTCTCGGATCAACTTGTTAATCGAAAACATCATACAAATCAACAATACTTGCAGTCCTTCAATCACTCCGCATTAGAAAACGTAAGCTTTAAATTCAACTCAAATTTCTCGCGGTTCGAAGCCTCAATCTGTCAACAATAATGGTTTTCGAGTAAAATATTTAAAACCGCAACGAAAGTGTTAGCGTAAAGACCTCATCAGTCCAACTCGATTGGATGAGCAAAAAACATGACACTTCACTCTTGTGCCGCGGAAAAAATGATCCGCGTCAGTTATAGTTCGATTATAACATCACAAAGAAAACGGTTGCGAGTAGAGAATAATTAGATCTGAATCCGAGCATTGTGTCCGAATCCAACGCAAATTGAACCACGGAGTATTTCACCTGACAAGGCCGTACGTGTGTAATTGCACGGATTTATCCAAACTTATATTAACACGAAAGTACATCTGTCTGTCTGTTCGCTTTGACAAAACTGCTGAGTGATTTTCATGAAATTTGATATGGAGCCTTTTTAATAATTAAGGGATAGGTTGACTCATCACAGTAGCCTCGCATTTAAAGCAGCTACTATTAATATTGAAGTATGTTCATGAATATCATAAAATTGTGCAACGAAACGTCTGAAATGGAAATCTTCAATTTTGAAATAAGTAATATATAATTGTGATTTTTTTGTATAAGGTATTAAAATACTTGTAAAACCTGTATCAACGTATTTAAAAGCTAACCGTTGTTATGACAGATTGAAAATAAATTATATATGTTACGTAGGTATATGTCATTTGTTAGGTACATGTTATATATAACAATCATATACGGTCAACTAGTATAATATTATATGGAAGTTTCCGCTTCTTAATATCCATACGGCCGAACTCGCGGTCACAACTAGTTTCCTATAAACTGTCAATAGTTTTTGTGGCAGTAACTCGGCACGCGCCTACTTTCTATGTACCCATCTGGAGATGTAATTTGTCTACTATTTTTTATTTGGCTCCCGAAATACAGGCTATGTCATCGCTCTGAAGGCTGTCGTAACGGTCAGTTGCTAGGTTTTATTCAGCTTAAAACTTTTAAGTGGATAGTTAACAGTAGCTTTGATTTGAATCCTTTAGAATCAAAGCACCACCGAGTCACTATTGCCCTTTTTGGAGTTCCGTAGCCGTACCCAAAGGGTATAAACCGAAGTATTAAGACTACGCTGTCCGTCTGTCTGTCTGTCCCCAGGTTTTATCTTATGAGCTGTAATAACTAGAAAATTAAAATTTTTACAATTAAAGATTTTCTGTTGCCGCTATGACAACAAATGCAAAATAAAATAAATATTTGAGGTGGACAACAAAATTAGAATAAAATAAATATTTAAAATTAAAAAAACGCATTTGTTGTATGAGAACTTATTTTTTTGCCGTTTCATTATGGAAAATGATACGGAACCCTTCGTGTGCGAGTGCAACTCGCCCTTGCCGGTTTTATCTATCGTATCATATCAGTGTCACTGCATACAATGTCAGGTGCAGCTTGGTTAAAGGTGCATTCTTACGGTAGAAACCCGTAGCGCCCTAATTTAGTGACGACCCGCGTGGTGCAGCGGTTACCATACCGGTCTGACGCGCAATGGGTCCCGGGTTCGATTCCCGGCCAGACTGGTATCTGGATGATGAGTTTAGATTCCTGTTCTGGGTCTGGGTATTTATGTATACGTCTTGTGTGTGTATTCCTACTGTTGGACTATGAGTGTCGAAAGCGTGGGTGTTAGTCCTCAGAGGTATCGCATTTGTGACTCAAATTCAACACCAATCCTATTTGGACTTGATTATCGATGGGTAAATAATGATCACATGTCTTTAAATGAACTGCTATATTTTTCTACTAATTAGTGTTTCATGAGCAGAACTGATTTTCAACATAGCAATGACCTTTGCATCGATTTAAGTATTCATATTACAAATAGGCAATTGACGATTTCTAAGCCTAAAATTTAGATAAAAAAACATGGTTTACTTGTTTCGTTATCAAAATAAAGGTCAAGTCGTAAAATTAAAAAATATAATCGCTACATTTCAATATGTTAATATCAAAACGAGAATTTTTAAAGCTTATTACCGATTTAAAATATATTTATATGAATTTTAGCTACACATAGATTTATTTTATCGTCTTTTTATGTCTACTTTATCTGATAACGAACTAAGCAAAATACGATTAAGTGTATATTCGTTAAGGACGAAAGATCAAAATAGATTTTAAAGATACTATATATTTTACATTATATCTGCTAATTAGGTCTTTAAGTTAAATGTAAAAGGAAAACATAACATGCGACTGCATGGACTCATCTGCCGGCAAATGATCACTGCCGGTCATTGAATTCTGTAAGTTTATACAGAACACGGGCTCTATATGAAGTTTTTTTTTCTTTGACTGAAGCAGCAAACGAGCATGCAGTCCACCTGATGGTAAATGGTCACTGCCGCCCATGGACAGTTGTAATCAACTTCATACAGAACATGTGTTCCATCTGAAGTCAATCACAGATGCTTTGCTACTCCCGAGGACTATGATGGTCGCCTCATGTGAAAGTGTGCCGGCAACCACACTTTTCCATCGAAACGCAAGAACTGCTTCACGCTAGAAATATATGTGGCGGTGGTACTTCCCCGGTCGAACTACGCTGGTTTTACCACCTTCTAAAGTACAGTAGTAGTAGTATACAGTAGTACTACAATAATCAAAAAAACACTGAAAGACGATTGTGAAAGCTTGCCAAAGAGCACAATCAGTAAAAGGTAATAAGAGTTATCGCTCCAAACAATAATCCCCGATAATGGATTAACGTTCAACGAATATTTATAAACACCGCTATCGATAAATCGATAAACTCAATCGAATAACGCGGATCGATTAATGTTTTCGTCACGACAAGTGTTGGCTGCTTGCACCTGATAAAGAATTTGTCACATATGAGGTTTGAAATAGAAAACATAAAATAACTTTGAATTAACACTATTTTATTATTATCCTACTGCGTCAGAAAAACGGTCATATTTTTCGAGCTTATGTAACTATGTACTTATTTATGTACAATTTTCTGACACGCTCTGCAGCCCAAACAGATTAATTTCGTTAGATTTATCGTTTGTTAGGGTGACAAAGATAGATTGATAGAGCTCACTATCAATTTTAAATATGGAGCCTGCAGATAGAAATAAAGGAGAGGAGATAATGGATGTAATTTTCTTAATTATAACAATACTACCGGCAAACGTTATTATGCCATATAAACATTTAAAAATGTTAAGTGGACAACCCTTTTCACTAAGGGGTACGAAAAATAGATGTTGGCCGATTTCAGACCTACTCAATATGCTCACAAAATTTCATGAAAATCTGTCAAGACGTTTCGGAGGAGTACGGGAACTAACATTGTGACACGAGAATTTTATATATTAGGTGGTTATGAAATAAAAGGTAGTAAAAATATCATACAAGTAAACATGCTAAAAGGCCTTAAATTAAATAAATTAAAATAAAAAGAAGAAACAATTAAATCAGATGCTTAATTATAGAGTTGGTACCATTCTCTATAAATTTTATTTGGAACCGCGTACAAACCTTTTTATATATTTTTTTATGATAACACATTGCTTCTATTTCATTATTGCGGTACTCATGTATTTTTCATTAAATTATTATCCCTTTATAAAGCATGTTGTTCAGTTGATAATTTTATGCAGTCGGTTTTTGCTATCATTAATTTTCCAATTTGTATTTTGAATTTACAGGGATTATCAAACTTAACCAAACAACTGCTCAAGACTGAGTAAGATTTACAAGTACAACGGCTAACTTTCATCTGAGGCGTCCGTCATTTATCCGTAAGAGTAACAACGCATAACCCAATGGTTCCCAACCGGTGGTCTGCGGACTGCTGATGGTCCCCGGAAGCACCCAAGGTGGTCCGAGAAGCCATCCAAAAAATATTGTATAAGTATCCAAGGATTAGGAATTAGTATAGAAAACGCATTAAATATTGTTTGCTTTGAACTATATTGTACGCGTCTTTTATTAAAAAAAAATCTATAATCATTTTCAGATCTATTTTTATCTTAAATTACACCCTCATATCAGTGGTGCATGGGTCGACAGTTATTTTGCTAAATGGTCCTTCGTCACCAAAAAGTTAGGAACCACTGGCATAACTGATTGACTTCAGATAAAACCTCTGATTAATATTAGAATATAATTACGATTACTTCAATATTATTTCAACATAATAGTTTGTTGTTATTTTGATGATAACACTATTTATGTAAAAACTCGTTGATAAGTTTTTTAAAAAGAATACAGTAGTCCAATGTTTTTTCCTCTTTTGGCGATTGACTATTGAGGTAAGCAAAGATTAAATACTACCATGAGGAATTGGTTCTACTTAATAATATGAAGCTGATTACAGATGTCCATGTACGGCAGTGGCCACTTGCCATCAGGTGACTGCATGCTCGTTAGCTACTACATCCGTATAAAAAAGAATACCTGTGAAATTGCTCTGAGAGTCCCTTGAGTTTGGTTAAAAAAAACAGCGAATTGGTTTTTGGTGGTATATATTGCAATGTACGTAAATACAAAAATCATCATCAAGGTGGTAGAATCAGTGTAGCGCCACATCTATTTCTAGCGTGAAGAATTTCTTGCGTTTCAATAGAAGAGTGTGCACAATTACACATGAGGCGACCATCAGTCCTCGGGAGGATCAACGCATCTGTGATTGACTTCAGATGGAACCCATGTTCTGTATGTGGTTGATTACAGATGTCCATGGGCGACAGTGACCACTTACCATAAGGTGGACGGCATGCTCGTTTGCTACTTCAGTCAGATAAAAAAAAAATCCCCGTTCCTATTAAATTTCGCAATATTCCGACATAACCTGTCCAAACAGAAGATTAAAAACCGATTACCAAATAATCTTAATTACGTTAATTACTTCACGAATTGACAAACTCATAATTATTAGAATCGCACAGAATGATTAGTTGTATCATTAGGTTCATTTAAATTAATGTTTATAAATATCTATTTACCGAACATTGATGTATTTCTACTAATCAGATTATATTTTACTAATGAAGTTTCACTTCAAGTTTCAAGTTTCACTCGAATTTGATATCAGCATTTTATTGAGTCGTAGCTAGCCAAAACCCTTCTTAAAAATGACCTACCAAATCATTTATTTCTTAAAAGTCACCCGTCACAACGGTCGAAATTCGACCGTAATTCAACTCAAAAACTAAACTTGATATTGTCCCAAGTAGCACGAATATTTCTCAAATTCAATTAAATTGTAGTAATTTTTAAGTCATTTTAAATATACTCGTTAAAGGTGAAAAGTAATAAACTAAGCTGCATTTAAAAGCAATAACAAAGACATCTGACATTTTTTCATAGTAAGACAATGAATATTTTTTTTTATTATTAAATATGTACGTGTGTCAAAAGCACGGTAGTGTTTTTAATGTGTTTTTGGGTAATTTTATGTATGTTTTAAACATTATTTGAAAAAATATTCGCTATTGGTACTCCATCTCTACATCAACTATAACTAATACTATAATAAACTATAATATAACTAATACTCAGCAAGTATCCTAAAAACGAATTACAAATTTTTGCTTCACGTATTAATATATAGAGATAAACTACTTCTACAAGTACGTCATGTACATATACTGACTACCCTGGGTTCTAATATTTTGACCAGTAATGTCAGGTATACAAAGGTAACATTACGGTTTTCCTTAAAATGTACTTTGAAATACGTTAGGTTATAAGAATTTTTTAACTGCACCACAACCATGGACGTAAAGCAAACTTAATTATTTTATTAGCAGGATGTGTTGTAGGTGCCTCATACACAAAGACGAATATAGTAACGTATAGTAACAGAGTCAGATAACTAAACGCATTTTTAGAGTTCTTTTTAAAAAGGAATCGTACCTGGAACGTTCTGCGAGCCCGAACTGGCATAGTGTCCGCTCCATCACGCAGGTCATTAAAATTAATATACAAAATAAATAAGCAATCGATCATCCATTTTTATATTACCAACCAAGCTTAGTTATACTCGTATATTGGTGTGTTAAGCCAGCTTACACTTGACCGCGCGGTTGATTGTGGCCTAAAACTGCCACTGACAAGAGACGCATACCCAGCAATGGGACAGTAATGGATTGATTACGACTTATCAGTTAGTTGAACCAAGTTAAACAAATAATTATAAATTTCGTTTTTTTTTTAATATTAAACATGCTTTCTACACTCATAGCCCCTCACTAGGATTTTCTTCTGAGTAGTGGGTACCATGGACACACACAAGACAAATACACAAACATAAATCTAAACTCATTATTCAGATATCTGTCTGGCCGGGAATCGAAACCGGGACCCATTGCGTGTCAGACCGGTATGGTAACCGCTCCGCCACGCGGGTCGTCAAATTCAACTTAACTAAGCTATAAGCGCCCGCTACAGTCACGTCAAACACGGTAATGAGTATCCTATGTGTTAGTCTAGTTCAGGGATTTGCAAAGTGGGGTACGCGAACCCCTAGGGGTTCGCCATTCGATGGCAGTTGGTTTCCGACAAGATTTACGTAATAAAACACACTATTCCTAAAATCGACACCTTTGTAACAACAAACAATCACACCCATAGTAGTAAAAATACATTTCTTTTAGCACTTTATTCTTACCTTTTATTGAAATTTAAAAAATATTTCCTTCAATAGTCAATTTTATTGCTTTCTTTGGGGGGAGGGGAGATTTAATTAGTTATTACAGTTAGGGGTACGTGGAGCCGAAATTTTTGAAATACTGGTCTAGGTAATAAACTATACATATGAACTACCAAAAATTGAGTACTTTTAAAACACAAATATATTAATTCAAAATGTATAGACTCAAAAATTCAAAATTCTCTAAATGCACTATTTCTTTAAGCACAATAAACACACAATGAAGAGGATTGGCGAGCAACGCCACGATTAAAAACTAGTAATTGTTATATCAATGAGCCCACTATGTTTATATACAGATTAGTCAAGTTATTATAGTTTGGAATTTTTTGGACATGCTATTTATTTACGTATGCGATAATCTTAACCGTATTTGAACTTTGAATCAGATATTTTATCTTATCCACCGTTGCCGCTTTTAACCAATTTGGCTTCTAGAAAAAATAAGGAAGGCAATTAACGTACAACGTGTCATTCTAATGTTATTTTTGTTAAAAAGAACGATGTTCTTATTTGGCAAACGGATTTATTACTATTTGTATTTATCGTTTATATTCAAAATAAAAAAATGTTGCAATTTAATATTTATACATGTTTATAATTTTAAATTGTGGATGTATATATAAAATCACAAAAATATTCATGTTTAAATCTTATTTATAACTTTTAACATGATCTAATCTTCCTAAATTTTAACATATTAACAAAAAACGAATATCTTTGCTTCATTGCCAGCGATATAAAACATTTCATACCATTTCCGTGTAAACAGTATAATGTACAAAAGATTAGTTACAAAACAAGCGGTAATATTAATTACAATTAACAAATCGCGATTAATTGCTTGTCGTCGATCGAGCGTTAATTGGAGCCAGTGGCTGTGTTCAATGCGTGTAAGCTTGATGCAATTAAACGAAGCATATTAGCCACTTACTAATCAGAGGATTGATATGGCTATTAGGTTTTTTCGGTTTTTATTTCTGTTTATATTGTTATTTGGTTTGTCACAATTTTATCTGATACTGATACTGGTGCTAACTTTTATTACAAAAAAAACATGATTGTTTATATGTTTTAAAAAATATATAAAATAACAAAAACACAAACGCGCTGAGTTTCTTGCCTTTCAAACTTCTTCTCAGTTGAGGTCGTGTTCCAATCCGGTGGTAATGTAAGAAAAAAAATGTGTAACTGACAATTTGTAAGTGTTAGTTGTAGGCCTATACAAAATAAAAACATTTAATTAAACGATAATGTGTTAATTTAGGTGAAATCCTGTTATGTTAGTTGTAAGTTTTGTAGTAAATAAGTAAATAAATTTCATTTCATTTCATTCCATCTTACAACCCCTTAAATATTGATCAAATAATCAAAGAAAAAAGATGTTTAATAGAACTATTACTCCAATAAGCAATAAGTAATTCTTTCAATCCAATCGCTAGTAATTGTATTAAAAATTAGACAAAAAACTATGTCGCCTGGCGGCTTCGAAATTTAAGTTTCATGCAGATTGTTGTGACTATTTCTGGTTTTATTTTCTGTAACCATCCATCGGCCCATTTTAGTCCACTGTTGGACTAAGCGTTCTCCTCGTGTGGAATTTCAAGTCAACTCGCTAGGCAAGCATGTCGAAAACCGCAGTGAGTGTTAATGTTACATAGACAGACCCTTCTGATTATTCTACTAGATTTTGTCAATTAGGAGCCTGGTCCATCTACCGAAAGAGAGGAAGTTCTGCTATACAAAACTGATACCACACGGCACAATTTCCAAGTTATTAAACCTTTATTAAAATCTGGTTTACAGCTAGCTGCTCGATTTTTACTTCAAATTAGCTTACAATTTTTATTTATGGAGACATGACTGTTGACACATTGAGTGGCATCCCTTTAGAACTTCAGTCTCTCCTATGAGAATAGAGGCAGCTTTGATAACATTATGGATTCTAAAACTGCCGTGGAAATCTTTAAGTTTCAACGGAAAGCTGAAGCCTGAATAGACTAGGTTACACAAGTTTGTCACCCAGTTCTTAAGTTTTAAGGCCGAATGATTGATTTGGACGATCCTAAAACGTTAAGTTACTTTCTTGAAAATATAGGTCATAAATAAGTATGTACCTATTTTAGTAAATTTTCTCGTCAACCCATTATTGTCCCACTGCTGGGCACGGGTCTTTTCTCAGTATGAGCGAGTTTTAATCCATAGTCCACCGCGCTGGCCAAGTGCGAATTGGTGGACTTCACACACCTCCGAGGACATTTTTTTTTTAACTCTCCGGTGTGTAGGTTTCCTCGCGATGTTTTCCTTCACCGAAAAGCAGAGATAATTAATTATAATACGCACATGAATCAGTGGTGCGTGCCTGGGTTTGAACCTCCGACCTCCCGATCGAAAGGACAAGTTTCAACCATCTATCACTGCTCTTCAAGTAAATTTGCTTACACTTTATTGTACCTTAACATAAACTACATTAATTGCATATCAACCTCATAATTCCTCTTCAACCGTTATGCTTCATTAACATAAATTGTTTTACATTTACTATTGCTTTTTAAATTAATTACCGGATGAATTAAAACGTACAACAAAATAAAAAGCACTTATGGACAGGACTGTCAAAGCATGTCAACAGAACCCGTTAAAAAGGGACAGGTATATTATTTCTATAAGAGTGAGCGGGACATTTGACAACACCCGTATTCACTGGGGTTGAACGATGGATGTCAATTTTGAATGCTAAGCCGTGTAGTGAACTGTTTAAAAAAGAAAAAGTTGGTCATTAGCAATTAATTACATAATTACCGGTTTTTTATTTGTTTTAAAATGTTTCTTGTTGTTAACTGTTCGAATGTGGCGATTAAGACTAGCTATATTTGTTATTATGATGTTTGTTTTTAAGAATGGTCGCAAGAGAATTTTGTTCTTATTTGTTCTAATGTCGACGGGCCCCTAAAACAAAATCGCATGAAAAATTACTAATTTACAGTATGAAGCTTAGAAGTTTTGTGGACATTCAAACATTGATTACGCCAAGAAAGACGATCTATGGAAAATCATGTTATAGCTATTTAAAAACGTATTAAATAAATTCCTAAATAGCTATAACAATCAACTATTACAATCATTAAGCTTCATACTGTAAATTGATAATTTTTCATATAAGATTTTGTTTTAGGGATGTTTAATTAGGCTGAAACAAAGCTGGCAATATAAAATTTTATGAAAATACTTAAATAATATTTACAAGTTATAGTATGCACTATGTCCAGCCAGTTCAATGTTCTTAAGCGGAATTTTCCTCAAAAATGGCAACGCACCACAAAAAATCTTTACGTTATGTGAACAACTTTCATTTCACCCAAAAAACTTGCTACACATCTTAGTTAACTGGTACCTTAACCGAATTTAAGAAAACCGTAATTTGATGGCATCAAAATTATCGAATCATGTACTTACTACATATAATTATTATAACTCATATATTCATACGGAATTCTCTTATTAACTTTATTAAAAGTTGTAATAAGATTGTTCGAAAGAGCTTTACATTAAATATATAAACTCTATTAATAATACTAAAAATTAAATGTCATTCATATTATTCATTATCTTAATTATTCAAGTATTAACATCCGCGACAACATACTAAAAGTTAGTTGTCGCATATGTAAATAATTTAAAATTTTCTTCATATCACATATTCATATAAAAGTAGATATATTATTGTTTTACACATGCTTTGATTTAATATGAAATTAATTGAATATCAAATGTGTAATTGCAGTTGATACTGAAAAAGATAAACTTTTAAGAAAGATATAACAAATTCCAACGAAAAAATATTACATGAAACTATAAGAACACTTAGAAAACATCTTTTTTGAAATACCTACAAAATATTAATACTACTAAATACATAATAATAAATACATACAGTAATATAATAAAACATACAAGGCTAAAGGTGTTATAAAACTGAAACAATTATCTAGGTATAAAACAGCTATATATATAATTAAATTTAACAAAAGTTGTAACAAGAAGTACGACCTAACTAATTAAGTCATCATTGGAACTTAATCTAAATATATTTTAATTATATTCCGTATTTTAACTGAGTTATCTAAGCTTAAATCTAAGAGTTTATATTATTTTTTAATTAGGCAGATATTAGTAGTTTTATCTAATAAAAGGTTATACTTTTAATCCTGTAAGGTTCCACGCTAATCTATCAACAATACTGAGACTGACATTTCGAGTGGCCTTGTCATCGATAACTATTGTTTTATTTAACATTATGTTTAAGTATGTAAGTGTCTCATTATATTTATGCAAATTTAACTTATCAAGATGAACTTGACTGTTTATTGTCTGAGTGTATGAATTTGGCAAGCCTATGTCTTTCAAAAACGTTGATCTGTATTCAATATTGTTCTATTTTTTTTCAATTGTTTGGAGTTCATTTGGTTAAATAATATTCTCTTTACGCATATCCTTCGGGAAACTTAACATCACGTAACCGATAGCTTATATTTTATTTTGTTATTCCTTTAAGATGAATAAGCTTATAAAACAGCGCTCAAAAATCATAAGTGAAAAAATACAATAAACAAATAAATAACAAAAAAATACTAAACGTAAAAAATGTCAAAAATACCCACCTGTGAAAGATCGCTAGGAGCTTCTGACTTGACCGTGTTGGCCGCGGCCCATGCTTCTGCAAACGTCTCCATCGCACTCTGGAAGTCCATTTTGTTACTCTTCACGACGACATCAACATACCGAAATTTCACAAAACATGTGCCCGGTGCGAAGACGAAAAACAAATCCACAACACGTCCGCTCGTGCCGGCCGGCGGCGCGCTACTGGCTTGCCCCGCCCAGCGAACCGCCCGCGTCGAGAAAAACCGATACCACCCGAGCCTTCCCGTTTCAGCGCTTTTCTTTTTTAAGCTGCTATTTTAACGAGTTTCTTTTTTTACTCAAAGCCCGGCCCACGGTGGTGGTTGGGCGGCCTTTGGATTATTTACACTTGTAATTCACAGATTGCTACGCTGCGACGCTTAATTTGTTGTTCGGATGGAGGGTGTTAGGCGTTATCGTGTTCTTGATTACGCGCCGTATTGAGCACTAGGTACTTTTACGTCATCTTAGTTTGTTTGCTCGCGTCTGAACGATGAAGCTGAAACAATTTGTGTTACGCTGTGATTCGCTGCTCGTTTTATTGGCGCATTAATATGATTTTTTGTGCTCGTTTTCCAAACGATGAGATATTGAGGTTCTTAATTAGTGCGTGGTGTGGCGTACTAAGTAGTAATTAAAAACGTTATAAGAGCTAATTGCAATATCCTAGTAAATGGCTGCGGACAAAGTTGCCGTAAGACGGCATTTTTATTCATTAAATAAATCACGCCGGCTTCCCGACTCCACTGGGATGTAGAAAAAATTGTCACGGCTTCCTATAATTTTGTACGTGGCCGTTTAAGCAATATTGCCTTCCGGGAGGACATTTTATCATAATTTCTGCGCCTTATAACATGATAATACCTGGCTGTGACAAATTGTACAGCATAAATTAACAAATGTTGTTGGTAATTGTGTAGCCATACCTAATTAATGCTAGATTATTTTAAGTACATAAATATAGGTATATTAGTGTTTGTACCATCTACACCCTAATGACAGATTACGGGTAGGTATATTTATTGACACAGTACCTAATTTATATAAGCTATTTATATACTTATACGACGACCCGCGTGGCGGAGCGGTTACCATACCAGTCTGACGCGCAATGGGTCCTGGGTTTGATTCCCTGGTCCCGGGCTTGAGAAAATCCTAGTGTGGGGCTATGAGTGTGGAAAGCGTATTAATATTTAAAATACATTTTATTTTTATTTAAAATACTCAAATACAAGCGTGTAAAATACAGACTACAATCGAATATACTGTAAACAATATACAGAGCATCATAAAATATTTAAGATACCTTGTTTACATCCGACCTTAATACTCAAAAACAAAACACTGAAGATAATCTCACAACAAACACTCATTTTACAATACCGCCATCATTTGTGAGGATTATCTAATAACGGAAATAAACAATACTGTTAAGTACTTGTCCTATTGAGATGGGGAGTTGGATGGAAAATATAATGAGGAATTACAAATAATACGACCTGGTAAATTAATAAAAGATCGTTAGGATTCAGCCAAACTCTGATTATAAGACCTTCTTTACACAAGAGTGAATTGCCAATAATTATGTATTTATATAATTATGGGTCGAATTTTTAATATATATTTTGTTATGAAATACCCGCCTACGTGTAGTCATAATAAGTGAAGACAGAAATGTGTAGCTTGGAAGGCCTGGACACCACCGTCACCTAATAATTAGAAGAACTCAAATAACGCATTATTTTCATTTTCATATAGAATAGCTGTAAAAAAATTGAAGTGACAAACAAGCCTATCATGGAGAGCGATTTCTTTCTCCAAAGACATTTATAGTCAATCACAAATAGGATTAAAGCGCTACATAGAGTTAGGTGAAGTAAAACCTAAAAACCTAAAAAGTTAACCTTTTAGAATTATTTGTTATCCCTTGACTGAGTGTGTTTTCTACACTATTGAACATTTATGGATAGACAATCTTCCAGGTGGTAAAACCAGTGCAGTTCAACCGGGGAAGGCCACACCTATTTCTAACGTGAAGCATTTATTTTGCGTTTCGATGGATAGGTGTTGTTGCCGGCACACTTATATGAGGCGACCATCCTAGTTCTTGGGAGTGGCAATGCGTCTGTAATTGACTTCAGATAGAACCCATGTTCTATTTGAAGTTGCCTACAGGTATCCAGGGCGGCAGTGGCCACTTACCATCAGATGAACTGCATGCTCGTTTGCTACTTCAATCGGATAAAAAAAATCGGAAATAGAATATTACCTAGGATTAGCCATAGTTAAACCTGATAACACGTGAGAATTAGTTGTTATACCATGTGCTACTGAGTGTTTTCTACACTATTAAATACTACTACGTTTCAATAGAAGGGTGTGGTTGCCGGCACACTTTCACATGAGGCGACCATCATGGTCCTCGGGAGTAGCAACGCTTCTGTGATTGACTGCAGATGGATCCCAGTTTTGTATGAAGTTGATTACAGACGTCCATGGGCGGCAGTGACTACTTACCATCAGGTGGACTGCATGCTCGTTTGCTACTTCAGTCAGATAAAAAAAGCTCTACATGTTTGTGTTTTGTCTGTGTATTACGTATAGTATGTAACATACAGTGGAGAAAAATGGTATGCAATGAGATACAGCATTATTTATTAAATATCACATTTAACAGGGACCTTAAGTAGGATGTCAGTAATCAATTCAAAGAACAAGCAAGTAGGGCAGGTGGCTTGTATCGACCGATTCTTTGTTCCAGCTGAAACAATGACTGCAAAACTATTGACGATCGTGATACTGCTTCCAGGCTTCCATTTACGTTGCCTTCTTCAGCTTTCATAAGTTCCTATCTCATTGTGCAGCTACTGAAAAATATATGTATAAAGATTCTTCGTGTTTTGAGATCATTACTATCACACCCGTTTTATTGTAGGTTAACTGTTTGATAAAACTATGTTTTTGTTATACCTGAGGCCTTCATTTTACTCCAAGAAATTACCAGTGGTCAACTTTAGTTCAATCAAGTTCTGATAAGAGTACAAGCTAGCTAAGAATAATGGCCTAATAAAGTAAGACGATAATATTTTTTTACTAATATTATATCGGTAAGCAGCCTCCTATCCTATATAATATTAGTAAAAATATTATAGTCCACCAATTCGCACTAGGCCAGCGTGATTGACTACGGCCTAAAACTTTCTCATTCCAAGAGAAGACCCATGCCCAGCAGTGAGACAATAATGGGTTGACGATATATATAGGTGAAAGTTTATGAAGATGGATAGATGCTCGTTCCTTTTCAACACGATGATCAGATTTAGTTGAAAATCAGCACACGCGTTCCTAGCCAGGATTAGCGTATACGATACAATTTATTGTTCTATCATCTAGTAGATACAAAAGAGAGATTTTAGAGTTACGTCCTATATTAAATTTATATCATAATAGCTGTACTCCGAGCGTGTTGCGCCATCATAAAAAAAATACACCAGAAACTTTCGCGAAACTAAAGATCATCAATAGTTTACGATTCTATTGGACATACAGACAAACATTCAATTTTATAAAGAAGAAGATATACCAGCAAAAATATTCCGCCAATACCTACATATATATATAAAACATACATAAATTTCTCTTCCACCTTTGAGCTAACCTTTCAGTAGTACCATATGACCTACAAAGTTAAGAGAGTACACGAAGTTCCTGCATTAAATTTAAAAACCGTTCCGAGCGTATCCGAAGAGCTCGTTTATATCATAAGCTGTTAAGGTAATTTAAAGACTAATCAGTTCAAAGAACACCGGCCGTAAGTAGGGCAGCGCAGGTATCGACCGATTCTTTGTTCCGGTTTAAACAATAGCTCAGAACTCAGCGAGTATCGCGATGTGCTCACTGTACCCGGGCTTTGAATTGGTTTGTTGCAATTTATATGTGATAAGTAGGTATATCGATATGTTATTAATATTGTTAATGCCAAAGTTTGTGGGGATGTATGTGTGTTTATTACTCTTTCACGCAAAAACTACATGTCAGATTTCGCTTAAATTAATCACACACATAGTTATATGACCTCTTTTTTGCTATCGAGGAGAAAACCTGCAAAAGGTACCCGACGCCGCGGGAGCGAGGAGGCGTTATGTGGAATTTTTACCGCACTAAAACCCTCCCGGTGGTCGTCCTCAGCCCTACGTGGAAGACTCCCGGCAACCGGAGTCCTCCGAGCGCAATGCCAGTTTGAGCTCGAAGTGTTTGGGTGTTTACGACGGCATGCGGCCACACATGCCATCGTCCTCCCCGGGGTCACTTGGCTGGACCGTTCGAGCTCCCACTCATACCGCCCGCAACTCCGGGGCCTTTAAAGCCCCTTTTAGTCGCCTCTTACGACACGCAGAGGATGCTGTAGCCCTATTCTGGTCCCGGAACTACAGGTACAACATAGTTTATGACCTAGATTAACACATATAATACCTACTAATTATACGGTAATCGTGACTGAACCTTGCGAAGTTGCAAAAATAATCCATTTCATATTGTATTGAAATCCGAAATAAGGAAATATACTATTTATAATAGAGCCACTCATCATCTTATAATCTACCTGATGGTAAGTACATTGACATTACCCATTTAAATTTGTTACCAACTTTGCATACAAAGTTACTCGTAATCACATCACTCCACCATGTATTAAGTTAGTATTAAGTTAGTATTAGTAAGTTAGTATTTTGTTATTTTTATTCTCATTGTTTCCATTATGACATTTTTCTTTGATTAATAGCTCAGCTATTTTATAAAGTCGTTATCTACTTTAATTTTATTTTGTAGGTATTTATACATATTTTGAAGTATGAAAAATACTAAACGTAAATATGTATTTTATTATTGTTATGGGTATTTTGGCTTATTTTATTTACTCTATACGTCAATGTCACCTGTAAAAAGAAATCCACTTAGCACTATGTTGTCATGGCCTTTAGATTTAACAGTCTTGATGTGAATTACACAAACAAACAGTATTTTCTGTCCAAAAATAAAATAATATACGTCCCCTAAAGAACCTTAGGAAGGCTGTTAGTTAAATATAAAAAGAAAACTTATTCAGTGAAATTTTATTAATATTATAAATAAAGTTTGTTTGAATGTATGTGAAACTGTTACTCCTTCACGCAAAACTACAGGCCTAATTTCACTGTCCTCGCAAAAACTACAGGCCTAATTTCACTGAACTCGCAAAAAATACAGGCCTAATTTCACTGAACTCGCAAAAACTATATGAATAATTTCCCTGAACTCGCAAAGACTACAGGCCTACTTTCACTGAACTCGCAAAAACTATGTGCCTAATTTCACTGAACTCGCCAAAACTACAGGCCTAATTTCACTGAACTCGCAAAAACTATATGAATAATTTTACTAAACTCGCAAAAATTACAGGCCTAATTTCACTGAACTTCGTTCCACATCGTTATTGGCTTGACACAAATAATGCTCAATGTCATAGTTCAGGTGACCAAAGCGGGCAGAATCGAGGAAATAACATAGTATTACAATAAAATACATTAATGGTAACGGTTCATTGAAGTAGCTACCTGCCGTACAAAGTTTTATTTATTCTTAAGTCTATTAACTATAGATTAAAAGGGCAGACTTAATGCCTATATCATTTATTTTTTACTTTCATATAAGTTGGTAGATATTAAGTTATTAAGCGTACCTATAAGGGTACAAATATATTGAAGTATAGTAATTTCGTACTCAATACGTAATTGTATGTATTTTATGGCCTCTGGGTTTAAATTGGAGAATTAAGCAGATACTCGTGACTGGCTGAGCTGGTATCGTGGTGGAATAAGCTTTAGAAATTAATCATACATATACTTTGTAAGACAAACATGAATACTTAGGTTAATCTTCAGGACTATTGCATCTCCTTATTAAGACCTTATTAAGACACTTATTTCTGTTTAAAGATATTTAATCTCAAAATATATATACATTTCACTTAATGGGATAACTTAACATAAAATAATAAGACACCTATTTAATTCCTACAACTGTCTGATCTAAGACATAACTACATAAAATTGCAAAATAGTAGAATTAGTAGATATGGCTCGACTGGGGATGTAAGACAGCCACACATACTTCTAGCTTGAAACTGTTCTAGTGTTTTGGTGGTGTGATTACCAGCATACTCTTAGTCCTCGATAGTAGCAACACATTTGTGATTAACTACAAAGAGAACCCCATATGAAGTTGTTTGCGGCAGTGGCCACTTACTGTCAGGTGGACATCAAGTTTGTTTACTTCTTCAATTGCGTAAAAAAGCTCTATTGTCCTATAACATTACAAGCTCTTTATGATTCACTACATGGTATTCGTAACTACAAAGTTCTCGACAAATCTAAATAGGTCAAAGTCCTAAAACAAGGAATAAAGAGGGAGATAAACGCAAATTCAAATAATACTTCCTTATACACTTCAAACCGGGATATAGCAGCTCTACATTATTTAGTACTACTAGCAATATTAATACTAGGTACTACTAATAATGCTATAATATACGTACTTAGTGACATACTCCAAAAACTCCGTCCGTCTTCTTTAACATCGTTTTTCTAATTGTTGCGAATGTTAGCGTAAAAATAGACCGTTCTTACATAACAACGGAATCATCCAACATTGCTATCAATAGCTATAATTAGAGACTAAAGACTTCGGAGTGATTTCCCAAAACGCTACTGAGTCACGATTGAAAAACATCAAATTGTATAAGTACATACGACAACTGTTATCAATTAGCATCCGAATGAGGTCTTTTATCTTTTTCCCAGCTACCGGTTCTAGTTTAGTCGAGATATTTACCAAAGATATTTCGAGCGACAATCCAAAATTTATTCGATTAAGGCCCTTACAACCTTGGGATAGGGCCTTGGAGTAATTTGAGAAGTGTACATATAAATTTGTCTATTTAACTGCCCTTAAGCAGCCGAATTCTCTTAGTAACGCATTTTAAAGTTTGTACAATCAATTTAGGTTGCTTGAAACAAGGTGTTGCGTAACACTTAGCACTGGAGGGCACCGCTCCCAAATACGTCAGAGGACTGAAAATTACACCATAATACCGCTGTAATGTCCAAATCGATTTCTAAATATAAACTCTATATATCCGTGTAAAATTAGAAATTAAGATACATATTTTTGCAATTAATAGAATCATGTTAATTTTTTTTTGTTAATGAATGAAGCATATACATGTTATAGTAACATAGGAGTACCAATTATATTATTGTGACCATTATGCGTCTTTGTATTTACGTACCTGTTGTATTATACTCTTCAAACTAGATTGTTGTTACTATATGTTTTATACGAGTTATGTCGATACCTGACGTAAATGCGAGTACGTTCGTATTAACAAGTTGACAACGAAGTTACGCAACGGAGCTAACTCCCACAGCCGCTCCACCGCAAATCCGGCTGAAGCGGCCTGAAAATCGTCTCTACATAGAGTTTTCGCGGTACATATCCTAATCCGCCTGTATCCGAGATACCAATAGCGTTCGCGTACGTCGACATTCGCTAAAGCCTCGTCCAATGCGGTAAAACCCGGGCAGAGTTAGGTTTATCCGTTATCCGGTAGATTAGGCGCTCTCTGTCTGGTGGGGCGGGGTCGCGCCACGCCCACCGGTCGATGAGAGCGCCCACCGCCGCTCATTCTGCCTCGAGCCGTTATCTATCCGAGACGTAGCGCTCATCCGGCCTCGTCACAGATAAGCACCGGTAACTCAGGTTCCGTGACGTCACGCCACGTGTGCCCGCCGTGGACCGCTAGAAAGTTGCTTACATAATACATGTTGCCGTCTTATTTTTTGTTTATAAACGGTTTGCAAGGAATTTAAAGGCTGCTCCTAAAAAGTACGTTATGGAAATGTATCAAAATAGTACCGTAGTATGAATGAAACATACGTGTATATAAATACTTAAAATTGGTAATAAATAACTGTAAATATATCGTGGATGACCCAGATATATAAATATCGTTTATTAACATAATGCAAATTAGTTAATCAATTTAATGATAATAGAATGTACCGTTTCAGTTTGACCTACTTAACTTACTTTTTGCTCACAATCAAATCCTAATAAGTTCCACACAAAAAAATATTTACGTACCACGAATCAATATAGTGATAAAAAATGTTAACAATTAATATCTTATAACACGCTAAATCTAATTTATCCTATATTACACAAGCGCGAAGGAATGTAAGGTCAGTGTTGGTTCCAAGCGACATTCGAGTTGCATTCGTATCTCATACCGACATGCATTTAATCGAAATGCAGCTTTACACAACTAGTTCTTACCCGCAGCTTTCTTTTATTGAAAATAATTCTATTACGTACAAATATTAAACAAGCATGTATTCTTTTGATGATAAGTGACAACTACTACCCATGGACTTGTAACACCATTTATATGATTAATAACGTACATGAGGTCGGCCACAGACGTGCTGCTGACTGCGACGGCCATTAAACCAAAATACAGCAACGCTATATGGCAGAAATAGATATGGTCGTGGTGCTTACAGTGAAACCACGAATGTGTTTTACCACCTTCAAGTAATACAGCATTTAGCTAATCCTTCAATACTACTATGTGCATATTCACGAGAACAATTTCTAAAAACAAACGCCTATCAAAATTGATATGGCAACGATTCTTTTAATTATCGACTCGTGTTATTCATGCAATATATGATCAAGTAATGTAATATGTACCAACTAATATCATTCATACATTTCGTTCTGAATAGACTTTATGTTATTCAGCCTCTTTATGTTTTATTCTATATATATTTTATACTTGCATGTTGTGAAAAACTCCTTTAAAAACAGTTGAGTGAAGATTATTTCATATATCATATGTATATATTTATTTTAAGTAGATATATTCACAAGTTATTTTATTTTCCAATCAAATGATTCGTTTTTGGTTTTGGTTACTACTGTAGCTTGTATAATGTTGGCTGTCAAACGTTTTAGATTCAGTCGCTTTATTGCGTCACATAATGGCTTACAAATATTCTTCCTATACTGTTTATTGCTATTTACATTTTGTTTTTCGTTTCTTTTTACAGATAGTTATTCTCTAGATTAAGAAACGAGCGTGCAGTCCACCTGATGGTAAGTAGTCACTGCCACCTATGGACATCTGTAAGCAACTTTAAATAGAACATGAGTTCTATCTGAATTCAATCACAGACGCGTTGCCACTCCGAGGACTAGGATGGTCACCTCATATAAAAGTGTGCCGGCAACCACACCATTCCATCGAAACGCAAAAAAGCTTTACGCTACAAATAGGTGTGGCGGTGGTACTTCCCCAGTCGAACTACACTGGTTCTACCTGCAACATATAAGACATATTTATTACAAAAAATCCTTATAATGCTTCTACATATCGTACAAAGACATAAATACTATTAGTTATGCATATTTTCACGAGAAAAGCAAGTTTTCACCCGTGAGGTAGTATCAGGTGGGGGTGGGGGGCGCCTCCACCCTCTCTGCTAGGAATTTGTTATCTGACAAAGTAATACGATAGAAGATTAATTCTCGCAACATGATAGACGGTTTCAATTGATCCGAAATATCTTCGACTAAAATGTTATTTGAGTATTTGTTATAATGAGATATGTTTCCAGAAATGTTTTGGTAAGATAATATAAACACGTGTAAGTTAAAATATTTTTAAAACATACGTCTGATTTTACGTTATTTATATGTTATTCTGAACTCGCAATATCTACGACATAATCTTCTTCTTCTTTATAAAAATGAATGTTTGTCCGTATATCCTCTATAGAATCGTAAACTATTCATTTGATCATGTGATGATCTTTAGCAAAGTTGTTATTCATGCGCTCGCGAAGGTTTCTGGTGTATTTTTTTGTGAAACTGTGATACTTCTAGTATGAAATATAAAAGGTAGAAGAAAGGATAAGTATTGGAGGTGGTAGAACCCTTTTTAGGTCGACTCCAGAAATATTACTAATACACGTCGGGTACAACCTATTATTGTCCTACTTCTGAGCACAGATCTTCTCTCAGAATGATGATAAAATAGAAGTACTTATGCATGACGTTCAAACCTAATCTTCATCAGTTGCAACGCATCTGTGCCCAACCTCAAGGAAATCTGTGATTTTATCTTTCCATCTAGTGGACTGCACGGTCATCTGCTACTGGCTAATTATAAAATAAACTGACCATAGAATTCGAATGATAACAAAACAATACCATACAACAAATGCATATAACAATGCAATGTTATACATATTATGTGTATACACATAATAATATTAAATTGTATCTATAAATATGTGTAAGTTGCACCTTTCAAATGCACACTCTGATCTTTGGGCTACTGAAAAGCATTTCACTTTGTAAAAGTAGTCCTTTGTTCTATATTTTTTATGAAGCCTTTAATAACCTACAGTCCCACGTTTTGTTTTTTGGGCCGTAGATGTCGTGTACATACAACAACGAATACATTACTATTTACCAACAGTCAAATACGGACCAGATATCTGAATTCATTATTTAGCTATTTGTCTGTCCGAGGTTCGAACTCGGCACATTGAGTTAGATCAGCACACTGACAGCTCGCCTACGGCGGTCGAGGGTTGTTTCCTGTAGCTATATCCTGTATAAAAAAAATAAAAAACAAACAACACACGTTTGGGATTATATGTGCATGTTCATATGTAATAGAAGTAAAAACGACATTGCAAGGAAATAAATTGAAATAAGATGAGGCGATCATTAGTATCATGTGCGTTTGTGTGTGTGTGAGAGAGAGAGATTCTTTTCACAATCCTTCCAAACCAAAACACAACGGTTTATATTACTGTGACACAGCAGAAATCGGTATAGCTACAAAGCTTCCTAAGATGCTTAGATCTTTAAAACGTTATGAACTTTTATGCAGTTTTTTTAATAAAATGATTCAAGAGGAAGGTTTATATGTAGGTATACATGCATAATATAGTGGAGGAACACTGATAATTTTAGATTTTTGATTTTTAGGCGGAACGAAGTTCGACGGGCCAGTTAGTATAATATAAACTGCAAGGTATTTCAAGAGAATATACTGCCGCAAAATCACAAAGTCGTTAACCCAACTCTTCCAAAATTTTACGCCAAGTAATCGCATAATCATCAATAAACCTTAACTTACACAAAAACTTAAAACGGATCACTATCACCTCCATATTTATAAAAACCAAAATATTATAGTATTTTCAACCTTAATACCAAGCATTAAAGCTTAAAATAGATATCAAAAACCCAATACTTCACACATTGCGACCTGCTGCGAAACAAGGCTCTACGTAGAGATAGAAACTAGAGAAATAAATCAAATGTCAAATGATTTCATTTATTATTGTGGATAAGAAATAGCATACGGCCACACAGATAACCTGGTAATAATTAATTAATTAATTATTAATTCGATACTAGTTGTTTATAGCAAAAATTTAATAGTACGCTATAATGACAACCTATATGTACGAGTATGTATATCGTATGAGGCTTTCTAAACTAAACATTTAATTTTTCAGGTACATAATCTTTAAATGTTAAAAGCAATTGTAAAATTTTTGAGATTTTACAATTTACCATTAATCATTTGATACTGCTCATTGAGTTACGAAACATTACTAAAATGTACGATATTAATACGTAAATTTAAATAAATTAAAATATGTACCTGACGTAAATGTAATTTGGTAAAACATATCCTTCAATGCCTTCCTGTACATATCGGAGGAGGCAAATAAAGAGCAAAACCCGGAAGACGATGGCATCAACACCTACAATGGTCACCAACAAGCATGCCAGGCGCGGTGACAATATTAAATGAATAAATTGCATTTGAATTTACGGCATTTTTTGCAAATAATTACAATATTACTTTTTTTTATCTGAATGAAGTAGCAATCGGGCATGCAGTCCACCTGATGGTAAATGGTCACTGCCGCCCATGGACATCTGTACTCAACTTCGTACAGAACATCGGTTCTATCTGAAGTCAATCACAGATGCGTTGCTACTCCCGACTATGATGTTCGCCTCATGTCAAAGTGTGCCGGCAACCTCACCCTTCTATCGAAACGCAAGAAATGCTTCACGCTACAAATAGGTGTGGCGGAGGTACTTCCCCGGTCGAACTACACTGGTTCTACCACCTTCAAACTTTAGGCATTGAAGGGCAAACATTGACAAAGATAATAGAAATTTAATGCATTCAAGAGATATGTTACATACAAACCTATGGTCTTCCGTAAACCAGGAGAAACGAATACACTAACAAGATATGGGTTACCATTATAAATAACAAAACACGTTTCGTAACACCGAACTTAATTGTTAAATTTGTCATTTTCAAAATTGATTGGCTTAAAAATAACATCGTCAAAATAAATTGCTTTGTTAGACAGTCGCATAAAAACTTAGTTTCGAGCTAGGCGTTAACAATGGAGCCAATACTAAACTAAATTACTTGGAACCAATAAAAAATAATCGGCAAACAGTTTAGACACAGCCAATCGAAACGTATCTGTCTACTTACGTCATTTATTTAGCGAAATGGTTTTGTCAAAAACGAACAAAACCCCGCATCGGGCCATCTTGCTTCAGACGGTAATAAATAAATTGGAAATTAAATAGAATGATGGAAGCCACTCAGGAAGTAAGAATTGAAACGTTATTGTCTTTTTCTCTTTTCTATCGGGACATGAGGTGTGATGAAAAATTATAAAACAGACAAGTTATTTACATATTAAAATTTTTGTTACCCAATTTTAATACTAAACTTTCATGAAACGGTATATTCTGGTACAATGCACGATCTGCACGAAAATATATGTAAGCTTTTAGCTTTGCTACTTCTTCCAGTCTCTGGTTGTATATATTCGCATGGCAACCCCTATAGATTATCATAAAATTCAGTCGACAAATAAACGGTTACACCAACGTTGTTCAAATCACCTCAGACGTATGCAATACTAAGAAGGTTACTTTTGGAGGTATCTGGTATACCCTACTACTTTTATAGAATTAAAAATAATACTTATTTATTTATTAGAAGTAAAAAGAAGACATATCGTGTTTCTAATTAGGGTTCCTTACAAAAAGAGTAAAAACGGAACCTTATTACCAAGGCTGTGCCTCATGAACCGCGATAGGTAGTCAGATGAAATTTTCATAGATGATGTAGTTCTGTTGCCGCTTATGAAATTCATATTCTTCATTGAAGAATGCAGGATGCATTTGAGAACTTCATATTTTAGGTACATATTACAGTGTTGAAATAGTAAAAACGTGCTAGCGTAAGCGCCCCATTATGTCAGTTATACATTAATAAATGCATTTCTGTATAATAAAGTACATATCTTTAACATTAGTATTCAAACAGAAAACGAAATAATTATAATTTAATTTATACTAGATAGTTTTATTCATCATTCATTAGTTATGGTTTTAGTTTACTGGTTCAGTCAAAAGTTTAACTGAGTAAGTAAGTTAAATAATAACATCATAAAAATAAATGTAACCCTAATCGTACCTCAATACAAAAGATACCAAACTTTCACTTTATATTGTTAAAAAATGTTTTTACGATTTTTTATGACATAGGTACACTTAAACATTAAGATTGTAAATTTTTGTCAATATAAAAAAACTACATTTACTGCTTTACCTGCGCTTATCTTGTTATCCAATTGTTTATTAAATATGGCTACTTTGATGTATTTCGGTTTCTTTGTTGCACGAATTTTATTTACGGCAATAGGGAACAACCTATACAAGATTATCAATAGCTTCCCCAAACCTAAATCGCTAATCTTCCTAGACACAACTTTCTTAGCAAAACATAGTCTTAGAACGGAGCTTGTCTTTCTGCAAACATTTTAACAAATCAAAAATAGATTTTATCGTAAAAAATCTAAACTGTCTTTACTCATCCGAAACCAATCCAAGGTTCGGTCGATCGTCGGGTTAGAATGCGACGAATTTGACAAGTCACTGATTTTTTCTCAGGCCAGATTATCTGTTCTCTTACCTCACTCGATCAATCTTATCGAGGCAACTATGGCTGTGGTAATCAAGAAAACGTCGTAAGTGGAAGAAAAACAGTTGAATAAATTTCGACTCTATTTCGTGTAAACACGTCATAGATTGGTATATTAGAAGATAATGGAGACGCTACGAAGCTGGATGAATGCGCCGGATCATCGCCGGATTCCGGGAAATTCGCCCCGCGTGAATACCTGCCTTTACAGGTAAGCGTGTGCTTTCGTTTCGACTATAAATATTTAGACATGGCCTGAATTTAATAGGCTTAACATTAGGTTAAGCCAAATAAAATCCAATTGAAAACCTGAATTTTAAAAGTCGACAAGGAATTGAAGTTGCAAGGTAATTTAAATTATATTTAGATTAAATATGATATTATGAAATTATTGAATTAAATTTTAAAACTTACTTTTAAAAATATAATCCTATTTAATATTAAGGTTCAAATTAATTCTTAAAGATAAATATATTAATTTCATTAGGAGATAATTACTAGGTACCTTCTTATGATTATGATGCTTATAAACCAACTATTTCAGGCTATGTATTGTGTACTGATTTATTAGGTAAAAGTTATTTGGAATACACAATCAATTTCTAAGCGAACTATTGCAGGAATTTCTGATTAAGTATCTAAATAGGAAATCATAATTTAAAAGTCAGTTCTATAACCCCATAACGCTACAACAATATGACTTGCTATTTGACCGTCAAGACCGCTCCACCAAGACTGCTATTCTTACCTACCCTTAAACAAACACGGTGGTGACCACGCGAATATATCAAATTAATACCATCTTGTTTACCATAGGATTAAGTATTCCTGGAATATAAACATGGTGAAGTTTTTAGTCTACCAGTCCAAATATTGTTTCCATAGTAATATTAAGTAACTCTTTTACAATATGGAAGTGGCCAACAAGCACGCTGTCCAGGTGGTCGTAAGATGGTTCTTTATGGTTCGACTCCAACTGCACCGTTGCTACACCTTTTCCTGCATATTGACTATAGGGTTATGCACTGATGTATTCTTGTCTGAAAAGGTGGTTCCAAGGTGGTAGAACTCTCATTACCACACCTGTCGTCAACCCATTATCGTCCCACTGCTGGGCACGGGTCTTCTTTCGGAATGAGAGAGTTATAGGCCATAGACCATAGTCCACCGCTGACCAAATGCGAATTGGTGGACTTCACACACCTCCGAACGAACGGTTTTTTTACTATGTTTTCCTTCACCGAAAAGCACTGATAATTAATTTCTAATACGCACATAAATCTGTGGTGCGTGCCTGGGTTTGAACCTCGGACCTCCCGATCAAGAGGGCAAGTTTCAACCATTAGGCTATCACTGCTCTACCACACCTATTCCTGCTTAATGGCGGCAGGGTTGTGCAATGCTGTGTGGGTGGAAAGGGTGTGTGCCCAGTAAGACTTTGTTACTGGGGATTGACTGCAGATGTTCAAGGGCGATAATGGTCATTAACCGTCAAGGGGACTGCATATAAATTTATTTTTACTTAAAATCGGCTAATATGGTCGGTCTTATATGTATAATTCATCCGGCATCCACACACTTCCACCGTAATGTAAGAACTGTTATTCTAGAAATTAATGTGGTGATGATTTTTATGTTATTCTAATTCTACACCCGTGATAGATGTTCTTTTATTGCACTATCATCGAGACCGAAAAGAAACTAAATATACAATTTAGATATTTATATTTTCCCGGCATATTTGTTTGTCACATTCAATTATATTTAAAAATTGAAGTTAAATCGACCAGTTTGCAAGTTGATAAGTTCATTGCCACAACCAAAAAACTTGCAAACATAAATTTAGAACACTTGTAGTCGTTTTCAAATGCCTTGCCACCCTTGAAATTTTAAAAAACTGGAACTCAACAGTGTTTAGAACTGCTGTTATAAAACCAAAAGCATACCGTCGAAACTATTTCAAAACAAATTACACTATTGATATATTAAAATGTAAAATACGGGCTCGTCCGGGATTTGAACCCGGGACCTCTCACACCCAAAGCGAGAATCATACCACTAGACCAACGAGCCAGTTATTGTTTGTGTGGTCTAATACCACATTTGCATTAATTGGGAAATAAGTTGGAATGCCTCGTGTAAGTTGCATGATGAAAAAATCAACGTTTGTTTTCAGCTGTTTTAACGAATCGTATAGCAATGACTATTTAATTACTAGAGCGTGGTCTATATATTATGAATTCTATACAAGCGGCTCGTTGGTCTAGTGGTATGATTCTCGCTTTGGGTGTGAGAGGTCCCGGGTTCAAATCCCGGACGAGCCCTGTTTTGTATCACAAAGCACCCCATTATTTTTACACTGTTACCAAAGAGCTGAAATAGTTTATAAAACCTGGCTTCACTAGACAGTATAAAACAAAGTCACGCTGTCTGTCCCTATGTGTGTTTAGATCTTTAAAACTACTCTACGGATTTTAGTGCAGTTTTTTTAGTAGATAGATGAATTAAGAGGAAGGTTTTTTGTATAATAAATGTATAGTGAAGGAACACTGACAATTTTAGATTTTTGACTTTTAGGGGGAACGAAGTTCGCTGGGTCCGCTAGTTAGATAATAAAGTAGTAGGTATACTCATCCCAAATGAGATCGTCATTGCAGTTCATCTAACGCCACGATGGGATGAGATTCAAAAGCAAAGGTGTCTCTTTGTAGTTCGAATCAGGTGTTATTCCTATTTCAGCCGTTTGATCGCAATGCGAAAATAAAAAAAGTTCTTGGTGACACAAAAGAGGGCTCGTCCGGGATTTGAACCCGGGACCTCTCACACCCAAAGCGAGAATCATACCACTAGACCAACGAGCCGGTTATTGTAAGAAACTAACATAGCAATCTGTAATAATTTTATTATGTGAAGCTACTATAAAATAATTTAATCTACTATTTAATTCTTACTAAAAGTTTGTTGTCATCACATAATATATTTAAACAACTGTACGATACAATATCTTCATCAACGAATAATAAGATGATCAATTAGTATGTATGTAGTATTCAAAAAACTGCATATCGTGAGTACCCGTTAATTATTAAAATGTATCAATTAGTATGTATTCAAAAAGCCATATGTTTTATGTGTTTTAAAGATATTTTTGTGGATGCGTTACAACCACCATTTTTAATTATCGTTTCACAACAAAATTTGGTGATTTATTTTACAATTCATAATTAAACTGTATGCGAAAATTGGCACAGTTGATGCTGTGGGCTGTACCTGTAGTTCCGGGACCAGAATAGGTCTATCGTAGCTTTGTCGTGTGTGTGGTCGTATCCTTTTGCAAGGTGGTGGAACCACCTTGCAATTCGAACGTGGGAATACCACCGCCACACCTATTTCTAGCGTAAAGCAGTTCTTGCGTTTCGATGAAAGGGTGTGGTTACCGGCACACTTTTATATGAAGTCTTCATAGTCCTCAGAAGTAGCAACGCATCTGTGATTGACTTCACACAGAAGCCATGTTCTATTTGAAGTTGGTACTTACCTTCAGGTGGACTGCATGCTCGTTTGCTATTTCGATCGTAAAAAAAAATATATAAACTATATTCTTCTATATATATTCTATCTATATGTAAGTGTCCTAATAATATTATAACTTCATATTTAAGTTTTTCTATGAATTCCATTATAATAAATATATTTTATATTTCTGCGTCCAAGCCTAGTTCCTTATAATAAATCATATTACCGCTACAAAACACGCAAGTGGCTACGTGACCATAAAATTATAACTAAATCACGGCACAAGAAAATCAATTCATTATTTTTACGACACAGCGTTATCTAGACAATATGAATAAACAAGCGGGGCCCGTACATTATTTGCAATACGTTCCGTAATACTCTTTATTACGCCTCATACGTATCTCGTATCACATACGAATAGCTTTTAAACGGAACTTTATTATTTTCCAAAGCGGAACGGGCGCAGATGCGGGAATAATTTGCAGATATGACATAACTTGGATACACAGACGCTCGCAATAAGAATTTTTCTCTTATTCTCTGATTGCTTACTTACGTATACGGTGAATACCCCTAAGACGTCTCGATACACACGATTTTGTTTATTTACTTCAATTTAAATTTCGTTTCGTTTCAAAAACAAACGCGATGTTCTGGAGACTGCTTATTTGAGGGTAGAATATCGTTCGAGACTGCTTATTTGAGGGTAGGATATCGTTCCTTTACATTTTACGATAAACATACTACAAGATGCAACGTATTTTTTATCACTTAAATAACATGTAATTTTCCATTTTGAATATGCTCATAGGTAATGTAAAATGTGACTATTTGTTTCAGTACGAAACAATATTTTTATTTAGGTGCTTGGCCAGAAGGACGCCTCATTTGTATGTAGCGTTATTACCGTTAGTATAAACGTGGTAATATCAAGTCATAACTTTAAGTAAAGCAACTAATTTGCAACAAATGTAAACCCGGCATTAAGGCAAGTGGAATCCTACCGAAGACTATTTTTCTATTGACCTTTTCAAAAATATAAAAATAAAAGGCATGCTTATCTGTTAAAATGTTAGTCAAACTATATTAAATTGTGGTAACCAGCCCTTTTGGTTTACAACCACTATAATGAATTATGAGTTACACCTTACATGCATATGTATAATGCTATATAGAAATATTATTGGCTAATTAAACTAAAATTTACTTACATAAAAATATGCAGCTTACGATAACCGGCTCGTTGGTCTAGTGGTATGATTCTCGCTTTGGGTGTGAGAGGTCCCGGGTTCAAATCCCGGACGAGCCCAGCTTTTAATCTTTGTAATAAATATTATAGATAATGAATAATAGAAAAACTAGTAGTTTTGCAGCTCTACCTACGTTTTCATGTAATAATTGTAAAAAAAAATGTATTGTATTTTTGAAACACAATATCTCCTGTTATAGTTTGACACATATTGTCCAAAAAATTATAATAGTTTTTAGTTTCTTTATTTTAATAGTGCTTACGTCGTCCTAAATTTGATTGTCTTAAAGTATTCAAAATAAAAATAAAATATATATACACCTAATATTAAATAAAGCTGATGATTATAAAACATAACATAGTGCAACTTCATTTTACCCCACGGAAAACGCTTGCCGTTAATATTATTAAAAGAAATAAGTGTGGCGGAAAACCGCGAATGATTCTGCCATCTTCAACCAGACAACTGTATCTCCCTTATCGTAAACTTAAAAACTAACCGCAACACTTAATATTAATTATAACACTAACATGCAATATTAGCTCTCCTTGTGACATGTACTGAGATTTGGCTCGAGTCAAAGAACATGTATTGCCCTTTTAATACTTAAGGGGTATTCACGATATGCGGTTTTTGAATCCTTTTCGAATGATTTTTTGGTGATATTTTAGTTTCGCCGTGACCACGACTCATACAACATATTCAAAATATCGGCAATAAGAATACGAAAAAAATTCAAAAACCGCATATATTGAGTACCCGTTAAGTATTAAAATACGTCAATTCCGCGATAATATTAGTCTAAAATCATATATGTATTGCTCTTACTTAGTTTAAACCAGTTTTTCCGCAATTCCCCCCCCCCCCACACACACACAGACACAATGTCTAACGTAATTATTGGTTGTCCCCTTACAGCAACATCAAATTGCCATAACATGCATTAAAACAGTAAATAAACAATTTTACATTCTAAGAACAGCCATTGCGACATCGATGAGCGAGCGACGAACCGAACAAGTCTAATATCGAAAGATCTGAGGGCCCTCAAAGGAAATAATCTGTACCCGGGGTGCATTAAAATATAAATATGATCGTTAGCAAATCATTAGCCGGTACATTTTTCTGAGCACCGCTCCGTTTGCTATCAATCGAGGCTACTTTCAATTTGAAATATTCGCTTTGGTATTTTTGTGGGGTTTAATTATTTGTGTTATGGTGATGACATTTTTTAATATAGCTATGGTGATTGTTTTTATGTATGTCCCTAGTCGTATTAACGAAATTTACTGTAGAAAATATTCAGACAATCACAAATTTGATATTTCATAAGCCGAAACGAACTTCTCATATTATTTTCGTTACAAGAATAGAAAGTTTGGTATTTGGTAACTTACATCGGGTGTCGCAATATTGTTTTTCAGTGACACCGTTTAATTTTCACAAATCACAAAATTAAAACTTTTGGAAACTTGAAAAATAAATAATATTCCAGTAAGCGAGACTTAACGAATAAAAAACTTAGATATTTTTACGTAACTAATCTTAAGTTTATTTTATGTAATAGGTAATTAGTTTAGTATACACTTTAAGGGATAAAATGAGGGCTCGTCCGGGATTTGAACCCGGGACCTCTCACACCCAAAGCGAGAATCATACCACTAGACCAACGAGCCGCTTATACAGATTTTAAAATATATTGAACACAACAATTAATTTCATTAGTGAAACAAGATTTGGTATATCAGCTGACTTAATTATATCTTTGTTATTATTTTTTGTACAGATAATCAGGAATCCCGACTTAGTACTCATAGGCTCAAATAAAATGGACTATAGAAACGAGTCATATGCAATGGGATCCTAAATATGATTACAAGAAAGGCAAAACTGTTCAACCTCATATCTCTCGTCATTTTGTCCCACTGCTGGGCACGGGTCTTTTGACAGAATGAGAGAGTTTAGGCCATAGTCCACCGCGCTGGCCAAGTGCGAATTGGTGGACCATATGAAAGTAAAGTGGGTATATGAAACAACCTTATATAATAATATGAAACAACTTGCATGAGATGTTTCAATATTAATTCAAATAATTAAACTAGGAGACCGTTCATTTTTACACCTTTTATATACGATTAACACAAAATTATGACATTTTGGAAACGTGCAAAATGTCCTAATAAACAAGATGTTAGAAATCAAATACTTAGATATTTTACATGACTAATCCTTAGTTTCTTGTCATTATTTAGGCGTATAGTCCATAAGAAACAAAATGAGGGCTCGTCCGGGATTTGAACCCGGGACCTCTCACACCCAAAGCGAGAATCATACCACTAGACCAACGAGCCGCTTATGTAGTTTTCATAATGTAATGATCACACAATTTTTTTCTGTAAAATAACGATTCGGTATAACATACGATTTTATTATTCATTTCTTATTATTGTTCATAGAGTTAAGTAATAAGCACATACAGAGGCATTCCAACTTAGTATTCATGGACGGCGACTCATTTAAGATCGCATTTAGAAAAAAAATATAGAATAATATATAAATATATAATGTATATTTATCGTCGATAACTCATGATAGATTAGACTTTTAGATTTAAACTTATATTAAAAAGTGTTTACGAAGTTTAAGAATACGTGGTATAATTTCAGATGGTAAAAACGGTAGTTTAAAATCACAAAAAGCTGTGAAAATTGGAAATCTAATAGGGTCCGTTAACTCGTCCCTGTAGTTTCGAGATTTGGATCCAGATACGGTATTTCCCTTTTTTTTTTGTTCTCGAGGGGGAAACCTTCAAAAGGTACCCGACGCCGTGGGAGCATCGCTGGGTTTATGTGGGATTTTTATCACACTAAAACCCTTCCGATGGCCGTCCTCGGCACTACAAAGAGGACGTTGGGATCTCCAAAGGAACGCAACCGAAATCACGGGATCCCCTTGTCGTAAGAGATGACTGAAAGGGGGTTACCTTAAAGGAGCCTGCAAATTGAAATTGCGAACAGCCAGAAGAGAAGCACGGAAAATCGGAAGTATGGCGATATGTGTGGTCGCCTACCGTCCGAGCGACACGATGTTTCGATAAGCTCAGCAATTCACCTTGGTGAAGTTTGATGGGGCAAACCACCGCATTCCGGTTGCGTTCCTTTGGATATTCTCAAGTCCTATACCGCATCGATGAAGGCCACCGAGGGGTTTTAGTATTATAAGAATGTTACATTATCCGGCATAGCTCCGACGTCGTCATATAGCTTTTGAAGTTTTCCTCCTTGACACCAATATAAGGGACGATAAGCTACTAGATTTAGTATACTGAGCTTTGTATACTATGTACCTACATAAAAAAACCTAATTATTTTAAAGAATGATTTATTTGTTTTTATTATAAAATTTATACATAAAGGTCTTCGTTTTATTGTCTTTACTTGTTTCGTAAGCCCTAGTTTAAATCCCGACCGAGGCATGTCGTGGCTTCGAAAGCAATCCATTTACAGTAAAACCTCGAAACAGTCGGAAAATTTATAACCACTTTTAAAGTCGGCTCCACTCGCGGACATTTGAATGTTTCAACATTACCTACTTAAAATACCTAAGTTGGCGTTCTCGGAGGGAACTGGAATCATCTTAATGCCGGTAATTATACGGATTCACCGAATTACTCGGCCATAAGTAAACAAATGAAATGCCTTATTTACAATCGTAAATTTTGGGGACTGCGAACGCTGTGTCGCTTGCGACTGTTGTTAGGGTTCCGCACGCAAAGCGGAAAAACGGGACCCTGTTGCTATGACTCTACTGTCTGTCTATCAACAGGCTGTCCCATGAACCATGATAGCTAGGCAGTTGAAATTCCCAAATTTTGTATCTGTTGCCGCAATACATGTCTTTTTTAAATAACTTCCTGAATAAAAATAAAATATGTCAATAAATATGTCGATACCCGCATGACCTAAAACAAATAAGATTATTGATGTATATTTAATATTTATCACAACTAAACTAAACTGTATTGTTACCCTGTTCTTCTTGGTATTACTTAGCTTATCTTTATGTTTAGTTTTGTAAGTTTATTGTGTATCATTCATGGTGAATAAATACGATTTCTTTCTTTCTATCTTTCTTTCTTTCTTTCAATAAAACTAAATACTAAAAACAGAATAAAATATATGTTTAAAGGGCTTCAATACACATATACAGCTCCATACGACATGTTTTAATTTATTTTATAGATAATGTATGGAACCCTTCACATGCGTCTCCGACTTTCTCTTTGCCGGTTTTTATGCCCCACTCTCTACAGGATGAGTTAATAGCTCAGGACTTGTTAACAATTGTTTGTGGAACACTTCTAGGGTATATTTTCTTTGGTGCAAATAAAACGTATTGTACCTACTTTATTGGACATGTCTTCATAAAATATAATACACTATTTTCTTTATTCACAAGCTTAAGGATTTTTAATTATTGCATTCTTCTATACTTTGTTTTAAGGTCAACATACATTATTATAAAAATAGTAGAGTCAATTTTTAATACAATTTCAATATCTAAGTTTTGATACCGTATAAAAAATGTATATGAAGCAATGTTTCTGCTGATAACCGACATTAAAATTTTATTTTAATGTAGTAAAAATATATAAAAAAAAACTTTTATTCTGAAACAAAAAATATACACTTACTTCACATTTAATTTAATATTTTCTTAAGCTTCTTGACTTAAGCCCCGTAAGTATTGCTATTGTGAGTGTTCATATAATATATCACTTAGCACCCATTTAATTATCTCCACCAAAGAAAAAGAGGACAATGGAAATAAACTTAACAATACGTCCTTAAAAGAAAATGCTACGGATCATTTCATTATGTTCAAAGTATAGCATACTTCTCACAGTGGCACGTAACTCAGACGATATTCAACCCTATGACCTTTTAATAGGGAAATATGAAGTGCCTTCGTGAATTGCAGTAAAACTGGCTAAGTGCGAGTCGGACTCGCGCACCAATGGTTCTGTGCTATTATGACGACAAGATAGTCACGTTTGTTGTATGAGAGCCCCCTTAAATATCTATTTTATTTTGTTTTTATATTTTTGTTTTAGCGGTAAAAGAAATATATCATCTATAAAAATATATCAAATCTATCTATATTAAAAGGTAGCTATATCTGCCGTGAAGCATTTGTGAACTTGTGCTCAATGGAAGGGTTCAGTTGCCGGCACACTTTAATATGGGGCGACCATCCTAGTCCTGGGGAGTAGCAACGCGTCTGTGATTGACTTCAGATAGAACCCATATTCTACGTGAAGTTGCTTACAGATGTCTATGGGCGGCAGTGACCACTTACAATCAGGCGGACTAACTCATTACTACTTCATTATTATAAAAAAGAAATATATCATCTGTAAAATTACCACTGTCTAGCTATACATAAGATACAACCTGGCGACAGACAGACGTTGCGTTTTTACTCTTTGCGTACGGAACCCTAATAAAGAAAGATTTATGGATTGTTGACATTAAAAATTATAATTAATGCTACATCAATCAGAGATGACGGCCGGCTCTGCCCACAATGGTTTCTTGAGCCGCTCACTTCTTCTCGTTTGAATGGAAAATCTACGGGGATTTGCGTTTTCTTTTACTTTTCGTAATTTTTTATGCTAATTTTCGACCCGCTTATGATTTTTGGTTCGATACATAAAGCATTATTCTACTCATGACAAAATTGACATTATTTTTCTTTTGTTACAATTCAATAAATGATGGAGAAAATCATTATATTAATACGTGAAGCAAAAATTTGTGACGGATTTTTAAGTAATATGCCGCGGACGGATTAGTATGAAATTTTGCACGGTTATAGTGGACGTAGAGAAGGAGTGCAGAATGTTATTATTTTTTTCAAATAATGCATTGTTCATACATAAAATCAACTAAAAACACATTACACACACTGCTTTGCATTTGTCACAAACACATATGTACTTAGTAAATGAAAATGAAAAGACACAACGTCAAGAATGTCAGATGACATTTGATTTTTAATTTAAATTACGGTCGAATTTCGGCCGATGCTACGGGTGACTAGTAGTAAGAAAATGCTGTATTTAAAGTTGATAGGATCTCTAAATCCTACAGTTTGAAGAACTGCCAATGGATTACTATTACTATTAACAATTTATTAATATAATATCTAAACATATGTTAAGTTTATTATTGTGAAAATGACTTTACTAATTTTAAGGATACATTATCAAAAATACTCCTCCATTTTGATCAGAGTATTTTTACCCCACGTGTATAAGATATGGACCGAAACACAACATTCAATTTTTAAAATATTTCAGTATATCTATGGCATATATATGTCTGTAAAATAACTTGATTTTATTATTTATTTATTTATATCAGGCTTATAAGTCCCAGTTAAACTAATACATAGCTACAAGAAAACAATATAAGAAATTAATACATAAAAATAAACAAATTAACGATAGGTATAGTTTTATATTTTATCAGTGTAATATACATAAACAATATAAACAACATAAACAATATCTAAAATTTATACCCATCATGTGAGTTTTCCTCGATAGAGGGTGACGATAAGGTCAAGCTCGAACTCACCACGAACGAACCACTTTGCAGGTGGTAGAACCAGTGTCGTTTGACCGGGGAAGTACCACCGCCACACCTACTTCTAGCGTGAAGCATTTCTTGCGTTTCGATGGAAGGGTATAGTTGCCGGCACACTTTTATATGAGACGACCTGATGGTCGTCTCATATGACTATGATTAGTCTTTGGGCGTAGCAACGCATCTGTGATTGACTTCACACAGAATCCATGTTATATTTGAAATTGCTTACAGATGTCTATGGGCGGCAGTGACTACTTACCATCAGGTGGACTGCATGCTCGTTTGCTATTTCGATCAGTTAAAAAAACTCAAAATCAACAAATATATAAGTAGATCAGACACGCAAGGTAGTAAAACGAGTATGGTTGTACCAGCGATGTACCTACATCATGTACTGTGAAGCAACTCTTATATTTCGGTGCAAGGGTATGGTTGCTGGTTCAGTTTCGTATAACGCACAACTGGCTTCAAATAGAACTTCAATTTCATAGGAAGTTTCTTACAAATGCCTATCGTCTGCAGAGACCACTTACAATAAAGTGAACCGGAAAACCAATGTCCACCAATTCGCACTTGGCCAGCACGGTGGACTATGGCCTAAACTCTCTCATTCCGAGAGAAGACCCGTGCCCAGCAGTAGGACAATAATGGCTTAACGAGAGGACTGGAAAAAAAAAGAAAAAAAACTTAATTAAGCGTTCCATAAAAAAATTTGCGCTCTTTTTATCGAAGTAACTTACCTTTCTCTATAAAATTCTTCGATAATCTACCTTCAGCTACTCAAAAGCTTTAGGGAGGTCCAAAGGGCAATCTGGATGCGCCTCTACTCAACATTATAAGTTTTTAATAATATCCGTGCATGAAGGTGCATAAAGGCGTTTTGCGCGACTGTTCGTTTTAATTATAAGAAGACGTACAGATCAAGTATCTACCATAAGCCGTACAATTCCGCCGTATTTACAACAATAGGAGTGATGTAAGGTTGCTACCACAGTCAAAGGAATTCGCGAAGTAGGCATAGGCATTGAGTCACAGTATACTTTAAATTTAATCGCCTTGTGTAAATGACAGCAAGTTTTTTAACGTAGCCTTAAATCTCATTTAGCAATCAGCCCCAAGAAATCATGCTTAAGCGACAATGCTCCTATCAGCAGATTTTACTTGATGCTCGCTTACAAAGAGATACCTGCAGATTTTTAGCTTTAAACATTAGTCGACTATAACTTTAAATAGATGATCACTATGCATTACTTTGTACACAGTAATTTTCTGAAGTCAAGATACCATTTCTGATATAATACCTAAATACCGCGACATCAAGGTATAATAGGAAAAGTAAATACAAAAAATTGGGCTCGTCCGGGATTTGAACCCGGGACCTCTCACACCCAAAGCGAGAATCATACCACTAGACCAACGAGCCGGTAGTAAACCACATACAAACACATGAACCGTAGTTCCATACAATTGAAAGTAAGTACTCGAATTTACCCATTAATCATTTTATGTTAAAGTCGTGAATATTTTCTTGTAATAATATTTTGTATTTAAACAGGTGGTTAGTACGATAATCGGTTCAGTACAATGAAACATGATTTTGATGCTGACCATGTGACCAACATGTGAAATTAATCAGGTTATGACAACAAGGCCTGCTGAATGACGTCGATGTTAAATACCACTCCCCTTTACGTAGATATTGTAGGCTAAGGGCCATGTGCACCCTGTAGTTCCGGGACCAGAATAGGGCTACGGCATCCCCTGCCTGTCGTAAGAGGCGACTAAAAGGGGCTTCCGGGGTTACGAGCGGCTAGAGTGGGAGCTCGAACCGTTCAGTCAGGTGATCCCGGGAAGGACGGCGGTACGTGTGGTCGCATACCGTCGTAAAGACTAGACGGAGCGGTGGGCCCAGCCGCCCATCTGGGAGGAGCCCGATGGGGCAACGCGCTCAGAGGATTCTGGTTGAAGTCGTTTCGAGATCCCGGAGTCCTCCTTTTTAGCGCCGAGAACGGCCACCGGGGGGGTTTTAGTGCGGTAAAAATCCCACATAACCCTGCGTCGCTCCCACGGCGTCGGGTACCTTTTGAAGGTTTCCCCCTCGACAACAAAAAAAAAAAAAAAAAAAAGGCTAAGGGCCATGTAGCTTAGAACCATTAAAGTGCTAAGGTACTACTAATATATTCGTCTAATTTTAAGTTTCTTATTACAAGTGACAAGGTTCTTGTATGTTTAATATGTCTTCAAATGTAGACAAGTAACTTTCATAATTGATAAGACACTTCTGCATAATACGAGTAAAACATAAATTCCACAAATGTATAGGTATACATATGTATGATATGTAGGACTTGGTTACTGGCCTGGGTACAAAATCAATTCATTATCTAAACGTTTTTAAAGTTATACTTCTTTTGGCGTGTTAGTGAAAAAATAATGATGAGAGTATTTTTTACGATGCTCGCGCACACCGTCACGAAAAATCGACATCTTGAAGTTAGCTATACTCAACGTTTTAGTTTTACGATGCACGCGCACGCCGAAAAACTAACGACACGACACGTTACGAAAAACCGATATCCTGAAGTTAGCTATAGTCAACACTTCAGTTTTTTCTATTGTTAGTATCGTTTTTTGTACAAAGGTAAAATAAGATAATTTTCAAAAATAATTTATCTCGTTACGCCAACGAAATTTAACTTCTAACGCGTGTACATAAGTGCACATACACTTTCTGTTTTGACTTACACTGACAATTAGGTATAAATTCCCTATCGCTTTTCCAGTCATTGTAGCCACTACCTTCCACGTCTTCGTAGCTTCCGAGCTAAATGGCTGGCGCACTCAGTCGCGGCCGGCTAATGAAATAAGATCCCAGCACTGAGCTAAGGAATGGCGGAATTAAAACTACATAAATGAGGTCCGCTCCGCTCCAAATGGAAAATTTTAAGGCTTAAAGGGTATTCGGTTTGTTTCTGAGGTTATAATTTGGGATCAAATTCAGGAAAGACAAGATGAGATATTTTCAGACTCTATTTAATTAAATTTCTTCGAGAAATTCTAAACAACTATTCTATAACGTAAGGTAAGGTAGTAATACCCTTTGCGATCAGACTTCGGAAGCACCACCACCTTATTTCAGCCTAATGTGTTAAGCATTGCTGTGTTCTACTCTGAAAAAGCATACCAACAAAGTCATCATGGGTACCTCACGGCTAGTGCTAGCCTATTCGCAGACCAACTGAGATTGGCCCCAAGTCAGAGTCTTGACTCTAATCGCATTTGGGATTGATTACAAATGTCCATAAGTGGCAGTGTTTTATTACCATCAGGCGGATTGCATGTGCGTTTGCTCATATATAAAGGTACTAAATAAACTGTTGTCTTATTTTAGTCTTGTCGTGAAGTCAATGTAAATATTTAATCTTTTTTCCTCTAATTGTAAAAAAAACTTGTTGCTTCCCTGGTGACATGTGAAATAAAAGAGGGCTCGTCCGGGATTTGAACCCGGGACCTCTCACACCCAAAGCGAGAATCATGCCACTAGACCAACGAGCCGCTTGCATAAAATTAAAAATGTAATGATCACGCTCTAGTAATTAAAGTGTCGTAAAAGTAACTACGATTACCTAATCTTTATACTTATAACACCTGAGTTTGGTATAATACCACGGTAGAAATACCTCTATTTTAATTAAATACTTACTACCGCCAATAGAGTAAGACATCTGTGATCAACTTCGGATAAGGTCGTAATACTATCTAAGATCGACCACAGTTACGTTGCTACCTTTGAGGAGTAAGTAGGAACATCTCAGATGAATACGTCTCCCTTATTACACCCTACAAACCAGATTATAGTCCTTAACACAGCTATAACAAGGCCGAAGTAAGTGTAAGGGTGGTGTTGGTGAAATAAGCACACCTATTTCTAGCGTGAAGCATTTCTTGCGTTTCAATAGAAGGGTGTGGTTGCCGGCACACTTTCACATGAGCCGACCATCATAGTCCTCGGGAGTAGCAACGCATCTGTGATTGACTTCAGATGGAATCCATGTTCTGTATGAAGTTGATTACAGATGTCCATGAGCGGCAGTCACGGCACTTACCATCAGGTGTGCTGCATGCTCGTTTGCTACTTCAGCTAAAAAAACGGCCTTTTTTTAGCTGAAGCTTAGCTTAACGTTACTTCAGATAAAAAAATAAGCCGTAAATGTTTTTACCATTTTTAAAACTACGACAGTCTCAACTTTTTTAATAAATGCAACTAGTAACTTCAAGACACCAGATTGGAGTCCTCTTATTAATTTGTACATACGCAAAAGATAAGCTGGACCCGTGCGCTAAGAAATAAAAGAGGGCTCGTCCGGGATTTGAACCCGGGACCTCTCACACCCAAAGCGAGAATCATACCACTAGACCAACGAGCCGTTTGTATAGAATTTAAAATGTAATGATCACGCTCTAGTAATAAACTTGTTATAATACAACAACGATTTAATATAACAGCTGAGTTCACAAACGTTTATTTTTTCCCTTCTTGTCAGACGAGGGAGTCCAACTTCGTCCAACAAGTAACCCATTTGTGGTCGACATTAGATCAGACTCTTATGAGCTTATTACACATATTTTATCTTCCTTCTATCTGACAGGAATACTTATTTTCTACTTCAATTTCACTTACCTAATTTTGTTTACAGAAACAAAAACGCTCTGAAAATCACTAGTGGCTACAAGAGAAAAAGCTAAGATGCTTAGTTCCGCCATATGAATCTAAACGCAAAAACGCAAGCTTAATCGTCGTCTTCAATGAAGTAAAAAAAATATACTCAGCGGATATTTCTCAGCTCTACCATCCGCTGATCAAAAACCAAACAAAAAATGTGCATCCCCTAGTGCTTTTACACATTTTTATGTGTCACAAAACTACTTATATATTCTTCACAGACGAGACAGCATATAATTCACTTTACACATCAGTTACATACATACATTCAAATAATAAATAGTTTAATATGCTCTCATACAAAAGAGGGCTCGTCCGGGATTTGAACCCGGGACCTCTCACACCCAAAGCGAGAATCATACCACTAGACCAACGAGCCACATGTGTAGAGTTTAAAAATAATTAATTACACTGTAGAATTATTATGAAACTGTCATTAATGGAACAGCTGGTAAAATGATCGTCGACTATCTTTTTATTTTCATGTCATAATAGTAGGTAAGGATCGGTTAGTTAACCATAAATTAATTATTAAATTAATGAATTATTGTTCATCACCAGACTCGCTTTCGCTCGAAAATCGTAGTCAGACTCCAGATGGATAAAGAAATTTCTGCTTTAATCAATTCATTCCAACTTAGTTCTTATCGTGTAGAACCCATATAAGCTACTTTAGAGAAATTAATATTTGTTGTTGATCGCAGTGCTATTTGACGGTGGTGATGTCCTTGGACAACAGCTATCATATAACATTAGGTAATGCTGCTCATAAACACCTTTAATCCCACCTAGAATAGTATGCTACCTTTTTTTTTTTTTTTTTTTATTGACGGGGAGGAAACCTTCAAAAGGTACACCGGAGCCTTGGGAGAGACTCCGGGTTATGTGGGTTTTTTACCCACTAAAACCTCCTCGGTGGCCTTCCTCTGCGCTTGCAGGGGACCCCGGGACCTCCAACGGATACCACCGGTACCCCCTAGCGCTGCGCCCCTTACGGGCTCATCTCTTAGGGAGCATGACTGTCCCTACGCCTTGTCAGTGTACGACAACATGCAGCCACACATGCCGCCGTCCTTCCAGGGGTTGTTGACTGGACGGTCAGAGCTCCCACTCTAGTCGCCCGCAACCCCAGAAGCCCCCTTTGAGTCGCCTCTTACGACAGGTAGGGGATACCGTAGCCGTATTCTAATCCCCGATTACAGGGACCACACCGGGGGGACGTTACCTACGTCTACCCCGGCGGCACCTTCGACGAGCGGGATCTGCGCGCTCCCGTGCTCTTTCAGCGTCCTCCTTCGCGAACATTACAGCGTCGCAGAAGGAGGTCACTGCGTTCCACGCGTCCTTAGAGCGCACCATCGCTGCAACGACGGCCGCCAGGGACAAGTCACTCCCGATCTTGTTGACCAGGATCCGCCGCTCTGACTCCCACGATGGGCAGTGCTCGAGCGTGTGCTGCGCGGAGTCCTGGTCGTGTCCGCAGTGGTGACACACTGCGGACCTCTCCCGGCCTATGCGGTTCAGATACTCACCGAAGCAGCCATGTCCGGTGAGTATCTGAGTCAGTCGGTAGGTAACGCGACCTTCGTTCCCCATCCAGGCCCGGTAGCTGGGTAGGATGGCGCTGACGACTCGTTGACGCACGTTCTTTGGCTCTCGCAGCCTGTCACGCCAGCGCGTCAACGCCTTCCATCTGGCTTTTCGACGAAGCGTTGTGACCGTCTCGTTCGAGAGTTCAGCCCTCTGGCGGAGAACGCGGATCTTGTTAAAGACCTCTGCGTTCATCTCCGCCAGAATGTCCAGGGGCGGAAACCGCGCCAGGACATATGCCGCCTCATAGGATATCGTACGATACCCGCGCGCAACCCTTATGGCTATCATTCGCTGTGCAGCGAGGAGTTTCGCTGCGCGGCGCCGGTTCCCCGTCAATCTGTGATACCAAACAGGGGCGCCATAGAGCGCGATAGATTGTACGACACCCGCGTAGAGGCGGCGGACTTCTTCCCTAGGTCCCCCGAGATTCGGCAGCAGTCTGTGCAAAGCACCCACTACCCTGTGAATTCGGGGGACGAGTCGGTCAAAATGCTCGTCGAAACTCCAGCGGCCATCAAGCACCAGCCCAAGGTACCTCATGTACCGGCCTACCTGGATATCGGCGTCACCTACACGCACTGACATACTAGGGGGTTCCATGGCCCGCTTAAGACCATGGAACCATAGCGCTTCAGTCTTCTGAGGCGCTATCCTAAGCCCTAGCCCGCAGATGTGCGACACAATCTGTGCCACGCCCATCTCCGCTAATCGGAGGGTCGCCTCGAAGGACTCGCCTTCCGAAAGGACGAGGGTATCGTCAGCGTAGCAGACGATGCTCACACCAGGTGGAAGCATCGTCCGCAACACCGCATCGTAAGCAAGGTTCCACAGGAGCGGCCCAAGAACCGAACCCTGTGGTACCCCGCATACCACCGTCCTCTCATTGACATTCCCATAGCGGCCCGGGTAGCAGATGGTTCTGTCCGACAGATAGTCCGCCAACACACTTTGAAGGTAGGCGGGCACTCGATGATATACGAGTGCCGCCCTTATCGCGTCCCAGGGCAGAGAGTTAAACGCATTAACTATGTCTAAGCTTATAGCCAAGACTACTCTGCCCCGAGAGACGGCCTGCTCTGTGAGTGCTCGAACACGCAGAATTGCATCCACGGTCGAGCGCTGCCGTCTGAAGCCGAACTGACTGTCGGACAGGTCCGGACCGCTACTCGCCAGGTGTCTGCTAACACGAGTGGCAATGACCCGTTCGAAGAGTTTGCCAGCCTCGTTCAGCAGACATATGGGCCTGTATGCTCCTGGTGAGTCTGCTGGACGACTCACTTTATGCAGGAGCACCAGTTTTGCCCTCTTCCATACCGCGGGGAACCGGCCGTAACGGAGGCAAGCGGTAAACAGACTCTGCAGTCTCGCCCCGAGGACCGTCAACGCCAGCGCCCAAGCCCGACCTGGAATTCCGTCGGGACCCGGGGCGGCATTGCGTTCCGCCAGACGTTTGACTGCGCCCTCCATCTCTGCCTCCGTGACGGCCAGCTCGTCTGACCATTCTGCAAGGCTCGGAGTTTGTGTCAGGACACTGGGGCCATCCAGGGCACCGGGGAACAGCGCGCCCACCACTGTCGAGACGAGGACGGGGTCCAGGGGTTATGCTACCTAAGGATCACAGTTGCAGTGGTACTCCTGAGAACTAAGTTGGAACAACTCAGATATCTTCCTTACCTTTGCAAAACCAGGATACAGTAGTAACTCCTACTTTACGTATGTTTTGAGCATTGTTTGAAAAAATATTAGCATTGCGTAATCCTTCTCTACATCAACTATAACCCTGATAATTTCATACTCCTCCGTCTGCGGCAAGTATCTTAAAAACGGATAACAAATTTTGCTTCACATATTAATATATAGATACGCTTATGATTTCAGAATAAATAGGGTACGCCAACATCAATCTGAGGTCTTCTTATAATTTGATACATAAATAAAAGATAAACAGGACTCGTGGATGTCGTACGAGGCGACTAAGGGACATAAATCCAAGAGATGGGCAGCAGCATCTCCTTGTGTAACTTACACCTACTGCGGTCACCAACACGCTTGCCAGGCGCGGTGACTATCGGCAAAAACCCCCAATGGAAGGTGCAGAAGAACCCCGGCCCCCAGTCCCCGGCAGCCCCGCTATTCCAGGCTACGGTAGCGGCCTAGGTAACGGCGGGGCAGGGGGTGCTAAGAATCTCCGGCAGAGATCCGGCTACCGCAACCGACGACTTCTGCACCTGGCAACATACAACACCAGGACACTGAGGACCGACGAGAAGATACAGGAGCTGGAAGAAGAGATAGACAAGTTGAACTGGAGTGTTTTGGGATTGTCTGAAGTCCGAAGACAGGGTGAGGACACGATAATCCTCAAATCGGGCAACTTGTTCTATCACCGGGAGGGCGACCACCTGTCTCAGGGTGGTGTCGGGTTCCTCGTCCACAAATCCCTCGTCAACAACGTGGTAACAGTCGACAGTGTGTCGTCAAGGGTAGCGTACCTTATACTCAGAATATCTAAACGGTATTCGCTGAAGGTCATACAGGTATATGCGCCGACTTCGACACACCCAGACGATGAGGTCGAGGTTATGTATGAGGACGTAAGTAGAGCCATACATACCTCAAAGACCCACTTTACCGTTGTTATGGGGGATTTTAACGCAAGACTGGGCACGCGGAACGATGGCGAGCGGAAGGTGGGGCCCTTTGGAATTGGACAACGGAACCACCGAGGCCACTTGCTTGCCAACTTCTTGGAGAGGGAAGGCCTCTTTATGATGAACTCTTTCTTCAGGAAGAAGGCACAGCGAAAGTGGACTTGGATAAGTCCTGATGGTTCATCTAAAAACGAGATAGACTTCATTTTGGCAGACAAACGGCACATATTTAATGATGTCTCTGTGATCAACAGGGTGAAAACCGGAAGTGATCACCGGATGGTAAGAGGCACATTAAATATCAACGTAAAGCTGGAACGGTCACGCCTAATGAAGTCTACGCTCCGACCAACACCTGTCCAAATCCAGGGCTCCGAAGAGTTTCAACTTCAGCTACGTAATCGTTTCGCGTGTCTCGATTCTTGCGTTTCTGTGGACGAAATTAACACCAAGGTAGTAACAACTGTCCACGAGGTGGGGTCTAAGTACTTTAAGACCCACTCCAGTGGTAGGTCTCGGATTTTCTCAGAACATACTCTCGGTCTCATGAGGGAGAGGCGAGAACTATGTGTGCAGTCTCCAGCCTCAATGTCGAAATACAGACTGCTCAATAAACAGATCTCTCAGAGTAGGCGACGCGATTGGCGTGCTCATAACACCCATCGCGTAAAAGACACTATTGAGCGAAACCAGGGCTCGAGAGTGTTCGCCAGGGATCTGTGCGTTGGGCAGAGCCTGCTGACGAGGTTGAAGACCGAATCGGGCACCATGGTTTCGTCTAACTCCGATGTTCTGAGGGAAATTGAGAAATACTACGGACAGTTGTATGCTTCCGCACGAGCTCCCGCCCGTAACAAGGCGGGCGACAAACGTGCCAAACTGACCCGACACTATACTGAGGACCTCCCGGACGTCAGCCTGTACGAGATTAGAGAGGCTCTCAAACAGCTGAAAAACAACAAGGCACCGGGCGATGACGGAATCACAACAGAGCTGCTAAAAGCTGGCGGTAAACCCGTACTAGTGGCGCTCCAAAAGTTGTTCGATTCCGTCATTACTAGCGGGACAACCCCGGAAGCGTGGAGCAGAAGCGTAGTGGTGCTGTTCTTCAAAAAGGGCGACAAAACTCTTTTGAAGAACTACAGGCCCATTGCGCTTCTGAGCCACGTGTATAAGCTGTTTTCGAGAGTCCTCTCTAACCGCATTGCACGCAGGCTAGACGACTTCCAGCCTCCCGAACAAGCCGGTTTCCGAAAAGGCTACAGCACCATAGACCACATTCACACGCTGCGGCAGATTATACAGAAGACCGAGGAGTATAATCTGCCGTTATGTGTTGCTTATGTGGACTATGAGAAAGCCTTCGATTCTATCGAGACCTGGGCGGTGCTGGAGTCCCTTCAGCGATGCCAGATCGACTATAGGTACATCGAGGTGCTGAAGTGTGTATACACTGCCGCCACCATGTCAGTCCGAGTACACGACAGAAGCACAAATCCAATCCAACTGCAGCGGGGAGTCAGACAAGGTGATGTTATATCGCCGAAACTGTTCACCGCTGCGTTGGAAGATTTGTTCAAGCTGATGGAGTGGAAAGGTCTTGGCATTAACATCAATGGCGAACACATCACGCACCTTCGATTTGCCGATGATATAGTCATCTTGGCAGATTCGCTGACGGACCTCAACACAATGCTAGGCGACCTCAACAGTGCCTCACAACGGGTGGGTCTTAAGATGAACATGGACAAGACGAAAATCATGTCTAACGTCCATGTCACACCCGTACCGGTAGTTGTTGACGGCACTCCTCTCGAAGTTGTCGACGAGTACATTTACCTGGGACAAACGATCCGGATGGGTAAGTCCAACTTTGAGAGGGAGGTCACTCGAAGAATCCAACTCGGCTGGGCTGCGTTCGGGAAATTTCGTAGTATCTTCTCGTCCACAATTCCTCAGTGCCTGAAGTCGAAACTATTCGAGCAATGTGTGTTGCCAGTGATGACCTACGGCGCCGAAACGTGGTCCTTCACTGTAGGCCTCATTCGGAGACTCAGGGTCGCTCAGCGTGCTATGGAGAGGGTTATGCTCGGAATTTCGCTACGAGACATGATTCGCAACGATGAAATCCGTAGACGAACGAAGCTTACCGACATAGCTCTCAAAATTAGTAGGCTGAAGTGGCAATGGGCCGGCCACATCGCTCGCAGGACCGACAACCGATGGGGAAGGAAGGTCCTCGAGTGGCGACCACGTTTAGGCAAAAGGAGTACAGGTCGCCCCCCTACCAGGTGGACCGATGACCTGAAGAAGACAGCGGGAAACCGTTGGATTCAGAGGGCACAGGACCGGTTGGAGTGGCGCCATTTAGGGGAGGCCTATGTTCAGCAGTGGACATCAAAAGGCTGATGGATGGAAACAGGACTCGTCTACTAGGAAATAAAGGAGGGCTTGTCCGCTCTCTTACACTCAAAGTTATACAGCATAAGCGCTTCATTTAACGTCAATCACAGGTGCGTTACTACTACCAGGGCAGGACAGGACTACAGGACCAAGTACGTCACCTCATATAAAAGTGTTATTGATTATTACATGAAACCGTCGTCGTCGTCGTCGTCAACCCATTATTGTCCCACTCTGGGCACGGGTCGTCTCTCAGAATGAGAGAGTTTAGGCCATAGTCCATTACAGGAGACCATTATATAAATATTATCTAAAAGAAATAGCAAACCAGCGGCTCATTCGATGTTATGTGTTCGTTGCAGACTATCTGTCGCCAGTATATGTAGAATTAGATCAGCCAAGCATAGTAGATAACTTTGTAGTTCGACTCAGATGGTACAGTGTCATTTGTATTCCAACCCTTTGATGACAGTGCAAAAAGAAACGGGGTTAGTGCTCAACTTAACAAAAGGGGCTCGTCCGGGATTTGAACCCGGGACCTCTCACACCCAAAGCGAGAATCATACCACTAGACCAACGAGCCGCTTATGTAGAGTTTTAAATATAATTATCACACTCTAGTAATATATTGTCATAAATGTAACAACGGTATAATATATGTAACATCTTGTATATGGTATAATAATATGCATGTATATATATATAAGTATGTATACGGTATAACGGTATAATATAGTTCCCATACGTTGATTTTGTTCTCTTTTTGTCATTTACATGAGTTCCCGAGTTAGTTCTTAGGTAACGCATCTGTGGTCAACATTAGGTCCCACCGCTACTTGCTCTCTATCAGGATGGCATAGACGCCTTCTACTTCAAGTAACATATTTCGGTTATAAAAGCAAAGCCGCCCTAAAATAATGGTGGATCCTGGAGAAAGGAAGGTTAAGATTCTAAAGCTCCCCTCCATCCTGAAATTTAAATGCAATGATGAGGTACTGAAGTTGATTCATCGCGTTCAAGGAGTTAAAAATAAGTACAGGGAAACTAATGCCTCCCCCCATTTTGTTTTACGATTAATTTATTCTCAAGCCTACCATCGGCTGGCTGAATACAAACCAAAATCATTAATCCACTAGTGCGTGTACTTACGAGGAAGAATATATTTTTTGTCACTCAACTATCATATCATTCATATCATTTGACGACCCGCGTGGCGGAGCAGTTACCATACCGGTCTGACGCGCAATGGGTCCTGGGTTCGATTCCCGGCCAGACAGGTATCTGAATGATGAGTTTAGATTCATGTTCTGGGTCTGATTGTTTGTGTATTCCTCTTGTACCATGGTACCCACGACACAGGAGATAATCCTAGTGTGGGTCTATTAGTGTAGAAAGCGTGAGCGTTAAAAAAATATCATCACTGAGAAGAAATAACAAAATATACCGTTCAAATATCAATTATTTATATTGATACAGTTGAACAATAAACATGTTAGTGCGTTCCTATATAAAAGAGGGCTCGTCCGGGATTTGAACCCGGGACCTCTCACACCCGAAGCGAGAATCATACCACTAGACCAACGAGCCACTTATTTATAGTTATAAATACAATAATCGTGTTCTAAATATTTATAAACTGTCATTAATAAAACAGCTAATGAAAAGAAACGTAGTGTATTTTGATGTTATATGGATAGCGCCTCATCTTCCGCCGACTTAAGACAAGAGTCCAGTAATGTTTGCAATTTATAGGACTATCTCCGGGCAACAGTCACTCCTTACAATCAGATTGACTGCAGTGCCGGATTAGTCACATAGCAAAAGTAGCAAATGCTACGAGCCCCGCGACCCATCACCCTCCTACTATTTATATTTTACTATCTTTGCTATCCTAAAAATCCTAAGCTGAAAGAAGATATAGAAGGTCTCTCCTCTAAATTTTCCCAGATTAAATTCAAAGAAGTTTACAAGTAACAGTTTTGTTTTATTTAATACCCTTACTTAAGGCAAACTATTGGCCTCCGGTCAGAATTTGCTACAGGCCCCGCGCTGGCTTAATCTGGCACTGATTGACTGCCTGCATTTATCTACTGCAATTACAAATACTGCAACACGCATACCAAGCCTGGTAACTACTACTCAAATGGCAAAATCCCTTATCAGGGGAGGCCTGTGTCGAGTGATGGTCCTCAAAAAACTAATAATTAATTTAATATTGTAATAACTAAATTTGCATGCCACATTGTGGCTAAAGTTAAATGACCATTGGAGACCATTGTAAAGACCTAATAATTATGTAACTACTCAACTTTGGGCAAATAAATGAATTGAATTGAATTGAAAAAAAAACTAATGGACAAATGGGTGGTTCCTCAAGGGATACACAAACAGACAATGTTATGAAACCCTACTTTTTTTTAATTATCATGGTTGGTAAGTTAAAGTTGTCCAATAGTCTGGTAAATACAGTATCAAAAATAATTAGGGCTTTGCACATCGATTCAAAAGAGGGCTCGTCCGGGATTTGAACCCGGGACCTCTCACACCCAAAGCGAGAATCATACCACTAGACCAACGAGCCACTTGTATATAACTTAAAATATATTGATCACAGTCTAGTTATTAAATTGTCATTAATATAAGAACGGCTGGGTATAACAGCTGAGTTAACTAAGATTTTGTTCTCCGTCCTCAGCGATAGCAACGCATCTCCTACGACCTAAGATGGAAGTCCACTTATATTTGCGAATTATAGGACTGCCCATGGGCAATACTGCTTACTATAAGATAGACTGCCTGCATGTGTCTATGGGATTTGTACAAAAAGAGCACCGCAAGTTCGATCTTAAATACTCAGCAGTCCTTAAAGGGTATTCGGAAAACGGAAGTCTCGTGCAAACAAATACTTAAAACGTAAATATAAGAATTAAAAAAAAGTGTCGTGTGGTTTCGGTTTTGAAGAGCACCACTCCCAGTCTTGTCCAGTAGGAGCAGTGATAGCCTAATGGTTGAAACTTGCCCTCTCAATCGGGAGGTCCGAGGTTCAAACCCAGGCACGCACCACTGATTTATGTGCGTATTATACATTAATTATCACTGCTTTTCAGTGAAGGAAAACATCGTGAGGAAACCTACACACCCGAGAATTCTTTTAAAAAAAAAATGTTCACGGAGGTGTGTGAAGTCCACCAATTCGCACTTAACCAGCGCGGTGGACTATGGCCTTAACTTTCTCATTCTGAGAGAAGACCCGTGCCCGGCAGTGGGACAATAATGGGTTGACGACACACACACACACGCTCCCAGTCCTCCCGTGGATGTCATAGGAGACGCTAAGAGAAAAAAACTAAAAGACTGGTACCAACGACTCATTGTGTAACAACTAATGGTGCGGTAACCAACACTCATGGAGTGGTGACTATTAATCAAAAGGCTAAATCCTCTATTACAGGGACCTATGTCCAGGAGTGGACCTCAAATAGCTAATGAATTCACGTGCAGGTAACACACATATAAACGTATATTACACTATCTAATACTAAAATGTGTCAATTCCGCGATAATATTAGTCTAAAATCATAAACTTATATCAATCCGCTTATTGCGTTTTTAGACTTAATATGGCTAGTTAGGTAAAGTTGGCCCACAGTCTGTTAAATTGAAACTATCAAAAATAATAAGGGCTACTGCACATCGATTCAAAAGAGGGCTCGTCCGGGATTTGAACCCGGGACCTCTCACACCCAAAGCGAGAATCATACCACTAGACCAACGAGCCGCTTATATACAATCTAAAATTTATTGAACAAGAGCAAGCAAAAAGAGTATTTAATGTAACATCGATTTGGCATAACAGGTGTTTTCAAATTTTAATTTTATTCTCGTCTTGTCACTTGATTGGGCTTTTTTGTATCTGATAGGAGTAACAAACGAGCATGCAGTCCTGATGGCAAGCGGTCACTGCCGCCCATGCACATCTGTAACCAACTTCATATAGAACATGGATTTTATCTGAAGCCAATCACATGCGTTGCTACTCCCGAAGACTAGGATATTCGCCTCACATAAAAAGTGTGCAGGCAACCACACCCTTCTATCCAAATGCAAGAAATGCTTCACGCTAGAAATAGGCGTGGCGGTGGTACCTCCTCTGGTAAATTACACTAGTTCTACCACCTGGTAAGTTATTTCCACTTAGACATCAGGTAAGGCATTTTGTGGTCAGACATCGGTCAGACTCTTACGGACTAATTATACATATCCATTTGCCTACTATCAGGATTGAATTCTCACTTTCTACTTCAACATCACTAACCTGAGTTCAGTTACAGACAAGAGGAAGGGCTTAGATACTGTAGCCCCTCACACTCAAATCTATCGCCTTCAGGGGGTAAACAAAAATCAGATTCAGTAAGTGAACCTATATTCCCCTACCCATTTTTTTTTTAAAATCAATTTCTTCAAAATTCCACCTTTGGCTTGTCAAAAACCTAACGAAAATCCTGAATAAAATTTAGTGCTTTGAGACCGTAAAGAAGTATATATTTAAGTGACACATAAATAGCTACCAGTGTACTTTATCACTGACACGACAGAAGATGATACTCTTTAAACATTAATTTCGTAGATACAAACAAATAGGTTCTAGTATAAAACATTCTGATATAAAAGAGGGCTCGTCCGGGATTTGAACCCGGGACCTCTCACACCCAAAGCGAGAATCATACCACTAGACCAACGAGCCGCTTGTATGGAATTTAAAATATAACGATCACGCTGCAGTTATTAGTGTCATATATGTAACATAGGTTGTACCACAGCTGTGTTAACAAACGTTGATTTTTTTCTATTGTTGTCTCTTAAACAAGGAATTTCAACTTAGTTCTCAGGTAACGCATCTATGGTCTACCTTAAAAAACACGCTTTCTACACTCATAGCCCCACAGTAGGATTTTCTCCTGTGTCGTGGGTACCATGGACACACACAAGACGAACACACAAACACCCAGACCGAGAACACGAATCTAAACTCATCGTTCAGATACCTGTCTGGCCGGGAATCGAACCCTGGACTCATTGTGCATCAGACCGGCATGGTAACCGCCCCGCCACGCGGGTCGTCAAATCGTTACCGGAGAAATAATTTAGAATGCCTTATTTAAGTGACAAAAAAATAATAATCACAGTTAACTCAGCTGTTATACCAAATCGTTGTTACATTAATGATCCTTTTATTGCAAGAGCGCGATCAATATATTTTTAATTCAATACAAGCGGCTCGTTGGTCTAGTGGTATGATTCTCGCTTTGGGTGTGAGAGGTCCCGGGTTCAAATCCCGGACGAGCCCTCTTTTGTTGTCCAGCTAATAGGTCGTGTTTATCTTTTACTGTACGTTCCAACTTATCAGATGACTCAACTCTGGTTCCTTAAAGTTACTGGTCGAATTTATTGGATAAGTTTAAACTTAGTTAAAAATAATAGAAAACTTTCCAACTCAACTCCACATCACGGTCACACTTATATATACCAAGTATAGTAATTTTACTTAGTATTTTTACTTTTAGAAATGAAATGAAATGTATTGAAATGAAATTTGTATAGGCCTACGGGGGCACTTACAAATTGTCAGTTACATTTTTTTTCTTACACTACCACCGGATCGGAATACGACCTCAACTGAGAAGATCCGGCAAGAAACTCAGCGGGTTTGTCTTTTTTTCTTATTTACATCCATTTTTTTTAATATTATTACAATCATGTTTTTCTTTACATGGTAATTAATGAAAGTTAGCTCCAGTATCTTGCCTTACAGTTCAGTAAAAGAAAGCCCTGTTTGGCAAGATACGCTTACTGTATATCGGTATAAAAGGCGTATAGTAAAGAAGATTTGCTTATATATGGTGTTTCAGTTTAATTTTCAGGTGTAGCAACGCAAAGGTAGTCGTCTCAGGTAGGCTTTGATTTTTAGGGGTAGCACCGCAAAGGTAATCGCCTCGGGTAGGCTTTAATTTTTAGGGGTAGCAACGCAAAGGTCGCCTTAGGTAGTGTTCTATTCTGAAGTAAAACACAGTTGTCTCTGGGCAGCAGTAGCAAACGAGCATGAATAATCTACGATATGATGTGAACTGTACAATCAATCAACTATTATTTTAACATTAAATTAAAAAAAAAATCAGTCAATGTTACTTTCATCAGGTGTTTTACTAATGACAGTTTAATTAAACACAACGCGATTATTAATTTTTCAAATGTAAATGACCGGCTCGTTGGTCTAGTGGTATGATTCTCGCTTTGGGTGTGAGAGGTCCCGGGTTCAAATCCCGGACGAGCCCTCTTTTATACCAGAACGTAATAACCTGTTTATGATTCAACTGCATCTATGTAGTCGATGTTTGACGTTTTAATGTTTAATGTAATTTGCCATATTTCATCAGTTATAAAGTAAATAGGTACCTACTAGTGTGACACGTAAATGAGTAATTCCACACAGCTATACTACTAGTGAATCTAGGATTGTTATTTGGTTTTTGACCAGCCAAAGTTAGCCTTTCGAAGAAACAGAAGGAGAAACAAAGATTTGGCAGAGGCTTAGCTTCCGCTATGTCTAATTTTATTCAACTCCTTGAAGGCGTCTGATAGACTAAAGTGTTTTACATTTGCAAGCTTTGTTTCTGTAACTGAACTCAGATTAGTGAAGTTGAAAAACGAGTATGCAATCCTGATAGAACACAAGAAGCTATTGTCACTTTTGAATACATGTAATAAATACATAAGTAAGTATCTGATCTTTTTTTCTCGAGGGGGAAACCTTCAAAAGGTACCCGAGGTAGTGGTAAGGAGCGACGCAAGGTTATGTGGGATTTTTACCGCACTAAAACCCCCCCGGTGGCCGTTCTCGACGCCACAAAGAGGACTCCGGGGTCTCCAAACGAATCGCAACCGGAATCCTCTGAGCGCGTTGCCGCATCGGGCTCCTCCCAGATGGGCGGCTAGGGTCCGCCGCTCCGTCTAGTACGGTACACACTAGAGGTGCGCGAAATGAATCACTGAAGTGAAAAAGAGTGATATAGTTCTTTTCAACTCCGGATATATATCACTCTTTTATATCTTTAGCTCAGTAGCTCAGTGATGATCTAGTGATATAAATATTTGCGAAGCGTTATATCGCTCTTTTATATCAATATGTCTGAATGATATTATTCGTTTTATACTGTATATTTTAATTTAGGTGATTGCATACAGTAATAGTAAAATAGTAATGTGTTCCTACAATAGGTGAACTATAATATTGTCTAAAGCGGGTATTGGTTCATTTAGTATTTTTTCTTATTATTATATCTTTATAATAATTTATCGCAATTCGTTCAACTCATTCGAGTATATCAGTATATCAGTGAATGAAAATTGAACCATGTGAAACAGTTATAAAGATATAGTTCAAAATCGACTGAGCCGAAGAGTGATTAGCTCTTTAGTACAGATATATATCTTTTATATCACTCTTTCGCGAGCTACTCACCTCTAGTACACACTAGGCGCCCACACGTACGGCCGTCCTTCCCGGGATCACCTGGCTGGACGGTTCAAGCTCCCACTCTAGCCGCGCGGAATCCCGGAAGCACCTTTTAGTCGCCTCTTACGACAGGCAGGGGATACCGTAGCCCTATTCTGATCCCGGGACTACAGGGACGAAGTATATGATCTAAGGTTGTAATGCTAAATTGGTAATGCCTCCTTTAAGTGACAAAACGGAAAAAATCAACGTTGTTGACTCAGTTGTTGCACAATATAATTACCTATTGTTACTTTAATGGCAATTTAATTACTTGAGCGTGAGCATTACATTTTATATTCTTTATAAGTGGCTCGTTGGTCTAGTGGTATGATTCTCGCTTTGGGTGTGAGAGGTCCCGGGTTCAAATCCCGGACGAGCCCTGTTTTGTGTTCCCGAGAACCTTTTTTATTTTCGCATTGCGATCAAACGGCTGAAATAAGAATAACACTTGAGGCGAACTACAAAGAACCTTTGCCTTTGAATCTCATTCTACCGTGGCAATAGATGGACTGCAATGACGACTTCATTTGTGTGAGTATACTACTTTATTATCTAACGAGCTGAAAGGGCGAACTTCGTTCCGCCTAAAAGTCAAAAAACTAAAATTATCAGTGTTCCTCCACTATGTTATGTATTATACATAAAAACCTTCCTCTTGATTCACTCTATCTAGTAAAAAAAATGCACTAAAACCCTTAGCGTAGTTTTAAATATCTAAGATTTTAAGGATACATAGGGACAGACATTGAGAAGCGACTTTGTCTTATACTATGTAGTGAAGCCAGATTTTATAACCTATTTCAGCTCTTTGGTAACTGTGTAAAAAATAATGGGCTGCTTTGTCATTCAAAACAGGGCTCGTCCGGGATTTGAACCCGGGACCTCTTACACCCAAAGCGAGAATCATACCACTAGACCAACGAGCCGTTTGTATAGAACTTAAAATATATAGACCACGCTCTAGTAATTAAATAGTCATTGATATAGGATTCGTTATAACAGCTGAATTAACAAACGTAATTTTTTTTCATCTTGCAACTTTCACGAAGCATTCCAACTTAATTCCCAATTAATGCATACTTATGTGGTCCGATGCGGAAGAAAGGTGCAAAAGGAGCACAGGTCATCCCCCCACCAGGTGGACCGATGACCTGAGGAAGACAGCGGGAAACCGTTGGATTCAGAAGGCACAGGACCGGTTGGAGTGGCATCATTTAGGGGAGGCCTATGTCCAGCAGTGACCTCAAAGGGCTGATGGATGGATGGCATATGTGGTAAAACCTAAGATCAATCACACATACACATATTCATAAACGACAATAACTTTTGCCATCTATCAGATGTGCAGAGTCGTTTTATACTTCAAATATCGCAAACCAATTTTTTTTTATAAACATACAAAACGAAGTAGCAAACGAGCATACAGCGCACCTGATGTTTTGTTGTGACTACCGCCCGTAGATATATGTAAGTAACTTCACATAGAATATAAGTTCTATCTATAATCAATCACAGAATCGTTTTTCTTCCGGAGGACTAAAATTGTTCCTTCTTAATAACGCGTGCCGGCAACCACAAGGTCTATTCCAAAAACGCAGCTATCTTATCACTACTACCAAATGTATCCACCTGAAAATCTAAATACAAACTGAATTCCATCCGTCGCCTTCTAGATGAGAAATTATCAGATATAGATATATCAAAGAGAAATCTCAGATTCACCAGGAGTTTAAGAGTAAGCGGCATTACATATTTATCTTTAGTAAATACTTTACCTCTGACAAGACAAACAATAAACAGATTCACATATAAAAGAGGGCTCGTCCGGGATTTGAACCCGGGACCTCTCACACCCAAAGCGAGAATCATACCACTAGACCAACGAGCCGCTTATTTATAGTTTACAATGCTATAATCGTGTTGTTACCCTATTAAAACAACGTTAACAGCAATAATATTTCACGCAATAAATGTTGTCCGCCTTTTTTTTCATAAAGCTACGCGGACTAGCCAATTTAAGAATTGATAATAAAAAATTATCTATTTAAGAAATAAAATTAATTAAGATTTAGCAAAGTTAGGTAATTGTACATATGAGCTTCACTAAAGGGTTTCTTATGCTTAATAAGTGAGACCTCACATGGAGCTCATTTCTGTTGGTAACAGTGCTACGATACTCGCCTAACTTAACTCCGTACAGAAGCGCGGGATCCAAATCAAGAACGACGCAAGGAGTTACGATAGGTTAGCCAGCCTGCGAGGGATATAGTGTCCTTTTGCGTGGTCTACTAGATTTTCAACGAACATTGCTCCGAAAATCAATTTGACGTAGCCCCTACGTCGTGCCTATTCCACCTCACATTTTGCCACCACAAGAACATCGACTTTGACGTAGTCCCTACGTCATGGCTTTTCCACCTCGCAACTCACCGCCGCAAGACCATTGACATCAACAGGACTGACAGCTTTCCTTCACGATTCTGTTTGCGTTTTTGCAAGGAACTTGCGAGTTATGGACTCAACTTTTTTAGGAGATTTCTAGACCCATAAAGCTACTAAGACACAAAACTATCAATATTTTAAAAAATCTTTTCTTTTTAAGGGATTAGTACGTCCACTCACCCACTCCGTCCGTCCTTTATAATAGTAAATAATATTAGTAATTAATATTAGCCTTGATTAGTGTGATTTAACCTATTACCTTAATCATTGTGATTTATACCATCACAAACAACAACAAAAATACCCGAAAAATCTGTGCTTTCGTCATAATTATCACTGTCCTGACTTCTGAGATTCCAGATGAAAGCGAGGGCTTAAGAAACCTTTCAAAGAACTCATTCCCCCACTTGATTGATGGTCTTTAGCAGATTTATTATGTTAATTCCGAGACGTCGTTTAGGCATACTTTTGACAATTTAAACTATATTAGGTAACTTATATGGACCGGCCAAATCAAACCACTGTGGGAGACCATTGAATAAGATTGAAGTAGTAAACGAGCATACAATCCACCTGATGGTAGTTTCAATCACAAATGGGTTGCCGGTCCAGAGGACTAAAAAAAATCACGCTTTCTACAGTCATAGCCCCATACTAGGATTTCCTCCATGGACACACACAAGATGAACACACAAACACCCATAACATGAATATAAACTCATCATTCAGATACTTGTCTGGCCGGGAATCGAACCTGGAACCCATTGCGTGTCAGACCTGAATGGTAACCCCTCCGCTACGCGGATCATTACCTCATATAAGAGTCAGCCGACAACTACAAACAACGCAAGAATCTATCAGTAGAGTAAAATATGTCTTGAGGCAAGCTGCTTCAAAACTACCCAAAGGAGAAAGAGAAGACGTAATAACCAAATTCTTACTTCGAAAGTGGTAAAAACCATTTAAGTTATACTGTAAACGTAGAGGAGACAGTACTACATAGTATTTTTGTGCCTTAACAGTGGTGTTAAGCTACTCTGTGTTTTGGTCTGAAAAGTTTGATAATGTAGAGATCTACATAGAGCATCTTTACTTAGATCGCAAAAGCATAACATCTATGGCTGATCATAAGTGAATCAATATTCTAATCATAACGATAATGTGATTTATTTATTTACTCATTTTTTTACAGATAGCCATGTAGGTAGTAGAAGTTACGAGAAGGGAACGATATAGTCATTAACCGACTTCTTTGTTACTTCGATTTCATAAAAAACACCTGAATTCTAGTATTAACTATGTGGGCTATGTTATGTGTCCAAAAACTTTAGGTTATAAAAAAATATTACTTACGTTCCTGCGGGACCATTTCTTGATGTAAGAATCGGGAATTTCTCGTAGTATTCTTTGCATTATAGATGAATAGACATAGGTGAATAAGTTTTATTATTGCATTCAATTTTACAAAATGGAAATAAAAAAGCGGGCTCGTCCGGGATTTGAACCCGGGACCTCTCACACCCGAAGCGAGAATCATACCACTAGACCAACGAGCCGATTCTTTAGTGCTAAAATCATGTGATAACAATCGAAAAGTCTGTATTTTTATGACATTTTAATATGTTTTTTATAGCCACTTGCACAAATACTATCTTAATGATCTAGGTTTTACACTTTTTTTTATCTGACTGAAGTAGCAAACGATCATGCAATCCACCTGACGGTAAATGGCACTCATGAATATGTGTAAGCAACTTCATATAAAACATGGGTTCTAACTGAAGTCAGTCACAGATATGTTGCTAGTCGAGGACTAACATTTTCGCGCCATATAAAAGTGAACCGGCAACCACACCCTTCTACCAAAACGCAAAAGCTGCTTCACGCTAGAAATGAGTGTGGCGACTTTCCGGTCGAAATACACTGGTTCTACCACCTGGAAAATAAATACTAACAAATATCTGTCATAAATGTCTATATAGTTTCTCCTCCACGATAAGCGATATATAGGGCTCCAACTATGGTCTAACTACGACATACTATCGACACTTCGCCGTTGATAAAGCTCGTGCAAGTCCTATTGTTACCTCTGCCACTTCGTACTATCCTACGTATAGCTTATGAAGCCGGTCTCTACAAATCAACATTACAACTATCTATATATCGACATAGGTCTATCTCAAGCGGACTTTGGCCAGCGCGTATCAAACAGAAAGTCAAAGTTAGATATGCTAACTTTGACTTTTATTTTATTAAATTTGTAGCAATGCAATTTGGCAATTAAATTGTATTCATTTAAAAAAAAGTTCGTATACTTACAGTTGCAGGTAAACGTGGTATTCCTGTGAATATTCCGTTGATGTTTTGTTAAAATAAAATGTACTCGTAATTGGGATTAAAAGAACAAGTACAAATAGGTACTACCAATAATGTAATACAGTATTGACAATTAATTTAAATACAGTTAATTCAAACATAAATCAATTAAATTCTAAAAAATTAAATACAGTTAATTAAATTAAAAATTAATTAAATACTAAAAATAAGTCATGAACTGAAATATATGTACACATTCTAATTTGAGACCTAATTTACCAAGTGGCCGATTGATTTAACTGGTGTCAACTTAGGGAATACTTATTCCTATATTTAATTTGCACTGCGCAGTATTCTTTAAATAAATCGAAAAGTTCTTTTCAGGACAATAACTTATTTCTTATTCTTGTGTTTTGTTTAATGGACGTCATATGTCGAACTTTTCTAGGTAAACTTTAAAACCACTTGCTATTTCTGAACTTACAAACAACGTTCCTTATTGGAGTCGTTTCTAATGAGAAAAGACTTTCTAATCAGATACAAAATGTTGTCAAACATTACAAGGGTCGCATAAACTAATGTTTATAAAAACTGTCTATCTAAACTGTCACATAACTATCTCAAGATTTTTATTTATTTACGACGGGAGCCTCAATTTTCAACAATGCGGCGCACCGACATCCGGCGCTGAAACTCAATAAGTAACCTTATTAGCGGAACAGTGGCACTTGATTCAATAACCATATCAACCCTCGTGGCGCCCACCTGACAATTACCTGCTAGGGTTCCTTTAAAATCATTTTAACCCTTGCCCGCCGGAGATAAGTTTATTTTGAGCCGCCGACTACCGTTGTTCGTCATTCATTTAAGTGCTTCTTTTGTGCCGACATTTCGCTACTCTCTCAATTAACCCCCGGCTGCTAGCTCAAAAATTAAGTTAAATACTCCGACTTTGCTCTGTTTACTTATTGGCAATCGACGGTTCGGCATAACTTCGTAAATTAAAACTCGGCGACTAATGTAGGCAAGTTTTACCGGCGAGACGGTTTCGTTTTATTTCGTTCGTCGCGGAATCGATTCGTTGGGTAGTATGATCAACTTTATAGATGGAGGTAGTAGAAGTCTTTGTAACTAGATACTTCCGCCACACCTATTTTGAAGGTGTGGCGGTTACCACTGCCGGTTTTATTGCTAAGCCACGAATCTCTACCCAACTTATTGTAGCTGTAGTAAGGCGTGTGTGTCTTCAACCCATTATTGTTCCACTGCTGGGCCCTGGTCTTTTCTCAAAAAGGAGCGAGTTTTAAGCCATAGTCCACCGCGCAGGCCAAGTTGAAGTGGTGGACTTCACACACCTCCGAGAACATTTTTTTTTTCTAGAACTCTCCAGTGTATAGGTTTCTTCACGATTTTTACTTCACCGAAAAGCAGTGAAAATTAATTGCTAATACACATATGGCTTCTGAAAAATCAGTGGTGCGTGCCTAGGTTTGAACCTCGGACCTCCCCATCGAGAGGGCAATTTTCCAAAGGCGTAATCCAAATACAATAAGTTACTTCCCATGGGTTGTATTACATGTGCAGTCAAACTAAGGTGAATCTAAGGTGGACTACAGTCCACCTGACAGATTCACCTTAGTAAGTATGGTGCACCATACCAACTAGTCAGATCGGAACGAAACTATGCATAGCTCTTGATTATTAGGCAGAAATACGCATGGTGGTGCCTGCGAACGCGAAAGGTTTTATCGCCTTCAAAAATATATATGTACATGTGTGTGTATTAGTGTATCTGTATGCGTTTGCGTGTGTGTGTATGTGAATATCTTGAGGTTTAAGAAAACTTTATTTCCCATTAAGAATAATACAATTCACTTTCATGAGAAACATATCTTTACACTAAGTTTACGCGTACATGAGCGTGTTTTTATCGACATAAAAACAATAGGTAGGTATATTTACATTTTTTTAAAAACGATTACTATAATATCTTAAATATACACATAATACTATTATCTTTAAGCATTTGTATTTGATAATCAAAGTATTAGTGTAAGTGTTATCAAACAGATATAATTTCAAACTTGACCGAACTAGCTAATACAGTATGGCGGCAACATACATCTAAGTTGTAAAACTTAAGCTGGGTCTAGTAACTTACCAACAACTATAGACATATTTCATGTATGGCAACAGAGTGCCTTGGCAAGATATTTAACATTCTCCGTTTCAGATTCGATTAGCGTTCAAGTAAGGGATAAATATAAATATTCGTATATTAATGTATTTCTGCATTATCGAAGTAGCAAAGCAGTCCATCAAGTGCTCACTATCAGCCATGTACGTCTTTTTTTTCGTGGGGGGAAACGTTCAAAAGGTACCCGACGCCGTGGGAGTGACGAAGGGTTATGTGGGATTTTTACCGCACTAAAACCCCCCCGGTGGCCGTCCTCAGCGCTACAAAGAGGACTCGGGATCTCCAAAGAAACGCAACCGGAGTCCTCTGACGCGTTACCCCATCGGGCTCCTATCAGGTGAGGCTGGGCCCACCACTTCGTCTGGTCTTTACGACGATATGCGACCATACAGGCCGTTGTCCTTCCCAGGGTCGCCTGACTAAGCGGTTCGAGCTACCACTCTAGCCGCCCTATGTACGTCTATAGGTATTTCATATAGAATAGGGAACCCTGCACTAAGAACCAAGGACCACACTTTAATGAAACACAAGAACTGCTTTGTTTAAAATAGGTGTGGCGATGTCACCTCTCCGGTCGAACCATTCTTGCTCTACCACTTTGTTAGATGTGTAATCCCCATCAACCCATTATTGTCCCGCTGCTGGGCAAGGGTCTTCTCTCAGAATGAGAGAGTTTAGGCCATAGTCCACCGCGCTGGCCAAGTGCGAATTGGTGGACTTCACACACCTCCGAGAACTTTTTTTTTTTTTAAGAACTCTCGGGTGTGTAGGTTTCCTCACGATGTTTTCCTTCACCGAAAAGCAGTGATAATTAATTTATAATACGCACATAAATCAGTGGTGCGTGCCTGGGTTTGAACCTCGGACCTCCCGATCGAGAGGGCAAGTTTCAACCATTAGGCTATCACTGCTCCTAGATGTGTAATACGGCCATATAAAAATCGCAATCGCGTGTTTGATCGATTTGATAAGCCGTGAAGAGAGTTCGATACTAAAATCATGACATACTTGTTCATTCACAAACCGCGATATCTGAGATGTTATAAGGTGAATAGAATAGCCAACCCACACACACGGGCGACAGTGAACTAGAACTAAAGCAATAGTTCATGACAACCATGTTGAATGACCAGGATTGAACGTCGATGCTCATGACAACCAGACACCGTCGCCATGTTGTCCGTCTATCATCTCTCAGTCGCTCGTGTATTAACTCCCTTATAAAGTGCTCCCAACAGCTGAAATTATGATGTTTCAATTATAATATTCCAAAATGTCTTTACATTTGCGTTTTCATAAATTTCCAAGGCTTGAAAACTTAAGTATTCCAAAACACACTATTTAATATATTTCATAGGTACATAAGATTACACTCACAAAAATGAACTATGTTACCAAACAGACCCCCTCATATAATTACAATACTAATAAAATACTATACTACTCGTAGTCGATTAAATCATTCTTAACAACACTTACTGTAATTTATGAGTATTTTAACTTAAAGATTTCTATTTTTAAGTAATCGAATTCGTGTACTTTTTTTTTAAAAAATATCAAAATACATTCTGTACACGTATACGTTAAAGATTCACTATTTTGATTTATCAGTTTACTTAGCAACTTCTCATATGTCTATGGACTTAGACTTGGCTTAAGCAAGTTGCGGCGTATATCGCGGGCTTTGTACCTGCGCCTAAAACAATCAAACAGATATATAAACACGTACTGAGCAGCGTAAACACAACGTCAGCTTAACTAAATACCGTAGGGGTTATTTTACTAACCCAATTTGAGATAACTAGCGATGGAAACAGCAATTTTGGTTTAAAACTGAAATAAATAAGAATTCATTTTCACACCCAATACAAGAATGTACACACACATACGTTTCATAAGCACCCACATCTTAGAACCGCAATCTAAATAAATCATTTACATTTTTGCTTACCTGAGCACCGAACCGTGAGCTTTCTTGACATCTTAGATGGGTTTCTGCCAGATGAATCGACAAAATGTAAAATTTATACATAAATATAAATACCATATATCGTGAATAGCCTTACATATAAAAGTAAATGAAATAAACGATGTTTGCATCTTTAAATTATTAAACTCCGCAGTCGCAGCACCAAAAAAATATACAAGAATCATAGTTAAAATGTAATTACATCACAGCAGGCCAAGAATGTAACTAAGTAGGTAGCTGAATGTACTATATAAACCAAACGACAGGTCGTACAGTTATCTTACACTATCCCAGTTCATTAACTAATGTACAAAATACAGTAAAAGAGCGAAATATAACTCAAAGTGTGTTGGCAAAATGCAGAAATCGTTAATTAACGCTCTACATCATTATCTAGGTATTTATGAGAGCGAAGTCTTTAAAGTCTCTGAAGCATCTTAAAACATTTAATTACGGTATTGACAGGACTTTGTTATTCAGTTATAATAGGACTGTTCTTTATCTGAAAATATCACAAAAGCTCCGATAATGAAAGCACCGAATACTGATCCTTTAAAATTAACTTCGATATAAATATCTCGTGTGAAAGGACCAAAATAGATTTACCAAACGGAGAGGACATTCCAATAATCCTATGAATAAATTAATTCTACATTAAGCATCAATCTTGGAGACGCATTAATAAGTTTATACAGAACACTTGGTGATTCGTGTTAAATTGCGCCACCCCAATCTCCCCGCAATTTATTTAAGAATGTTATGTAAATTTGAACACAAGTCTTTGATCGTCCGCATCAAAAGTCCAAGTAAAAAAACTTCCACTAGAGCGGAGAAAAAACGAGAGGAGCTTAAGAAAAATAATGATTTAATCTTACTTTTCGCTGTCTCGCATATAAAAGCGGAGAGGAGACGGGGGCGTCGGGAGGCAAGAATCGTTTTTAATCTTTGCTTTGTAAAGGTGATTATGAGGGATTATAGGTTTGGAAGTATGGCAGAAATTTCGCGGCTGAAGAGGCGGCCCTTCGACTCATTTATGCGATATTTTTTGGCCCCAAAGAGGGGTTGCGGTTGTGCCCCCTTCGTCCTCCTTAACTTTTCCTTATTCTGCGACTGTTCAAAGGAAGGCTTATTCGTTTAGTTTTGTCTTCGCTTATCAAACTCTTTGACGGATGAGCTGTGGTCCATCTTTCGCTAAATGGTTTCACGTCCGCCATTGCGGCGTGTTGTTGGAAATTCTCCTGCTAATACTTTACGTCATTCGAAGATTTTTCCATTTTCTGTCTGATTATACAACTTTTAGACATTAAATTGGCCTTATCTTGTGATCTAGTCATAAGGATTGCATAAAGATATTTAAAATTGTAATAAAAAGAAGGGATAGTTTATATTTTTTGTTTCTTTACGTACATAGGTATAAGAAGTAATCCCTACTACACACAGAGCACACTAGCGCAATTTTCATTTATGTATGTTTGTATATGTAGAACATCCATGACAGTTATAAAGCATCTAGCTCTAATATAACTTCTTATTTAGATATCTGCATGAATCTACATGAATATTTTTTTTATCTCATTGAAGTAGCAAACGAGCGTAGAGTCCACCCTATGGTAAGTGGTCACTGCCGCCCATGGACTGTAATCAACTTCAAATAGAATATGAGTTCTATCTAAAGTCAATCACAGATGCGTTGCCACTCCCGTGGACTATGATGGTCGCCTCATATAAAAGTGTGCTGAATCGGGAATCGAACCCTTAATTCGCGTGTTAGATCAATTTATTAACTGTAAAGCCACCTTTGTCGAAATGTTCTTGGATAGTAGCATAGTAATATGATGCAAAATTTACCATCCTTACAAAATTACCAACTCTATAACATAACCTCCACGATAGAGGTACATAATGTAACCCGTATAGTCTTAGCGAGACGGAGTTTAGTCATTTTTCATTACGTGACCAGATCAAGTTTGTCATCGGGGGCGGCGGCGATCTTTCCGCTAGCCTTTAGCCTAACCACTTTATCTACAACCTCTTGCTACGCGATTCTGTACCTTTTTACTAGGAAATAGTGCGGTTAGTGGTTTACATTTAACACTTATGATGTTATGGAACTAAGCAAATGCCTGAATAAAGCTTCCTAGATGAAGGTACCTATGGCATTTGTGATTTTATCTTGAATATGTTTAGCTGAAACAATAGTTTTACAGCCAAACTATCAAAAATATGTAGGTATGCCATGCTATTCGCTCTATGCGTGAAATTATGATGTTTGATGATGCCATATTATGGCATGTAGTCCACCTAATTGTAAGTGATCACTATCACCCATTGACATCTTTAAGCAACTCTATGAGCGACAAAGTTTCTATGTATCTAAAATCTATCATCAATACGTTGTTTCTCCTTCAGGATTGGGTGGTCGTCTCATATAAGAGGATCCGGCACCCAAAGTCTCACACCGTAACTTAAGAACTCCTTCATGCTAGAAATCGTTATGGCGATGGTATCTTGGTCGAAACATACTCAATAGCCCACCTTGCAAAACTTTATGGTTAAAAGTAGTAATGACCTGCTCTATATTTTATAAATGACCGTATTGGTATATTACGTGAAACGTTATGAACTACGTGTGACGGATGGAAGCAATCTTCCTTCAGGGATTATAGCATGTACAGTGGAATACGTAGTATGCTTGTTACTTCTATAAATAATATAATAAACAGATTACATATACAAGAGTATTAAAAACGTTGTTTTAAGTAGTTATCCGTAAAATTACTTGGACGTAATATTTATGACGCTACTTGTACATAGTTATGACACTTTATTAACTGTAATCTGTAATAATCTGTCTTTAATAATCTGTAAGCAACTTAATATGGAACTGGGGGTTTTATCTTAAATCAATCACAGACGCGTTGCTTCTTCTGGAGATTATGATGTACGCATCCTATAAAAGCGAGACGGCAACCACATCCTTTTACCGAAACGCAAGAACTAGTTCACCTTGCAATATTAGTCTTCACCGACATTCATAATTCAGAAAATATCAACTTTTTTTTCTATATAACGAGTGATAATGTATATTTTTTTATCTGACTAAAATAGGAAACGAGCATGCAGTCCACCTGATGGTAAGTGGTCACTACCGCCCATGGACATCTGTATTTAAATACATACAGAACATGGGTTCCATCTGAAGTCAATCACAGATGCGTTGCTACTCCCGAGGACTATGATGGTCGCCTCATGTGAAAGTGTGCCGGCAAACACACCCTACTATCGAAACGCAAGAAATACTTCACTCTAGAAATAGGTGTGGCGGTGGTACTTCCCCGGTCGAACGGCACTGGTTCTACCACCTTGAAATTACTCTTTCCTACATCTTTCTATGTTATCAGAATTTATCCCCATTACCTCGACGTGAACATGAAGGTGAGATAATAACCACACCATTGCTTTAGACATAGGTATACCAACCCACACAAATGAATGTAATATTACAAATTTTGATTATTGGTGATACTTATTCGTAGTACAGCTTCAGACGGACGACTTAATTATATTGCTTGATCTTCGCGGGCGGAGGGTCGGGGGGCGTCTCATCTCAATCGCAAATCGGCCATCTTGCGCCCCCGGGATCGCCGCCCGCGCTCCCCCCTCGTCCATTATACTTTTTAAGCTCCAATCTCGTTCATTTAAACGGTTGGCTTTAGATGGCAATCGCATTTTTCCACTGCAGGTCACGTCTCGACCCGTCCCCGGTAGGGCTTAAATCAACAAAAGAAAATAATAAGATTCATTCAAATTAAAAGTGTAATGTCGCGAAAGTGCGCGGGGCGGCGGTAATCCCACCGCCGGTCTTCATTAGGCGGGCGGTACCTAAAGCCTCGACGCTTAAAACATCGCCACGAATTTTTCTTTATTCATAACGGGGATTAAGAGAAATGCAAATGAAGCGAGGCGTTCGCGTCTACTTAGCTGTGTCAACAGTGCTTCGGAAGAAATTGGTATTCTTTCTAATTTAAAATTATAGCTCAGCGATCCTTGTATTGTTTTGAAAGAAAAAACATTTCTTTATCAATGTGCCTGTTGAGGAAATGACCCCACGTGGCATACGTGTTAAAGACCACAGTGATGATGTTACGCTAAAAGATGCCGTCGTGGGTCTCATAATTTTTGCCCTTAAGCAACCTCTTACGACATCCACATAAGGAGAGGAGAGAAGCTTTTTAATAAAAATACCATACGATACGAAAATCGTACCCACCCATAATTACCGTCTAAAAATTTTCACAATACTCGTAAAAAGCAGTGATCGTCTCATGGTTAGAAACTTTGCCTCTTGGCCTGGGGAGTTCAAGGTCGTACCGAATTATTCGCAAAAAATCTAATTCTGACTTTCCAAAGTTACATAGGTATGTCACTAACAGTAAAAATACCATGATGACAAACGCCTGAAAATTCTTGAAAAATGTCAATGATGTGTGGAATCCATAAGTCGAAAAGCCCTCTCACTAAAATGGGTTGACAGCGACTTGTTGTCTTAGAAAATGCTTACCGTGGTAACATAAGTACTCAATCTAAAATGAGACATGGGCCAGTGCCCTTAGTACGAGTTTATTACGTTACCTTACGGCAAACACTGTTTTCATTACGTTAGGCAAAAAGGTAAACGGTGATTGTTTCGAGAAAAGGTTTTACTCGGCGTCGAAAAATCTCCTACAAAGTATTTTTTTAAATATCCCAATATTAACTCTTTAATATCTCAATATTAAGGGGCTTCTTATAAACTAGACATAGTCATGTACAACGGGTTAGCAATCATAACAAACGCTATCGATCCGTCGTTTCATTTATTTGTTCAACGAACCTTAACGTTTATGCTCGCAACTCTTTCGTAGACTTGATATCGATAGTGATGTACTTGTATCATTTAAATATCTGTGGTATTATTTAAAAATATATATATATCCTGACATTGCAGATAATATGAACAGCTTATAGGTACATAAAATTATATTGTAACTATGAATGCAGGACTAATAAACATAGCATAATATAACATACCACTAATCCATATCGCGATAGCATGGTGGACAGTGTAGTGCCCCGCTGCATGACATAAAATTGCATTGCAAAAATGATAAATTTTCGGCAAAAATGATTAATAATAATAATAATAATAATAAAATAGTTTATTGCCCCAAAACTGACATACACAATAATTTAAATTTAAGCACGAGAAATAACAAATGCTATACATTAAAATAAACAATAACAAATTAAATTAAAAAAAAAAAGAAACGGACAAGAAAAAATATTTTTATGAGGGCAAAGGAAGAGGCTCAGCATTTTGCTGTTCGGAGACCTGGGTCTCGTACAGCGCTGTTTTTCAGCCAATCCCTACTCTCCCTAAGATATTGTGCGGGAGATGGTTGTATGTTCCCCAATCCCAACCGACACAGATAAAATGCAAACACAAGAAGTATCAATCCATATTAATTTATTAATGCACTAATGCGCATAATAAGAATCCTATGTGTTGTTGTTTCAAAAACTATAATATGCGTGTGTCAAATTGCACAAAATCCAGCCAGTCCTTTTTGCGTGGAAGTGAAATAAACCCACATATATCCATTCTCATACTTTCGCATTTATGATATTACTAAGGTGAGACAAACGAGTGGTTTTCTAAGTATATTTGGTATTTAAATATGAACCTAAAACAGTATACATAAAAACAAATTCCATAAATCGTCGATAAAAGCAACACAGCACTATAAGCGTTCAACTCAGCGAAGTGTATTTTTATTCGGAATTTATATCTACCAGCGAATCCTACATTATTGTCTCCGAGCATTTATTTTCTGATGGGCATTAAAACAAACCCCTTTTTCTGAGGCGATTTCATTTTAGCTGGGTTTAGAAAATTTAAGGCCCGTCTTAAAGAGCTCTGGACCGATATTGCGCGGCGCTACTCAAATGGCGGGTAGAATAATTAATTTACCCCGTTATTATTCTGTTCTCTCATTCAGATAATATTGAGAATAACGAGATAAATGTTTCGAGTGTTTGTTTTATTGTTTAAGAACGTTTATACAGCTCTTTTGCGAGCTTTTGGTAAACTAATGGTTTTGTGAAATTCAAAATCTTTTTGAGTATATAATTATATCTTTATTTTTTTCTATTTATATATATAAAAATATACATTTGCATTCAGTGCATTTCATTTGCATAGACTGTGTAAGTAATTCTCTTTTTTATTTGTAATATCTTTACTTGAATGTAAATCGATTTACTAAACACTAAAATTCGCGCCTTAAATGTTTATTGTCACTGTACAATCTGATTTATAAAACTTGGAGTAGAGTCCCGGCTAGTCCGTGGTTTCAAGGTGCCCAGTACTGATGCCATATGGGAAAATGCAATCTTTGCAAAATGATATTTTTGAGATAATAAAGAGGAAAGAAATGAGTCTTTTTAATCTCTACTTATCATTGGTATCGCAGTAAAAATATGTATAGTTTGATAACTCGATTTAAAAAAAACGCAAATGCTGCATTTTATTTTGAGAAATGAGATTTACTGTATTTTATTCATATTTATCAACAATGATTATAACACTTAACACCTGCCACAAATTTTCCAGCCACCCAGGGTTGACTGGTAGAGAATGCCATCAGGCATTAAGTTTGTCATATTGTAACTTTTATAAAGGTGCAATAATAAATAAATGATAAGGAATCTAGTGCAATTGCGTACTGTATTTTTCGTTAAGTTTTGACTGACTTCTAATTCATAAGAAAAACTTCTACCCGCAAGTGGATGACTTTCTACTGCTAGAATACTTTATTTTTTATTACGAGGCAGAGTTATCGGACATAAATATTTTTTAATACTTAAACCTGACGATAAGGCAGACGAGCTTCTTGATGAAAAGTAGTAACCGTCGCCTATGATCATTTGCAACACCAGAAGAGCCTCCAATCCATCGTCGACTTTGAAGGAGAGCTCTTTTGGCACATTTTTTGAAATGCAGTCTAACAGATAACAAATAAAATGCAATTGTAACAATGCACGTGGAAAATATAAATTCTAAAACATTATTTTAATCTACGTGTTATAACTTGATCCAACGTAACATAAGTATCTGAATTATGTGCTATCAAACTTAAGTTGGTTTGAGTGACGTCATTTAGGGGAGGCCTATGTCCAGCAGTGGACCTTAAAGGGCTGATGGATGGATGGATGGAAACTTAAGTTACATTTTAATTAATTACGCCGAACCAACTCTAGTGGAACAGTTTTATTCTTACGACGGTTGTATGTAAACGGGAAATTTTATCTGAAAATCTTATTTCCCAGGAACGTTCCCGAACGGATGTGTTATTGTACAAAGACAGTATCATAACCATCTAGATGGAACCGCAGTCTCAGCGCCAACTGAGTCGTGATGGAAAAGTATGTTATAGGGTAAGTATAACACAAATATAAGAAAATCGTTTGTAAACCTTGTCACATATAACAGGAAATCAATGTATATATGTAGTAGCGAATATTAAAAGACCTACCCTACCTCTACCTACCTCCAGTTTCAATTCAAACGGAAAATCTTTATTTATAAATTTTATATCTCTAAATGTGCAAAATTTAATGTTGGTGGATATAGTATTTGGTCTATTTAGTATCATTCATTTATCATATTGTTATGATGATTAAAAGAATCATCCAATTTCCTCCCTCCCTTTTATCTGATCGCAGGCTTCATACTTAAAATTAATACAGCCTATGTGACTCTGCAAGCTAAGTCGATTCCAAAATTTTAAATTAAGTCAATTATATTTCCATACGTACAAACATACACGCTAACATTACACTTTTTCTAACGCAAGTAAAGGGATAAAAGTTAATAGATCTTAAAATCATAAATCGTAAAAGTTAATAGAACGACGACACTGTCTACGGACAATTTTCTTTTGTCAAATTTACTAAGATAGAAACGTACGTATAAGATATAGTACTTTTTTTGTGACGGGGAGGAAACCTTCAAAAGGTACACCGAAAGCTCGAGAGGGTTATGTGGGATTTTTACCTACTAAAACCTCCTTGGTGGCCTTCGTTGTGGCGCTTGTAGGGGACCCTGGGATTTTGAATGGAACGCACCAGTATCCTCTAGCGCGGCGCCCCTCAAAGGCTCATCTCTTGGGGGACGTATACCATCCCCGTTCACCATCCGATAGGCATGGGATACCGTAGCCGTATTCTACTCCCCGATTACATGCATGCATACAAGATATAGTTCTATGCTGTAATATTTGATATCCGCAGCCCTAAAAACGCACCACAGATATCTTATAGCTACTCGCTTCTCTTTCCCTAAAGCAAACATAGGTGCGCATATTTATTTGCTTGGAATAATTAAAGTGGTACATATTTTTGCGAGCACTCGCGTCAAAGCGCGCAAACGCGTCTGTTTGCGCACTCGTTCATATCCCGACCAATATCCGTTAGGTGACGTGGTGTGGAAAACACTTTAACTTTACAAATTTCGAGGTATTCAAATACGTATATGTAATACTTACTTGAAGATGGATTAGGCACACTATTGATGTTTAAATATTGTTCATCTAAAGCACTGAATTCCGTCCGAAACTATGCACTTCTTACTTAGATTATTACGTTTTTTTCCTAAAAAACTAGCCTTGTTCACGTTTAAGCTAACTACTAAATATATTACCAGGTATGACCAAACAAAACACACGTAAATATGCAATAAAAAATGCAATATTTGCAAATAAATGTTGCAGTAAACCTAAACACTTATTAGTTTGAGGAAAAATATACTAAGAATGAAAAGGATGAAGAAATGTTCTTAAACTGTACAATTGTTAAATAACTTCATAATGTATCTGAACGAAAGTCTTCTTGAAATTTCTTGCGTCATTTTCAAGATTTAACAGATATTGTTTACTGATACTGTTAATCGATTTAATTCTATGAATATTTTCTTTTCAATTAAATTTTAATGTTTCCTTCGTTACTGTCCATTTCTATAGAATTTAAATTAATATTTCGAAAAGTATGTAATCATTTCGTAATATGATTAAATACTTGTTCCACGACACAGAGAATACTAGTGAGGGGAGGGTTCTTCAGTTATCCAATTTAAAAATAAGGAAACTTTAAATAAGCATTACATATGTTACCAAAAGAGTCGATTGTTTAAAAATGAAAAAAGAAAAACAAATATTACAATAAGGTGGTAAACGGGGTAACAAACGTAGCTATTACAACATTTGTTTTGTATTTTGGTGTAGTCATCTAAAATATGGCACTTGTTGTTAATTTATTATTTTAAAATATAACCGTCTCCACACTACAGTATCTTTTGTACCTATCCCAGGCTTAATTTGATTAGCGGTGAAGCCGGAGTGCGCACTCGACGCCGGACGGCAAACTCCGAGCTGGACTAGCCATTACTCTAATCTCTACGTTTTAATTACTTAAACTGTTATTTGAGATCATTTTGACTGTGTTTATTTAATAATCGAGAGCAATTTTGACAAGTAGGGACAGTTTATTTGAGATAAAACCTGTTGGGGTTACTTGCGAGATGGTTTAAATGCATAAGAATAAACTTCATACACAAGAATAATATTTATGTTAATAAAAATATAATTAACGAAAATATGTAATACATTACTTGTTAACAGCATTATAGAGTGAATACCCAAAGAAAACCGAAAAGAATAAACTACTTATTTCTATATTTCAAATGGATGTTGACTCTTCAATAAGAAACAATAAATTAAATATGTATGTACATTAAAATAAAAATGTAGGTAACGTTATAATATTTACCACTTTGAAATATTATTTTAAAATACTTACAACAATTTATGGTAGGTAAATGGCTCGTTAGTTCTCGGAGGTGTGTGAAGTCCACCAATTCGCACTTGGCTAGCGCGGTGGACTATGGCCTTTTTTTTTAAGTGGGTAATCCTCATGGATACCCAGCCGCCCGGGGCAGCAACTGGGTTATGCCGGACTCTTACCGGCTAAACCCCCACTGTGTTTTCACCTCCGCACCGTTTGGCGGGAACACGGGCCCGCTTTCACATTCATCCGCGAACCCGCCGGTGCCTGGTCGCTTCCGCAACCCCTCCCCTCACGTGGAGCATGGAGCTCCCCTTCAACAGGAAGGCGCGCCAGAAAACACAAAGGCGCGCCTTACCTCCAAGGCTCCCATTCGCAGGGCGACGGACCAACCCCGAGACCGCCACCCAGGAGGCATGGGCATGGGCAAGCCGACACCCGCAAAGGCACCGACCTCCCACACCCAGCGGCGGATCCGGTCCCTGGTTCCGCCGCAAACCACCAAACGGCTGCAGAGGACAGGGAGGACGGCAACGACACACCGCATCTCCTCTTCCTTTGCGGCCCCACCGCCAACGCATCTGACGATGCGCCCCCGTTTGGTTGCGAGAGGCAGGGTGCACGGCAACGACACACCGAGACACCTCTCCTCCCGCGACCCCTCCTGGCTGCAGAGGACAGAAAACACCGTCCTCCGCAGCCCCTCGGATGCATCCGGAGCGGGCCTCCAGCTAAGCCCACTCGGAGCGTCCCCTCCCTGGAATCCCTCTTGGCTTCACCGCGGTGCCCCAAGCCACGGTTACTGAGCCCCCTCACCACGACAAGGTGGAGATCCCTTCGAGGGGGGTGGACTATGGCCTAAACTCTCTCATTCTGAGAGAAGACCTGTGCCCAGCAGTGGGGCAATAATAAGTTGACGATGACATGGCACGTTTAAGTTTAGTTATCCGGCCATTCCTAGCAGTATTCTGCCGTCAATGTCTAGTAGATGGATGATATTTACTTACCTACTTACTATGGTTTGTGCGAATGAAGTCACGGTTTCTGCTAGTTTAACATGAAGCCTATATATAGGCTATATCAATACCTATTATAAAAATATTCCTCACACTAGTCTAATAGTAGATAAAAGGATACTTAGTGATAGCCCTAAATAATCTCAAGTAACCGATTAAGATTCTCAAAGCCGAAGGCAAGAGAGGGTTTTAAGTATTCGATTGGGAAAATAAGCATAATATAGAGACCTACACGTACTTAAATGTTTTTAATCTCGATTTATTTTGTACTGAAAAGATACATGGTGACTCCATCTTGTATCGATAAGGTAAATCACTTTCAAGCAAAACTAGTAGAAACCTCAGCTAAGTAAGTAATGCTTTATTATCAGCGTCAGATGGCGCTATTTACACAATATATATTGCTCTTGCTAAATATAGATGGCATTAGTGTGTAATATTTTCCACAAAGCCACTTTCAATTTGAATTTCAAGTTATTTTACTAATCACATAAATTTATTTATTTACATTTAACTTTCAATGAAAGTCAAGGACAAAATCTTTTCTATTTTGTAATGCTTTTTGGTTCCTATTTCTCTATTATCGTGTAATTTTATCTGAATTGTTTCTAAATAAATTAAATTGTTATCCTTCACTCACAGGTAATCATTTTGTTTGTAAAAGGTACGACCTTGATGAGAAAGGAATGTAAGTCAAAATACCACAGACTTTGGTGCGCGAAAACAGTGAGAGTTGAAATCATTTACTTGGTACTCTTTTCTTAAATAATGCGTTAAAGAATGTTAGAAGCAATTAGTATCCAACCGAAGCTTCGGCTTCGGCCACCTTCAGCCAATAACCTTCTGCAAAAACTTCGAAGTTTTTTACAAAGCGTCAATAACAAAAAAAAACATAACGAAAGTACGGTAATGCTACACCGCGCTAAAAATTGTACCTACACACAATATATTCGGTAGGCTTCCTTCGCAAGATTTTTTTCGAATTTTTCATTATTTTAAAATATTATTGGTTTGTTTTGGTTAAGTTGCAATGCAATTATAATCAGCTTTAGGACTTGTTTTCTCATGGATTTTAAACCCTCGGCTTCTACTTCGGCCGAAGGTTGTGGCGATAGCCGAATAATCGGCTTCAGCCAAAAAACGACCTTTGGTCGGACATTAGCAGCAGTATTATGATAGATGGCGCTGCTTAATGGACAACTTATAAATTTAAAACAAATAAAATAACAAATCCAAGTCCTTAAATAAATAATTAAATCATACTAAAGTGTACCTACGTTAATTGTACTTAATATGCATGATTAATAAACATTAACTATTGCGATTTATAATTACTATGAACCTGCGCTGTAAAGAGTATTAGGTATGTACAAATTACAAAGCTTTGTCAATGTAGGTACATACCTATATTAATAGGTATAAGTACTACTTAGTTTAACATTGTATTATATTCTACGATATAAGGTAATACTTTAATTGAAAATAAATTATAAAGCAGGAAAGCAGTTTATTACAGAGACTTATTATTTACTCCCGATGACTATGATGGTCGCCGGTATTTAAAAGTGAGCCGGCAAACACATCTTTCCATCGAAACGCAAGAAATGCTTCTCGCTAGAAATAGGTATCACGGTAGGTCCACGGTCGAACTACACTGGTTCTACCACCTCCCAAGGTGGTAGAACCAGTGGTATCCCAATATACACTGGTCCTATAAATTATGAGGAAGGAGGATATACGGGGTTATGTGACATCTTTACTCACTAAAAGCTTTGAGGGAAAAAGGTTAAAGGTATGACAAAAACTTTTGTAGAAAAAAGTTTAAATGGCATTTTCACACACTAAAACATCTTCATCGGCATCAATACCTACAAAAAAAGGAAAACTGAGATTTCCAGAGGTACGCACCAATTCATTCAATATCTCGGTAGATACAATTTCTATTAAACACAAGAATCATGAACGCTACCACGAAACAATGCACTGAAAATATGAAGATTGTTCTAATTCGAAAAAAGATCAATTATCAGTGATTGTGATTCTGTTATCAAGAGATACCATTAAAAAGATCTCGAAGCCTTACGAATACAAATTACAAAGCAATCGATTGGCGTGTTTTTTATGTACCTAACTGAAGGTTATGCAGATTTATATAATGATGATGACTACTAATTGATATTGTATTGTTTATCACTTACGAAATCATGTTGTTCTATCTTAGGTTGCTAGAGGTATAAAAAATCTTATAGGTTTGTGAAATTACAAAATCCGCACGCGGTAAGGCCAATCCTTATCATTCTGAGAAGAGACAGATCCATAGTAATTGGACAATATGTATATATAATAATAATTATTATAATAGAAGTTACCTTCACTATAGTAGTAATATCACATTAACTTTTGAAGTGAAACTTCTTTATCGGGGTTGGAAAAAAATTTAGTGTAACATTTCTACGTTACGTTACGTTACGCGCCATCTTTTTTATTCCGTTACGTGCCATCTTTTTCTTATCCCTACCACGCGTGATATTAGATAGATTATTATAGATAAGATTATTAGATAAAGTTTAATAAAAGCCTTTTATTAAACTTTATCTAATTTAACTTTATTTAACCAATTTCTGTAAAGTTGCATATAGTAAGTTATTTTTTGAAAAATAACGTCATAAAGAAGTTTCACTTCTTACGAGTGTACGCTAGTACACGCACACATTTTTTTTACTTTCTATATTACATGTGTTATTTAATTTCAAGTTGCATTATGCATAACATATTGCTCATTATCAAATGAGAAACGCTAACTTAGCATACGCATGGGAAAATCTGCAAACTCATAGGGAGGAACGACAGATGACGCAGGTGCGTTTTGGTTTTCCTTATTTTAAAACAGGACACATTGGAAAACACCTTTTCATGATGCAATTACGTGGTTTCTTATTTTTCCTACAATTTAGACCCTTGAGATCCTGAAAACTATTATTTTCCTTGTTTTCAAAGTATGATTATTTATTACTTTAAACAAACGTCCCTTTAAAAATATAAAGGTAAAAAACTAGCATGAAGTCCACTTTAAGATAAAAAGACTAAGTGAATTTGTAGTAAATTCATATTTTTATCCATATCATTTATATTTGTTTCGTGAAAGTTCTGCTAAAGTCGATTACATTTCCACGATAGGACCAGAAAAATGATTTTTAATAACAAATAATTATATTTCGATACCGCAGATTATGAAAGTATAATAAAGTTCAATATACCTATTTATACCTAAAGTTTTTTTTTCTTATTTATAGCGTATCGACATAATATGAGGACGTAAAATAAATATTACAATAAATACACAAAAATGTAACCAGTTGAACTTGACTAGTAGTCTATACAGGTTACAATGAGAGTTCCAACCTTCATTGTAACAAGAAGTCAAAAAACTCCAAAGGATTTTCCAATCCCAACCTTGAATTGTCCATTTATGACAGTTCGTTTACAGGGAGAATAACTGTATTTTGATTAGGCTCTCTATCTTATCGACTTGAACATTCATTACTTGGAACGGAAAGGAAATTTACTAGTTCTATCTAAGGTGGTGGAACAGTTATGATTCAGCCGGGGAGCTGCCACACCTATTTCTAACGTGAAGCAATTCTTGCAATTCGCTGTAAAAATGAAGTCGATGGCTCACTTTGATGTAAGACGCCCTAAGATGGGCCCCGAGACTACCAATGCATCTGTAATTGACTTTAGGTAATACGCAGTTCTGTACTTAGATTCTTATAAATTCCTAAAGACCTTGGAAGTCCTTAGGAATGTGTAAGAATCAGAATCGGAAGTCCGACCTTGAAAATCTGCAAGATACCACTTACCATGAGATGGACTGCAATATACATATTCAGCTAAATCCAAATCATAATAGGTACCTACTTTTTATTTGCTTTATAATGTCGATATTTTTACGACAGATTATCTCCTAAATCGTTCAAAATTTCTTGAAACAAATAAGATGATACTATCATCATCGTAATAAGTCACCATTATCTTCAACTTTGGTAAAAATATTATGATCTCTTGTATTTGTATCTTATATCAACGCACATACCCACAAACATGTTTTTGTTTTGCACATGGCAACATTTTATCACCAATCCTAACATGACACGAAGCGTTATTTCTATCTATGACGTCGCTAGTGGGTGTGTTTGTGAAAGCAAAAGTCAATGACAATATGTAATTAAGATAATCCGTACTACCGTTATAATTAGCAATATGACGTGTTTTGCCTTGGAGAAAATAGTGCCATAAGGCAGTTATCTCTCATTACTACCTATATTAGGTTGTTATGACGTTCGTTGCGTTGTCAAACTAGCTCCACCACAGCTTCACTCCACGTCCCTGTAGTTCCGGGATTAGAATAGGGCTACGGTCGTCAGAGGCGACTAAAAGGGGCTTCCGGGGTTGCGGGCGGTAAGAGTGGGAGTTCGAACCGTCCAAGCAAGCGATTCCGGGAAGGACGGCAGTATGTGTGGTCGGATAACGTCCTAAAGATTAGACGGAGCCGTGGACCCAGCCGCCCATCTAGGAGGAGCCCGATGAGGCAACGCGCTCAGGGGATTCCGGTTGCGTTTCTTTGGAGATCCCGGAGTCTTCTTTGTAGTGCCGAGGTCGGCCACTAGGGGGTTTGATGTGGTAACAATCCTGCTGCGCCGCTCCCACGGTATCGGGTACTTTTGAAGGTTTCCCCCAAGAGAACAGAAAAAGGGACAAATTCTAGGCAATGGGTAGACCGGTAGAAACTTCTCCCCATGTAACATCAACACCTACTGTTGACATAAACAGCAACACTCATGCCAGCTGCGGTTTTTATTTACCTACTAAAACTCCTATTAGAAGAAGCCAGCAACTTAGCATGGGTGTATAACTAAATCTCAAAATGCTGATGGATGCAAAAATAACTGTATATTTGTAGGTATTAACAATAAAACAACTATTACGAATATATACTTTAATAACATCCGACCACTTGGATCGTGGTATCCAGGGCAAAAAGTATCCTACATTGGATACTCTTTGCCCTGGAGAAGAACACAACTATCACACAAAATAAATTCGGTGCCTTCAATAATGTCAAGTATTGAGTTCTAGTTTAAAAGTGTGAAGGCTAATACATTTGCACGACCTAAAAGTATGACTAACTCAATTAGCAGACAATTATCATGTCTTTGGTAGCATACATCTGCGGCTTGCCAGAGATATAATGCCAATCCCTATCTAAGTGTCCACAAAGATGCTTCATTTTGTGGTGCGAAACACCTTGATACAGTAGCGCCACACCTATTTCTGCTCAATAAGAGCTGTATTCTAGTATGAACGGTTTAAGTGAGGGAGACATACTTGCCCGAGGCGTTCAATTGATCTCAAAGACCATCACCCCTGAGGACGTTGGAACGGCTATGTCTGTGAATCCGTGCTGTGGATAAAAAAAGAAAAAATAAAGAAAGAAAAAAAGATTAAAGATCTTACCTTGAATCGGTTCATAGGCCCCAGTAGCTACTGCATGCTCATTTGCTACTATCATACTGTAAACAATAAAATAATATCCATGAGTGTAGCGACGAATAATCCTCTGAATGGACCACATGCTTATTGGCTCCTACCATATTCGTGATAAACAGTATCCTAACATATATCATATATCAGTGTTAATTACAAAACTTACTTAGAATTTTAATAATAATACTTTTTTTCTTAATTAAAAAAATGATTTTCAAGTAACTGCATGTAGCTGATAGTATGACATTTCGTATCTCTTTTATCAACAATATTTTTATGTCTTGTCAAAATATAAAAAGCCACGGTCATCAAGATTCACAATGAGTTTGAAAATTTTTAAAAATAATCCTTTAATAACAATTATTTTTTTTTGTTTTAGCTGTTGATGAGCTTTCGTGTTTTCAATATAAGGCATAATTTTTTTAAAATTCGTATTCGCAATTCAAACACTACATAAATATAATATTTAATTGTTGAATTGTGACATTTCTCTCAACTCCTAAATAGTACTTTGTAAATATAACAAGAGGCATCATATCCACAACCGTGGTTTGTTTTCCATAATTCTAGGCGTCAGTGATATATCATAAAGGGGTGGTCTGATCGATACATCACGAAGTTCACGAGGGTTCAAAACTTTGCCAATAAACATGTTTTTGTTTTGCACTCGGCTCCTATTACATGGTACTTACGCATAGAGTGCTGCTGTTGTGAAAGTGTTATATACATTAGTACATAATAGTGAAATACACGCCACATAGGACGACATGGAGTGATAACTGTTAGAATAGAGTTATAGATAATTGTTAGATAAAGAGTTACACATTTTTGGTAGAAAAGGTACAATCGACGCACACCTATTTCTATAGCGGAGCAGTTCTCGCGTTGCGGTTGAAGTATGCCGCCTAATTTACATATGAAATTACTAAAAACTAGACCCCGAAATTGCAATCATTTATGATCAGCTTTAGGTAAAAAATAGCCTTTCATAGAAGTGGTTGGCAATAATGGAATCTTTTGTTACGGAAGACGGCATCGTCATATTTAGGGGTGAAGGTTAGGTCCAGAATCCCAGATTTTTTGCCCTGTAATAAGACTTGAGTATTTACAATTCGATTTTGATGTGTCAGTCCCTTTCCCCTGGAACCGTCCGTGGTGCACGTAAAGCCTGTTTTCCACTTCTTTATTAAAAAGAAATAATAAAACTTAGGTAGGTAGATCTATTTTCATCTCACGAATCAACATGACGTCAGTGGGTGTGTCCCTTTCATATAAATGCAATGGCTGATGACATCGGATTCGAGATAACCTGACCAGCAATAACTGACATCATTACGTATTATTTACTTGTTACTTGACGACAAGTAATTATCCTCGCCTCTTACACTATCGCTATTATAATTATAATAACAAGGCATTATCTTGTTCGTGTGGGGTAATGACGAAACGAAAAACAATTTTAACATTCATACTTAGCATGTTACAAAAAATATTAGCAATACTTTTTATAAGTGTATATTATTAGAAAACTGACAAAAAATAAACGCCGTGTATATATTATTTATTTTAGGTGAATAAGCATTAAGTAAAGGTATTTGTTTAAACAAATTAAAATACAGCGATTGTTTCTTAACATGGCATCGCGATGGTCACATATGTCGCGAACTGATGGCCATTGGGGCAGACGAGTTCTTCAACGGAGACCATGGCATACGTAGGACGCTCTCCCGCTGGACCGACGACCTTAGGAAGTTGGTGGGAGTGACTTAATGGGAACAGCGGAGGACCGAATGCTGTAGCACACTTTGGGGAAGCCTATTGGATATAGGATATAGCACACTTTGGAGAAACCCAAAGTGTGCTACAGCAGTAGAATGAAAAAGAAGCAAATTTGATGATGATGATGATAATAGTCTATAAGATTAAATAAAACTTTTTAATTAGAAATTTACTAATTTCAAACTTCAAAATATCAACCCATTCGAAATTTATTAAAAAAAGTTATATCATAGTGACAAGACAAAATAAACTATATACTTATGTAGTAGGTACGTACTTACTTCCATAAGTAACTTCAAAATATTTAAGTATCTAATATAAAGAAATAGATGCACCTAATGCAAGTAAATCTTCGATGAAATATGTGCATGTTTGTCGAAATAGTTAACACCAAAAAATGATGTTAGATCAATCTTCCAAAAGTAGGTAGGTATCTTACCTTACTTTATCTCTTGATGACGAAAATGAAAATTTATATAAGTGAGGAATTTGTTGATATAAAATGTATCTTACTTCGAATATTGCCAAAAATGCTAGTTAATGTCTTTTACATTAATGTATTTTGCGAATATTCAAATTAACATATAGTATGTAATTTTACATAATTTAATGACGTAAATTTAAATGATTGATACTTTACTCTCTCATTACTAATTCAAATATTAATTTATTTGTATCCCCTGATACACAGGTACTTACCTATAATCGACTAAAAATTTACATACAATGTGTAAGTTAATATTATTCAGAGACCTTTAGCCCCATTTACGCCACTGAAAGAAAGCTTTCATAAATTCCTAACGTTAACTATTTTCCTCACCACAATTAATTTTTGCATATAATCATCGCTTTTTGTATAATTACTGTCTTTTAAAACTCATTATAAAACCTATAAAAATTTGGAACATGCAACAAATATTACGTATTTGCCTAATACAGTTTAGCAAACAGATAAAAACTATAAAATTGTCATTTTCTCGAAGCACATATTAAATGCGTGGCTTATAAAACATTTTTTGTGCTCCTAGAAATTCAAATATAACGCGCCATCTGAAATTATTGCCGTCCAATGAAAAAGAGGCTACGGTTTGCAGTAACCAATCGCTGAGCTTGTATGTGGTGTGACTTCGGTGGGACGCGCCTAGCCAGCGCCCCGATATTTTGCCTTACCGTTTTCCTAACATAAAAACTAAAAATATTTACGCGAAAAGCTTGTACGCACATATGTCGTACGTATTGATGTTTATTACCAATCAATGAGACCGTATAATTACTTAGGCATGCCATAACAAAGTGATAAAATAAATTCAAAGTTCGCTTCCCCCGCATCGTATGATCGTGTCGTAATATAAATACGCGAACGCTCCCCACTTCTGTCAAACGTCAAATCTCGCTCTTGCGTGCGGTCGTTGCGTACGGTACTGTGAATATTCAGTTCGCGTCATTTCGTAAGCCGGGCTTACTAAAGTCAATTTTGTGAGAAAAAATTGGGCGTGTGTGTTCAGTGATATTTAAAAAAATTATTAAATAACACGAGAAGATGTCTTTCAATACCGACTTATCGACCAAACTGGAGAACAGCAGGTACGGAAAGTGTTAAATTTACCAATGGCCGATGCCTTAATGCCCGTGTCCCTTGCGGCCCTGTACGTGTGATGCATTGAATGGATTTAGCGTTGTGACTTGTGGCATTTTTGTACGATGAGTGGTCTTACGATTTTAATTGCCTTAGAAATAGTATGAATCTTGTGATTGAATGCAGATAAAATGTTGTTAAAAGATTCTGACGAAATTAGTGGTTCCTTTCCTTTCACATTGACATGATAGCATCATTTTCCACATGATGCAACGCTATTCGACGGGCGGTAGTTATCTACGAGTTTAAGAATGAATCGGCATCACTGATCAATGAGGTTATCCTGGACTCTTCTGGGTATGCGCTATACGCTGACTCAGTTTTAAATGCAGTAAAACATACAATTCAATAGATTTCTCTATAACAAGCAAGAAGCATTTAAAATATTACAGTACATTTAGTATGCATTTTATATAGTTAAAATGTCACTATCCGATTTTAGTGACGTGTACAATTCGGGAAAACCATCAAGGCAAAAATCAATACTAAGCCTATAGTATGTGTTTATCGAACAGAAGTTTCTTAATTATCCCTATTATAGTCATAAATGCTGGGAATTATTTAAATAATACATTAAAACATGAAAGTTACCCAATTTTGTTTAACAAGCCAAGTTAACCTTCACTGCTCAGTGCAGTTAACATAACTGGCTAAAATGTTGCATAACAGCTGTTTCATTCACTATCACATGACAAAAATGGTTGTAAAATGGCTTTTATTAAAGGATGTTCATAACCTCAAGGCTGTAATTCCTTGAAACATTAAGATAAATGTGTATTTGTAAGAAAACATGTATGTTGCATTCTCGTAACCTTAATATTTTAATAAAATTCCGATTGTGCAAAAAATGTTGTAATGTACGGAATTATTTGTTTTGAAATAATGAACTCAAAATTTATTCATAGTGGAATGTATTTAATCCATTGCAGATTTTATTTCTTTTTAAAGTTCATATTAGATCTAATGAGATAAATCTCTCTGCTGATTAAAAAGATATGATTTAAGCCTTGATCCACGAAATTGTTACAAAACAAAAAGTATGTGTATTTGTAATAAACAAATAATGTTGCAGGTGCATTGTTTATTTATATTTAAACAAAGCTTATGTTTGGCATCATATGTAAAGATAGTATATATAGATAGTATGGTTTACCATTTGAACTGCCCTTTAAAAACTTCATCTTATAGCAAAATTCTAATACACTACTGTCATTATTCTCTTTTTGCGGTATTAAATAGTACAATATTAACAAATTATTTTGCCATTGTTACAGGAACACCTTAAGGAAAATAGCTCGCCATGATGACACCGAATTCTCCAAACAAAGTATTCTCAATGACATGGAGAAGTTTGTGAAGATGGTGAACACCATGGATGAGACTGTGCTAGTACCTAGCCGTCTGATGAACCTGCCGCAGGAAGGCGATGATGACCCGTTCAGCCTATTTGCCATGCTCAATGATCTGAAGACTGAATTGTTGTGGGCCGGAGATGCTGAGGAGCAGGTGGAGAGAGGACGCAGGGTGTCTGATTTAAGTGATACAGACAGTGACACTTCAAGTGCAGCCGGTGATTCTGGAATAGAGGGAGAGGATGAGAGGGAGTCTGCTGCCCGTGCTGCTGCAGCTTGCCGTCGACATCTCCGTGGCCTCCGTCGCTCCCTACGCCATCTAACTGCTGCTGCAGCTCACCTGACGAGGTCCTATCAAGAAGAAGTTGGAGCGCCGGTCTAGTTTGCTTATAAATTATTACCCTGTGATGGAAGCTGCTCTGCACGTGGTGTACATATAGCTTTAAGTGCCCGAACTGTAAATATAGGTTATAGGGCTGGACGTGTGTGGGAATTTCAGTAAGTTATGAGGTTACTATTTAATAAATTTAATTTTCATTGACTTGCTTAGTTTTCTTTTAAATTACTTTCAACCTTAGTATAGAACCATAAATCAACACATTTGAAAAACACATACACATAAAACATTAGTAGTCTTTGTAATTACATATAACTTTACTTAAATTACAATTAAACATCAATGGATTACTTAATGTTATTATCAGACTTACATTCTAATACAATTTGGACTAAGATCAAATACTATAGTGACTAAAGTAGCTTGGTAATTGACATTGGCTTGGCATTAAAATGTTCAAAATTACATACTTTCATACAGTTTCATACTTATTGCATTAAGTTTTATTTGGTTTGTGATCACTTTCAATGGCTACTCACAAAATGACGACTTGCGTATTCTTACATATTAGGAGCCTGTAAGCTATTAGCTGTACTTATTCAATAAAACTTAATTATCATGTATTTGATATTCATACTAGAAACAGATTCACTAATGTGATTATTGCATACATATTTACAATTTTAAGTTGTACACAATAATTTGAGTACCTTATTTATCTTCTGAGGTCTATTTACATATTTAATAGTTAGGTGTAGGTATTTACACTAATTAGTAAACCTATTCAGTTTGAAGAAAAGTTTTATGTACAAGTAAATTATTTTACAGCTAATAATTTCTTAAGAGTAATATACCTAATAACTATTTTGTGTTTATAATGGATGTCTCTCAAATCCAATCAGATATTAACTTCATATTGATTAATGAGTTATTAATTGATAAAATAGTTATGTATCAATGAAAAAAGTATTCATCACTATGATAGATATTTGATTGACATGTATTTCCTGCCATGTCATGGCTCAAGTGATTTATCTATCTTTCAGCTATATCTTTATGTGGATATATAGGTTTTTATCTTCTATAACTGACATATATATTAATGTTCATTTTTTAACATTGGATGCATTGATTCCTCTGAGGACTAACTTAGAATGGCTCAAACAAAAAGGTGGTAGAACCAGTGTAGTTCGACCGTGAGCATTTCCTGCATTTGGGTGGAAGGGTGTGGTTGCCGGCACACTTTTATATGAGGCGACCATCAGAGTCCTCGGGAGTAGCAACTAATCAGTGATTGACTTCAGATAGCATCCATATTCTATTTGAGTTGATTTGGAGTTGATTACTGTTGGCCTCGGATGGCAGTGACCACTTACCATTGGTTGGACTGCATGCTCGTTTGCTACTTCAATCAGATAAAAAAGAACAAATGCATAGGCGCTTAACACTGACATAAGTCAGTAATGTGACAAATCTTAGAAGTAGTTTTTTTCTATAAAATTGAAGTAGCAAACTAGCATGCAGTCCAACCAATGGTAAGTGGTCACTGCCGCCCATGGACTCCTGTAAACTACTTCATATAGAACATGAAGTACCAACTACTGGTTTAGCAATAAACTAAGATGTTACCGCTAACATATGGCTTCTTCTACTGATCTGAATTTGAGCGACCTGATGCAGTATGCTCCTAAATATATCAGTATTGTGTAGAGATACTTGCTCAACATAATGAAACTATTGATCTATTATTTCTTATGGAACTGATAATAAGTAGGTACTTAATATTTCACCCAATGCCACTTAACTGAATTAAAATAAGCTCCTTGCTAATGCTTTTTGGCTGATCATGTTATTCATTCCTATGTATCATCTAAATTAAAAGATTTTACTATAGGTACCTGCGTCATACCTACGTAGTGCCAACGCCTTTACAACTTTGTTGCTTTTTATATATACCTACATATCATTTAGTATGCAAGTTTAATTAACAAAACAATGACAAATACGTCTTTTTAATAGATGTATCTAGTACTCATGGTAACATTATATCTTTATTGTTTGTTTAATTCATAACTCCGTCCTGTGTTATCTAAATAACACAGGACAATAAACGACGTGTTATCTAATAAACGATTTTGCTGAAAATTATCATTAACAATACGATAACACCCTTAGCAATAAGTCGACATCCTGTTCACCAAATTCTTATTTAATCAATTTGATTGAATAATAAATCTTAATATATATAAATTACGTGTCACTTTATTTGTCCGCAATGGACTCTTAAACCTCTGAACCGATTATAATCAAATTTACTCAACGTGTGCATTTCGATCCAACTTGAAAGATAGGATAGTTTATATCTTAATTTATAGGTTTAATTGCAAATGTTTATGTAACATTTCTTTAACCACAGCAACGCGTGGCCGGGTATGCTAGTCAAGTATATAATTGTAGTCAAGTACCTATATAATTATAGTCCTAACTAGCATTTGCAGTTCATAATCACACTAAGACGAGAACAATCTATAACCAGAACAGAACAGTATTCTTTCTACAAATGTCCGACTGGGGGTCAAACCTGAAATGTGCTCGTCAGGCCGGTATGATCACTCCATCATGTAGATAATTGTCGGGCGGATATCTTATTTTAACATTATGAGACATTATTTTAAAATCAAAAAAATATTTTGTATTGTGCTGTGTTTCAATGACTCGTTTAATTATATGCATTTAAAAGTTATTCCATTCTATTTATTTGAATGTATATTTTTAATACGAGCACTTTCAAAAATTGACGCAATACGCTATAAAGAGAATACTAATATCAGCGAATTACTTATTGTTTAATTTATTACCGTTATTAAAATATGTTTAGTTCTCGAGATTTTTATTGAAACAACCTTGTATATTTATTGAGATCACATTGTCATGATAGTTGTGATATCTATAGAAATAAACGATGAGCGACTAGTATTTATCGTTTACTAGCTGTTGCCCGCAGCTTCGCACGCACCGTCTATCATACAAACATTTTGCCCCCTCAGGGATGAATTATCAAAAAATCTTTTCATAGCAGGTGTCTCCATTTTTGTACATTTCTGCCGTACAACGAACCTATTAACCTTTTTGAAGCAGTGTTAGTGATAGCCTAATGGTCGGAACTTGCCCTCTCGATCGGGAGGTCCAAGGTTCAAGAATCAGACACGCACCACTGAAATTTCTTAAATTATGTGCGTATTAGAAATTAATTATCACTGCTTTACGGTGAAAGAAAATATCATGCGGAAAGCTACACGCCCTAGGAGAGTTGATAAAAAGTTCTCAGAGGTGTGTGATGTTTACCAAGTCGTAGGTACTTGGCTAGCGCGGTAGATATGGCCAAAAACTCTCTCCGTATCTTGTAGCAGTAGCAGTGGAGTAATAATGGGTTGACAACGACAAACGTATTGTGTTAATTTCATTCTAGCTTTGGTAGTTTAGTTTGTAAGTAAATATTAAAATATACCTACTACCGAGAGAAGACACATCACGTGCACGTGTAGAAAGTCGGTGGCAACAGTAGGTACCTATATCTATTCAGGACTTAATGAAATATAGCTTTTTGTCACCATAATTTTAATGACAGTAATTTTAAGGAACATATCTCTTTCATTTAGTTAGTCGTTAATTTAATTAGACAAGAAATAATAAATGAAATGTTTTGCACATCGTAAACACTTACAAAAAAGATATTTAAAATTATAGAGTTAAGAATATTAAATTATCAACACTTACATTTTACCAAAATATTTTCAATTTTCGAATTTAATTGCACATTCGCGAATGCGTATATCCGTTACCTACATTTTTAGTATAGGGGCCGAAGGATCTAGATTTGACGACCTATTTTTTTTAGGTCGTCAAACTGCAGTTCGATTTCAAGTTGGATAGATTTGGCGGACTTTTTTTGCCAAATATTGCAATTCAATATTAGCAAAACATTCGCACCAATTCTTGCAAATGCGAATATCTAAAAACATGCGAATGTGAATATTCGTTACATCACTAATGCTGATGATGTTTATATTCTGCTCGCCAGCCCCTTAGCTCTCCAGTGCGAAAGATTATGAATCATGTGTGGTGTTGCCATTAGTTTAGAGCAATTTGCATAATTTCGGTATCTCTTTGGAAGAGACTGGCCATATACAGGGCAGGTAATTATATTAATTTCAGAGGGGTGTTTTGTATTCGTTTTTTGCCTTAATGCCTGAAAATAGTGTTATCATGCGAAACAGTAAGCACGCCGTACGTAAAAAATTACATGCCGTGCTTGATAACATAGTTATCATGATTTTTTCTGTAATTTATTGACATTAATTTATATTTTTATTTAATCACCCGCTAGCATAAAATAACATGAGCATAAATACGTACTTCGTTTAACCAAAGACACTGAATGTCAATTTTATAGTGCTTGCAAATAAGTAGAACAAATAGATGTATCCAAATGGCATGTAATAACGCTAATTAAATATGACTTGATGTTAATACCATAGCCAAAGTTGGATTTTTTTCTACGCTATGTCTATAATATGAAGAACAATCCTCGTAAAATAAGTAGACTTTATTTTATGCGCCTATAAGGTAAAATAAAGGTAGGGTTGCCAGGTCGTTACACCTAGTAGCCGGACAAAATAGCATTAAAAAATATAAAACAAAGATAGGGTTGCCAGGTCGTCAAACCCAGTAAACAGAGACAGCCATTTTTGCCGGACATTTTTTTACAAAGACCGGACAACTTAAATTAATAAGGTCTATGTGTCTAAGTATTTATACATAATATTTTATGTAAAACCAGGCTTCTTGACTTAAATTTACAATTAATGTGAGTGCTAGGTCAAAATTATAAAGCGTAACAAAAGCCGGATTCCGCGTTGAAAAACCCTATGTCCGGCTTTATCCGGATTAATCAATGCTAAACAAAAAAGTTTTTTTTACTGTACTCCATAATTCTGCCCATTACTGGCACGAGTTAACAGTGAGGATTATGATTGAATTGGGGCCAGCGGTCAAGCCCTCTGTCGGTCTGTTATCGCAAAAGGCAAGGTCAAGTTTTAACATTTACCTTTTTCAACCAGATCGACTACCTACCTGTTATGGTCCACGGTTTCTTTACAAATATCACACGTTTGTGATAAAGTACCCTAATAAATTATATTAGCGATGCATCAGTGTTCAGTTTTTACTGGTATTTATTATCAACAAACCATGTCCCGCGGTTCTACCCGCGTTGAAATATGTAAAATAACTTTAAATTTTGATAACTCCTGATAGAGTAGATGATTTTTAATAAAATAAAGACTAAATTTAACTTAAATATGTAGACTATACATGTTGTATTCAATTCTTTGAACTCAATTTAGTGAGTTTGGTCTGATAAAATTTTAAACACACAGACAAATAAAAATCTAAAAAATATACTTATACTTATTTTACTTACTCACTGCATGGTGCAAGTAAATTCAGAGAGAGAGAGAGTCATTGGACATTTTGGCTATAAGACACCACATTTATTTGGGAAACCCAAATGTTGATACAATTCCATACAATTAAAATTATAAACATTTTTCACCGTAAATTTGAATCGATGTACTATCTATGTATTACCAATTTGTAAATATTTATCTGGTTACAAAAGATGTAAATTTCTTTTTGTTCATCAGATACAGGGTTTATCTTGATAGGAAAAGAGATAAAGCGAGGAATCGTGCCTAATCTGGTGTTAATATTTTTACGTAATACTTACTATTTATTTTATTATCTGTACCTAGATAACTTCTGGTGATACTTATATACTAGAGATAATTCTGTGCAAAGAAAGCAGGTTTAAGACAGATTTTTGCTGAATTAAATTCTATCAAAATTATCAAAAAACCGGATATGATTTATGCAGCAGTTATAGGTAGTTAATGTTAGGGCAAGTATGATTTTTTTAAATAAGCTCATTTCATCGACCACAGAATCACTAGCCTATTAGGTACCTACTTGTTTTGAACACTAAGATAAGTTAATTTTAATGTGTATGTACCTACATATATACCTTTAAATTTAAACATTAACGATCAGGTAGGTGCGCATATATTGGCCAATAAATCTTCATATATTTTTAATTTATTTTTCGCGTCCTGTTCAATATATGAAAGTCACGTAAATACTTAATGTAGGTATCAACTATTGAATTGTAACGTCTGTTTTCGCCACTTTATATTCATCGGATTATTTATTGTAGTAAATGAAGAAAAACGTAACTGAACATTAATATTCAGGAATTTTCTTTTCAAGTACAATACAAGTAGGTAGGTGCTTGCCACAAATAAAAATATTTATTTTGTAACAAAGAAATACGTAATTCAATATTAACTAAGTTTGATTTAAAACTACTTCTATCCATCTATTCAAAATTCAAAGTTTCGGTGAAGGAAAAAATCGTGAGGAAACCTACACACTCGAGAGTTCTTTATAAAAAAAAAAATTCTCGGAGGTGTGTGAAGTCCACCAATTCGCACTTGGCCAGCGCGGTGGACTATGGCCTAAACTCTCTCATTCTGAGAGAAGACCCGTGCCCAGCAGTGGGACAATAATGGGTTGACGAAAACACATTCAAAAGTCAATTTGAGGTTCACTGTTGGACACTGGTCTCTTCTAATGGGTAATATTTACCACGGGTGACCACGCTACGCGTTTTATTGACCACTGTGTTGCCAAAGTGTTGCCGTGGAAAATACAGTATTTGCAAAATCATACTTATGAGATAAACCCGTTTAAAAGTTTTTTTGAAGTGAAACTTCTTTAGGCGCATGAGGGTAAAATTTTTACAGATGTAACGTCACGCCGGTATGCAACGGAAGTGTCGGAAAAGAGAGAGAGAGTGATCGAGATCGATTGAGAGAGAGTAAGACAGGGCGAACGTAGCATGAGCAACTAGCCTTGGAGTGAGAGTAGGGAGCAAGCGAGTGAGAAAGATTGAGAGAAAAAGTGAGACAGAGCGAACGTCGTATCACGCCTTTTTCCCTTCCTCTTAATCTTGGAAATTTAAAGTTTTAGATTTGTATAAATATAAACAAGATTTATAAATTAGTTCGCCAAAGAAGTTTCACTTCTGACATGTGTACTTTGTACCAGAGGTGTTACGAATATCCGTATCCGCATCCGCAAATGCGGATTATTCGCATTAATTTAGACATCTGCATCCGCATTCACATCCGCATCACTCAATGCGGAGTTTTACGGACGCAGATTCACATCAACAAGTAACTTTATTCGGTAACTGACGAATAGGAAGGCGCATACTAGTAACAAGATCCTACAGGTTTTAATTGTTGTGTTTTTTCTTATTGTCAATAAAATAGTTCCAGTGAGAGTTTACGGTGTGTTCGTACTTCGCACTCCATAGTTTTTTGCGGGTTTCATTAATATTTTGATAAATTGGAATGTCGCCACCAATAAAAAGTAGTACCTGGAGTTATTTTATAATAGATAAAAATGATCCCGAGAGGTCGGAGTGTAAGATATGTAATAAAAGTTACTCGCGGAAGGGTCGCACTACTACTTCTTTGAAAAATCACCTGAAAGCAATACACCCGGAGGAGTTCAGTTTATTCCAAAGTGAGAATAAAGAAAAGGAAATTAGATGAAAATCCACTTGGTGGAAAGCTAACCGTTGTGAATTTAAAACTCTCCAAATTAGCATGCCGATATTTATCACCTCCACCAGCCACAGTTCCAAGCGAACAGCTATTTAGTGGAGCTGGGTTAATATATAATCCGCTAAGAAACAGGTTGGAAGCTGAGAAAACTGCAATATTGCTATTAATTAAATATAATTTAATAATTTTTAGTTTCATTATTAAACAAAGATTTTTTTTTGTAGCTCAAAATTCTGTTGTGTCCTAAGGAAAACTAAAGACTTCTGTAATTTTATTTTAGAAATATGATTAAATAAATATACAGTTAATTTTAAATTGATTTTTTGCTATTTATGCACTCAAAATTTAAATAATTATCCTTTTAAATCCGCATCCGCATCCACATTGAATCCGCATCCGCATCGAATCCGCATCCGCGGATGTGAACTTCTAATAATCCGCATCCGCATCTGCATCCGCGGATGTCTAAAATTTTGCATTCGTAACAACCCTACTTTGTACGCACGCATGTTTTTTTATCAAATCTCACTTCATCAGTAAACATAGGTATATCTGGTGTAAAAAGTCTGCAAAAAGCATAACTATATCCAGGTCTATTCGGACATCTGGTAACGCTAGATTCACTGCTAGAAAATCGATAGGCAGCGGTGTACACTTACCTACTTCTATTACTTCTAGACTAAATCATCAAATGTACTGTAAACGCTACTTGATACTGCTATAAAGCCATTTATTTTACAACATACTAGCCTTTTGCTACGCTCCCTTTTACATGACGTACAACATCCTATGTGTTAATCGAGATCATAAACTATGCATGTGTGTGGCAAATTTCATCCGAATCCGATTAATGCTGTGTCCCCAGTAGGCAAGGTAGTAGGTTTTGAAGGTGGTAGAACCAGTTTAGGTAGACCGGGGAGGTACCACCGCCACGCCTATTTCTAACGTGAAGCATTCATTGCGTTTCGATGGAAGGGTGTGGTTGCCGGCACACTTGTGTATGAGGCGACCATCCTAGTTCTGGGGAGTAGCAACACGTCTGTGATTGACTTTACGTTTGCTTACAGACGTCCATGGGCAGTGGTGACTAATTACCATCAGGTGGACTGCATGCTCGTTTGCTACTTCATTATTAAAAAAAAGGCAAACTATTAGTGGCGTACTGAATTTGCGACGTATCGGTTTAGTACGCCCTGCCATATATTTAAAATGTAGTGTCCAAAGTTTGCTAGTTTGCGCTCACTGTACGCTGTAACGCTGCAAACGTGGGGACACAGCCTTACAGTTTTTGCGTGAAAAGATTACTTCAAACATTCTCACAATCTGTCCTCTTTATAAAAGTATTTAGTCCAGTAAAAATACAAATTAAACATTCAACATTGAATGCGGACCCAAAAATGTAATGCTATTCAATTTTAACTACTAAGAATTCGAGCTTTTATAACATTGTCTGTTCTACGTGTTTACCATTTAACTTTGCATTTTAACTTAGTGCTAGTAAAACCTTACATTGTGTGATAATGTGTTATCGAATTTCAGTTTTGCATACTGTGGCTACCTATAAATTGAAATTACGTATTTCTAAAAACTTAGACTCTATATTAGGTACCTCATTACACAGGTACCTATGTCTATTATTAAACAAAACAAAATGCATAAAGTTTTTGAAATTCGTAAAGTTTAGTTAATGTAAATTATTACAATAAGTGACATGACGTTAAATTTATATAATTCAAAATATGATGATAAGGAATTTCTGAGAACTGCTTATCTGGAGTAGCATAAAGTGTGAAGTTAGTGTCCATTCAAAAACGATTAACATTTTATTACTTAAAATTACATACCGCTCAGCCTTGATAATAAAGTTGAAAAAAATATATATTATTCAACTTGATATACACTAAATCGACAGTATATAATATATCTGGTACCAACTTTAATTAATTTTTATCGGTGGAGTAGAGTAAGAAAAAAAATGTAACTGACAATTTGTAAGTGCCCCCGTGGGCCTATTCAAAATAAAGACATTTCATTTCATCACAGTGTTAGGCGCTGCTGCATTCTGGTGTTAAGTTTGTTAAGAATGTTAAGTTACACTTATCGGAGGCATTATTAATTAGTCGTCAGGGGAAGTTGCTGATGTGTATGTAGCCAATCTAAGGTAAAATTGATAATACTAGGGTGAAATAAATAAAAGTGGCAGTGGCCACTTATCTTCAGGTAATAATAAAAAGCAAACAAGCATACAGTCCATGCTCGTTTACTAGGTACATATGTTAACAAAAATTTAGCGACAATGATTACATACAAATACATATTATTATATTAATACGTGAAGCAAAAATTTGTGACGGATTTTTAAGTAATATGCCGCGGACGGATTAGTATGAAATTTTGCACGGTTATAGTGGACGTAGAGGAGTGCAGAATGTTAATATGTTTTTCAAATAATGCATTTTTCATACATAAAATCAACTAAAAACACATTACACACACTGCCTTGTATTTGTCACAAACACATGTGTACACATATGTACTTAGTAAATGAAAATGAAAAGACACAACGTCAAGAATGTCAGATGACATTTGATTTTTAATTTAAATTTCGGTCGAATTTCGGCCGATGCTACGGGTGACTAGTATTAAGTAAACCGCAAACTGAGTAGATTTTAATAGGTAGTTAACGTGAACCATAAATTCATTACCATACGTAAAAGAATTATATTGAAAGTATTTTAATAGTTAATTACTGCATTAAAACGTTTTATTTATTTCATTTATTTATTCAGTTGACTACGAAAACAGAGGCGTCGCAAGCTTTTTATTACAGGGACCAATAATATAAATTGGTAGCTAAGTTTATGATTTTTTTTTTAGTAAACGGTAATGCATTTACAGTAATTGTAATCAGAAATGTCTGCGTAGATAAATCGCCTCGTCTTAATAAGGTATACAGCCAGCTAAGGCTATCAGCAGATTTAACTTTTATGGACATAACCTTATCAGATCAGATTTCCCTGATTTTTTGTGATTATTTTTAAATTAGTTGACCCGGAGAACTTCGTTCCGCCTAAAAGTCAAAAATCTATAATTATTAGTATTCTTCCACTATATTGTGCTTGTATTATACATAAAAACTTTCCTCTTGAATCACTATATCTATTAAAAAAACTGCATTAATATCCGTAGCGTGGTCCTAAAGATCTAAGCATATTTTTATTTTGAAGGTGGTAGAACCAGTGTAGTTCGACCGGGGAAGTACCACCGCCACACCTATTTCTAGCGTGAAGCATTTCTTGCGTTTCGATAGAAGGCTGTGGTTGCCGGCACACTTTTACATGAGGCGACCATCATAGTCCTCGGGAGTAGCAACGCATCTGTGTTTGACTTCAGATAGAACTCATGTTCTGTATGAAGTTGGTTACATCTGTAACCAACTTCATACAGAACATGAGTTCTATGCCGCTCATGGACATCTGTCCATGAGCGGCAGTGACCACTTACCATCAGGTGGACTGCATGCTCGTTTGCTACTTCAGTCAAATAAAAAATAAAAATACACGGGGACAGACAGCGCGAAGCGACTTAGTTTTATGCTATGTAGTGCTATAGAAGCGCTATATTCTCGTAGGTATGTCGTATACAAGGTGGTAGTACGAGTATAGTTCGATTAGGGAGGTATCACCACAACACCTAATTCTAACGATAGGCGACCATCTTTGTCAAATCAAATCATTTGTTATTGTGGAATATGGGTACAATGTAATGAGTAAAGTTTTAGCAGTCCTCCATATTCCCGCCACATACGGCCATACAATAAACGTCCACGGGAGTATCAATAGTATCAACCCGTAATCTACTTACTTCAAATAGAACCCTTGTTTTATAAGAAGTTGTTTATAGATGTCTATGAGCAGTAGAAGCGAATATAAATTCATTAGTTAAAACATTTTTTCTAAAGTGTACTGTACATTCTTTTACAGTGTTGTAATATAATTATGCCGCATAATTACACGTGACATCAAGTCGCGTGACAATACAGCACAGGTTGATTCATCTTAGGGTGATTGAAAATGAATAATACTGCCTTTTGAAAACAAAAGAGTCAATGTTAGGAAAATCCACCGGAAAATCAATATAATTAATTGGATCATCCATCCATCAGCTACTTGAAAACCGGTTTTTATCAGTCATTTACCTCGTTGAGGTTATTAGTTCAACTGGTCGGGGGATTGCTTACACTCCCTTTGCGCAGACATGGTCTCCATTCGAGGACTCCTCTACCCCACCTATTACCTGTTCTACGAACAATGTAGCCTTCCCATTTCCACTTTAACTAAGTCCCCAAGTTCTTATTAGAATCATATTATTAAGAACTTAGTGAAATCAAAAGGGACCCATGGTTGCCAACAACAAAGCTTAGTTCTGGATTCAAATGTTTGCTTCTATTTTTAACGCTTACCAAACTAACGCTAAAACTGTAGAGTGATAATGTATTTTTAAAAAGCATCGCTTACGCATGTCTTATAATTTTGTGCCGCTATTAAATACGGGTGTAAGACACATATTTGCCGAATTGACTTTTTATAACAAAATTGTTACATAAACGGATAAATCAACACATCTCTGTTTTGTAACAACTTTTGATGTCGGACGGGGATCTATAAACGGAGATTTATCGAGAGAAAAACAAGGAGAAGAGAAAAACAAAATAAAAGGAGATCTTACAATAACTGATAACGAGGAAAAACGATAACTGTTAAACAATCCCTATTTTTCTAACAATTTTAGTAAAGGACAAATATGCAAAAATCGAACTTATACCCGTTTTACTAGCTTTGTGCAGATCTCAGGACCCTGTCTGCGGTCAACCAAGGAGTGGACGAATTGGTTCACTACATATTCGAATACCTTAAGCGAAACATTTAGGATATGAGTCTTTTAAGGATGACATAATCATTATTCAAGGCCGAAGTTCGGGATACCTCCATTGTTTCTAACTACTTTAAATTGTTAGCAAGATCATAGTTTTATTACGCATGTGAATGGTAACTAACTAGCTGAATTCTTGCTGAATTAGCATTATTTAACATTAATTACTTGCAATACGCCTCACGGCTTCAATTATGTGGAACAGACATATCATTGACTTGAACTCTATAAGTCTATCTATCAACAGTTTAGATGCCTCTAAATTAATCATTAATCTATAGCTTCTACGTCTACTTTTCTCATTTTCATCTGACTACGTTCAACTGACATAATCACACAACATGAGATATCTAAATTGTGTTTTCATCTTACAGGACCACAAAAAAACATATTTTCATAAAAATGACTTACATCCACTTTTTATTTAACGGCTTGGACGAATGTTGGTAATGACTAAATCGCTTTTGACGGGTTATTTCTAGGGCCTCGCGGGCTATTCTAATAATATTTGTTTTATAATATCTCATCATCTACTTTTATATTGAAATACATCTCTCTACTAAAACTACTCTAACCTTTGTCATTATCATAATAATTGAAAAGCCGCCTATCCGAGTCGGGTTAGATGTAATAAGTTATCTAGTATTGTTGGGTAATAATTTTGTTATAGTCTTTATATGGCATTAAGAATGCAATTACCACATCCAAGTAGTTATCTGCTTCATGAAATTTAAACACAAAGCCAAATCAATTAAATGCCCCATTCACGCTTGAAATTAATGCGACATTGACTGACTTACCAGTTCACCACACTAATTGCGAATCACAGATAATGTCTTAACAAATTTAACATTACTTGAGTCTTGTGATAAGATAACCTACTTTTATAACAAACATGTGAATGAAAGGAAGCTTGTAACTAAGGAAGGTAATAAAGATGTGAACGTAATTAATAACGATAATGCTACCCGAGAGAAAGGAGTTACCTTCGGCTATGGATATCTCCAACGCCAGATTACTTAAATAATAATCTATAAAATAATAATAATAAAAGAACTTTCATAATACGTGCAGAATAGTATTGTTTTTTATATTTGTACCTAACGATAAGGCAGACGGGCCACCTGATGGAAAGTGGTTACCGTCGCCTATTGACATTTGCAACACCAGAGGAGTCGCCAATGCATCGCCGGCCTTGAAGGAGAGTTTTTTTTGCACCTTTCTTGACGAGCCCCATGTCATAGCGCTCCGGGAATACCTCAGGAGGAAGCTCATTCCATAGTAAGATTTTTTTTACAAACTGATGCTAATATAACTACATAATTACCACTTTATTTGCTTCAACCACAAATGTTGCATACTTGGTTTACGCCCGTGAGCGTCATTAGGAACCGATTTAGTTGATAAGTCGAGATTGGTAAAAACCAAAAAAAAATAATAAAATAATAATAATTTATTGTTCATAAAAAGTAGGTACATACACAGTTTTATGAAACAGTATTGTGAATGCATTTCAAGCATGTGTTTTATTAAACTCTGGTGCCCATTGTAAGATTCAACAGTCGCTAATGCATTCCGCCAACCTTTCAGCGAAGCTCTTTTCGTGTACGTTTCACATTTTCTTTTCGACGATCATCGCTAATTTGTCGACTCCGTCGTTCGTGTATTAGCTTCCTTGTCTATGCAGCTGCAATAAATAAAGCTGATTAATAAAGAGATATGTTGTAACACTTAACGCTGATATACCTAAATAACTTGATAGCATATATATACGGAAATGTCAAAATACCGTTTTCGGCTATTATTGACTCTCTATAAATAAATGTTGATAATCCAGTTACACAAAATGTTAGATATTTTCCTTTAGTATTTCCTTAAGTATATTAGATGGGAGTAGGCACTTAAATAACAGTAATCTAATAGAAAGGACTTCAGTCTCTCATCCAGCTGGTCGTATTATTTTTGGATGTATCAACCTTTAGAAGCTTATGCACATAGCCCTCGCGATACCTTATATACGTACATAGAACTTCTTGTTCAGCGTGAACGTTGACGCTGCCTCTAAATAGACTCTGAACCACCAACGACACTCGTAAAAAACATGAAAGGTGGAACTATTTAGTACTGAGTCTACATAACCAATAATCACAAACATACAACACACATTTGTCGCAATCGTCGGTCTATAAAAACGAAGCATAAAAATGTGTATACCTTTATGCTTCAGAATTCATCGTAACGTTCTCAAGGATGTAATTTGGATAATTCGGTAGCCAGTTTTAAATAATAAAACGTACAAAAAAATTGCTCATTTTCACACGCAAAACATGTATATGTCTGCAATATCAAAATTTGTGGTTTTAATCATATATTTGCTTCATTTGTTTGAAGACCCGCGTGGCGCAGCGGTTACCATACCGGTCTGACACGCAGTGGGTCCCAGGTTCGATTCCCGGCCAGACAGGTATCTGAATGATGAGTGTAGATTCTTGTTCTGGGTCTGGATGTTTGTGTATTCGTCCTTGTGTGTGTCCATGGCACCCACAACACAGGAGAAAATCCTACTGTGGGGCTATGATTGTAGAAAGCCTTTTAAGAAAGCGTTTTTATGTTGTCAAGTATTTCGAGTCATGCGGTAGTGAAGTCGTTAAAATCAGGGTCAGGCCGTGACCTCTAAAATCCTCTGAGCCAGGAGTTACGTAACAGCGCGCGGTCGATGTTCTTGTTACCTGCCAATTCTCTCCCTTATTGTTAAACGTTAAAAGCGTTATAGCTACCAGTACCTATTATCAAAGGTAGGTACAATATGAAATGGCTATAAGTATTTATGTTATATGATTTCAATTGTAATTTCTACATCTTTGATTTTTATAATCTTCGTCTTGTTTATTAGCTCATCTGGATCAATATATAAGTGAATATTAAAATATACAATATGATACAAATGTCTATTAATTTTCGAAATTTGCATTCATATGCAAGGTACATGTATGCAAATTTGCATATACAGCAGTTATTGCATAAATATTCACTAACTAGCTGTACCCGCGGCTTTGCCCGCGTGCAAATCAACGTGTCACAATTTTTTCCCGAGCACATCTCGACACCGTGGGAATTCTATGATAAAAAGTAGTAACATTAAAGTCGGTTTGGCCGCTCAAGGATTATCTGGTCAAACACAGAGTGAAAAAACGAATTTAAAGTGTGTATTTGTGGGTAGGAACGTATTGTTATGTTTTTTTTTTAATTAGACGAATTCTAATGTTGTAAACCGCTTTTTTGAACCAATTTACAGTCTTAGTGGTCTGATTCACAAAATCGGGATACTTTTTTTCAATCAACTCCTCCACATTTGAACCAAAACGTATCGATTATAAAGATTGATTTGAACTTTTCCGAATTGGAAAATACTATTTGAAGTAATTTTGGCGGATTCAAATTTCTAAGTAAGATTATAGGTAAACCTACTTTTAATATTAATTTGTGTTCAGGAGTTCCGGAAGGCATTAAGGAATTCAAAAATTCTGTTGGATAATGTACTGCTTCCTCCATCTCAATGACTGTGTCTACCGAATAGAAGATCTGTGACGCTGCTTTAAATTTTGAAAAAAAATAAATCATTTATTTTATCGACACGTTCCTTTGGTGGGTGGGTATATAGCCGTCTTTTGGAACCAATTTATAGTGTTATTGGTTGTATTAACAATATTGGGATATACTTTTTCAACCAACTCCTCCACATTTAAACGAAGACGTATCGATATAAAGATTGATTTTAACATTTCCGGATAATAGTGTTTTGTAGCACTATTATCTACTTGAAGTAAATCATTAGATAATTGGAATATCACTGAACAGCGACATATATTCTAAGTTCATATTTTGTTTCATGTGGCCAGAGATAAGATCTTTTAAGAGGTGTATCGGGCTATTTGTGTGCGTAAATCCCGCATTGTTCTTTGTAAAGCAGTAGACATAATCAAAACACTTTTACAATTCATACGAACAGGGCGCACCCGCTCACAGGGCGCTGCCGCACCCTGCTCGCTTATTTTTTATGTTTTATTTTATGTTCCAACCTAACCTAACCCATCCTGTTTAAAAAGCTACAGCTAAATCCAACTCTTAACAATAACATGACAATACTCCTGCATTTTTAGGATTTAGGTATTCAAAGTGACACTTTTCATCATAATGGTCTCTCAGGAACGGGTTATAATGTATTGTAATCAATAAGTACCAAACTCATACGGCTTAAGTAGGTTGTGTACTTAGATTATCAGGGTTGATGAATTGAAGTTTAATTTATTAATCACATTTCAGTTTAATGAGCTGTCATTAAACTTATAATATATACTAAAAACAACCGTAAGCATTATGTGACTACCTTTTATAATTTAGGCTTGCACTATCCCGCATCATCAGGGAGGAGTTGAAGGTAAAAAAAAATATCCCGTGTCTTTGCTTAGTATTCTTATTAGTATTCTTATTACTTATACGTAAGCACTTGCGAGCCAACTTCTATAGCTTGGGCTTGCAGTACCCTGCATCATCAGGGCTGAGGAGTTTAAGATCGAAATTTTCATCATGTGTCTTTGCTTAGTAATTATATTACATACCTGAAAGCATTAAATGGCCAACTCCTATGTCTTAGGCTTGCAGTACCCTGCATCATCAGGCTTGAGGAGTTGAAGATCGAAATTTTCATCTTGTGTCTTTGCTTAGTAATTATATTACATACCCGAAAGCACTAAATAGCTAAATTCAATGGCTTAGGCTTGAAGCACCCCTGTATCATCAGGGTTGAGGAGATGATGGTCAAAATTTTCATCTTGTGTCTTTGCTTAGTAATTATATTACATACCCGAAAGCATTAAATGACCACCTCCTATGGCATAAGCTTGCAGTACCCCGCATCATCAGGCTTGAGGAGTTGAAGATCGAAATTTTCATCATGTGTCTTTGCTTAGTAATTATATTACATACCCGAAAGCACTAAATAGCTAACTTCAATGGCTTAGGCTTGAAGCACCCCTGCATCATCAGGGTTGAGGAGTTAAAGGTCAAAATTTTCATCATGTGTCTTTGCTTAGTAATTATATTAAATACCTGAAAGCACCAAATGCCCATCTCGTATAGTTTAGGCTAGCAGCATCCTGCATCATCAGGGGTGAGGAGTTGAAGGTCGAAATTTTCATTTTGTGTCTTTGCTTAATAATCATATTACATACCCGAAAGCACCAAATGGCCATCTCCTATGACTTAGGCTTGAAGTAACCCTGCATCATCAGGGTTGAGGAGTTGAAGGTCAAAATTTTTACCGTGTATCTTTGCTTGGTATTTTTATTACATAACCGAAAGTACCAAATAGCCAACTTTTACGGTTTAGTCTTGAAATACCCTTACATCATCAGGGTTGAGGAGTTGAAGATCAAATTTTTGTCCCATGAATTTGTTTAACAATCTTATTATATATCCATAAAAACAAATTGACTTACTTCTACGGTTCAGGCTAGCATTACTCCTGCATCATCAGGATTGAAGAGTTGAAGGTCAATTTTTTTTGAAAATATCTGCTTAGTAATCTCATTCTACATTCAACCCAATTGGACTCCTACAGCTTAGGTTTGGCCGAGTATCGCTAATTTCGTTAATTTGCTTCAAAGAAATGGATCTTATGATCAGAACCGTATCAAACTTATCAGTACCCTTGAAGTACATTCTTTCAAATAAAAGAAAAATCATCAAAATCGGTTGGCGGGAAATTGAGTTATTCATCTATTTATCGCGCACATCGTTAATGCAAATATCAGACTTATGCGCTTTTCTTATGGATGCCACTGTCAAAAGTGAACTAAAAATTAATGGGACCCCATGACACGCACTACCTTTCAAATGAAAAAAAAATCATCCAAATCCGTTCACCCAGTGCGAAGAAATCGAGTAACAAATATTAAATTTAAAAAAAATACAGACGAATTGATAACCTTCTCCTTTTTGAAAGTCGGTTTAAAACTATGTTTTAACATAAAAATCAAAGCGAAATACTAAATTTTATTGAGGTGGCCTCAAAATTGACTGACTTTCATACAAACTTACATCTCCTATTTGGGTTAAATTGGGGGGGGGGGGGATAGAAAATTCATTCATAATTGACGTCTTACGTCATAAAAAGAACCCCTAGTAACAATTATATTCGTATCTTTAGCAGTTTAGGCTCTACGATGTTTATTCAATAGATGAGTGAGAGAGCACCCTTTCGTTTTTATATTAAGTATATATAGATATAGAGATATAGATGTGTATAGTATCAAATAACATAGGTACACACATAACCAATAAAAATACATAACAAAGGAATACATTTTACAGACCATAACATGTTTAGTTTCAACCAATTCAACTATGCAGTTACTTATCTTATTAACACTTATCGAACACGTAATAAATACTGCGTAGTTTAAAATGGACATAACTTTTTTATTTATAAACCGATTTACATAAAATAAACACTAAATGTTAAGTGAAGTTTCCCACGACACAGCGGTGAAAATTATTTTCAAATTGGATAAGCCGTTCCTGAGATTAGCGTTTTCAAACACACAGACAAACAGACAAACAGACAAACAGACAAGATTTCTAAAAACCATTATTTTGGGTTCTATATCGTATTAAAGACCTCTAGAAATGGTTTTCACCTTAATTTATTCCATGTACAGACAGCGACCTCTTACAGATTTATTATAGTATAGATAGATAAACTGATAAATACATTAGTAACAATTACATAGTTTAAATATCCAGAATACATTTGTTTTTGCCGTCTCACTTAATATGTCTATGTCTCATTGATATGGAACATCTCAGACCACAAGACTAGTAGGTAACGATTCTATGATTAACTTCAGATAGAAATCCTGTTCTTAAAAGGTTAATTACAGATATCCAAAGGCGCCAGTGACCACTTGCATGGTCTGCAAGCTCATTTAGAAATTTCAATTCAACCAAAAATATTTGAAATCCTTTGAAGTCTACTTTACTTGTATATACCTACTGACATATATACATATAAAGAAAATAGGTTTTCTTTAATTATTTAGTTCTTTTTTTTAATTTGACATGTCTGTCAAAATTTTAAAACGTCAGAATATATTTTGTGAAGAAAGATAGATTTGGTGGAATAATAAACTTGAAATGTCGTTTCTTATTTTCAAAAGCAACACATTTGTTTATTTTCCAAAACCCTAAGATATAATCTTATAAAACGACATTAAAACCTATTTTCTTTATATACATATATATCGCTGTCTTTGGCCTTGTGATTAGGTAATACGTGGACAGGCTCACGAGCTAACTTGGCCAACACAGCTGACTAGTCTCGCAATAAAACAGGCTGGGGAGAAAATACGAGTAGCTGTTACGTCAAGGTTGTCTTCAAGTGACTGCGGGTATTGATTATTCTGTCTTGTCGTCTTCTTTCTTTATAGAATCAGGTCGATTTGTGTACTTTATTTTATACTGGTAATAAATAGAGACCCAATGTTTAGTGGTCACGAAATCGTGTGAATATCAGATCAGTCGCAAACCTCAAATAGGTTTCGTGTTATATGACTTCAATAAAAAATATTTACTGTGACCTACTAAGGTATTAACGCGGGATCGCCCGCTTCGGTCACGTCTACAAGGGTAATGAGAATGGGTTAGTCTAGGTCATAAACTATTATCCCGGGATCAGAATAGGGCTACGGTATCCCCTGCCTGTCGTAAGAGGCGACTAAAAGTAAGAGTAAGTAAGAGTGGGAGCTCGAATCGTCCAGCCAAGCGACCGAGAGTAGGACGACGGTATTTGTGGCCACATGCCTTCGTAAACACCAGGAGGCACAGTGAGTACCAATGCTCACTGGGAATAGCCCGAAGGTGAATCCCCAGGATAAAAGGCGATCAACGTGAATTTGTCTGCGATAGAAAAATATGTAAAAATGATCCAAGTAAAATCCATGTGATTTTTAGTAAAATTCATAATAATATAATACCATTTGCAATCTTTATCATCGCACAGACATTTTTTTGCATTATGATTTATTACACTGCCGGGCAAACTATGAATGCAAAACTTTATTATTATTTTTTTGCAATTACTTATAATTAATTTAATGTATGCTTGTTTACACAACCAACGTAAAAACTTGTCTTAATGCTCATTTTATGTCGTTTTTATATTCATTGCTTATTTTATGCTCATTTACTTGTATGTATGTACACAAATAAGTAAGTATAAATAACATAAAAAACCCAGCGCCTTACCAAGAAAACTGCTGAAGTTCCAAAATGCCTTTCAAATAATACAAAAGGTATGTACGTTGTGTACAACTTACTTTCAAAGCATTAAATTTTTTTTATACATAGAATTTCATTCTCAATGTTGGTTTTTATTTGTTTTTCTGTAGGAATGGGTATTACCTACATTGGGTTGGAAATGATAGGACTGCTATTTAACACGGAACTACGGCTTAAATCTTACAATATTATACCTATAGTTTATCTAATTTTGTTTGCGTTCTTGCATATCATGGCACCACCATGATTAAATCAACGAATATTATCCTCCTAAACCACTTGTTTATTTCACATGTCATTAGTGGTTTTACCGTACCGTTACCGTTTTACCGTAGGTACATAGTACGTACAGTGTTACCAGATGGTAGAACCAGTGTAGTTTGACCGGGGAAGTACCACCGCCACACTTATTTCTCACGTGAAGCATTTTTTTGCGTTTCGATGGAAGGGTGTGGTTGCCGGCACACTTGTATATGAGGCGACCATCCTAATCCTCGGGAGTAGCAACGTGTCTGTGATTGATTTCACATAGAACCCACGTTCTATTTGAAGTTGCTTATGGTGTCCATGGGCGGCAGTGAACACTTACCATCAGGTGGACTGCATGCTGAACAGGTGTTAAAGTCAGTCACAGATGCGTTGCTACTCCCGAGGACTCTACTCATACAAAGGTGACTCGGCAACCACACCCTTCCATCGAAACGCAAGAACTGGTTCACCTTAGGAATAGGTGTGACGATGGTACCTCCCTAGTCGAACTACACTGGTTCTACCACCTGGAAAAACTAAGACTTGGTTCATGAATAGCAGTGATGACATAATATTAAAAGGAGTGCCCGTTATTTTCTGTTTTTTTTTATGAGAATGAGAATGAAAATCTTTTTATAGATATTTGTTTTACAATCTTTAAAAGATGAAACTTAACGTGAAGTCAAATCAGTTCAAATAAAGTAGTCTACCTAATTTAACTGTTCGCGCTGAGCTCAATGTTTATTTACTATCTAGTCTGAATCTTATTAATGAAATCAATAAACAGGAAAATACTTAAAATTGTTATTATTTCGTATTTTGCCCTATTACAGATAAAACCAGTTATTTAAAAGTGTTAATCCTTGATATTGGTATGAGTTCTTATTTTAGTCTACCTAAAAACATTTTTCCTACTACACCCGGTAGAGTATTTGTTTTTTAAAGAATTTAAAGTATGTCCAAGGGCAAGTAAACAAATAATATCAACAAGACATTTCGTCGACTATTTAATGGTGAAATGAAACATGTTTTTAAAATGCATTTGTATGATGAAACTGACCTCGGGTGTGATTTACCCATGACCAACAACTTTGTGTAACACGAATAGTTAGCAGAGGAGCATGCACTATCTATTAGTGATGTTATATCCCTTATGACATTTGCGAATGCAAATGCGAATACTAGATGTTATTATTTTTTTCCCTTTTTGGTGTAGATCTAGATTTGGCGAACTTTTTTGGTTGGCAAATTGCAGTTCGATTTTAATTAGGATAGATTTGGCGACTTTTTTTAGCAAATTGGTCCAATTCAATGTTCGCAAAACATTGGCACAATTCTTGCGAATGCACTAGTTTAAAAAAAAAAGCGAATATTCGCGAATGCTAATCACTACTATCAATACATATTGAGTAAGTGAAATCCTTCCTAAAATCAATCATAGACGCTACTACTGCTACTACTGCTACTGCTGAGGACTGTGTTGGTGTTCATCGAAAAAGTGTACCTATCTATCTTACCGCACCGTTTCATCAGGACACAGCAACCCTACATCTCTCTTAATATCAGAAATGTAAAAGTTTGTGAGGATGTTTGGGTGTTTTTTACTCGTTCACGCAAAAACTAAAGACCACTTTTCGCTAAAATTTGTTACACAGATAGTTTATGACCTGCATTAGTAGATGGGATACTCATTACCCTGGGAATCGTGATCAAAGCGGGTAGACCCGCGGAATAAGCTAGTTCAGCAAAAACATGCATATTAGAGGTACTGCCAGCAGACAGTTATACGATCTTTGTCTCAAAATTACTAACAGATGGTCAACGATCAGCGGCGTGGCACTATCCAAAGGAATCATTTTTTATCTAACTGAAGTAACAAATGAGCATGCAGCCCACCTGATGGTAAGTGGTTACTGCCGCCAATGGACAACTGTAATCAACTTCATACAGAACATAGGTTCCATCTGAAGCCAATCACAGACACGGTGCTACTCCCGAGGACTATGATGGTCGCCTCATGTGAAAGCGTGCTGGCAACACCACCCTTCTATCTAAACGCAAGAAACGCTTCACGCTAGAAACGTGTGGCGGTGGTACTTCCACGGTCGAACTACACTGGTTCTACCACCTTTAAAAACATACAAAGGGGCCTCGCTGATTTGCTGATCGCTGAAGGAGTTTGCCCACGTCGACTTGTTCCGAGCTACGCCACTGTCGACTATAATACATATGACATCAAGATTATACGCTCGTTGGCTATTTTAATCATATTAACATAATATGATACTAAAACAGAATATACAAGCTACACATATTCATTCGAATATAACATGTGTGCACGTCCTTAGCCTAGAAACGCGATATATGCTAACTTTCTAACCTGCTATCCGTTTTGATTTTAATTGATCGTGTTACCTATATAACTGAATTCGTATAAGGAGTTGAACTTATGACTAACATTTACTAAAGTACCTTTGTACTTTAGTAAATGTTAGTCATATTATTTGGCCATCCAAAATAAGACTAAGGAATTGGGTGGGTTTGTATGACATCTTTAACATCTGCCCACGAAGTATTTTATCAGGATTTCAAGATCAGCTCAGTTTTATATATTACATGTAGATTTTTTAAATAAGTGTTCTCATTTACAGTCTTTTGGTTTATTCTATTGTTATATTTCTATACATCGCATTACGCGACTACTATTTATCTTAAAAAATATCAACGTTTTTCATTTGTAGCACTAATAAAGCGCAAGGATATTTCAATGATATCAGATAGGGTTGTCAATTTAGTGTTTGATTTCAGTTTCCTTTATTGTGTACATATAACCATCTGTAATGGTCCATAACCGTATATTTTTCAGTATTTAGTCAATGATGTAACACAGATTTATCTATAGCTATATTGCTACTGTTATTAAATGCATCGATCTACATATCGTAAAATTTATATTGAATTCTGAACTCTGAATGTCTCTTTATAGAGATAGGGTCTCAAGCCGAGGTTCGACGTGCTGGTTAAATGGTAACTCATACCTTTCAAAAATATTAATCACGATGTTTTCCTTCAGCGTAAAGCAGTGATGAGTAGTAATGTATAAATCACACATCATTTTATCAATAATCATTGGGTCTTGGGTCTGCTCGGTCCTGGCACTCTCGGTTGAGAGGCCGAGTTTCAGCCATCACTTATAACTGATCTATCACTTCTTAATTCCTTGATTAGTATAAAAAATCATATACCATCTAGATGCAACTAAAAACCATCTCAACCAGTAGACCTCCAGCTATTTTCCTCAAGTCGGTAGCCCTGCTACTTGCCCTACTAAATCTCTATTGTCTATTCTAGCAATGTGTCTTTACGAAATAGGTTACGATGAACACACCCAATGTCAAGTGTACGAGGAAATCTTGTGGATACGTTTAATGAAGTCGACTCCTAAATGTACAATTAAAAATAGTTAAATAATTTGTGTTGTCAAACACACCGCCATATATTTCGACGTGTATTTTCTTTCATTGCGTTACGGTGGAAAAGTGTGGTTGCAACTCACTTTCATTTGAGGAGACCATGCGAGTCCTCGAAGTAGCAACGCTACTGTAATTGACTTTAGACTACACCCTTGTTTAATAGGAAGTTTATTACAGATGCCCAAGAGACCTGACCACTTACTATCAGATAGACGGTATGCTCGTTTGCTACGTTTATTGTAAAAAACAGCTGGGAGAAAAATTACCAAATCTCCGACATCTGGATACAATCTGAGGGAAATAGATATTTTATAACCAAACCTAGTAATTAACTAAGTAGTAAGATCGGCACTTAGATGATTAAAGGTAAAAATAACCTATGACAGGCGGAAAACTTCTGGAATCTATAATTAACACATGAACAGTACTTTTCAAAAGAAAATTTGTCAATGCATCGGCTTTGGAGAAACATTATTCTTAGTGTTGCTTTTGTGTGATAAAAAAACATAAAAGAAAAGTGCTTGGTTAATACAGTGTACAGTAGCCATGCCCCGAGGCTTTAACCGTGTTTAAAAAAATATCTTTAAATTAAAATAACTTGTAATAGAGTAGATGGATATATTGAAACTAAAACAAAGATTAAATTTGACCTCAAGATACAGTCTGTAAATATATTTTAATCCTTATAATTCAGTAGTTTCGGTTTAATGCGATATCTAACACATTCAAACAAAATGTAGAAAAAAAAAATCTGTCATTAGCTTATCTTTTTTGCAAATAGGTAAATATAATGTACAGAGGCGTGGATTTTTAATTTTTATTATAATTCGTTGTGATAATTAAACACATGTAAGGTGAATACAAAGTGACTTTATAGATAGGATATCTCATTGATCCAAAGTTCACATCGTAAATAGCACGTTCGTATGTATTTTTTCCGTAGTTTCATACTAAGGCATATGGCGCTATCAAGGGCTTTATATTAAATGGGATTTGAACAAAAGATATCCTAATTAGTAATCCAATGTGGTAGAACCAGTGTAGTTCGAGCGAGGAAGCGTGAAGCATTTCTTGCGTTTCGATGGAAGAGTGTGGTTGCAGGCACAATTTTACATGAGGCGACCATCATAGTCGTCGGGAGTAGCAACGCATCTGTGGATGGGATGGAACCCATGTTCTGTTTGTGGTTGATTACAGATGTCCATGGGCGGCAGTGACCACTTACCATCAGGTGGACTGCATGCTCGTTCGCTACTTCAGTCAGATAAAAAAGTACATCTACACCAATTCGCGCTAGGCCAGCGCGGTGGACTATGGCCCAAAACTCTCTTATTCCGAGAGAAGACCCGTGCCCAGCAGAGGGACAGTAATGGGGTGACGATATAATCACATAGTCCATTTATTACCCGAGTGCGTCAGAAGGAGGGTAATGTTTTGTGTGTGTATGTATGTATGTATGTATGTGGGTATGCATCTATGTTTGTATGTATGTCCATTTGTTCACCACTGCCCAAGCGGCTTAACGGATTGCAACATACTCGTATCATTGCGATCAATTCAACTTGCAGAGTGACATAGGTCACATAATTATTGAATAAGGCACCTGCTATCAAAGAAAAGTGGGGAAAAGGAATCTTTTTAAATTATAATTTTAAATGAATAGTTCTTTTATTTTAACATTTCGACAAAAAGTGCTAGAAAGAGGTAAATTGAATAAATTTTTGAAAACGAAATTCCCGACTACAATTACTTTTAGCAATTTTTTTTTTTGTTTTCATGATAATTCCTCGTACTCTCTATGAATAACTATATAATATAATAACAACATTTAGATTAGTATAAAGGAGTGTCTGTCTAGAAATTAGCGGCAATTCGCAGGCTATAAGTTTCCGTACGCCGGCCTTCACTCTGCTGCTACCTACTGGCTATATTTTGCGCAATCGTCTTACATTCTTTTGGACAGTCGTCGTGTACACTCGTTTTACTTAATCCACACATGATATACGTACTATATGTATACTTTTTGTATGCAGATTTTATTTAGCAAGTCAATAACGTCAAGACAGACTTGTATATAATAATAGTAATAATAGTATTACAACGAAGTTCTAGAGACCCATTACGATACATTGTTATTCTTGTGGCGTGAGTTGGTAAGTACCTACTTTACACTGCTTTGAGGTGTAGAGGTGAGGTGTACTGTAACGTCACACTTGTCTAACTAATAGAACTGATTTTTAAATATAAAATATACTACCCTCATTTTTTACAATATTTCTTATTATTTTTTATAAGTAAAATACAATTGTATTTAACGATAAAATAATATTAAAATTATAATTTTCTACCAAAATTTTGTTTATAATGAGTACACTTTAAATTCTTTTGTTTCAATCTTTATCATTACACAGTTATACTTAATTTTATTGGAAAACATGTGTAATTATTTGATCTTATACCTAGGTAATTCATAAGTGTAATGCAAATAACATTTTCGTTATCATAATAATTATTTGTTTTGAGTGTCATATATATCTACAAAATAATGAATAATAAAAAACACTCAGAGCGAAAATCAGAATTAATAACATTTGACCCCTCAAATTTGTCGTCCTTGTAGCAATTATCATTTAACATTCGAACTGCATATGTAAAACAGTAGGTATAATGAGGTGCTACTCAATGTGCCTACGTCAAACAATTTGAAGTGGTCACCATACCACTTATTGCTGTAAAGATGTGTCATTGTATTTATGTATGTTTGTATTAGAACAACTGTACGTAACAATTTATATAATATGTAAATTAACAACAGTTTAATGGAAATATTATCTGTTGTTCGATTGTATACCTACTTAAACGCGGTTCTTCACCGTTTAATGAGTAAGCCTAAGATAATTTTACTGCTTTGAATACATTTTTATTGATGCTTCCGGGATTTTTTGAAATGTAAGCAAAATTATAAAGGTGGATAATAAAAACCGATTCTTCTAAATAACTGTTTTTGTTAGCATTTTTTCTTTTTTTGCGGATTAACGTAAGGCTGAATAAAATAACGGGTGTCTGTACAAGTACGATAACGGTATGTTTGGAATTTATGCAATATAATTTTAATATCAATTAATTTGCGGAAATTTTGAGTTTTAATAGTTGTTGTTAGCTATGTGCTAACCTACCATTTTCTATGGGCGCCGCAAAGTAAGACATCAATTGGGGGAAATTATGGATAACTCGGAGGAGTGGCCACTTATAATCATCTGTTATTTAATTAATGTACGCTAAAAAATACGAATAAATTTCAACTTAATGCTTATTTTCGGAGGTTACATAGGTTACGTAGGTATATGTATCTGTATGAGTGTTGTCACGAATGTCATTACCGACATTCGCGAATGCGAATGCAAATATTCGTTATATCACTAATCTGTATGTACGATACCTTATCTACTGAATATAATTTTGTAGCTTTATGTTTTTTAAACAATCGTATCGTCAACCCATTATTGTCCCACTGCTGGGCACGGGTCTTCTCTCAGAATGAGAGAGTTTAGGCCATAGTCCACCGCGCTGGCCAAGTGCGAATTGGTGGACTCTGGTTTCCCTTCAAAACGCATAAATCTTTCGCCTTTTTTAAACAATATCATCACACATTAACGTACACAGATAAATAATCAGATAATACTATTAACAATTATATTATCGCCACTGTACTAGGTCAATGACTGGAATGGCAATATATTTGAACTCAAAACCTAGGTCGTATTATCTTTATTACTTTTATATTTAAAACTTTATTGTGTGCTTAAATGACATATTTTAAATGTCATATCTCGAAACTCGGCCACTCAATCGAGGGTCCCTGGTTCGAATCCAAACACCACCTAATTTTCTAAAATGACGTGCATATTCGTCTACAACCCATTATTGTCCCACTGATGGGCAAGAGTCTTCTCTCAGAATGAGAGAGTTTTAGGCCATAGTCCACCGCGCTGGCCAAGTGCGAATTGGTGGATATTAAAAATTGATTATCATTGCATTATGTTTTATTTTACTTTTATTTAATTAGGCATACCAACTAATTTATTATTAGGGAATTTGATCCCGGGCATTCTTCCTAATTTCCGGATTTCGGGATTGTTCGGATGCAATCGAAGGATCGAATTCCCTAATTTTGAAGAAGCCTAAAATCCTACTATCTAAAAAAATCTTAAAGTATCTAAAGGCTACAAATTCACACTTGCCCACCGCGGTGGACTATCGCTATATAAACTCTCTAATTCTGAGAGAAGACACCCGTGACCAGCAATGAGAAAATAATGGGTTGACGACAGCTAATCAGCCGACAGACAGACTGTGCACAGTGTAAATCGATGGTTCCAGAACAAAGGTGAACAGAACATTTTTTCGTGAGTCGGCAGACTTAAAAACTGGTTTGACATATTTAATTCGTTAATGGACAAAAAATGTTTATGTAACTAAATACGCGATGGAAGCTTCTTTAAACCTAAACGGTGGGTAATTCAGGAGTAATCAAAAGCCACTGTTTTTACCCATCAAATTAATTATGAAAATGTACTTATATATAAGTATTTTTTTGGCATCCGGACAATGCAAATTAGAGATGGATTATGAACAAAGTTTTTGTTGTTTTTATTTCGGTTTCTATTAAACTATCGTATACCAGTATCGCTTACCATTTAGTACCTAAATGCAAACCCAAACGGCAACCTTCATAATGAATTATAAAATAAAATTTCTAGATATTAAACACGCTGATAAAGCAACGAAACCTAAATTAAGTACCAAATTTTGGCTTGAATGGAAATCGAAAAGCTTCACGTATCAGTCCAATGTAGATATGGATTCCATACGTTCACTATTAGGTACATTTTGCTTTTTTTATACTTAAACTTAACTATAAGGCAGACGGGTTACCTGATGGAAAGCAGTCACCGTCACCTACAGACATTTGGAAGAGAGCTCTTTTTGCACCTTTTTTGAAGAGCCCGATGTCATAACGCCCCGGGAATACCTTAGAAGGAAGCTCGTTCCACATCCTTCACGTCCGTGGCAGAAACGAGCGTGCAAACCGAACCAATCATATGTAAGGATGAAAGAAAGAAAGGGTAGCTACTACCAGCTGGCATTTGTGACCTAGTTGTGCAAAACATAGTGCGTCTTTTTAAACAAAGATTCTGAAATACGAGATCATGACGAGTCGTGTGATTGGGCGGTTAGGATACCGGTCTGTCACAGTGGATTCCGGGTTCAATCCTCGATCAAACATATCTAAATAAAATTGAAAATCTTTGTCTTTTTTCCCCAGTCAAAATCTTTGTTTTGGAATTAGTGTAAAAAGCTTTATTGTTATAGTTACATACAGTCCATGCATTGACCTTGTAAAAAGAAAAAAAGTTACAAAAGACGTATTTATTCGTATAAATTTTGATCAACATCAACAAGAATCATGTTTTACCGTTTAAAGTACATGTATAAAAAAACGCACAGTAGGATTTTCTCCTATGTCGTGAGTACTATTGACACACATAAAAACGAATACACAAACACCCAGACGCAGAACAAGAATCTAAACTCATCATTCGGATAACTTTCTGGCCGGGAATCGAACCCGGAAGCCACTGCGTGTCAGACGGGTATTGTAACCGCACCGCCACGCGGGTCGTATATTACATGTATACTTTATTCTTTAAAAAATTTAGCGCAAACGTCAGCAAATAACTTCAAATAGATCACTAGTTTGTGTAGGTAGGTACCTATTCGTAAATATTTGCAAGTTGAATGATTACGAGGCAGATTTCGCTAAAACACATGGACTTTGAGCCCAAACACCTTATTATTTACACACGTTTTATAAACAAACGACCTCATGTTCGCATGTCGACCTGTGGTTATTATGACAATTATTGCAATAACGGAGACTTCCTTACGCAAACTACAAAGGCAACATACATAATTATTATATCTAGACACTACATTGCGTAATAACAGACGTGGAATGTTTCAATTTAAATGTGAACATGAAAAGTTCCAAGAGAGCATAATTATTTGTCTGTACTGTTCTAAAAAAATGGCGGAAAAACAATTCAAAACTGCTTCGACATAGAAGGGGCAAACAAGCGTACAATTCATCTGATAGTAAGTAATAATAATAGCTTTATTGCAATCAACTTTGGATCATATCCATGCATATTAAAATAGATTAAACACAAAATTATAATTAAATACAAATCAATTAACATAACAGTAACCTAAAAAATAAATCAAAATTAAACCACAATAAAATTAAAGTAAGTTCCTGCCGTCCATTGACATCTGTCAATAAAAATTGCGTTGCTCTTCCCGAGAACTAAACCGGTCGCCACATATGACATTGAGCCGGCCTCATATGATATACACCAGAACCCAACCGTCTTGTAGCTTTGTACTATCTTTATATCTAGGAGGTCGAATGCAGGCTTCGCGGAATGCGGGCGATGACGTACCAGGTTCGCGAACCTTCGTCGTGACGTCAGTATAGATGGTTCGAGATCGGGCATGCGCAGATCATCGCTTCCACTGCGCATGTTAATCCGGTTCCCGGGCCTAATCTCTCGCAATGCCGCAAACTCGGCATTAATCTTTACGGCGCCCTAATATAAACTTATTTTAAAGACAAAGGTAATAAAAGGTCAAGCTGAGTTTAAGAGCTCCAACGTATCTTTTTGGGATGTAAAAAATTACAAAAATGAAAATGGTAGAATTCTGTGTCTACATAAGCAATTAGGAAGGCGTATTTGAGCAATTTTGAAAACCTGAACGAATTAGATTTGTTGATAGGTTGATAGGTACCAATGACTAATAGGTGGTAGAACCAGTGTAGTTCGACCGGGGAAGTACCACCGCCTCATCTATTTCTAGCGTGAAGCATTTCTTGCGTTTCGATAGAAGAGTGTGGTTGCCGGCACACTTTCACATGAGGCGACCATCATAGCCCTCGGGAGTAGCAACGCTTCTGTGATTGACTTCAGATGGAACCCATGTTCTGTATGAAGTTGATTACAGATGTCCATGAGCGGCAGTGACCACTTACCATCAGGTGGACTGCATGCTCGTTTGCTATTTCAGTCAATTAAAAAAAATATCAGTCCGCCTACTTATATTTGATACATCACACATAAACAGTAGTAAATTACGTAAGTACAACGTTTACAGCTGAAAAAATCTTTATGCGACTAGGTCAAGTGGTTGAGTTTTCCCGACATTTCTAGAATTATGACTATCTTACTTGTAGATATATGCTTTGTGGAAGCTAATTAGCGATATCGCTGTCTGCGCAATCAGACTTAAAAACAAAAATAAATGATCATGTACTTAAAATATTTTTATTTAAATAGAAATACAGATTTAATTAATCACTCCTATAAGCATATGTTTTACTATTTTTGTTTGATAAGGTTCCGTAGTTGGAATAAACATTAATTTTACCGGCACAAAAAAAATTGTACACATTTCATGGTCACTAAACACAAATAAGTTTTATTAGTTCTAAAGATAATTTGTTGAAATATTCTAGAAATGAATTTAACAAAGTATGATTAAAAATGTTCTCCTTTTGTAAATAATTTAAAAATACCTGTGGATATCATCAGATACACAATTAAACAATAAAGATACTCATGGATCACCGAAGACGGTTCAAAAATAAGACATTTTGTCCATTTCACTACGGATCCCTAAAAATACGTACCTATCATTTTATGTACGTTTGCATGAAAACCAACACAAAATATACTACATGGAACATTCATACATCTTCCTATCAACAAACAGTGATGTTAAAATAATAAAAGCGTGGTGAAAATAATAAAATTAGTATTTTTGCTAATTAACTTAGACAGACGAAATACAAATCATTATAAATATTACGGACGAAAGAACAAAACCCATTAGCTAAGTGGAAGGATATTATATAATGTTGTTATGTTTCCGATAAGCCATGAATCTACAAACGCACAAAAAATCCGCTAAAACTAAATATAGTAAAATAAGTTGGTGCTACGATGATTTTTAATTTGAACAGCGGGGTGATGATGTTATGATTATTTAAAAAATTCGTCTCTCTTTCACATTTTATTTCGATCGTAGGCCCCATAGTGTATATAAAAAATATAATTAGCGTATCTCTCTGGCAACTGACTCCATTCTATGATATGACATATTATGTATGTTCCAATTCGTGTAGCCGTTTGGGCTGTAAAGCGTCCCAAAGAAATGGATATACATAGGTACCTACGAAAAGATATGTTCGAAAAACAATACTCGCCTTCTGACGCAGTCTCGGACGCAAAAACTTTGTAAATAACGACGTTTACTTGTCAACATTACAGACAACTTCGGTAATGACGCGTCGGTTCAATAACCTTACAGTGCTATTTTAAACGAAGACCCTTTTAATCTTAGATTCTTTGTTTACATCGTGTGTAATGATGTAACTTGTAAACAGGTTCGTTTGTGAATTATCTAAAGCCAAAATGTTTACAATAAACATAAAATAAAAAGTTCTTCGTCATAGTTAGCCTTTTTTAAAATCCCTTTTTTGAGTAAAAAATTAACACTAAAGATGAATAAGAATGCAGTCACAGTGTAACACTAATAATGTATGAAGCGCTTTAGTGGGTAGAAATATTGTTATACTAGCCTATTCCTGCGGCTCCGCCCGCTCTTGGTCACGTTTACCATGGTAATGGGAATCCCATAATTATGTTAATCCAGATTATAGCACATCTGTGTGTCAAATTTCAGTAAATTACGATCTGTAGTTTTTGCGTGAAAGAGTAACAAACACACATACATTCTCAGAAACACACACACCTATAAAGTTGATAAGATAAGAACTTATAAGATTAGATTAAATATGATAGTAAGCAGATACCACTAAAATGCAACATTAAGAAATAAAACGCTCTTTTCTGAGAGAAATATTGTAGTTAGTAGATACGAAAGTCCTTATAAGAGTTCAGTGCTAAAATAAGGTGGTAATAAAAGGTCCCGGATTCGATTTAAACATTTATTAAACAATTTGGGTTTTGTACACTATTCTTTGTTTGTATCCATAGCTTTATGTGTATACATAATTATAGAACGCGTAATTTTAGTTATTTTTTTTCGATTTTTGGCCCACTACTGAGTTCACTGCCCTCTCAGAATTATAGTTTAGGTAGTCCACCACGCTAAAATAAGAATAGATTCAACACGTCGTCGAAAACTTTCTTATAGACCTCCCAGGTTTCCTTACCATGTTTCCGTCACCGTTAGAATAAGTAATTATTTTATATTTATTACTTACGTATATAACTTTTAACAAAATCAGTTATTGGCGCAATGGAATCGAGTCCCGAAACCTCGGAGCGACAGAGCAATTTAACTCACTAATCACTATCTGCTGCTAGTGCGACCAGGATTCTATATATTTAGCGCAACAATCGTTTTGGCATCATCTCTAGGATTTCAAAAAACGATGGAAAGTTACAATTTATTCATCTATGCTAAGTGCGTAATCCAAAACTTCTCCCCCCTCCCCGTTACATACGCCACGGCTCTTAAGGGTCCGTTTAGACAGGGCGGCTCGGCTCGCATTTTTCTTTTCACACAGATCGGATCGTATACGCTTGGAAGTGGCCGGAGTGTAGCCGCCAACTATACGCCGAACGAGAAAGAGCACGCAATTAAAGCCGGTCGGCTCCTCTTATTATTTCACACGAAGCGACTTCAAACATTTCTAACGACAAAAGAAGTGCACATATAAAAATAAACCTTAGTACAATTACTCAAAACTCTGTTTCCAACCTGATAAACATCTCGTCTCCGAGCCGGTCTGTGTGAACGGACCCTAAGTCTTTACCATATGACTTCAGTTACTGTTATAAAAAAGTAACTTAATTATTTTTCTAGCAATATATATAATTTAAAATTTATTTTGATACGTTTATTCATTAAATATTTTATCCGCATTTTTTGTGAAATACTCCGCACATAATAATTTATCAATTGCGCAGCATCGCGATCCGCTTAAAACCGGTTATTTGTTAACGGAAAAAGATTTCAACTGCCATTAAAACTGTTTACGCTTGTTGTAGAAGTTAAGTATATCGCATTATTTAGTTGTATATAATTATTAGTTTAACAAATTTATAATTTAAGACGTATATTCTTTGACCGAGAAGGTACCTCTTACAACACTTGTTTCTAGCGTGAAGCCGTTCTTACGTTACGGTGAGTATGGTTACCGGCTTACTTTTTTATATGTAACTTAGTATGTAGCAGCGCATCTGAGATGGACATCAGATACAGCTCTCATTCTCTATGAAGTTACTTACAGATGTAAAGAGGCGAGTGTGACCACTATCAGATGGACTGCCTGCTTGTTTGCTATTTCAATCTTATAAAAAAAGTTTCATCTGAGAACAACTATTTTCGTATTTCAAACTTCAGTGTAATTAATCTGACCGTAGTAGTATAGTAGTACTAGTAATAGTATTGCCGGCCAGATTCTAACCCAAAGTACACTGCACCCGGCCGCGGGCCAGCTATAGCTTATAATAATTATATATAACTACATAAAAAGACAAAGTATAGAACACACCTACATTTATATCCTAAACAAACAAACAAAATCATTCTATCATAGAAACAAATATTCGTATTTTAGATAAATAACTGAAGAAGTGTGCAAATGCATAATTTATTTGAAGTCATTTTCTTTCAAGCGTAGAATCGTTATGACGTTTTATTGCAATACTAACAATATTATTAAGTAGTAAAAAGTTATGTTATAATATCATACCATAATAAACTGTAAAGGTCATGAGACGTTATTATAAGCCGATGATTAAATACACCTTTTGTAAAGAAACAATTTTGTCGGTAATATCCACAATATAAAATAAACCAATTCGTAATATATTACGATGCAATAACAATTCTATACCTACTCACAGGAAATCGGGATTTCCTCGGCGCGGATATCGTTTTTTTTTTGTTTTAGAATCTATTGATAATATTATTGTCACAATGAAAATATTATCAATAAATGGAAAATTTGTGACTAATATCGAATTTTAACTGACCGAAAACTAGTAAATATAAAATAAAATAAACTTATTTATTTCCTACGTACCGACCACAACATTTAAGTTTTTCCAGAAGTATTATAATACTAGGTTATTCTCTCAGCTTCACCCGTTTTGGTCATATCTATCATGGTAATAAGTATTCTATGTGTCATAAACTATGTATGCGCCAAATTTCAACGAAATTCGACTGGTAGCGTGAAAGAATAATAAACACACATACATCCGGTGTGTCAGACGTGGCGATTTTGGCGGGACGTCCCGACATTTTGATCAAAACCATAAGATCCCGCGCAGGACAGGCTCAGTCCCGCTTGTCGGGAAGGACTGGAATTTTGCAAAAAAAGGTCGCCAAATCTGTAAATCTATACAATTTTGAGTCGAACTGCAGTTTGTCGTCCGAACAAAGGTCGCCAAATCTATACAAATTTCAGTCAATCGGCAGTATGTCGACCATAAAGGTTGCCAATTGATCCCCGACGGCCGTGTCCCGCTTTTGACTATGAAGTCCCGCTTTTTTCAATCAACAAGTATTTAAATTCCGACTTAATGAAAAAAATCTAGCAACGCTGCATACATCTTCACAAACTTTCGCATTAATTTTTTTTTGTACACTCATAACCCCACACTAGGATTTTCTCCTGTGTCGTAGGTACCATGTACACACACAAGACGAATACACAAACACCCAGACTCAAAACATGAATCCAATCCCATCATTGAGATACCTGTCTGGCCGGGAATCGAACCCGGGACCCATTGCGCGTTAGATCAGTATGGAAACCGCTCCGCCACGCGGGTCGTCAAATTAATAAAAGGATTCCATTCAAAACTCGTCGAGCATTTACAAACACGATTTACTTACGTTGCATGATAATAACCTCAGTATGGAATAAGCCGTAGTAAGTTTCCGTACCATATTTTTTGCTGCTCATCTCGAATCCCGATAGAACGATCGAGATGTAAACAGGCCGATCAAGCCAATAAAAACATTTTTATTACTCTGTTATATATGCAAACTCTTTGTTTTGTTTCTTCCCGCTTCCACTAGGCGAACAGGTGCCTAATGGTTACGTTAAGAGTATTGTGCTTGTGCTCTATACTTACCATTGACTACATTTATATACAAAATGTCTTTAAAGTTTATGTAAGTAAATGTCTTAAAGAAATAACTAAGCCCACATGAACCAGAAGAATAAAAAAGAAAATAAAATACGTAATTTTTGTATGCTTCATTCTTCTTCTCATTTTTCTTTCTTGATAAGCCAAAACTTCTAGAATTAACTTATTTAGGACTAGCTGTACCCGCGGCTTTGCCCACGTGCAAATCAACGTGTCACAAAGTTTTTCTCGCGCAAATCTCGACACCGTGGGAATTCTATGATAAAAAGTAGTAACATTAATATCGGTTTGGCCGCTCAAGGATTACCTGGTCAAACACAGAGTGAAAAAACGAATTTAAAGTGTGTATTTGTGGGTAGGAACGTATTGTTATGTATTTTTTTTTTAATTAGACGAATTCTAATATTGTAAATCGCTTTTTGAACCAATTTACATTCTTAGTGGTCTAATTCACAATATCGGGATACTTTTTTCATTCAACTCCTCCACATTTGAACCAAAACGTATCGATTAAGTATAAAGATTGATTTGAACTTTTCCGAATTGGAAAATACTATTTGATGTAATTTTGGCGGATTCAAATTTCTAAGTAAGATTATAGGTAAACCTACTTTTAATATTAATTTGTGTTCAGGAGTTCCGGAAGGCATTACCTAAGGTATTCAAAAATTCTGTTGGATAATGTACAGCTTCCTCTATCTCAATGACTGTGTCTACCGAATAGTAGATCTGTGACGCTGTTTTAAATTTAAAAAAAAATATATCATTTATTTTATCGACACGTTCATTGGTGGGTGGGTATATTGCCGTCTTTTGGAACCAATTTATAGTGTTATTGGTTGTATTAACAATATCGGGATATACTTTTTCAACCAACTCCTCCACATTTAAACGAAGACGTATCGATATAAAGATTGATTTTAACCTTTCCGGATAACAAAGCACTATTATCCACTTGAAGTAAATCATTAGAAAATTGGGTTATCACGGAACAGCTACATATATTTTAAGTTCATATTTTGTTTCATGTGGCCAAATATAAGATCTTTTAAGAGGTGCATCGGGCTATTTGTGTGCGTAAATCCCGCATTGTTCTTTGTAAAGCAGAAGACATAATCAAAACACTTACAATTCATACGAACAGGGCGCACCCGCTCGCAGGGCGCTGCCGCACCCTGCTCGCTTATTTTTTATGTTTTCTTTTATGTTCCAACCTAACCTAACCCATCCTGTTTAAAAAGCTACAGCTAAATCCAACTCTTAACAATAACATGACAATACTCCTGGATTTTCAGGTATTCAAAGTGACACTTTTCATCATAATGTTCTCTCAACGGGTTGTAATGTATTGTAATCAATAAGTGCCAAACTCATACGGCTTAAGTAGGTTGTGTACTTAGATTATCAGGGTTGATGAATTGAAGTTTAATTTATTAATCACATTTCAGTTTAATGAGCTGTCATTAAACTTATAATATATACTAAACACAACCGTAAGCATTATGTGACTACCTTTTATAATTTAGGCTTGCACTATCCCGCATCATCAGGGAGGAGTTGAAGATAAAAAAAAATATCCCACGTCTTTGCTTAGTATTCTTATTACTTATACGTAAGCACTTGCGAGCCAACTTCTATAGCTTGGGCTTGCAGTACCCTGCATCATCAGGGCTGAGGAGCTTAAGGTCGGAATTGTCATCATGTGTCTTTGCTTAGTAAGTATATTACATACCCGAAAGCATTAAATGGATAACTCCTATGGCTTAGGCTTGCAGTACCCTGCATCATCAGGCTTGAGGAGCTGAAGATCTAAATTTTCATGTTGTGTCTTTGCTTAATAATTATATTACATACCCGAAAGCACTAAGTAGCTAACTTCTATGGCTTAGGCTTGAAGCACCCCTGCATCATCAGGGTTGAGGAGTTAAAGGTCAAAAGTTTTATCATGTGTCTTTGCTTAGTAATTATATTAAATACCTGAAAGCACCAAATGTCCATCTCGTATAGTTTAGGCTAGCAGTATCCTGCATCATCAGGGGTGAGGAGTTGAAGGTCAATATTTTTACCGTGTATCTTTGCTTGGTATTTTTATTACATAACCGTAAGTGCCAAATAGCCAACTCTTACGGTTTAGTCTTGAAATACCCTTACATCATCAGGGTTGAGGAGTTGAAGATCAAATTTTTGTCCCATGAATTTGTTTAACAATCTTATTATATATCCATAAAAACAAAATGACTTACTTCTACGATTCAGGCTAGCAGTACCCCTGCATCATCAGGATTGAAGAGTTGAAGGTCAATTTTTTTAGGAAATATCTGCTTAGTAATCTCATTCTACATTCAACCCAATTGGACTCCTACAGCTTAGGTTTGGCCGAGTATCGCTAATTTCGTTAATTTGCTTCAAAGAAATGGATCCTATGATCAGAACCGTATCAAACTCATCAGAGTACCTACCCTTGAAGTACATTCTTTCAAATAAAAGAAAAATCATCAAAATCGGTTGGCGGGAAATTGAGTTATTCATCTATTTATCGCGCACATCGTTAATGCAAATATCAGACTTATGCGCTTTTCTTATGGATGCCACTGTCAAAAGTGAACTAAAAATAAATGGGACCCGACGACACGCACTACCCTTCAAATGAAAAAAAAAATCATCCAAATCCGTTCACCCAGTGCGGAGAAATCGAGTAACAAATATAAAATAAAAAAAAAAAAATAAAAAAAATACAGACGAATTGATAACCTCCTCCTTTTTGGAAGTCGGTTTAAAACGATGTTTTAACATAAAAATCAAAGCGAAACACTAAATTTTATTGAGGTGGCCTCAAAATTGACTGACTTTCATACAAACTTACATCTCCTATTTGGGTTAAATTGGGGGGGGGGGGGGGGCAGAAAATTCATTCTTAACTGACGTCTACGTCACAAAAGGAACCCCTAGTAAAAATCATATTCGTATCTTTAGCAGTTTAGGCTTTACGATGCTTATTCAATAGATGAGTGAGAGAACATCCTTTCGTTTTTATATAAGTATATATAGATATAGAGATATAGATTTGTATAGTATCAAATAACATAGGTACACACATAACCAATAAAAAATACATAACAAAGGAATACATTTTACAGACCATAACATGTTTATTTTCTACCAATTCAACTATGCAGTTACTTATCTTATTAACACTTATCGAACACAATAAATACTGCGTAGTTTTAAATTGACATAACTTTTTTATTCGTAAACCGATTTACATAAAATAAACACTAAATGTTAAGTGAAGTTTCCCACAACACATCAGTAAAAATTATATTCAAATTGGATAAGCCGTTTCTGAGATTAGCGTTTTCAAACACACAGACAAACAGACAAACAGACAAACAGACAAACAGACAAACAGACAAACAGACAAACAGACAAACAGACAAACAGACAAACAGACAAACAGACAAACAGATAAACAGACAAACAGACAAACAGACAAACAGAAAAGATTTCTAAAAACCATTATTTTGGGTTCTATATCGTATTAAAGACCTCTAGAAATGGTTTTCACCTAAATTTATTCCATGTACAGACAGCGACCTCTTACAGATTTATTATAGTATAGAAGAAGATTTATTTGAGTATTTTTTTTTCGTGTACTCCTTTTATGCACATATTGGTAACCTAAGCGGAGTACATGAGTGTAGAACAGTAGAAAGTACTTTAATATTAACAATGAAATATTTATGTGTATAATAAGTACCCATTAAAATGTAAAGGAGCAGTTAGATATACATAAGTTCAAGGCTACACGTGCTACGGGTAGATTACCAATAGATGTAACTACATGCGGATCAGTTATGCACTCATAGGCTAACTATAATAAATCTGTAAGAGGTCGCTGTCTGTACATGGAATAAATTTAGGTGAAAACCGTTTCTAGAGGTCTTTAATACGATATAGAACCCAAAATAATGGTTTTTAGAAATCTTTTCTGTTTGTCTGTTTGTCTGTTTATCTGTTTGTCTGTTTGTCTGTTTGTCTGTGTGTTTGAAATCGCTAATCTCAGAAATGGCTTATCCAATTTGAATATAATTTTCACCGCTGTGTTGTGGGAAACTTCACTTAACATTTAGTGTTTATTTTATGTAAATCGGTTTATAAATAAAAAAGTTATGTCAATTTAAAACTACGCAGTATTTATTCTGTGTTCGATAAGTGTTAATATGATAAGTAACTGCATAGTTGAATTGGTTGAAACTAAACATGTTATGGTCTGTAAAGTGTATTCCTTTGTTATGTATTTTTATTGGTTATGTGTGTACCTATGTTATTTGATTCTATACAAATCTATATCTCTATATCCATATATACTTATATAAAAACGAAAGGATGCTCTCTCACTTATCTATTGAATAAACATCGTAGATTCTAAACTGCTAAAAATACGAATATGATTTTTACTAGGGGTTCCTTTTATGACGTAGACGTCAGTTAAGAATGAATTTTCTGATCCCCCCCCCCCCCCCCCCAATTTAACCCAAATAGGAGGCCACCTCAATAAAATTTAGTATTTCGCTTTAATTTTTATGTTAAAACATAGTTTTAAACCGACTTCCAAAAAGGAGGAGGTTATCAATTCGTCTGTATTTTTTTATTTATTTTTTTAATTTTATATTTGTTACTCGATTTCTCCGCACTGGGTGAACGGATTTGGATGATTTTTTTTTTCATTTGAAAGGTAGTGCGTGTCATGGGGTCCCATTTGAATGTAGAATGAGATTACTAAGCAGATATTTCCTAAAAAAATTTACCTTCAACTGTTCAATCCTGATGATGCAGGGGTACTGCTAGCCTGAACCGTAGAAGTAAGTTAATTTGTTTTTATGGATATATAATAAGATTGTTAAACAAATTCATGGGACAAAAATTTGATCTTCAACTCCTCAACCCTGATGATGTAAGGGTATTTCAAGACTGAACCGTAAGAGTTGGCTATTTGGTATTTTCGGTTATGTGATAAAAATACCAAGCAAAGATACACGGTAAAAATTTTGACCTTCAACTCCTCAACCCTGATGATGCAGGGTTACTTCAAACCTAAGCCATAGGAGATGGGCATTTGGTGCTTTCGGGTATGTAATATGATTACTAAGTAAAGACACAAGATGAAAATTTTGACCTTTAACTCCTCAACCCTGATGATGCAGGGGTATTTCAAGCCTAAGCCATAGAAGTTAGCTATTTAGTGCTTTCAGGTATGTAATATAATTACTAAGCAAAGACACAAGATGAAAATTTCGATCTTCAACTCCTCAAGCCTGATGACGCAGGGTACTGCAAGCCTAAGCCATAGGAGTTGGCCATTTAATGCTTTCGGGTATGTAATATAATTACTAAGCAAAGACACAAGATGAAAATTTTGACCATCATCTCCTGAACCCTGATGATGCAGGGGTGCTTCAAGCCTAAGCCATAGAAGTCAGCTATTTAGTGCTTTCGGGTATGTAATATAATTACTAAGCAAAGACACAAGATGAAAATTTCGATCTTCAACTCCTCAAGCCTGATGACGCAGGGTACTGCAAGCCTAAGCCATAGGAGTTGGCCATTTAATGCTTTCGGGTATGTAATATAATTACTAAGCAAAGACACAAGATGAAAATTTTGACCATCATCTCCTGAACCCTTATCATGCAGGGGTGCTTCAAGCCTAAGCCATAGAAGTCAGCTATTTAGTGCTTTCGGGTATGTAATATAATTACTAAGCAAAGACACAAGATGAAAATTTCGATCTTCAACTCCTCAAGCCTGATGACGCAGGGTACTGCAAGCCTAAGCCATAGGAGTTGGCCATTTAATGCTTTCGGGTATGTAATATAATTACTAAGCAAAGACACATGATGACAATTTCGACCTTAAGCTCCTCAGCCCTGATGATGCAGGGTACTGCAAGCCCAAGCTATAGAAGTTGGCTCGCAAGTGCTTACGTATAAGTAATAAGAATACTAATCAAAGACACGGGATTTTTTTTTACCTTCAATTCCTCCCTCATGATTCGGGATAGTGCAAGCCTAAATTATAAAAGGTAGTCACATAATGCTTACGGTTGTTTTTAGTATATATTATAAGTTTAATGACAGCTCATTAAACTGAAATGTGATTAATAAATTAAACTTCAATTCATCAACCCTGATAATCTAAGTACACAACCTACTTAAGCCGTATGAGTTTGGTACTTATTGATTACATTACAACCCGTTGAGAGAACATTATGATGAAAAGTGTCACTTTGAATACCTAAATCCTGAAAAAGCAGGAGTATTGTCATGTTATTGTTAAGAGTTGGATTTAGCTGTAGCTTTTTAAACAGGATGGGTTAGGTTGGGTTGGAACATAAAAGAAAACATAAAAAATAAGCGAGCAGGGTGCGGCAGCGCCCTGCGAGCGGGTGCGCCCTGTTCGTATGAATTATAAAAGTGTTTTAATTATGTCTTCTGCTTTACAAAGAACAATGCGGGATTTACGCACACAAATAGCCCGATGCACCTCTTAAAAGATGTTATCTTTAACCACATGAAATAAAATATGAACTTAGAATATATGTCGCTGTTCAGTGATATTCCAATTTTCTAATGATATAGTTCAAGTAGATAATAGTGCTTTGTTATCCGGAAAAGTTAAAATCAATCTTTATATCGATACGTCTTCGTTTAAATGTGGAGGAATTGGTTGAAAAAGTATATCCCGATATTGTTAATACAACCAATAACACTATAAATTGGTTCCAAAAGACGGCTATATACCCACCCACCAATGAACGTGTCGATAAAATAAATGATTTATTTCTTTTCAAAATTTAAAGCAGCGTCACAGATCTACTATTCGGTAGACACAGTCATTGAGATGGAGGAAGCAGTACATTATCCAACAGAATTTTTGAATTCCTTAATGCCTTCCAGAACTCCTGAACACAAATTAATATTAAAAGTAGGTTTACCTATAATCTTACTTAGAAATTTGAATCCGCCAAAATTACTTCAAATAGTATTTTCCAATTCGGAAAAGTTCAAATCAATCTTTATAATCGATAAGTTTTGGTTCAAATGTGGAGGAGGTGATTGAAAAAAAGTATCCTGATATTGTGAATTAGACCACTAAGAATGTAAATTGGTTAAAAAAAGCGGTTTACAATATTAGAATTCGTCTAATTTAAAGACAATACATAACAATACAATACGAGCAGTGATAGCCTAATGGTTGAAACTTGCCCTCTCAATCGGGAGGTCCGAGGTTTAAACCCAGGCACGCACCACTGATTTATGTGCGTATTAGAAATTAATTATCACTGCTTTTCGGTGAAGGAAAACATCGTGAGGAAACCTACACACCCGAGAGTTCTTTAAAAAAAAAAAGTTCTCGGAGGTGTGTGAAGTCCACCAATTCGCACTTGGCCAGCGCGGTGGACTATGGCCTAAACTCTCTCATTCTGAGAGAAGACCCGTGCCCAGCAGTGGGACAATAATGGGTTGACGACGACGACGACGACATAACAATACGTTCCTACCCACAAATACACATTTTAAATTCGATTTTTCACTCTGTGTTTGACCAGGTAATGCTTGAGCGGCCAAACCGATTTTAATGTTACTACTTTTTATCATAGAATTCCCACGGTGTAGAGATTTGCGCGGGAAAAACTTTGTGACACGTTGATTTGCACGCGGGCAAAGCCGCGGGTACAGCTAGTAGGCTAATTAAATCGTTGCGATTAATCGCACTGCGCAGTCGTAGGTAGAGCTAATAAAAATCTAGAGGTACGGCTTGCTTTGTGAGGTCTCTGTTCGAATTCTTGCCTCACAATTTTCAAGCTTTTCTTACATAATATTTCAAATTGTAGTTTGTTGTTGTTGTATTTCAAATTCAATTTGTGTTTTTACTTTTAAAATGGAGAAAAACCTCTTGAAGAATATTACCGAGAACTCTTTATTTATTGAAGTGTGTAAAGGTTCAGAAATTGTATTTCGTAAGCGTTTCGGTCTAAGGACTAGCTCTAGACTATCGGGTCCAACTGTGTGATCGTAATGAATTGATAACTATAGTTACTAATATTTTTACTTTCAAAAATGTTAATTACTATTGTTAAAATATTGGATTCAGTAGTAAGAGCATTCAAATCAATTTGATATTCACATATAAACTAGACTATATGCTTTCCATGTTCACAGAATACGAGTAAACACAATTTATAAGTACCTACATATGAATTGTGTTTAAAAAATGACTGTAAATTTATTGTTGTTTAGTCGTTTTTTATACATTCGATGTGCAATGGGCCTAACTTTATGCAACTAGGTACGGCATTAACCTATCATGCGTAGGAATTTAATGCATTACCTGATTACCTGCATTCAATTTGCTTCTACGACTATAATTCTAATGTTTTATGCAGTGCCTGTGCGTTTATTGTTGTTGAAGTAGCATGAGCATCGACATGAACTCAAAATACTCATGTGCACGCTTTGCCCTTTGTAAGAGTTTATTAGGTTTAATCCCGGTAGTTCCGGGATCAGAATAGGGCTACGATATCCCCTGCCTGTCGTATGAGGCAACTAGTGTTTTAGTAAAGTTTTAGTGTTTTAGAAAAAACGCCACAATACCCGGCGTTCCACCCACGGCGTCGGGTACCTTTTAAAGGTTTCCCCCTCTATAACAAATAAAAAATGAGTACCTTTTCGCCCATACATTGTAACGTACATTGCACTTATGAGATAATCGTAAACAATGATTGTTTTAAGAAAACGTTAAAAACTCTAACGGTAAAAACACTAAGGGTTCTGAAAACCACGAATTAACACATTAACACATTGATATCTCTCACTTATTCTATGGAAAATGATTCCTTAAGACAAACTAAGACATTTTTTCTATTCAGAGACGTCGTAGGACCCGTCCTACATTATTCTTTAGGCTCTTAAAGTTATTAATCTTTTTCAAACGTTACTTACCTTTGTAGGATATACAATTTGCATTGTCTACATCTTAGCTATAAAGGTTGCTTTACAATGTTGATCGCTTCGAACAACATATAGCGTTCATTTAATCTAACTTTAAAAGTCATTAAATAACGTTGTCATAAACTTCCTTGTCCGGCTCTTTTAACCGGAGCATGATCCGTTCCTACTATTATATTAATAACGCGCATTGTATTCTTCTCCGAAAACCAGTTTATACCTATATCGTGCGATTGCAAAAAAAAATCGATTGGGCGTCTTGAGGCCTTATATTGAATGCCGTCACTAACTTTATCGTACATTGTCATCCAAACCAAATGTGTTTGAAAAATTGCAACTTAATCCGTTAGAATTAACTGGTTTAAAAATTTGAATGCAAATTTTTCCCGCAGATACTAAGGAATGAGCTAAAATGACCACTTGAAACGAAATCTCTTTATTTTGTATATGCCTACAGGTGGCCTTAAAAATGACTTGAATTAAAAGAGATCCGGACTAACAAAAATTTATTAAACGCTCGTGAAATATAAAACAACTTTCATCGCTACAAATTATTGTTTTATTTGAAAAAGATGATAAAACTCGATAAGAATATTACGTCATCACCATTTAGTTGCTAATTGCTCGTTCATAACCTTATCATGTTTTATTGCTTGATAGTACATACATACCCTTTTATCAATGTCAATAACGAGGTGCATTAGATAACATTATTCAACTTTCTATTCCTTAAACCACCCACGAAGATAAGCAATAAACATATAATGGAAGAATAATTAATTATATGTAGCATATTAACTCCAGTTTATGTTATTTACTGGTTCCTACCGGTTAAAGCGTTTAATAATATTAATAGTTTACTTATCAGTATTAATTATGCAGTTTTCTTTTTTTGTTTCTTTGTATGTAACATTTTTTTTGTTTTTACGCATTATTAGTGTTCGCTTCTTGATCCGAGATCCTAAGTTCTTATAGATAAAGATATAATAACAGGTCCCTGTAGTTCTGGGATCAGAATAGGGCTACGGCATCCCCTGCCTGTCGTAAGAGGCGACTAAAAGGGTTTCCGGGGTCGCAGGCGGCTAGATTGGGAGCTCGAACCGTTCGGTCAGGCAATCCCGGGAAGGACGGCGGTATATGTGGTCGCATACCGTCGTAAAGACTAGAGGATTCTGGTTGCGGTCGGTCCAAGTTCCCGGAGTCCTCTTTATAGCGCCGAGGACGGCCACCGGGGGGGTTTTAGTGCGGTAAAAATCCCACATAAACCTGCGTCGCTCCCACGGCGTCGAGTAACTTTTGAAGGTTTCCCCCTCGAAAACAAAAAAAAAAGATATAATAACAGAAAGATTATTCCGTATACGTATATAATAGCATTTCTGCTGTTATCGAACATGAACATCCAAACATTTTATATTTTCTACCATTTGATATCTACATACAAAGATAGAAAATAATAATATGTTCTTGAATTTTCTGCAAGATTCTAAGGATTTTTTTTATATTTTTAACATAACAATTGCATACGTGATGTTTTTCAGCTACTCCAAGATTTGTTATTATTTATCCCTATCATACAAACACCACAAAACCACGTAATATGACGAAGGAATAATCCTGTCAAGTGCGTAAGCTTATGTTAAGGAAGTTTTGAAAACTCTCCTTCCTTCCTGAAACCCCTTTTTCTCTCTTTACTTTTTCACGAACATGTATATAGTGTTCTAACATAGTCTCCAGTAGTGATTAAGCCAGCGCAGGCCTGTAGAAAATTCTGACAGGAGGCCCAATGTTTGCCTTAAGGGTATTAAATAAAACAAAACTGTTACCTACTAGTAAACTTTTCTGCATTTAGTCTGGGAAAATTTAGAGATGACACTTTCTATATCTTCTTTCAGTTTAAAATTTTTATGATAGCACAGGTAGTAAAATATAAATAGCAGGTAGGTGTTGGGCCGCGCGGCCCCTCCAGTCGCGGGGCTCGTAGCATTTGCAACTCTTGCTATGTGGCAAATCTGGCACTGGTTTTCAGTTTCAATTTGAAATGTTATAATTACTTGAGATCTGTGTTTTGCATTAGTAGATCAAGGAGGCATATGGGCATTATGCCTTTACTCTGGTGTATGTTATGCAAGATCGCAAGTGTTGATACCTACATATTATGACATGTCGGAAACATTATAGTCGTAATACTTTGTCAAACTGCGATCCCTTTATGCTCTAACCAAACTTTTGTGTAGAATAATATTATACCCAAAGACAAAGCCAAATACAAAGTGTCAATGATGTATATAATATCATAGAAAAAGAAAACTTAACCCTCGGTTGGAAGTGTGAAAAATCTGATATATATGGAGTCATTTATAGATGGCCATGGGTTATAGTCACTTACTGCATAGCTGCATGCTCGTCAGTTACTTTGTCTCACTCTAAATATATGTGTAAGCATAAATTGTGATGTAATGTTAATTGATAGAATTTGTCGTAAATTACAAACTAAAGTTTAGGTTCTACTTTGCTTGTCCCTGTAGTTCCGCGACCAGAATAGGACTACGGTACCCTCTGCCTGTCGTAAAAGGCGACTAAAAGAGGCTTCCGGGGTTGCGGGCGGGAACAGTGGGAGCTCGAACCGTCCGGTCAAGTGACCCCGGGAAGGACGGCGGCATGTGTGGTTGCATGTTGCCGTAAAAACCAGAAGGTGCGGTGAGCAGTTCACGCCCACCAGAGAAGAGCCCGATGGGGCACACGCTGAGGACACCGGCGGCGGTCAAGTGGAGTTCCCGGAGTCCTCTTCGCAGCGTCGACGTCGGCCACCGGGGGGGTTTTAGTGCGGTAAGAATCCCACATAACCCGCGTCGCTCCCACGACGTCGGGTACTTTTTGAAAGTTTCCCCCTCGAAAACAAAAAAAAAAAAAGGTTCTACTTTGCTATTTAAAAACTTGTTTTTAAATCGATATGACGTAGAATAAAACAAAACGCACAACATAATTACCTACTGACATTGAAATAACTGTAGAATAAAAAGTTAAAAGTATAAATTAAAGTAAAATTATATGTATACGCTTACAAGCAATTACGTTTTTAAATAATTTATATTCGTGTGTAATATGCAGTCCACCTAATGGTAAGGGTCACTGCCGCCCGTCGAAAACTGCTTAAAGCTAGAGATAAGTGTCACGGTGGAACTTCCCCTATCGAAGTAAAATGGACCTTCCACCTGGTAAAACGAAATCATTACAAAACGAAGCAAAGTAGATAAATATTCTTATCTATCAGCAGTAAACAAATTTTTAATCTTCGATTCATACTTTATATTTATACACAAGTTAATAGTTCAGACGGCGTTATCGGTTTTATCTTCACTTTGACATGTGGCATGAGCATGTGCCATGTATTATTCCCTTGATAATGATATTACATCACATTTTAACCCTCATTTGCCTTAATGAGTCACCCGTATCAGAACAATTAGATAAATACTAGCATATTCCTGCGGCCTCGCCCGCTTTGGTCATATTGAGGATTCTATGTTTCAATCTAGGTCATAACTTTGTGTCTGTCAAATTTCAGCGAAATCTATCAGCGAATTAGGAAGTAGGAATTATTGCGTGTTTCATTAAACATAACTCTATTTTAATTATAATATCTTATCTCCAATTTTCCTTTCATAGAGAATGCATTATATAAGTACATAAATTAAGAAAAAACAATTTTTTCTTATTTAAAATTATTAGGGCAAGTTTTTGTTACTCTTTCATGCAAAAACTACTGGTCAAATCACGCTAAAATTACATACATATATAGTTTGTATATAGCATACGTATAGTTTATGACCTAGATTAACCTCTCGTGTGTCGCTGTCAAAAATCTATTAACACATGGGACACTCATTACTATAGTAGGTAAAACTAACCGAAGCGTGTAAAGCTAGACTGGAATAAGCAAGTCATTCATAATTTTATGCTTCTATAGCTTGAGCTGTTCGTTATCGATCCCTCGTTCAGTTTTATGATTATAACCATTATTTATCTAACGGGTAATTAATTTTCAATAAAAGCCCCATGTATACATGATTACCTGAGTACACGAGTACCTAAGTACCTGAGGATAAAACCACCTTACAGCGATTTAAAACAAACTTTTCTTATGGCCAAAACAGAGTTATAGTATACAACATAGTATAATTTATAGGAAAGTACATTCTGAAAACCGTTTTACTTTATAATTGATATAAGTAACAACTAATATTTTTTTATTTATCAGCATTATTCTAGTTCTTTGAAACAAAACACTGACACAAGTTTTTTTATCGTATGAAATACAATTGCGATAACCTTTTACTTGAAATAACAAAATCTGGTAAACCTAAATGTGAATTTTTAAACACAGTTCGTATATTTTATAGATTGGCAGTATATACAGGTATTTTGTTGTTTGAGATCAATAATAAATTTTAAAATTTAAAGTAAAACATTAAATTTACAAACTCTTAACGGTAAGTTCGAAATGACCCATCATTTATTTCGACTTGTTAGTATTTTACTCGGTAAATCGTCGGTTTCACCTGAAACATTCGCTTAATTTAAAAAAATAGACACGCCTACATATGCTCGGTACAAAGTCTCGTATTGTAATATAATTATCTAATATTGGGTAGACTAATAAGAAAAGCTATGGGACTTTTTTATTTGTTAGTATTACAAAATTTTATCACTTGTATAGATTTCATAGAACGAACTTAGAACAAGTAGTACGTAGCATACCTATGGCTGATAGGGGGCTAGTATAGGGATGTATTACCGCCATAGCTTTCTCTAACGAAAAGCGGTTCCTGCGTTTCGGTTGAATGTAGCTGCCAGCTTATATGAGGCGACCACCTTAGTCCTCAAGAGTAGCAATTCATCCGATAGAATCCTTGTTCAATATGACACTTACCGATATTCACGAGTGACAGTGACCACTTACCATCAGGTCCACTGCATGTTAATTTAATTCAATCTTATAAAATAACAATATTTATTAATTAACAAAAACCGTTAATGGTAAGAAAATCCAAATCAATGTTAACCTCGTGAAATCCGGATATCCGATATAGTCATTGGTGCGTAGGCCTAATGCTAAATGTTAACATCTCATTAGCGCACATTTTTGGTATTATTTTTTATACCTATTGGTTTGCAAGTCATTGAAATCTAATAGAAATTAGACGTGACCTCGTGATTCAGGATATCCGTTTTATTAATTGGACTGTTAAGTACTAAAACGTCACACACTACTACTTTTATAAATCTGTAAAGAATTTTAAATATGTCGCTAAATGTGAAAAGAGCGGCCTCGGACTTATTTAGATGACTAATGTAACTGGTCCAATTTGATAAGAATGCTCTCAGAGTTCGGACAAAAATGCTCTTGATATCTCAATAAAAAAATCATTAAAAAGTTAATAAAAACAAAAAGTTGTCTAATTTGTAACAGCTCTCCTGTGAAATTTGCGTTTTTTGAATTGTGTCACTATTTAATCTATAAAACATTGCTTATGAAATGAAAGGAAATGTCTTTATTTTGTATAGGCCTACGAAGGCACTTACAAATTGTCAGTTTCATTTTTTTTCTTGCACTACCACCGGATCGGAACATGACCTCAACTAAGAAGATCCGACAAGAAACTCAGCGGGTTTGTCTTTTTTGTTATTCTATATCTCATTTTTTAAAATATATTTACTATGATGTTTTTACATGTAAATAAAAGTTATCTCCACCAGCTTAGAATTGCAAGTATTTCCGCAACTCTCAGCGTTGAATTTGAAGCGAAGAACGCTGGAACGAAATACCTCTACTATGAAGCAGTAATGGGTTTATGTCATTGCTGCAAATAAATATCTCTCATTCACTCGAATCTCGGAGATTGGTACCCATTTTATCTATTTTGCTTATTAGAAATATATTATCGTGTTCGCGATGTCATATTCCCAGGAGTGGAAAAATAATGCATCATTGTAAAATGATGACATAACCGCTTGTATTGAATAACAACTATACAAAAAGCTATTAACAGGAGAGCCATGATAAAAAAATTAACAATGCTTTTGTTTTTATCTTTTTTATGAATGAAGTTAAAATAATATATCTACATTAAAAGGCCATTAACCGCAGTTGTTAGATCACTTAGTTTTAAATTCTAGGTCTTTTTCGGATAACACTGTATCTTGAACTTTAAATCATAATTTGTATTGTGCGGTAAACTTCACAATAAATTTTGATTTAAAGTTTCTTGCAAGGCAGCGAAATAAGTTAAATTTGTTTATAGGTGGTAGAACCAGTGTAGTTCGACCAGGGAAGTACCACCGCGACACCAATTTCCAGCGTGAAGCATTTCTTGCGTTTCGATGGAAGGGTGTGGTTGCTGGCACACTTTTATATGAGGTGACCATCTTAGTCCTCGGGAGTAGCAACGCATCTATGATTCACTTAATATAGAACTTCATGTTCTATATGAAGTTGTTTACAGGAGTCCATGGGCGGCAGTAACCACTTAGTATTAGGTGGACTGCGTGCTCGTTTGCTACTTCAGTTACAAAAAAAACCGCCATTTTAATACGCTATATGTTTTTAAATTAACACTTAGTAAGTAGCTTTAATTATAACGATAATAGTGTTAGAAAAAATTGCACGTCGTCCTCAAAATATCTCTCATCACTTCCGTTTTTTACTTTGCATTTCAGGTTATCAAGGGCGTTAAGTACGTCTATGTATTTGGGTGTTAGATTTAAAAGCAATTACTACGCAATAATAAACCTTAGTCCGTTGTGATACGCGTAAAGGGGTTACCTTGTCCACAGTCCGTAGAGGTTAAGTTTAGCTAATTTCGCAAACCGGAATATCCACTAGACCGCACACCTAAATATTTATATTGACTTAAATTACTACAGCATTTTTAATAAAGAAATATAGACGAACATGTAGGTCGCTAAGTTTGGTCGCAAGTGGTCACTGCCTCTCATAGTCGTTTGTAAATTATGTCTGTTGTAATATTCTGCAAAATTGCCAAGGTGGTGAGTCGAATATGATTTAATTGTGGAGGTACTACTGCCACGACTGTTTCTACCGTGAAGCAGTTCTTGTATTTCCGTGAAAGGGTGTGTTACTTTCATTTAAGACGATAACCATAGGTCGAGTAGCTACGCATCTGTGATAGCCTTTTGATAAAACTACATGAATTTACTTATAGATGTCGATGGGCAATACTGACCACTTGAAATCATGTGAACTTCATGCCCGTTTGCCTTTACAATTTTATAAAACAACTTTCTGAAACTCGCAGCTTCGCCCACCTTAAAAAAATCGATGTATCGATTGTCCCATGGCAGAAAGATATTTTCCCACAATAAAAAGTAACCAAGTTTTATGAAAATCGCTTTAGCCGTTCAGACGCGAGGATGTAACAAACATACACACTCACAAACTTCCACCTTTATAATATTAGTGTATGATATGATGATATTCCAGATATGCGAGAACTCTTTTTATCTTACTTTTTTATATGACTGAAGTAGAAAAGGAGTATACAGTCTTCTTGATGATGAGTTATCACTGCTTCCCGTAGAAATCTCCTCATATAACAGAGGTTCTAATCGAAAGTGCGTTGTCACTCCCTAAGTAATACCGTCGCCTCTTAACCTAATGCTTTTTAACTTACGTAAGAGGCTCTTACGTAAGTTAAAAAGCATTAGCACCCTTCCATTAAAACACAAGAAGACAAACACTGCAAATAAGTATGTTGGCTGCTCTACCATCTTTCAAAGGTTATCTCATTAATTAAAGTTAACTGCTTAATAGATTATTCTTATGATACCCTTCCATAGTGTTGAAGATTACGAGATTAGATTCGTACAATAATCATTTGGTAGTTGATAAAAAATATTTTTTTATAGATGTTCAGAGTTCGTAGTCCTCTGTGATTGTATGCGATAACTGCTAATTCATAAATACTGTTTTGTAGGTACAATCATATTGTTAATAATGTAGTCTTAAACCACTGAACGTTCTTTAAATAATACAAAATATTTTTGTAAGATTTTTTGTTACCGAAAAAAAATGTTAATAAGTAAAAATTAATATAATTACATTACATTTTTTCGAAGTTTTTTGTTATGAAGGCCACGCAATATTCGTTTGGTAATGCAGGAGTCAATTTTGAGTGAATTTCAACAAATTTCGCTACAATTTGCTTTCAAAAATCTGTGCCTCATAAAATTGGACAAACACACACACTTTAATACACGTTTTTACACACACACTTTTATGCTACTACTTTATAGGAAAATCAAAAATGCCTTAAATTAAATAAATCATTACAAAAAGAAACAAAAAGTACTTCAAAGCAATCAAGTTAAACTGAAAGTAATCAATTGTTTTATTATTATTATTATTAATATTACTTGATTTCATTATATATTACACTACTCATCTTATATGAAAATCTTATCCTAACATAACTAACACGTCAAATAATGACCAATGAGCAAGGATCCATTCTTTTGGTTACTCGTAAGGTAAATAAACAGCGCGTAAGAACACTTCGAGATTTTTTGCGTAATTTACATTAACACTGATTATTATCACAGAGCAAGGACGAACGTATTATACTTTATTATTGATTTAACCAGTTATGACCAGATGTGTTAAGTAAACGTGTAAAAATCTTACATTTTGAGTGACGCAAAACGAGGCAAGTTCGTAAAGTCCGTCAAGGGTTCTGTACACTGGAAAACTCATTCCATCAACAACAAACATAGTTTGTTCTTTATTAAGAAATTGTGAAAAACAATATTGGTATCGCGATTTAGAGACTCAAAATGTGTATATTGGAATCTAATGATCGTATACTGTCACAATTTTATAGTTCCATGTCCAACTTAAATACTAGATTATTTTGCAGAGTAAGAAATAAAATGACCGTTAGGTTAAGTTAAAAAATAAGCTCAATATTAAGTGGGTTCCTCATAGAGGAAAACGATATGTATCGTCAGTGTTAATCTATGAAACCATAACAGGTAGATACTAAAAATTTTACAATGCGTCAACGCAATTTGTTACTACGGAACCCTCATGCACAAATGACTCGCACTAATATATTTTTTCAAATACTGTAGTTGGAAGGGATATCGACAACTATCTATACATTTTGATAGAACTATAAGAATTTACATACATGCCGACTATTTTTGCTCTAATAATATGCAGGTGCATAATTATTATGTGATGCCGTTTTAACATAATCTGATTTCACTCTCAAACAGCGGTTCATAGTACCAATAAATACAAATTTACGTAGACGGACAGACAGGTCGTATAAAATTGTAAGAAAAGGATTTCGTTGTTTGTTCGTTTTGTTAATATCAAAAATAATAAACATAAGAATAATAACACGTAACTGGTTTTGCTCATAATACTAGTTGCATTTTGGTTCTTTATAATAATTACCTTAATTGCGTCTCTGTGAATTTTTAAAATATACATTGCAATTCTTGAGAATAAAATATAACATTATTATTGTTCGTACATTACATGGACTTAATAATGTGTTTTGCAAAGTAGTAGAATTATAACAATTAACTCAGTATATTTAAATTAAATAAAGGCATGGCAAATTGGAATATGGTACGACCAATCTGTCGAATCAAAAGTTTGCTAGTTTGCGCTCACTGTACGCTGTAACGCCGCAAACTGCGTAAAATGGGTACAAACTAGCAAACTGGACACTCCATTTCAAATATATGAAAGGGCGTACTAAACCGATACGTCACAAGTGGCGACCCGCGTGGCCGAGCGGTTACCGTACCGGGGTGACGTGCAGTGGGTCCCGGGTTCGATTCCTGGCCAGTTAGGTATCTGAATTATGAGTTTAAATTCTTGTTCTGGGTCTGGGTGTTTGTGTGTCTTTGTGTGTGTCCATGGCACCCACGACACAGGAGAAAATCCTACTGTGGGGCTAAGCGTGTAGAAAGCGTTTTACGTTTAAGTTTAACAAGTTCAGTACGCCGCTAACAGTTTGCCTACTGAGGACACAGCCTTACTGGTACCCAACTTTCTTATACCTGTGTTCACGTACAAAAACCAAGTCAAAGAACTTTTAACCTTTTGTAGAAATGTAAAGCCAAAATAATAGTATACTTCATATTTCATTCGAGCTGATATGAAAACCTAAAGCCTGCAATTCCATGTGAAGTAACCGACTCTATGAACTGAACTGTAAAGCAAGATACTGGAGCTAACTTTCATTACCATGTAAAAAAACATGATTGTAATTATATAAAAAAAATGGATATAAATAAGAAAAAAGACAAACCCGCTGAGTTTCTTGCCGAATCTTCTCAGTTGAGGTCGTATTCCGATCCGGTGGTAGTGTAAGAAAAAAAATGTAACTGACAATTTGTAAGTGCCCCCGTAGGCCTATACAAAATAAAGACATTTCATTTCATTAAGCGAGCAAGACTTCATTTTGAAGTTGATTAAATCCGCATTTTCCATTGACATGTCATCAGATAGACCACATGTTTAACTGCCACCTTACACCATTAAAAATATTGCTTACACATTTACATAATCTTATCAATTCTATAGTTACATAGTCATACCCATGTATTTTTTTAAATACTTAATATTGACGAATAAATTAACAATTTTTTCCTTAACATTTTATCCTGTTCCATGAAAAAATGATCACGTGTACGATGTCGTATCATTTCACGTGTTAATTATAATAAATTAATACCCGAGATGTACGGTCCTGGACTAAGTGAGCACGATATTGTGTTACCAGCATACACTCTGTGGTCTCAAACGAGTCTTCGCGGAAGTACGTGTTTATCTCGATGGTACCTAGTTTTAAATATGTAACTCATAACAAAGAGTCTTAGAGCAGTGATAGCCTAATGGTTAAAACTTGCCCTCTCTATCGTGAGGTCCGAGGTTCAAACCCAGGCCACTGATTTATGTGCGTATCATAAATTAATTATCACTGCTTTTCGGCGAAGTAAAACATCATAAGGAAACCTACACACCCGGGAGTTTTTTAAAAAAAAGTTCTCGGAGGTGTGTGAAGTTCTCCAATTTGAACTCAGCCAACGCGGTGGACTATGGCCTAAACACTCTATCATTCTGAGAGAAGACCCGTGCCCAGCAGTGGGACAATAATGGTTTTGTACCATATGCTTTAAGAGACCCGTACACAAAGGGAAATCGGAACCCTATTGCTAAGACTTCGCTGTCCGTCTGTCTTCACCAGGCTGTATCTTAGAAAAATATATCAGCTCTGACAGTCTTCGCGATCCATATATAATTTTATTTACAAATTTCTCTATCTTTTACGAGTAGGTGTGATACCATCACCGTTTACTATTTTAGAATTCTTCTTCTTGTTTGAGTAATGTGATAAGGCTTCTCAATGTCAAGGGCAGGATATCTCCATTGAAGCATCTTGGTGGAGTATGTCCTAGGGCAGGGTTTCTCAAACTTTCGGCTCTACGTTCCCCTGTTAAAGTTGACAAGTGACAACGAACCCCCTTAACTTAACTAAGTAATTAAATCCCTGCCCCCTAAAGAAAACAATAAAATTGACTGTTGCATAAAAGAATGTTTTTATTTCAATAAAAGTTAACAATAAAATGTCAAAACCAAATTGCCACAAATGGAATTTTAGGAAAAAAATGTATTTTTTTTACGTAAATCTTGCCATCGAATGGCGAACCCCTACCCCACTTTGCGAAACACTGTCCTAGGGCTATTTGCCTTCCCGTATTATAAGACCTTTCCACATCACTGAGTCATAAAATATGTCGCAGCCAATAAGTGTCTATAGGCGTCAGTGACCACTTAATAATATGCTTGTTCACTACTTATATTGATGAGTATCTTGATACATGTCTACACATAGAAACCTCTCGAAAAATTGACACAAATCAATCTAAAAAGGTTACTTGCATAAATTCGCGTAGAATTCATTCGTTTAAAGGATACCCTTGGAGTACTCTAATAAAATTAATGTTATTTTAATTTGGTAGTATGTTTATAAAGCCGTGTAGGTTATTTACGAAAATATCTACTGCCTATTTAATTTATAAGTATGCAAATATAAACAGCTTTGATACGATCTAGAAGTTACGAGAAGCGGTTTTCAAGTTACACTTTGATAATATGATACTATACTTATTTTAGGGTACGAATATAAATAAAAATCAGCAGTATCATGAATATTCAATTTATATATCGGGAAACGCCTTGATTGTTTTACATCCTTATTAATGTACGTATTTTTTTATTTATATAGAAATATATGGTTTGTTACTTGTACTAATATACGCGTTTCCCCGCGCATGGGGTGATACTGTTTTATACACTTACCACTACCTTTTACCGGTAGAACCAGTGTAGTTCGACCGGGGGAGTACCACCGCCACACCTATTTCTAGCGTGAAGCATTTCTTGCGTTTCGAATTTTCGATAGAAGGGTGTGGTTGCCGGCACACTTTTATATGAGGCGACCATCTTAGTCCTCCGAAGTAGCAACGCATCTGTGATGGACTTCAGATAGCACTCATGTTCTATTTAAAGTTGCTTACAGATGTCCATGGACGGCAGAGACACTTACTATCAAGTGGACTGCAAGCTCGTTTGCTACTTCAATAAAATAAAAAAAAACCTTACTTGTCTACGAATTCGCACTTAACCATCACGGTGGACTATGGCCTAAACTATCTCATTCTGAGAGAAGACCCGTGTCCAGCAGTGGGACAATAATGGGTTGTTGACACACTTACACTTAGCATGCTACGAAATTCAATGAGAATAGATTTTATAGGTTATATTAGAGCATAGGTTTTTTGTAGCCACCATAAGACATTTTTCTTGTCACGCGTATTCACGCTCGCACGCGTGACGTAAAGTTGAATCGCTCGTACTATATATAGATAACTATTTTGGTTTTGTAGAAATCATAATACAACATCTTATATGTACATACATTATTATGTACATATTTAAATTACGAAAGTTAATGGATTATTTTAATAAAAATAAAATTCAGATGGAATTTCATTAGATAAGAGGTATGATGGTATTACCTACTGATAAGATGTTAATTACGTGGCCCATTATCACTCGTTTATGACAAGTCAGAATTTTGTGGTTTAGGAGATCACTAAGTATCAATTATATAAATAGTATCATATTTTCTTGATTGAAATATTCATAATGGACTCTTAGACTTTCATCCACAAGAATATATTAGAGGAGCTATCAATTCAAAAACAAATCATTCCAAACGGTAGGAAATCACTCTGAGAGTAAATATGTAGTAATATTCATGGTGAGGGCTAAATAGACGTAGGTAAGGATTTAATTTAATCTACTTCACTTACTCACTCACTACTTTAACGTAACGGATTCAATTAGTTTAACTAGTCAAGCTAACTTCTTTATAATTAATTTTAGTATGATTTGGATTATCTTTGAGGACTTGTGTTACGTTACGTATATAAGTGTATAAGACCTAAATCTAGGTTTATTTCTTACCTATGTTACAATTTTCTCAATCGAAAATAATGTATTAGGTATAACGATTTCTATATACGGCGTTTCGCAATAAATCTATTAAATCCAATGACCATATAGATCTGTCTTCCGAGGCTGATGTCTTATCATCCCACATGTTATGGAAATTCCATTCGCGAATTTCTGAATTAGTAGGTAGGCATTTGCGTAAATTGAGGATACGAGTATATCGACATTATAATACAAAGACTAATTTTATGAGATGTAAAAACTAAGCTATTGTAAAGTAACAATCTCCTCAATCGTTGAACATAAGAAATAATAACATTGCATAATGTATATTTTCGTGTAAGAATACATAACCTTATTAAATAAATAATAATGTGATGTTACCCATGTTAAGTAACTTGATGTAAAAATGACTCAGAGATATGGCCGGTACCAGTAAGAAATATATAAAAAGAGATAACTAAAAATAAGATTACTATAACTTTATATCATGTTCTAATTATGCCTTTTCTTTCTCACATTAACACAATTACGGGTCAATTGGAAGACACTTACATAGGGATATCTATTGGAGCCATCTATGTATATCTATCTATATCTTTCGTCATCTAAGAGTAGGATATATCAACTGTAATTAAATCTTCAACACATTATACTATACCTACTATATTCTGAGTTCAAGACGTATCCAATACTGGCCTTAACCTAAACTGGTTTTTCTACAATTCTGTCCAATGCACTAGTTGAACTACAATGACTACTTGAACATATTCATTCAAATTGGCATGTAGAAAAATAAAACACAAAATAATTCAAAACGACAAATAATTGTATACAATTTACAGCCGGGGTAAAAACCTGTTCAAGGTCTAACTTTCCGATGCCTTTTTTTGTTCTCGAGGGGGAACCCTTCAAAAGGTACCCAATGCCGTGAGAGCGACGCACTAAAACCCCCCTGGTGGCCGTCCTCAGCGCTTCTAGAGGACTCACATAAACTAATCTAACACCTAACTTAACCTAACTTTCCGACGCCTAAACGCTCTTTGGCTACGTTTATTGGACTGCCGAATACGACCTAGTCTAACACCTTTTTTTGGCTCAGTTCTGACATCAGAAGTAATTCATCATGGAAGCCGTTAGCGAGCGCGGCCGCGCTGAATCGAGGTCACCGATCATACGATGGTACCATATTACGGTATCATGATTGTCAGATTGCCATGAGGGATATATTGCAAAAAATGCCCGTGAGGTCAGGAAATACAAAAAATATCCTATTGAGCCTTTGTTTTGAAGGTTCCGTGTTCAATTCCCGATGAATTTTGATGGATGCCCTAGTTCGTTCGTGTACGTACCGTTGTAATTTTCTTTGTGTGTTATAAACCTCAAGAAGCAATATATTAACCTTAAACAATATATAAACCTCCTAAAAATTCCAATTAAAAGAAATAAAGTGAAAAGGGAAACCAAGTATTATTACATTAGTAAGATACAAATAAAATTAAATGTTATAATTGCTGCAGATTGGAAAAAAACAGAAATTACAGAAAACTACCAAAAATACATTGATCTCCACCTGAAATATGTTTATTTTAACATTAACATTAATTTAATATTATTGTTTGTAATATTTTATTGCCTATTTTTTTATTTCCATAGTTAAGGTCCATTTTTATTTCCATAGTTAAGGCTCTATCCATTGTTATAGAGGTTATATGTTATAGAGGTAGTTTTTAATTTTAACGCTAGTATTGCCTCAAAATCGACTGAAACCGAGAACAATTCTTGCTTTACAACACTAGCACGCGTCACGCCTGCTGGCCACATGATGTATTACTATAAATTATTCTTAGTTAAAAAAACTAGGCGATTAACGCGATAAGAGGATTAAACTTTTTTATTAATATTATTTAATATTATATCGTCTTATAACTTATATTTTTCAATATTATATCTATTACGAGTATTAAATTAAACGTGCTCAGTAAATCACGTCTCACTTTTAATTCCTTGCATAATTTATCTGGTTTTATATTAATGTTAATTAGCATTTTCTCGATATTTTTGTCGTAGATTTAGTTCCATATTTAACTCGACAACAAACAACTATATTGTGTTAATGATCCTTTCCTGTTTATTAAAATTAGAATTGTTTTTAAAAATAATTGGAAATATTGTTATTTTGGTTTTAAATAGTTTTCCATTCATTTGAATTTGTTAAATCGAAATCTTTATGTATCAAAATAAGTTTACTATCAATCACGTTACACTTAGAGATTGTTTTGATATTAGATTTTTTGTGAGTTATTATTATTTTACAATGTGAATATCCCACGAGGTTAATCGCGAAGTGGTGAGATAATAACTTGTTATTAACGTTTATTTATTAACTAGTAAGATGCAAAAAAATAATTTCCATTTATTGGTACTTATGTAACATGACCAATATATTAGTGAAGTTTTTTTGAATTAAAACAGGAGCTTAAGTATAAGTGTTGTTTGTTAGATAAGTGTTAGCCAGAACTTATTGAAGATGATGATGCATGTTGAGATTATTTGTGACGTAAATCCTTCGAGTCATACGTTATCTATTTACCTAGTATGTTATCTAGTATTGAATCAGAGATACTTATTAAGTCATTTTCAGATACGAGTATCAATCAGATAACAATAAATATTATCGATCCTTGTTTTACAGCTGTTTTAATCTGCTGTAATGGTGACAGTTTTACGTCAATGTAATCTAGATAATACATTGATATTGTATGCGATATGCTGATTGAGTATCTATTGAGAAATATGGAAATCGGCTCGATTCTATGGGCACCATTTACTACTGTGAATGCACCCATGAATGAGTTTTTATTCGGAGGCCACTAAACGTTCCGACCGTCATTCGCGAGCGATTAAAGTAGGTATATTGGGTATAAAAGTTAGGAAGAAAACGTCCAAAAATAAAGACCAATTTACTTTTTCTTAACTTATTGACTCGCAGCACACTTTTTTATGCTGCTATGTTCTGACTTTAAGGTATATCACATTATTGCTTTAAGATTCTTTTATTTTGCTTACAATAACAGAAGACCATTGATTACGTATAAAACTAACATTTAAAACCCCTCATTTCTTAACACTTGTTTATTTTAATCCCTCTCAAATTCAACTCAGAGGTCATAAACCTATGGAGCTAAATATCAACATCTTGCAACTTCATCACGCGTCGGTCGGAAACCTTTGGAACTAAAGATCAATATCTTGCAACTTAACACGCACTTGTCGGAATCTTTTAGTAAGCAACTTGCAATTTCAAGTTAGTATTCAAAATGTACTTAACGATATATTAGATATGGTCGTTTTCGGTTTTATTTAAAAACGGTTACGTAGATAAAATTTGGTTTCATATAGCATCCTGTTTAGTTGTATCGATATTGAAAGTTATAAGTGATCTCACTCTGACGGTGGGAGCAACATTTGGACATATACAGAATAATTTATTTCCATTAACCCTTTTTCAACTTAGCGTTATATACAGTTGAACAGATTCGAAGCAAATACTCAAGATTAGGATTGACTTTGTGTTCTGTTCGTAACTTAGTTTGTACCAAACTAAGTTACGTATATAAATCTGTTAGTTTCGTTGTAGCGGTTAACTTATTCTGTATCGATATGATATTATATGAATGCAAACCGTTTTAAATCACGATATGCTATATCAGAACCCGTGCCTACGGTATATCATTCAGCCGTCAGTCAACATCTCCTGGAACGGGTTTGGACAAGACCGAGCCCCTATAAGTACTGTAAAACCGGTACATGCCCTGCGGATTTTTTGCTCGTTTGCAGTCAAGTTCGGCAACAATTACTTGAAACGTACCAGATTTTTATTACAAATAACTACGTGCGAATTTTAACGTATCGGAAAATACGCTCAAATCAACTTTAGTTATATTCCTTTTTTAGTAGTATATTTAAATAATTTCGCCATTAAACAGCTTTACGCTGTGTTGTTTCGGTTTGAAGGGCGTGGTAAAACAAGTACATTAATATGAGGTGTTTCAACTTTGTTCACAGTGGTAGCAATGCATCTGTGACTCACTTTAACTGGAATACCTATCCAATTTTAAGTTCGTTACAGATTCATAAGCGACAATGTCCACTTAGGTACTAATTAAGGAACTGCATTCTCATTAATTAGTTCTTTATAGGATTCATGTAGCAAATTAGCATCCAGTCCATCCGATAGTAAGTGGTAACCTATAGATTTCTACTTCCTGAGATGGTTGCCTCATATAACAGTGAGTCGACAACCACACCGTCCCTTTTTTTTCTCGAGGGGGAAACCTTTAAAAGGTGTCCGACGCTGTGGGAGCGACGCAGGGGCGCACGCCCTCCCTGCGGCCGTCCTCGGCGCTACAAAGAGGACTCCAAAGGAACGCAACTGGAGTCCTCTGAGGACGTTGTCCCATCGGACTCCTCACAGATGGGCGGCTGAGCCCACCGCTCCGTCTGGTCTTTACGACGTTATGCGACCACACATATCGACGACCGTTCGAGCTCCCCCTCTGGCCGTCCGTGACCCCGGAAACCCCTTTTAGATATTAGCTGTGGCTGTCTATAGTACCAACATTAATTAGTCACTCTCTGACCGGTGAAATTTAATAATGAATGCACGCGTTGATCATGTTCGCCTAATTCCGGCCGATAAGCGAAATGAACTTTGTATGTCGTCACTCGATAACAATCAACGTGTGCCATGCATGCGATGGAAATATTTGACCTGTGTTGACAAATAGTGTATTGATATTGAACGAACATATTCGTAAGGGGCTCTTAACCTTTTTTTACTATATTTTTACAGCAGATCATTTACTTGTACTATTAATTTTTTGGTACTTTGAACGAGACTAGTTTATTTAAGGTAACGAAAAATTTACAACGATCTTGTAATTAATGAATATTATTTCAATACAATAAATAATCAATAGCATTTATTTTAATGTACTAATTATGGTCACTATTTTAAATATGCTTTAATAAAATAATATTAAAAAAATATTTTTATTAAGCTATTGCATAGCTTCTATCGAGGGCCTTGAGCGCGAGTACCGAATCCAGAAATTCCATAACGAAAAAAAAAGAGTTGTGTCACAATGATTTTTGTATAGAAAAATTAACTAAAAATTTTTTGGTATTTTAGCCAATTTCCTGAAAAAAATGGAGTTAATTTTCTTAAATTAATAAGTATGTAACTTTACTTCCATTTTACATGTGATAGATATATTCGCCATTATGTTTGGATCAGGGATGTGATCTGAGGTCGACTAATCAAAGAATCGATTAATTAAGGTTATAAAATCGATTTACTGATTTATTTGAATTGATCCAAGAATCTCCTGTTCTATTCTTTGTTCGACTGAAAGCGTAGTTTAGTTTATCAGTCTTGAATACGAGTTAAACAATTCTTTACATAGTAAACATAAAGAGTAAAAATCGTAAAATAGTGTAACTTGAATTAATTTAAAAGAAATACTGCATAAATAAAATAAATAAATAATTATAATTGCATAAGTTGATACAAAATGCAATAGCTTTACCGCGGCAGTCCCCGAGTGCCACACGTCTTTTATTATCTTTTATTTCATTGCACTGAAATTTTTTTTTATCATATAAAAGCTTGTCGCAAAGATAGTTCAGGAATCCTAAGACTAGACCTGAGTAAATCTAATGTGGACAATCTCGCAACAAGTTTTTATATGATAAAAAATTGTACATACAATGCAACAAAATGATGGGATTTACTACTAAAACATTTATTGTTTTCTTTTTAGTGCATTGAATTAAAAGCTTGTCTTTAAAATACTTTATTTTCTTATTTTTAGTAGTTCCAGGACCCAATACTTTTTCATTAGATACCTATGTATATTGGGTGGGTTGGACTAAAATCTGTAATCTTCCATTTTTTTTAATTTGATGTTTTTTATAGTGTATTGTATTCTATAAACTATGCCTTTTCATTTTAAACGCGTATTGGATAGGTTGTACAAAAATATATAATATTGCTTTTTTGCGGCGACCCTCTTCGATTTGAATATTTTTCGTGGTTTATGTGTTTCACAAATTAAGCGCTGTATTGAGTACAAAATAAATAAGTACAAAAATATGTAGTCCGCCATTTTGTTGCGTCGGCCATTTTGGATTAATAACAATATTAAATATCGTCATCAAAACTTGACGTGTATTCAGCCTGTTTTTTCAGCTCATTCGGACACTGAGAAGTGGATTGAATTCAGGTTACAAGATTTGACCTAAACACACATATACATTGTAAATTAAATAAAAAGCTTTTAATAAAAAGATAAAAATGTATGTCTTATTAAATCCCAATTTTCGGCGTACGTCCAATTTGATAATACAGCTACCGGCACCGTACTACCCGAGTCAAACCAAACTCTACATATACAAGAAATCGTAAGAGAAATCTCAAACTTAAGCACGACGCAAGTGATGTGACCCACTTGCTGAGACTACTGGTCGGTCATTTTAATATCATCAACGTTTCCCGTGTAACATTATGTTTTTACCTGAACCATACGTCGTTAAAACGATACTTAGGTCTCGATTCTATCAAGTGCGTATGATAAAAGCAATCATACGCCAGACATATTAATTTCAAGCTTTCCGTTGAAGGATCGGGATCTAACAGTTTTAATATAGAAGTCTTTTTTTTTTGTTATCGAGGGGGAAACCTTCAAAAGGTACCCGACGCCGTGAGAGCAAAGCCGGGTTATTAGCCCCCCGGTGGCCATCCTCAGAGCTGCGTGGAGGTGTCCGGGATCTCCAATGAAACACAACAGGAGTCCTCCAAGCTCGATGCCCCATTCGGGCTCTTCCCAGTGAGCATTGTACTCACTGGCGTTTACGACAGCATGTGGCCACACATGCCGTCGTCCTAAACGGGATCGCTTAGCTGGACGGTCCGAGCTCCCACTCTTACCGCCCGCAACCCCGGAAGCCCCTTTTAGCCGCAGAGGATACCGTAGCCGTATTCTGATCCCTGAACTACAAGAATAACAGAAAAGGTCCTAACGATATGTCTTGAATACTTTCAACCTAAGGTAGCTAGCGATAATGTTGATAGGAGAAGAGATGGAATTACATTTTCAATTTGACCCAGCTGTTTTGTATCTATTATACGTCATCTACGTATTAAATCATTATTTATTTAAATTAATGTCTAGTCTGATGAAAACTGTATTATATGTCTTAATAGAGACATAGACTTTTCGGACCTGCTATAGTAAAACTATTGTAAATAGTGTAAGCAAGGAAAAACGTATAAAGCAGTAAGTAAAGAAAATATTACAAAAAGTATTTCCCAATATTCACGTTTCTTGCGTGGGTACGTGCGGTACACTAATTTTAAAGTAAATTTCTAGACTACTGATAATTCTTAGGCAAATACTAAGAAAATTACTGTAACAATATTTGACCGTTGAAATCATGTTTCCTCGTCATGCGACAATACAAACAGGAAACATTAACCTATATTTTTCAGTATAATGTTAGGATAAGTATTTTACAATCATTAGCAATAACGTACTCATAGATGAAATTGTATACTTTTAAAAAACTATATGTTTAAGTACTCCGAGAACTCTTTTTTAAGAACTCTCGAGTGTGTGGGTTTCCTCACGACGTTTTCCTTCAACGAAAAGCAGTCATAATTAATTTCTAATACGAACATAATTTTAGAAAAATCTGTGGTGCATGCCTGGGTTTGAATCTCAGACCTCCCAATCGAGAGTACAAGTTTCAACTATCACTATCTATTACGTACTCGTATGTATGCTTGCAGTGTTTTTCTCCTTTAGTTTAAGATCGGAGTTTTTGTTTTCATATTAATTACTATACTCGGGGCAAATTCGATATGGAATGTTTAATAACAAAGCGTTGCCTAGCAACCACTGACAGGCAGGGGAATGCAACTTTTTGTTGTTTTATCAGCCGTCCCTTACCTATTATTAACATTAACCTGTAACTTATAATAGGTTGCAAATCCCTTCATGGAATTAGGGTTGCAACATCATTAGTTATACAATGACGATAATGGTAAATAAATTTTGTTTAACTGGTTTTAGTTATTATCTTGCAGTTGGTATTTATTAATTAATTAACTATCGTTAACTAAATTACTTCGCGAAAATTTCATACATACTTTGGTTGAATATAAAGTGTTTTTGTGTAAAAATGTGTGCATATACTAGCGTACACTCGTAAGAAGTGAAACTTCTTTATGACGTTATTTTTCAAAAAATAATTTACTATATGCAACTTTACAGAAATTGGTTAAATAAAGTTAAATTAGATAAAGTTTAATAAAAGGCTTTTATTAAACTTTATCTAATAATCTAATCTATAATAATCTATCTAGTATCACGCGTGGTAGGGATAAGAAAAAGATGGCGCGTAACAGAAAATGTTACACTAAATTTTTTTTTCAACCCCGATAAAGAAGTTTCACTTTTGTTTTCCAACCCCGATAAAGAAGTTTCACTTCAAAAATTCGTGTAAGTTGGTGATAACCCTACATAAGAATTTTTATGGTTTGTTTACATTTATTCCAGATCGAATTTGCCCTGAGTATAGTTTATTTATTTAATAAAGTATTAAAACTAATTCAAATAGATAGTTTCTCAACTGTTTTATACGAAGGTCATTTTCATACACTTTAAATTTGACGTAAAACTAAAAAGTTGTTTGCCTAAAAGTTGTATATGCGATAGGTTTTAGACTAATTATTTAACATTAAAGCATTTATTTGATCTCAGTAGCGAAGATTACGTAATTTCCTCGAAGATTAAGCTTACTTTCACAATTGATTATAGTGCAAGTTGCAGTCAGTGATCACGAACGCCCAGTGACAGCAACAATGAAAGTTCTTTGAATGGCAACCGACCATAACTGGGGGCGTACTGATGGTGCACTCAGCCAACCAAAGGTCAGTTACCTAAGCAAATATTGAGTTTAATTTTTTACACGTTTAATCGTATGAGGTACTTTTATTTATGAAATCTGATGATACGTTTTTTCTTAAGTATTTAAGTATATCAAAACTTAAATAACGTGGCTTTTAAAAAAAAGTAACAATAAAAAAGAAAATTAACCAATTAATCTTAAGATTGGATGTTTTAAAGTTTAATCTAAAAATATATAGAATAAATATAATTAAAATAAATATGAAATGGTTCAGTTTTAAAAAAAGTTTTCTATATCTTTCAAAAGTCATGGCTCTATCATACGAAATGAAAATTAATATTTTTTAAGCTATTTGTTGAAAGCAATCGACAGTGACGGTGATATAAAATAGATTAGATTAGAACTGCTGAGACGCTCTGAAATAATTGCATAAAAGATAGTTTTAGATAGTCCCTTTTTAACATTGCAATGAAAATATGTACATACTCGTAAATAGTGAAAAGTGCAGTTATTCTATGCAATACATATATTTATATATTTGTTTATGTATGTATATAGTATGTAGTATAGTGTATGGTGTATAGTTGTATGTATGTATATATTTATGTATGTATTTAAAGCATTTTTTTTTTGTTTTTTTTTTCTTAAATTTCCACCTGCCGCAAATTTTCCAGCCACCCAGGGTTGACTGGCAGAGAATGCCATCAGGCGTTAAGTTTACCCTATTGTAACTTTTATTTTATAGAGGTGCAATAAAGAAATAAATAAATAAATTATTGAAGGCAAAACACCTTTCGGCTGAGAATGAAAGTCTGACCTGTTCTATTTGCTACATCTACAGCAAACTGTTACTTTCTCGCAGAAATTAACGTTAACAATGTGGTCGGTATTTATTACTATTTATATCAAAATAATTAATTTTGTAGAAAATATAAATATTTTTAGTAAAAATAATAAAATAGACATGTCAAGTTTACTTAGAAAACACTACTTAACTATAATAGAAAGAAATAGTGTAATAATAGTGTAAAATTACTATTCAAATAGCCTTTATTTCAATCATAATTAATTATACGCCATTTCAGTACAATAAAAGATAGTCTAACTGCAACAAGAGGGTGAATAACGCAGAATTAATAATAGCTAGTGTGATAATGTACAAGATTCAAAAAAACAGAAGACAAAAACCGCACACTAATAAACCGAGTTCATATTACAAAACTGTGATAGGCCAATAATCTCTAAGGTAAGTTACAGTAAATTATCATCACATTAACTAACGATTAAATTTAATTATTTTGCAGCATCCGGTTATACATAACTCGATAAAACCGGATTGTCTGGTTAAAACCCAGCGGACAATACGCCTTATCTGGTCCTAAGGATATTGTTACATCGCAAACGAATAGAAATATGGGATGAGCGTTGAAATATCCTATATTGCTCTAGCCATAGGTAAAAGGCGTATAAGATTGATTTTTGACAAATTTACTTATTTGGTATAAGTTAATTGTTAGAATAACGCAGGTTTTTTGATACATATGAAAAATAGAAATTATCACAAAAAAATATAACAAATCAAGTTCAAATTCATATTCGCATCTAAATTGATTCAGGTGTTCTTATTATTTTGTTTGCCTTGCAATTATACAATTGTGGATCGAAATTACATTATACTTCAAACTAATATTAAAAAGGCGAAAGTTTGTGAGTGTGTATGTTTGTTACTTCTTCACGTGTAAACGGCTGGAGCGATTTTCATAAAATTTGGTAGGAAGTTAGCTGATACTCTGGATTAAAATATAGGCTACTTTTTACTGTGTAAAAATATTTTATTCCCACGGGACAATCGATTTTTGTTAACGCGGGCGAAGCTGCAGGATTCAACTAGTTGTTCATAAGTATATTATCGTTTATCGTTTGCCTTTTAGTGGCGGAACAAATGTATAAAATAAGATTTCCAGGTGTAGTAGAATCACGATCACAAACTTGTTAATAGTAATAAAGAACTACTCTCCTATTCGAGCATATAGAGCTTCTCCGCAATACCCCTTGTAAGTAATTATTCATGTGAATTGCTTGATAATAAATTATTAACATTCCGTACTATTATACATGTAATATAAATATTATTAAGGTGGTAAAACGTGTAGGGTTTGTCCGAGGAAGTACCACTACGACACCTATTTTCTAAGTGAAACAGTTCTTGCGTTTCGGTGGAAGCGTATGGGTGCCGACTTACTTTTATATGAGGCTCTTAGTCTTCGGGATCATCTTAGTCTTCGGGAATAGCAACGAACAAGAAGCAAGGAGACCCATATCTAACAATGGATCTATTGCACACAAGTCTATTAAACTGTTGTAGGGAAGGCCCCTTTCGTCTTCTCGTCAACCCATTATTGTCCCACTGCTGGGCACGGGTCTTCTCTCAGAATGAGAGAGTTATAGGCCATAGTCCACCGCGCTGGCCAAGTGCGAATTTGTGGACTTCACACACTTCCCCGGTTTTTTTTAAGAACTCTCGGGTGTGTAGATTTTCCTTCACCAAAAAGCAGTGATAATAAATTTCTAATACGCACATAATTTTAGAAAAATCAGTGGTGCGTGCCTGGGTTTGAACCTCGTGCCTCCCGATCGAGACGGTAAGTTTCAACCATTAGGCTATCATTGCTGATTTAGTCCCTTTCGTCTTAATCTGCAGTAATGAGGTGTAACAAAACTATAATCAGCACTTCACTGCTCATGTTGGCAAATACAAACACAAACACACACTCACACACTATTATATAAGGTGACCATTATGGTCCTCGGGAGTAGCGACGCATCTGTCATTGACTTCAGATAGAACCAATGTTCTATTTGAAGTTACTTACAGATGACCGTGGGCGGCAGCCACCACTTACCATCAGGTGGTCAGCATGCTCGTTTGCTAAGTCAGTCATATACAAAAACCAGAAAGAATCACAGCGACTGCAGTTATATAATTGATATTGACCGCAGCATGGTTAAAAATTGTGTAATTTTGGCAACCGGCCTCGGAGAATTGCCTAGCCACTTGGAATGTTATATGAATTTATGAACTTTAAGTACCAATTACTATGTGTGTTAATTACGCATAGAATTTAGGTGAAGGTTTCAACTTTTAAACGTAGGAATAGTATAACAATAGCCTAATATCGTACACACATATTATCAAAAGTCTTACTTCTCACTTTTTTTTATATAATCTTATCTAACTGCTCTCACTATTAATATTATAACGGCAAAAGTTACCCAAGTACGCCAGAACGGCTCAATGGATCTGAATTAAAATTAATTATTCAAAAGACTATATTTTACCCCGGCAAAATGTACATTCCGCTTGGGATACATTTTTTTTATGTTTTTGTTTGAAAATAATTAGCTTTATTCTACTGAATTGGAAGTATTTTATTATCTTAATATTTTTTCCTTGTTTAAATCCCATCGCTTCATAATATATAACGCTGCAAAATAAGACACCAGAAAAATACTTTTATCCAACATTTTATTCTCAATTCTTTTTCAATAATGACAGCTCTGCCACGTCAATCATCGCACCTCTCCTCTCCGCACCTCACCCCCTTGCCTCAACGCACCTCCTTCATCACCACACCGCACCTCCTTTGTCACCACACCGCACCTCCTTTGTCATCGCACCACGCGCATTAAAGCATTTCATCACTGCTGCGTTACAAATAATCTATCACTGGAGACGTGTCGTGCACTCTCCACCGCATTCGCGTACGTGAACTAAAATAAGTTATAATTAAAATAATGGACAGAATCGTAGGTATTATAGATATCTACAACCTACAAAAATTGTTCATATTTGGTATAGGTCAATTTTTGATGTAAATAAAATGTGATAATAATTGTCATAAATAGTGTTAACTGAACCTAAATGATTACTAAACACAGAAAATTCTCGATGGAATCTCGAGAGAATTTTTAACCTTTCTGCCTCATAAAAGCAATGCTTAGTCCTAATTTGTTTGTGTCTGAAAGGTATGTTAAGGGAGACATACTTATCAGAGGCGTTCAAAGTTAGTCTTCAGGGGTAGCAAAGCTGTGGCCAACGTCATGTAAGACTTATTTCATGTAGGGTTGATTACAAAAATTCATAGGTAGCAGTAATATTTAGAATTTGATATACTCTATGCTCGTTTGCTACATTTATAAAAAATATCTATCTAGTTCCTCAGGACCCAAAGCTAATTAACAACTCAGTTAAAATATACAAACATATGTAGCTATTTATTTTACATAATATATGTAATAAAAGATAAAACGAGTTAGCAATTGCTTGGTACACTTAACTGTTTAGTCCTTCCTTGTACTATGTGACTAAAATATATATTAATGATCTGTGCAAGGCCGTTTAGTTCGTGTCATAGATACAGATTAAAAATAAACAACTTAAAGTACAAATTAACATTTGCACTGGTTTAAGGACGGTTTAAAAATAGTCTTACGACTTAAAAGCGTAGTTTTATTTCCGTAACAAACAAATTAAATTAGTAAATTATTTTATAAACACGTTTCATTATTTTAATTTCGACTATAAAAAATTCAAAATATAAAATTTACCTATTGTGGAAAACGCTGTGAATACGTTGTGTGTGTGATGATTGGAGGGTAATTCGTTACCGTATACTTTTCATGTAATAACACTTGCAGTTGTGTCTATCTTCTTTCTTATTAAAAAGACCTGTTAACAACTAACTGTTTTTACAATATTTTTCATGGCTCAATCCTCATAGCATATAAAATATTTCACGGTCCCATACCATCCGCTGTTTGAACTTTACATTTTACTATGTGAAAAACTTAATTTGTTATGTGGAATAAAATAAATTGTTATAATTCTGAAATCATTTCAAATCTGTAACCGAAACATCACCTATAATTTTTCTATAAAACTATCTTTGTAAAAATATTTTTTGCATTTAAAAAAAAACTTGGCGACCCCTTACGTAAGCTTGGCAACCCCCAAAGGGTCGCAACTTTAAGAAACACTGATCTAGTTTGCAAACTACTTCTACTTCGAGTCTACAAACATGTTTAGGTTAATGACCCGTGAGTTGTCAGTATGATAACTAAAAAAATCTTTTAAACTCCTTGATCATCGATTGGCTTTACACTCGTATAAAACCAATTTAATGTTGTGTTTGAATATTTTTCAAGATATACGAGTAAAGGGACTGAAAGATTTATCTAAAGTATAGACATTTTAGATACTTAAACAAGACGGAATGAGCCTTGTTTAAGCTTACTCATTCATCTGATTGAAGTAGCAAGCAAACATGCAGTCCACCTGATGGTTAGTTGTCACTACCGGCCATTGACATCTGTAAGCACCCTTATACAGAACATAGGTTCTACCTGAAGTCAATCACTGGTGTATTGCTACTTTCGAGGACTATGATGGTCGCCTCATATAAAAGTGTGCCGGCAACCCTTCCATCGAAACGCAAGAAATGATTAAGGTTAGAAATAGGTGTGGTAGTGAAACTACGATGAAACTACGCTGGTTCTACCAGCTGGCAAATATCAATCAATCAATCAAAATTGGAATTAATAACAAGACATGGGCATAGTTATTGCTTTAATATTAACGGTTAACAACATATTATGATTAATACAGGTCAAAGTTGATTTTTTCTGGGTTCCGAAATAAATAGACGCCAAAATATGTCGACAGAAGAAAAATGTCTTCTATCTCGATAAAAGTGTAAGCAAAAGGGGATTTCTTCTTTCTCGCCTATACGATAAAAGTGTAAACAAAATGTTTTATAGATATTGTTGCGAAGTCTACGGTGATGACAATATAAAGAACGCAAGTCCCGTTATAGTGAGCCATACGATCGTGTGCACATGTGGCCAGTTATTGCAAATCGTAAGTTATTGTAAGCACCGCTTCATGGAATAATCGTTTCCTTTCCAACCCGACCCTCCTCGTGAAATGATAACAATAGCTGTTTTCTTTATGAAACTTTACTACGTACATCGGATGGTAAGTGGCCACTGCCGTCTATAATAGGTGTATATCATACTGGGTTTGACTTAGTCATTTTTTACTGATTTAAGTAACAAAAGAACTTACAATCCATCTGATGATAGGTGGCAACTACGGCCCATGAATACCTGCAAGCAAATTTATATGGAACACAGGTTTTATCTGAGGTCAATCACAGATGCGTTGCCACTGCCGAAGACTAATATGGTCGCCATATGGCTACCAATGTACATTGCAATGTATGAGCTAATACAAGAATAATGTTTTTTTTTGGGGGGGGGGGGGGTAAGAACTTTTGCCGCCCATGGATATCTATAGAGACCTAAGAGATCGCCAAAGTAAACGTTGCTATACTGAGGACTTAGATGGAATTTCTTATTATTACAACAACCATTAAATAAAATACAGATCTGAGTTCGCTGCTATATTTTGATGACGATTACGTTGATATATTCATATCTGTCCATTTTATTTTTAGCAACACTCTTATACATCAAAGTATAATTTTAAACGTAGTTGTTCCAAACGTGATCCGCATAGCCAGTTAAACTTTTCCACATGCGCAAATCTTTAATGGTCAAAAACGTTACGTATACGGAATAAAAATAACACAAGCATTTACATAAATTACTTTAAACAGTCACTTTGTTTGATGGTCGAGTGGTTACAGTTTCGTGACATGCGACGAGATTACAAGCTATTTGGAATAAGATTGCAATGATGTGATTGCATGCTTGTTAAATGTCACAATTGGTCTTCACTGCAAGCCAGTGATACAACTAACATTGAATTGACATTTAGAATCATATCGTACAATAAGGACGTGATAATTTATTCATGAAAATCTTTACTAAAATGATAAAGGCGAAAGTTTGTGAGTGCGTATATTTGTTACTTCTTCACGTGTGGCTGGAGCGATTTTCATAAAATTTTGGAGGGAGTTAACTTATACTCTGGATTAACATTTAGGCTACTTTTTATTGTGGGAAAATATCATATTCCTACGTTACAATCGATTTTTGTTAACGCGTTCGAAGCTGCGGGATTCAACTAGTGTTTTATAATGTCTTTTTAACACCATCATTTCGTTTTAAGACTACAACTATAGTGTGTATTACAATAATGCTTACATTACTCACTCGTTAAATATAACAATAATACTAGTAACTACTGTTGAACTCCTGAACCACTGTTGAGATCAGTGGTCCAGTGATGCATCTAACGTACAATTGTTATTCAGGATCATATCATAAAATGATAACATGAAATCAAGTGATAATTTATTAATGAAAAATGATTTTAATTTATTTTAAACACATTATAATTTGACCATTAAAGTTATAATGATTATAACAATGATACTTACATTTGCTCGCTTGTTAAATGTCTTATGCACTTTATGCACTTGTATTTTATACACTAGACATTTTTCGTTTTGATGGAAGAGTGTTGGTGCGGGCATACTTTTTATGAAGTTATCCGCTACTACCCGTTACTACTGCCGAGCACTAAGATCATCATCTTAGTGCTCGGTAGTAGTAACGTATCTGTGATTGACTTCAGATAGAACTCAAGTTCTACAGGAAGTTGCTAACAGATGTCCATGGGCGGCAGTAACCACTTACCATCAGGTGGACTGCATTAGTCCATCCAGTGTATCATTCATCGTGAATAAATACGATTTCTTTCTTTGATGATAAGTGGTCATTTCCGGATGGTTAGTTACTTCAATCAGATAAAAAAATATCCCTTAAAATGCGAATGCGAATTACGCTTAAAGCAAATGTTTCGTGGCCCTCAGCTTACACTGAAAGGCGTTAAGCAACTATCTTTAACGCTGCACACTTTTACTATCACATAATTAAAGTGGCGGAAGTGGCATATTTATGGCAACCGCAAAATTTGTTGTTTTATTAATGCAATCTATGATTCGACCATCTACTACTTTACTTATTTTTTTGTAAATTATATACTGTAACAAACATCGTCTAAACTGCCAAGTCTCATGTCGACGGTGTTAAGTAACAAGAATTTGAAGGCAGAAGAAGACATTAACGCACGTGGCGAATCAATTTGGTCTTCAAAGGAAGCATGTTCTCTATGGCCGTACCACCTTCCCTTTAGGAAGCGATCTGGCAAAACAAATCAATAGTTGTAAGAGGCGTAAAATCAATAAGGATATATCGCAAGGTACTTCCTAAATGATGCATTGGTACATGTGACACGTTATAGGCTTGTTTTTATAAGATTGAAGTAGCAATCGAGCATGTGGTCCATCTGATGGTAATTGGTCACTGCCGCCCATGGACATCTGTAAGCTATGTCACATAGAATATCACATGAGTTCATTAGAAGGTGCGTTGCTACTCCTAAGGACTAAAATGGTCGCCTCATATAAAAGTGTGCCGACAATCACACCCTTCCATGGTAAGAACTGCTTCACGCTAGAAATAGGTGTGGCGGTGGTATCTCTATGGTCGAACCATATACTATCTACCTTCATATCACTGATAAATTCTTATCACTCAGACACACCCTAGAAAACAAAAAAAAACATGCGGCGCTCGGGGACTGCCGCGCTAAAACTATTGCATAGCATTTTCATATTTTGTTGTTCATTTTCAATTTCATTCCGATTTACGAGCAGCCCGTCTCGATCCGTGCGAGTTTCTTAATGTCGTACCATATACATACACGTTAAGCAAACGCTCAGCCGCGATACATGGTTGGCGGAGTGGGGGGGTGTTAGGATTTTTTCGTTACGAAATTTCTTGCTTCCGTCACCCCGCTCAAAGCCCGCGTTAAAAACTATGCATTAGCTTAAAAATCGTATATGTTTTGTGTGACCATGACATTCTTAGGAATTCTTATGAATTGATATAACTAACTGCGATTAACCTTAGCGGATATAACACCTACATAAACGCACACGAGGCAACAATGAAGTCATCTCAACCTAAAATATAACGCCTGACTTTAGTTTGTCAAATGCATTAAGGAAATAACAAGTTAAATTTTACATATACACCGTGTTTCACGTTAACTGACATAGGTTATGAAATAAAATTGTATGTGTGTGCAATTATTATTTTAATAATGACGTTTGACACATAGGTGTGTATCCCTTGGATATCGTAAGAGGAGATAAAAGGATTAATGCTTAACATATGTATCGATAAAATTATTAAAAAAACCCGGCCAAGTGCTAGTGGGATTCGAGCACGAAGGGTCCCGTACCAGTATTTATAAAAAACGTCATAAAATAACGTTTATTGTATGGGAGTCCCGTTAAACATCTATTATATTCTGTATTTGTTGGTATAGCGACAATATGAATACATCATGTGTTACATTCCAACTGTCTAGCGGTTCATGAGATATAGCCTGGTAACCGACAGATGGACAACGGAGTCTTAATCCAATATAAGTCTTGGTACAATATGAACTATCTAGTTTTTACACTTTGAATGCGGAACCCTAAAACGGGTGAACTATTTATGAATCGACTGCGTGGCGTTATTCATACTTCCCTTTCTATCATAACATCGATGTATTGTAAAAAGATATTAGCCTGAGTCATCAAAGCCCCACCCAATATGAGTTATTGAAGAGATGTGTCAGCGTCCTGGTAGGTTACTCGTACTTCCTTTATAGTCCTACCTGCATCATCTGCATGTATTATGGTGGTAGTTACGGAAGATAAACAAACCGCGCTGAATTTAAAATTAATATTATTGCAAGTAATATATTTATTGCATATTTATTGCAAATATTAATTTCATCCTGCCGGCGCGTCACGGGTTTACTCGCGAATAAAAAAAATGTAATTGAAATTGTAATATAAAAACCTTTATTGAGTAGTTGCATTTTAATAAAATAAAAAGTAAATGTTATCTCAATAATATTGACTACATATAATACAATATATTTAATTATCTGGTAATTCTGATTATTGGATAATTCTGATTATTGGATAATTCTGATTTGATGCGATTTAAGATAAACAAACAAACATAAAAAAATGAAAATTATATAGAAATTATTTTTACCAAATATGTAGGTACAAAGCCCACCAAAATATGATTTTTATCGTAAATATGAATTACAAGTCTTAATATTAGCGCGGTTTTGTATTTGTGCTAGTTCTTACAGTTAGACAAAAATAAAAAATGAAGAAAAATGATTTTTATATTTTTGTAATGCTTATTTATGTTAATCGGTGTCGTCCAACTGTCTATCCTGAGACTAAAAAGCATCGGTTAATGGAATGTGGCTGATAAGTAAAGTTAAAAGTTCACAGCATAGCGTAAACGGTTTCAAGGATCACTCGCTGGACTTTGATCGAAACGCAATGCAACACACTTTGTACCAAGAACATTTTAGATAGTAGAAGAGGACACGACACATGTGTATTTTATTATAGATATTTCATTATTACATGTCAGGCTACAAAATATTAAAGAGATATTTTTTCCTTGTGTCGATATCTAGTTTGTATTAGAATTATGTTACTTGTTACTAAAATACTTGAGGTACAGCCCATTATTGTCCCACTGCTGGGCAGGTGTCTTCTCTGAGAATGAGAGAGTTTTAGGCCATAGTCCACCGTGCTGGCCAAGTGCGAATTGGTGAACTTCACAGACCTCCGAGACTTTTTTTAAGAACTCTCAGGTGTGTAGGTTTCCTCACGATGTTTTCCTTCACCGAAAGGCAGTGATAAGTAATTTCTAATACGCACATTAATCAGTAATTCGTGCCTGGGTTTGAACCTCGGACTTATAGATTCAGAGGTCAAGTTTCAACCATTAGGCTAACACTGCTCTTAACTGAAAAACTGAAATACCTACTTATTAAAGGTTTATTTTTTCGTTTGGGTTTATGGAGGACTCATATTGCCAGTTACAATAATATTTCTTATTCAAATACTAGCTACTTTTAAAAATTGGCTACCGTTTATACCTATTGTAGACTGATTATATTGTAATTTTACCTAACAATAACAATATTTCCTTCCCCTTTTATTTTATACACACCTTCATTTAAACTGCTTTAAATCGAAAACATTTTGCGTAACGCCCATCTGCTTGGGCTAACCAAATTCATCTTCATATGTAATTCCACATGACGCTGACAATTGCAACATTCACATGTAATAATCTAACTTAAGATGTATCTTAAGTTGTGTAACCACCTGTCCCAGATCTTACTCTCAACTTGTCATCAAACATGTAATTTAATGGAAACAAACGACTAGCAGCAGAGCAGTGATAGTCTAATGGTTGAAACTTGTTCTCTCGATCGGGAGGTTCGAGGTTCAAACGCAGGCACGTGTGGGTATTAAAAATTAATTATCACTGCGTTTCGGTGAAGGAAAACATGGTGAGGAAACCTACACCTGAGAGTTCTTAAAAAAAGTTCTCGGAGGTGTGTGAAGTCCACCAATTCGCACTTGGCCAGCGCGTTGGGCTATGGCCTAAAACTCTCTCAATGTGAGATGAGACCCGTGCCCAGCAGTGAGACACATTATTGTCTCACTGCTGGGCTGGGTTGGCACCAAATTACTGGCTAAAAATAAAGTAACAAACTTTATTGCGTGGTTGCATCTACCACCGTAATTGTTTGCAATTGTCATAAATTGGTTAAATATACATACATTTTTCTTTAAATTACAATAAGAGTTAGGATTGAACATTTACTTTTAAAATAAGTCACTATGATTTGATTCAGATTTTTTTATAATTCATCTGAATGTCATAAGAATAAAAAATCATTAGGTCTACTTGCAGTTTATAAGCAACTAGCTGGCCCGACAAACTTCGTTCCGCTTAAAAGTCAAAAATCTAAAAATATCAGTGTTCCTCCACTATATTATACATGTATTATACATAAAAATCTTCCTCTCGAATCTCTCTGTCTACTAAAATTAAACTGCATTGAAATCCGCAGCGTAGTTTTAAAGATCTAAGCATACATAGGGACAGACAGCGCGAAGCGACTTTGTTTTATACTATGTGATGATATCAAGTTATTAAGTCCGGTCTCCACCGAACAAAAGTTGCCATCCTTTGTGTTGTCAACATGTGTTGGTGACAAAATGGTATGTTGAGACACAATTGAAACAGATGTTGGTGATATTTCGAAGAGTTGCGATTGGTTGGAAACATAGAAGTTGCCAACCGTTTCGGTGGACATGCATCTTTAGACAGACATATTTATCGAAACGTCTTATCAATTTCGTTACTATTTGGACTACTTACAGGTTTCCGGCGTACCCCATGCATACATACGTCTTTGTTTTTTACTCAATCATTTTAAAGCATTTTAAGTTGCTATTCGGACTTAACAAATAGCTATGTTTTTCCTAATCTAATGACGCACTTCTAGTTTTTACTAAAATTTACCTCGTATCACCTATCAGCATTTTTGCTAATCCTTATAATTTCGGATTTCGCCGTACACGGAAACTTGAAATGTTTGCCATACTATATCTTTGACAGTTGCACCAAATATAAATATATTATGAAATATATTAATGTATTTACACTGATAATTCATATGCAAACACCAATTTTAAAACAATAAAAAATGTTTTAAAGTTGATTTAGTCTATAGTTTTAGTGGTCGCAAATACAAGTTGCAAAAAATTGTGAATCTACCTTCAAGACAATTATTTTTGTAGTGGAGTCATTTCTTTGTTAATACTTAAGACTTTTGTTTTATAATGTGTTCTAAAGTTATTTATAAAATAAAATAAATAACCTCGATTTGGGTAACATTGAACATTTTTTACAATATTTGTGATATTATAATCTGTTTTATATTTATTGCACCTTGTTTTTATTAAATGAATAGTGTCCTTTTTAGCAGGTTTATTAATCTAACACAATAAATTTACGGAGAAAACAATTAAACTATCCACAATTACCCCTTAAACTCAAATTCAAAGTTATCCTTAGTTTTGGGTAACTTTGAATATAATTTTTTGAGGATATAAAATCCGTCATTAATCGAATATTTTAAGGTCTGAGTAAAATTAATTAACATATTTTTGTTAATTAAAACCAAATCTATAAAAAATACATTTATTTTGATATATAAATACAATAGACAACTTGGTCTTGCCATATGAATCAAGGTCGATCAATTTGGTGGTAAAATAAGATACTAGTTTTTTTTTGATTATTTATTCCATCCATCCATAGGATGGACGGAACATCGGGTACCTTTGGAAGGTTTCCCCCTCGAAAACAAAAAAATAAGGATGGACGGAACATGGACATAACATAGGCCTCCCCTAAATGGCACCACTCCAACCGGTCCTGTGTCCTCTGAATCCAACGGTTTCCCGCTGTCTTCTTCAGGTCACCGGTCCATCTGGTAGGGGGTCGACCGGTACTCCTTTTGCCTAAACGTGGTCGCCACTCGAGGACCTTTCTTCCCCATCGGTTATCGGTCCTACGAGCGATGTGGCGGCCCATTGCCACTTCAGCCTGCTAATTTTGAGAGCTATGTCGGTAAGCTTCGTTCGTCTACGGATTTCATCGTTGCGAATCATGTCTCGTAGCGAAATTCCGAGCATAACCCTCTCCATAGCACGCTGAGCGACCCTGAGCCTCCGAAAAAAATATTTTTTTATGATACAGGTAACTTTGAACCGTTCAAAGTTACCCATATAACATCAAATTTCGACGTCGTCAAAAGTTTAACAGTTTTACGCAATATTCAACATGGGATACGGATAGTACAGTTTCAAAATAATAATATACAATATACATTTTAAAGATAAACACCAAAACACACCTATTTACGGTAAGTTTTATATTATAATTGCTATTTCAAAATGAAGCATTAAACACTTGCAACAACTTCACTACGGAAAAGGCGGTATTTTTTAAAATGATGACATTGATAGGTACCTTTTTTTACTTCCATTGCTATTACAACATTTTGGCAAACCATTTTACGCAGGTACGATATTAAAACAAGAAGAAGTTTCCATGTAATAAATTAATATATTTTTTTCACAACTTTGTTCAAAGTTACACCACTGTTCAATGTTACCCAAATTGATTGTACATAAATAAATTCGAATCCATTTATTTCCAAAAGTTGACATTATGATGAGTCTTTGAAAAACGAATTCTTACTATTTTTTTTAGTCGTGCAATGTTTACGTAAGAAATAATATTTTGTCCAATAACCGGTAGCCTAACTCTATGTGCTAATAATTCAAAAATTCTCGGCATGAGTGACCAAATTAATACTAAACAGTCCAACAATTGGACTTAGATAAATAACCCTCACAATACACATTAAAACGCAAAATGTCTTCTAGGAATCATAATGAGACGTTTGAACTTTGAATTGACCAGAGTTCAAGTTTTATTTAAATTCTACATAGTTACGGTTTAATTGTAATATAAGGCACGTGTAATCAGTAAATTACAACAATATTTTAATTGTTTAAATATGTAATTTTGGTACGGTAGAACGAGTATAGAGCAGTGATAGCCTAATGGCTGAAACTTGCCCTCTCAATCAGGAGGTCCGAGGTTCAAACCCAGGCACGCACCACTGATTTATGTGCGTATTAGAAATTAATTGTCACTGCTTTTCGGCGAAGGAAAACATTGTGAGGAAACATACACACCCGAGAGTTCCTAAACAAAAATTCTCGTAGATGTATTAAGTCAGCCAATCGCACTTGGCCAGCGAGGTGGATTACGGCCTAAAGCTCTCTTATTCTGAGAGAAGAGTGCCCGTGCCCAGCAGTGGAACAATAATGGGATGACGAAAGTTGACGAGAGAGAACGAGTATTGTTCGAACAGAGAAGTACCACCATCAGATTTACTTCTACCGTGAAGTTTAGCTGGAAGAGTGTCGTTACCGGCTCACTTTTATATGAGGCGACCATCATAATCCTTGGAAGTAACAATACATCTGTGATTGACTTTAGATAAAACTCCTGTTACATGTAAAGTTAATTGCAGACGTCCATGTGCATGCGCATTGAGATCGTATTCCGACCCGGTGGTAGTGTAAGAAACAAATGTAACTGACAATTTGTAAGTGCCCCCGTAGGCCTATACAAAATAAAGACATTTCATTTCATTTCATTTCATTGTTTTTAATTATGCACCAACTCCAATATTTCTCATGGTAGTACTCTTTATGACCAGCCAGAGCATGTATGAGAATTAAATTAAATGATGCTCATTATCAACTCTTTTAAAATTCTAGGATGGGAGTATCTCAAAGTCAACTCAAACACAAAATTTCAATAACTTTTACAAACAACTACAAATTAATAAACTCTGTATGTAGGTAAGTAGGATAAGACTTTAGACGTTAAGACGTAGGAGTATTCGTAAGGTTAAAACATCAATATATTATATGGAAGTATTTCGGTACCAAGTAATTAATCACTTTAATATTATTAATATACTTTATTGTACCCAAAAGAACAGGAAATTTACAATATTTATTACAGTTTAAGATACAATAGGCGGTCTTATTGCTAAACAGCGATTTCTTCCAGACAACCTTAAGGTTCGGAGTTAAAAAGAATATGAACAGAAAGAAAAAGGTAGGGTGCAAAATTAAATAGAGATTAGTGCAAAATATAATATAAATTAAGGAGTAAGTTAAAGAAAAGCAAGTATAAGTAGTTGAAATATTGGAAGATAGCAACAAATATATAAAATGATTATTGACAAAAGATAGCAAGAAGCTTAAGGAAAAGAATCTGAAAAACAGTGAATAGGATTAAAGCTGAAGGTAATGAGATTTGACAAGGATTTTGAAGGAATATAGGGACTGAGCATTACGAATGGATACAGGAAGGGAGTTCCACAGGCGAATGGCTAACACAGTATAGGAATTTTTGTAAAATGAAGTTGAGTGGGAAGGAGTACAGAGAGCAAGGTTTTGGGTGGAGCGAAGGGATTTGTCATGGGATAAGTAGAGATAGTGAAAACGTTCCTTGAGGTAAGGTGGGGATAAGGGATTAAATAGTATACAGTACAGAAGAGACAGAAAGTGAGCATTTCGGCGAAGACGAATTGGGAGCCACTTGAGCTTAGCACGAAATTCTGAAACATGGTCATATTTTCGTAAGCCGAATATGAACCGTATACACATGTTTTGGAGGCGCTCAAGCTTATTTAATTGCTCCTCAGTAATATCTGGATAACACACATCAGCATAGTCAAGTATTGGCAGAAGGAGAGATTGCGCAAGCGTAATTTTAGTAGGAATGGGTAAAACATTTTTCAGCCGTCGGAGAGATCCCACTGCAGCAAAGAGCTTCCTACTAACTTCCGTGATCTGTGGTGTCCAGGAGAGATTTTGGTCCATATAAATTCCTAAATTCCTAACAATCTTACTATAAGGAATAATAATGTTATCAAGTTTTACAGGCGGTAACTGATGCCAATTAATTCTAGCGGTCAAACGGGAGCTCCCAATGACAATTGCCTGTGACTTTGCGGCATTCAATTTTAAACCAAAGTTTTTGGACCAAATGCAAATACGAGTCAGATCTGCATTAATAGATTTGACGGCGTTATGCAAGTCGCTCAGGCTGGCATGGTTGTAGATTTGCAAATCGTCTGCATATAGGTGGTAGAGAGAAGTTACCAATTATTAAGATATATTATATTATTAAGATATATTACAATACCATTTATTAAGATATATTGGGTTTAATCTGATGAATCTTAATTTAATGAACCCTAATTTTAAATACCAGTTTATACACCACTGTTTTAGCCCGTAATATTTCACGTAAATACCCAGACAAAAATTCCAGTTTACATGTATTTTAATCCGTAGCAAGCAACATATGACACTGTTGAGAATAACCATTTATTAACCTACTTTACTTTCATCAGTTTTCTAATCTTTACCTTTAATTCTTAGAGCTTTTGTCGGTAAGGCAAGGCACGCGACCCGTGGACCATCCTGGTATTAGACATTTCCTTTAAATGCCAGCCTTCTCTTCGAATAGTATGGCACCTTAATTAAAAGATTTTCCGACTGCTGCTTAGGGAATAATCTTCCAAAAAACGATACTTTTTCTATCATTATAATTAATGGCGTTACTTAAAAAATAGATGAAATAACTCGAACCTTCCCAATTATAAAATGATTTTTATAAAAATCTAACCTTTGCATGCAAACAACAACACATCCAAAATTACGTTTTATAACTCGGCCAAAACGGTCCAGTGGTAATCTAGGGCTACGAAAAATTCCTTTGCGTGGTAAGTGTCAACTTTAGATGAATTTCAGCAAATTCTCTACAGTTTAAAGTGAAATTTGTGGCTTTATAACGTAGGATTCATATAGTTATTCTCAATACTCAACTCTAACGCTTACAACGCTAAAAGAATGATATTGCATGAATGCAAAAGCTTCGTAGCGTTCTGCAAAATTCATATTAAAATGAAACACACGTGGCTACAACATCACAATCTTGCTGCGACCAAAAGCAGTATTTCGTCCTAAGAGTCCTCAGTGAACCTGAATAGATGACACCCAATTACTGTATAATACTACTATTCGCTATTTACTACGTAATAATTAGTACAAAAGTTTATCTTACTTTTACGCTGTGAATCTATTTAATCTCAGGGACGACATTTATATTCCAAACCTTTCTAAAACAGATATACATATTTCCAAGTGGCCACTGTCCGGCACATAGAATAAATCACCAAAAGTACGTCATAGAACCGGTCTAATGCAAAATCTCATCATTTGTGCATAAATTGTACGCAGATGTTAACCACATTCAGTTAAACCGGTTTTAGACTGTAACCGGACATCGGCCATCGTAGACCCCGTCGCCATGCGTGTTGAAGTGTCTGTGACATCATTTCTTGGTGGCTTTCGTTTACTAACTTGATTTGTAGTTCTTCTCACTAGCACATTAAGCCTCAAACTTGGTTGAGTCGCGAGACATCGTAAATAGTAAGCCATAATGACCTATTCATCACAGGATAAATCATAACACATATGCGTATTAAATGTCACGATAGAAATGTAAAAAAATATTTATCTTTCTAAACGTACTAACTTGCGTCACTCTCGTAGAAAATGACGCAAATTTTATAAATTATCTTGTAAACATTTTTATGAACTAGTATAACAGGCAGACTGCCTGAAGGAGAGGGACATTTGATTAACTGCAGATAAAATTAGAGTCTAACTTGAATGCTACCAAAGATACGTAGCTCCTGAGGAACTCTTTGCATAAATAAGTGTTATTTTTATATACCCTGCAATCAGCGTTCCGCTCCAGTACTACGGCGTTCAATTTGGCTATTATTGTGTAGAAAAAGTAAGGTGCTTACTAGTGGTCATACCACCTTCCAATGCTCCTCCTTTACTTTTCTGCTACAGTAGTGTCCAAATATTTCCACTTAAATTTTAAAAAATAGGTCATAGCACTTTACACATATCTTCAAACCGTTGATAGCTCTCAGACTTAGTTTCCCTGTAATATTTGTTTTCTAACAAGCATTAGTGCAGTGTTCGGAGGGCACGTTAAGCTGTTACCATTTGATATTAGTTTGAAACCAATATGGAGAATGTTTCAGACGTCTACCACTTTTGGGAATGAAATTATGATCATGAGTTATTTCGAAAAATCAATACAACATTTTAGAACTGGCACCAATCATAAAGACCGAAATTTATTGCTCTTATAGCAACATTATATTTTTTATTAATCATCAGTTATGCACGCGGTTTCAACCGCATTTAAAAAAACAGATAACCAAATTTAATGAGGTAATAACAATTGATCCAACAATTCTTGACGTATTTTACCTCAATGGATGTTTTACGTCAATACCCCAACCATAAATATATTTTCAAACCTTTAAATATATTTTAAGTCAATACTATTTCGAGCACACGAATTAGTAGATAGGCAAAAAATCTTAAAAATTATAGACATGTCTATTGCTACTAATTATGATTCCGCCTTATTCGATCATATCAGTCTGGACGATATTTTTGCAAATACATATATGTATATGTATGCGAGGTACAGACCCGTGAAACCTTCGTTTTTTAAATATGGATAATGATTTTAAAGTTCAAAATACACAATCCAAAATTTAAAAAATTGAAGTATCAACCTTGACCTCAACATTACTATATACGTACTAGCCTTTGACCTCAACTTGACTGAGTGATTATAACTGTAGGTCAAATAAAGTATTCTCAGTATTCACGATAAAAAAAGCCGACAATAATCCATTATAAATATTATACTATAGAGCATACGATGTTTCGGAGGATATAGCCTTTAAAATGCGTCAGCTAACAAACGTGTTAGTCAAGCTTATTGATAACTTTTCACGACGAGGATATTTACCTACTGGCAAAAACATCTTCGAAGTCTCTTTAAAAATACCGATGCCAATTCTCGTCAATCCATTATTGTTCCACTGCTGGGCATGGGTCTTCTCAGAATGAGAGAGATTAGGCCACAATCCACCGCGCTGGCCAAGTGCAAAATTGGTGGACTTCACACACCTTTGAGAACTTTTTTTATGCCACATAGCCTGTATAAAAAAATATTGGAACCTTTAATTTCGCTATATTCAAATGAGGTCGCAATCAGTACTTGCTTTAGAAGAGTGGTAAACTCTATGTAGTTCGACTCCGAATGCATCACGGGTAGAGTGGTGTGGTCTAAACACTAAACAGTGAGGATACTATTATATTTTACTATTGTCTCTCTACTCTGTAATATTTAATTTAATACTACAGTGTTGAGAAGCAATATTAAGGTACCGAGGGTGTTAACCTCCTCGAGAACTGCCCGGGCAAAGAGGAGACCCTAGAGACCCGAAAATTCCCTTCCCCCCATACCGCTGATACCGTATACCGTACCGTGGTATGTGATTCTACCGTAGTATTTTTTTAGTTCTTTAACATGTTATTACGGCGTAATTTTTTACAAATTTTATTGTACTACGTGCTATTATTAAAAAGATCGCGTAAACAAATAGCAACATAACCACTAGTCTTGACGCGACACTCGCTATTGAAGCACTGCGAAAACCCCTTAGCGGCCTTGTCGATGCATATGGTTGTGAGAGTGTGCCCTTTTCGAACGTTAGTAGGCAGTTTCCATACTGTTCCTCTTATTTCGACTAATGTTATCCGGAGTTGATTACAGTCTATAGACGGCAATCACCACTTATCATCAGGTCGGACAAAACATCCCACACCAGCCGCTAATCCGAACGTCCTCCAACAGTCCGCACAAGCTCTCCCAGTTGTCAAAGCATACCCGTTTTCAGCGATTGTACGTAAAAGTATTGCAGCTATAGACATTTACTAAGTCAGTAGCCGTCACATACCACACGAGTAACCGGTAAGGAATTCCACGGGGCCTCAAAATCCTTGCCCAACAGCCATAAGATCTAAACTTTAGATTCTAAATAAATATTCTTTAAATTAACTTAAGATTGTAAAGCATGGCCGACAAAGCTTTAAAAGTAATTTTTAACTTTATCACAATATTACACGTAGTACAGCAACCCCATAATTGCTGTTTAATTAATAATTAATAATTTCAATAAATCAAATGAAATTTTAATTAGCAATCATGTGTTAATTAACATTATATATGACGTTAATGAATATCTAATTTTCATATGTTAACTGCGCGGTATTTTTGGTTTAATAAAATTCAAATAAGAAAGTGGTGTAATCACTACTATGTACAACAATTTATATGCTTTGAAAACCAGTAAGGGCTGAATTACTTAATATATTATAATTATTAATTACTTAATATATATTAATTACAGGAGGTACCAAGTGTAGCCGATAAGGACTTTCTCTCGTCAACCCATTGTCTCACTGCTGGGCACGAGTCTTCTCTTAGAATGAGAGAGTTTAGGCCATAGTCCATCGCGCTGGCCGAGTGCGAATTGGTGAACTTCACACACCTCCGAGAATATATTTTTTTAAGAACTCTCGGGTGTGTAGGTTTCCTCATGATGTTTTCCTTCACCGAAAAGCAGTGATAATTAATTTCTGATACGCATATAATTATAGAAAAATCAGTGGGGCGTGCCTGGGTTTGAACCTCGTACCTCCCGAACGAGAGGGCAAGTTTCAACCATTAGGTTATCACTGCTCTCTGAGAAGGACTTTGGTGCTATGTAGTTTTTATACTGAAGTGGCAAACGTATGTTTCATGTACAAACTTCATGTACGACAGTGACCACTTGCCAAGCTTATGGTAAGTGGTCACTGTCGCTCATGAACACCTGTAATCTACTTCGTATATTACTCGTACATCTAATATATAAAATTCTCGTGTCACAGTTTTTGTTACCATACTCCTCCGAAACGGCTTGACCGATTTTTACCAAATTTTATATGCTTATTCAGTAGGTCTGAGAATCGGCCAACATCTATTTTTCATACCCCTTAAGGGTTGTCCACCCTTAACATTTTTTTTATTTTTTATATGGCAAAACAACGTTTGTCGGGACAGCTAGCATTCATATATATTACTAAAAGAAATTGTGCACAACAGTGGACCAAAAATGCATAGGTATATAACGCGACAAAAATACTACAAAGTACACAACTGTGAGCCATCTCTCATTTGAGATTAGATATGTCTGCTATGATAACAGACAATGATAACGAATAATAAATGTTACTCCGAAACTTCTAATGAAACCGGAACCATTAATAGCGTGACTGTCAAGTTTATGCACCCAATCAATTAACAATAAGCCTAATAATCATCAGCTCATCTTGACACATTTTTACGTTTAGTTTTCTAGGTTGTAGGACCAGCGTAGTTTGACCAGTGAGCTACCTATCATCGGCACACGTTGTTACCGTGAAGCAGCTCTTGTGTTATAGTGAGTGTGGTTTGGTTGTTGGTTTACTTTTAGTAGTAACAGAATAAAATAATTATTTAAAGGGGCTCCCATACAACTAACATGTTTTTTTTGCACTTTTTTGGCGTTGGTATGAAATCGTATACAAGTCCGACTCGCACTTGGTTGGTTTTTAATTCAGATATAATTCGCGATATAATGGAATTCATTTTAATGAATTCCGATGTCTATTTTTCCGTTATGTCACGATTTACCTGTGGCTACGTATTAGAATGGCATATTGACACATGTGTCATTCAAATATTATAGCAAGTGTGACAAATGTTTACAAAACTGTAAAATACAATGGGTGAACATTCACAAAATTGTTAATACAAGAATCATTAGGCATTGAATTGATTCATCAATAAGCCTTTTGTGGTCCACTGTTGGACGTAGGCCTCTAGTGAGGTGTTTTTTGGCACGAGTCCCCATCCCTGGTACGCATGTTGTTGACCATAGTAGGTGTTGTTAGACAGGAAGACGCTGATGCTCATCTACAGATTTACTCACCGTCTACTACAACGGAAGTTTTTGTAGAAGATGAGTAAATCTATTCAAACTCGACACGACACACCACGTTGAATTGATATTGTAGATAAAAATATATTGTTTCAATATTAACAACCAATATTTATTACTTTACGTTACATATTTAGAAAATCTGATCTCGAACAACCTCCAAAGTACGTACTATAAAGATGAAAGTGTTTGGTAATACCAATGTATCCTACTTTTACTAACTCTGTACTATAATGTTTTATTTTTATGCAAAAAGACAAAATTTAGCGAATACATAAATCGGATGATTTGTTTGGTACTTTAATAAAATAATTTATTAACAAATCATTTTATTTATATTTATTTTATATAGCTCTGTATGGATATTTTCCACATCGGGTTAATATTGCATCATAATACCACCATACCATTTGTGATAGTATTACGACTCTAATCTTACCGATTTACAAAAGTACACGGGATGTACAAAAGTAAAAGAAAAATTCTGATATACCTGCTAAACTAATGAACAATAAATAATATAAGGCAGGCAAGAAAGGGTAGATTTGTAGTATTGATAACGATTTCATAATTACAACCGTTCATACAAACAATTAAACGCATATAGCCAGGTATGTTGAGCAACACCAGGACCGGTCAGAACTTGGATGGACGACCGGTAGTTGCTAAACATGCCTCTTCCGTTTTTCGGAAGACCAAAGCCGTCAGCTCCGGTGGTTATAAGTAATTCGACAGCAGTCATTAAATGTCTTCAGAGGTTTTATTAGCAGACTAAAAAAAACATGTACGCGTATTTCACATACCTCACACACGTGATAGCCGCACTTCGAGTACGGCGACTTTATAAACAAATTATTGTATTGTTATATAGATCGTAGCTATGTGGCTAGATATGGATCAATGTTTGAGTAGTAAGATTTGTAAAATAAAGGAGTCCTGTACTGACAGCCTCTGGGCTAAGACGTAGTTTTATTCACCGAATCTCCCATACTTCTAACACTAAAATATTACTAAAGATAGAAATACTGTCATGAAGCAAAAAGTATAAGAATGAAATTAGAAATACTGTCATGAAGGTAAAGATGTAAGTATGCAATAATAAGTTTTGGTGCGAGCAGCTTACTAAAAGTAAGTGTGCTAGGACCACCAGGTAAATAAATAAGTTTTGGTGCGAGCAGCTTACTAAAAGTAAGTGTGCTAGGACCACCAGGTAAATAAATAAGTTTTGGTGCGAGCAGCTTACTAAAAGTAAGTGTGCTAGGACCACCAGGTAAATAAATAAGTTTTGGTGCGAGCAGCATACTAAAAGTAAGTGTGCTAGGACCACCAGGTAAATAAATAAGTTTTGGTGCGAGCAGCTTACTAAAAGTAAGTGTGCTAGGACCACCAGGTAATTAAATATGTTTTGGTGCGAGCACCTTACTAAAAGTAAGTGTGCTAGGACCGCCAGGTAAATAAATAAGTTTTGGTGCGAGCAGCTTACTAAAAGTAAGTGTGCTAGGACCACCAGGTAATTAAATATGTTTTGGTGCGAGCACCTTACTAAAAGTAAGTGTGCTAGGACCACCAGGTAAATAAATAAGTTTTGGTGCGAGCAGCTTACTAAAAGTAAGTGTGCTAGGACCACCAGGTAAATAAATAAGTTTTGGTGCGAGCAGCTTACTAAAAGTAAGTGTGCTAGGACCACCAGGAAAATAAATAATAATAAGTTTTGGAGAGAGCAATTTGCTAAAAAGCGAGTGTGCTAGGACCGCTGAAAAAAAAAAACAATTTTGGCGCGAGCTTTTTATGAAAGTAAATGAGCAAGGACCACCCATGTCATGATGATGACAACAATAATTGCCGAATATCTACTTTTATTCAATTTCAGGTAAACTGCAAGTAACTAATAATAAACTACAAATAAACATTGCTTCGAGAGCGAAGCAAGGGCAGGAAGGCCGTGATAGCCGCACTTCGAGTACGGCGACTTTATAAACAAATTATTGTATTGTTATATAGATCGTAGCTATGTGGCTAGATATGGATCAATGTTTGAGTAGTAAGATTTGTAAAATAAAGGAGTCCTGTACTGACAGCCTCTGGGCTAAGACGTAGTTTTATTCACCGAATCTCCCATACTTCTAACACACGCATAAGGTTTAAGGAATTTATTCTCATTAAGAATACATATTCACGAACATGAGAACTTAACTAACTTAATCTAATTACAATATGTTAATGCACAGTTGAACGTTTAAGGTACAATTATACCTTATACCTTTTCTGTCAATTACAGTGGGATGGTAAAATGAGGCATTTTACCATCCCACTGTATCCAGTTATGAGAAAGTCGTGGCCAATGCACATGTTCAAACAATTTCATCTAATTGCCACGTATTCCAATATTCGGTGACTTAAGTTGATTCCACACGATCGGTTTTACTGGCATCTTCAACTGATTCCTAACCACCAACTAAAACCGATCGTGTATTGCCACCATTACGGACGGTTGTTTACAAACAACGATAATTGCTTCTCGTACAAAGAGGTGACGTTAACACTTTCGCCGTTGGTGTCGTAACTTGAGTACAGGAAACATAGTCGCCATAGTAAATATTAATAACCTTTACACACTACTGCGCGCGAACCAACAGTCTTGACCCACATAATGTGTTTTTAATATATAATGATCGTGTCAAGTCCGTTGTTGACAATATAGTACTACACTAATACATTCAACACAAGTAAGTTTATATGAAAAGATGAAAACAAAGGCCTTAAGGGCTAAAACATAACCATAAAGAATCTCTATTCTGGGCACAAGTTTCCACGCCACGTGCAAATGCATAACAAAAATAAACACCATAACTTAGTAGACATAAAATACTTATCATCTAGCTGCAACTGCCTAAATCTAACATCGCACACCAATATAGACAACTCTTTAGAATAAGAGCACCGTATGGTTTATTTATTTATTTATTGGATTACTAACGCAAAAATCAGCAGATACAATGTCATATATGGACTATTAACTAACTGATCTCACAATTACAAGTAATCACAACATGCACTAGAAATTTGCACTAGTAGTTTCCATTAGTCTTTTGAGATCTACTGCTAGGAGAAAGCCTCGCTTGACATATTTTCAAAAGTCACCTCAAGATATAATTATAATAAATAAAATTTCAAGATAACTAATATATTTTCCTCATTTAAAACAAATTAAAAAAATGGTTTAATGCGATTTCGAACATGCAGACAAACCGACGAAAAAAAAATAAAAAAATCCAGTATGATACCACTACCAGAGTATATATTTTTTAATATGTGATGTACAGACAGACGACACTTTTTATATTACATGTAAGTAAAAAAAAATACATGTGTATTAATACAATTTAAGGAAAGTCACAATGTTTTCAACTAGAATTCTATGAATTGCGGCGCGTGTTCGTTTATTTTGGCAGATGCCCAAAAACACACATATGTCGTCATGTCATTCAATGAGAAACGTAAAAATCACGCTAAAGAATAATGAACTATACACGTCATCTTCACTTTTCCACCTTGTTTACGTATGATTTGTCGGTTTTTGATGAGATTGAAGTAGCAAGCCATCATGCTTGCCAAATGCTTGGTGGTCACAAAAATTACCTCAACATAGATCAATCTAAACAAGTTGCTGAAATCCAAAAAAACCTATGTTGGTTTCATATATGACTAAACCGGTATACCAACGTCTCCACAAAACACACGTTCATAGCTTCACCGTAGAAATAGGAGAAGTTATAACTCATCTTTATGCATCCAAGAAGTTTCGACTTCTTTCTTGGCCAAATCATATTTGTCCTACATTTTAATTTCTTTGAAATTTACAACTTATATAAATCAACGAAGTAAAGAATTGCTTGTTCGACGATTATTTTCTGCTTCTTACCGATTTCATGATCCTGGAATGTTTTAATTAATTATTTCCCTCTTTAGATTTCATAAGTCGGTAAACCCCCTTTTAGTTGTAAAACCGAGTCATAAATTATTTACAGCCCTCAATAATAAAATTATTTAATATGTATTTTACTAAATAAATGCTGTACAAATCGATGCAGTGTTTAGGTTTAGAAGATGCGGTTGGTGAGAGACACAGAGAAATTCAACTTAACCCTTAGGGAGTATCTCCTCACCTGTTATCCATCATAAACAGTACACTAATTATATGGAAAATTGTTCCACATGTTCACATATGGCAATAGCCACTTATTATTAAATTGCATCGCATGGCCGTCCGATCCTTTGATCATATACAAAAATAATGTTTAACAAAACAGAGTGACGTATATTTTGTTTAGGTCATGATTCATATACAGAGTACATTCAATGGAAGCCACACCACCAAAATCAAAGTAAACAGCTCACACATCAAATGACTGGATGACTGAAATAGTTTATGAATATCCTGAGACATGACGATTTCAAAATTCACAACGAACAAACCACAAAAATGAAATAATCGTATGACATTTATTCGGTGCTTGTCACAAAAATCCGGGAGACACGTACGAAGCATCTATGACATGATATTAAATATTCAACTAGAAGCTTTCATTATCTATTCTTTGTGTGTGCTGTGCGTATGACGTATTTTATCAATTTCTGCTTTCACGGTAATATGAACGGCTAATTGATGTTAGCGTCAAACTTACTTGCAGATGGTAGAACTCGTTTGGTTCGCTCGGAGACGTAGGTAGCACTGCCACGCCTATTCCTAGCGAAAAACATTTGTTGCGTTTGTTGAAAGGAAGTAGTTGGCTCACTTTCATAGTTTTGAAGAGTAGCAACCCATTTATGATTGTCTTCAAATAAAAACCTTGTTCTGTATAAAGTTGATAGCAGATGTTCATGGGTGGCATTAACCACTTCCGGTTTACTGCATGCTCGTTTGCTACTTCAATTTGATTAAAAAAGTCCATAGGCGGTAATTACCACTTACAATCAGATGGACTGTACGCTCGTTCGCTACTTCAATCTTATAAAAATTCATCCCGTTAAACATTCAGACTAAAAATACGTAACCATACGGGACATTACGTGGCCGTCAGGGCACGCGTCTATTACAGCTACAGGATAAACCGTTATTGTGATTAATCCATTGGATCAGCCGAGATCACACCACCGCATGCCAGCCAATCAACGTGGTTGCAAGGGGCACGCGCGCCAAATGACAGATAAGCGCCAACACGCTGTTGCTAAACTTCATATACTTTCTATTTGATAGATTATAACGATGTTCAAATTGCAACATACTGATTATCGAATCGGTTATAGACATTACTCTCATGTACATTTATATATGTATAATTGTAGGTATATATAAATGTATCTTTAATCTTATACTTTCTATTTGACGGATTGGTACAGTGATGTTTAAATTGCAACATACCGATCATAGTATCAATGATAGATATTACTCTTATACTTATACATACCTATTTACATCATACATAGTGTAGGGGAGACAAGGCTGCCTGTAAGCAGAAACGTCGGATAGTTAGAATTAGAAATAAGTATTTCATTGCCCTATCTGTTCATCTTTAACCAACTAATGAGGCTTAAAACTTCACAGGGGGCCATCCATACATCCATCCGCCTTTGAAAGCCCTCTGCTGGACATAGGCCTCCCCTAATCTGCGCCACTTCGACCGGTCCTGAGCTGTCTTAATCCAGCAATTACCCGTCGTCTTCTTCAGGTCGTCAGTCCACCCGGCCGGGGAGGCCTGCATTCCTTTGGCCCAGACGTGGTCTCCATTCGAGGACTCTTCTACCCCATCAGCTATTTGTCCTACGAATGATGTGGCCTGCCCATTGCCACTTCAACCTACTAATTCTGAGAGATATGTTGGTAACTTTCGTTCTCCTACTGATTTCATCATTACGAATTCTGTCGCGCAGGGGGACAACATGATCTAATTTTTCCACAGGAAAACATTTTAATTTTCTCGTGAACTGAAAAAAAATGAAATTGGCAAGAGACGAAAGATATGTAGTCGATAAACATAGGAGAAGCAGCGATTTATCTAGGTGACACTATATCCATTACTTAGATTTCAACTATTTAATATAAAAAACGTAATACAGAGCACTGTTCTTTGTGTTGATTATAAAGTTTTTGGGTTGTTTGACAACGATGACTGATAAGGGAGAGCACATGCACGTCACGTGTCCTGGTGGACCATAATTTCTTATTATTATGATACTAGATTACTAGGTACTAGATGATTATAATACTAACGTATTTCCACAGCTACACCCACTATGATCACGTGTATCACGATACTGGGTTAATATATAGAATATGTTAACCCAGGTCACAATCTATCCGCGTGCCAAATTGCACCGAAATCCAATTACTTAATCGTTTTTGCGTGAAAGAGTAACAACCATACATACATATTTACAAACTTTCGTCTTCATAATCTTATTTAAAGTGTGTTTTTAAAATGCCAATAGACGATGATTTTGTAAATTACTATTACTTTTACCGTCCTAATCTCACCCAATTACCCACGCAATTATTATAGTTTCGTCTAATAATAGCATTGGCGTCGTTAAGTACATTACAATTCGGGTCTTACACGATGACGTAAGATGATAGACGAATTCATGATGCGAACAGACGACGGTCATGCCACTGTCAGTGCCAGTGGATGTGGCGATTTGATATTTACGTTGATATACAATCCAGCACGCCGCAAAAGAGTGATTAGCGCCAACAATTAGGGCATTATTAAATACCCAGCTTTATTTCATCATGTTTCCCGACCTTTTAAAAATTGACCTTATATTTATGTGAATGAAAAACATCTCCAAGCAGTGATACAGAGTGCTATAGATATTGATGTACATTATGAATGTTTTTATTTTGACCTAGATATTAATGGCGCATTATACAGTACAACTGAATAGAGGCCATGTAGAACGACAATTCTCAGTCTTAGTTCTTTACGAATAATTTCATAGGTCAACTTCAAATTTGACCGATGATATAATATCATCAAAGTAAGTCTGAGAATTATTATCAGAGATGAATCTCACAATTGTATGAAGAGTACGAAATTTCTTAACTTTTCTAGCTCGTCTAATGTTATCTCGTGAAAGTTATTTCTATCACAGTATTTCATAATCAAGGCTCGGAACCGGTTTAAAAATACCGGTTAATTTCGATTAAATACCGGTAAATATAATCGTTCTTTCATTTACCGGTTAAACAGGTGAACGGTTTATAACTAACCCAAATGATAAAGGTTACCGGTTACTTTTGTACGATCGGTTTTACACCCAAATTAACCGGTTAATTCCATAATACGTTTTTAATAAACTGGAGTGAATCGAATAGATTCATGTTTACGCCGAAGCTTCGCAACGGGCGCATACTATTATCATCCATTTTTGTTAGTTGGATTCAGAAGGCATAGGGCAGGTCGGAGTGGCGACATTTAGGGGAGGCCTATGTCCAGCAGTGAACCTCATAATTTGTAGCAAATTGTTTTGCCTACCTTTGCCTATGTTTATATAACTAGTTGCCCTAATTTTAAAATTAAAGAAGTTATATTTAAAAAATATTAAGCTTTTTTTTATATTTTATTTTTTGCTCTATAACTTTAATATATGTTTAACAAAAAAAAAAATAATACTTCAGACCAATCTTGTAGATGATCTTTTAAGGAAAATTATTCACTATATACATATTTTATTCATTTCATACATCTTAAACGCTGCTACAGCGCTCCAAAGTTAACCGGATTCGCCAATGCTCATGAGCATCCGGTCAGAGCGAAATGTTTATCTTATTTTTGATTTTTTTTAATTGTAACATGTGTTATCAGAGGTCGAGGAACAAGGGAACAGATTTTAATTCTAAGACAAAAAATTGAGAAGTCTAGAGAATTTGACATCCCACTTTATATCTGTTTCTGTTTCTGATGACTTTCGTAAGGCCTTCGACACCGTCAAGTGGGATAAATTATATGGGACGTAGAATAGAATAGAATAGAATAGAATACTCTTTATTGCACACTAGAAACAGACAAACAACAAAAACATACAATACAGATTAGTCGTATGCAATAGGCGGTCTTATCGCTAGGCAGCGATCTCTTCCAGACAACCTATGCATGGAAAAGGTAAGGATAACAGGAAAAAGAAAGTGGGAAGTGTAAGTGAAGTAAGAGAATAAATTATATGGGACAGCTAGGTAACATAAAGTACACAATCGAAAACGAAAAAATAAGCATATTAACAAGTACAGCACAAAAAAAAACATTAAAAAAGAAACAATAAATAAACAAAGAGACTATTAGTATTAATAGCAGTGACAGAACAAAAGTACGACACATGTGCAAATGACAAAAAAAAATAATAATAAAAAATTATGTCTCGGAATAAAGTTTTGTCACCAGATTTTTGAATGAATCAATAGATTCAGCACGGCGTATGGATAAAGGCAGTTTATTCCATAAGGAAACAGCAACTGAGGAAAAAGAGTTTTGAAAGAAGGATGTAGCGTGAGTAGGAGTTTTTAAAGAAAAATTTATAGAGGAACGGAGAAAACGGTCGTGGGAAAGATGGAGGTACTGAAACTGATCTTTTAAATAGGAGGGAGCTATAGGGCTGAACAGCACGCAGTAAAGAGCAGAAAGGATATGCAAATTCCGGCGAAGTCGGATAGGAAGCCACTTGAGTTTATTTCGATAGTCGTACTTATGCATATGGGAGTACCTAGCCACCTAATTCGTCTCATACGCCGACTCTACGAAGATGGCACTGAGACTGTCCGTATCGATAACATCGACTCGGAAAGTTTTCAGACACATGCTGGGTTCGACAGGGATGCATACTATCCCCACTACTGTTCAACATCTATACATAGTGCATCATGAAAATAGTTTTGGAGCAATGAGATTAGGGTATTTCGGTGGGTGGGCGGAAGACATCCAACTTGACACTTCTTACTCAAACAAAAGAAGACATGGAACAGCTGTTAACACGCCTAGAGACAATTAGCCTCTCCTTTGGACTCGCGATCAACAGAGACAAAACCAAAATGATGATCGTGGACAGAGCTGAACTAAATCATCCTGACATCTACATGATTGGAAAATGTAAGGTAGTCCAAAATCATGTGTATCTCGGCTCCACGATCACGAACACTGGAGAGTGTGAGGACGAAATCCAAAGAAGATGTGTTATAAAAAGGTCTGCCGTCGATAAGATGAAAAGAGTCTGGTAACATCACCAAAGCCCCCAAAGTCCGCCTTATAAGAAGCTTGATCTTCCCAATTTCCCTTTACGGCGCGGAAACGTGGACGGTTCGCCCGAAAGACCGACGCAAAATCGATGCGCTTGAAATGTGGTGCTGGCGCCGACTGCTGCGCATCTCTTGGACTGCATTTCGGACCAATGTGTCAATACTAAAAGAGCTCAAAATCAGTGAGAGGTTATCGTCGACAGTACAAATTAAAATCTTTAAATACTTGGGCCACGTCGTACGAAACCAGCACTTGATGGAACGACTCATTGTCCAAAGGCAAATGGAAGACAAACGTTCACGCGGTCGATGACCTACGCGTTGGACAGACATCATAAAAGCAGCCACACAAACTTCCATTGTTCAATGTGCACGGGATGCTGAAGATCGTAGGCACATGGAGGCGCGTCGTAAGAGCTGCAGCATCTAAGGATACGTCATCGTGAAACCACGACCACTCTGCCATGAGCGAACGACTGAAGAGAGACAACTCTGTAGACGCGTTTTTTTTTTCAGACTCAACTCTTTTCCTTGCCACCTGCAAGGCAGGCATATCTCAAAGAGGCACTTAAACGTTTTTATGGGGGATTTTAAAGGAAGACTAGGCACGCGGAATGATGGCGAGCGGAAGGAAGCGAGACCCTTTAGTATTGGACAACGGAACGCCACTTGCTTGCCAGATTCTTGGAGAGGGAAGACTTCTTTTATGATGAACTCTTTCTTAAAGAAGAGGGCACAGCGAATGTGGACATATTTAATGATGTCTCTGTGGTGTCTCTAGGTCTTATAGAGTTATAGGTATAGAGGCGAGAACTATGTGTGTCCAACCTCAATGTCAAAATACAGACTGCTCAATAAACAAATCACTTAAAGTAGGCAACACGAGTAGCGTGCTCGTAAGACCCACCGCATAAAAGACGCTATTGAGCGAAACCGAGGCTCAAGGGTGTTCGCCAGGGACCTGTGCGTTGGGCAAAGCCTGCTGACGAGGTTGAAGACCGAATCGAGCACCATAGTTTCGTCTAAACCTGATATTCTGAGAAAATTAAGAAATACTCTACGGACAGTTGTAGAAATACGGGGGACGACAAACGTGCCAAATTGACCCGACACTATACTGAAGACCTCCCGGACAGCATGTTCAAGATAAGAGAGGCTCTCAAACAGCTGAAAAACAACAAGGCACCAGGCGATGACGGAATCACAACAGAACTGCTAAAAGCTGGCGGTAAACCCGTAATAGTGGCGCTCCAAAAGTTGTTTGATTCTGTCGTCAATAGCGGAACCACCTCAGAAGCGTGGAGCAATAGCGTAGTGGTGCTGTTCGTCAAAGAGTGCTTTTGAAGAGCTACAGGCCCATTGCGCTTCTAAGTCACGTGTATAAGTTGTTCTCGAGAGACCTCACTAACCGCATTGCAGGCTTGACGACTGCCAGCCTCCCGAACAAGTTGGATTCCGAAAAGGCTACAGCACCATGGACCACATACACACGCTACGGCAGATTATACAGAAGACCGAGGAGCATAATCGGCCATATGTGTTGCTTATGTGGACTATGAGAAAGCCTTCGATTCTATCGAGCACTGGGCGGTGCTGGAGTCCCTTCAGCGTTGCCAGATCGACTATAGGTACATCGAGGTGTTGAAGTGTGTCTACACAGCCGCCACCATGTCAGTCCCAGTACACGATCGAAGCACGAACCCAATCCAACTGCAGCGGGGATTCAGGCAAGGCGATGTCATATCATACAACAGTGCCTCACAACGGGTGGGTCTTAAGATGGACATGGACAAAAATCATGTCTAATGTCCATGTCACACCCGTACCGGTAGTTGTTGACGGCACTCCTCTCAAAGTTGTTGACGCGTATATTTACCGGGGACAAACGGATGGCTAAGTCCAACTTTGAGAGGGAGGTCACTCGAAGAAACCAACTCGGCTGGGCTGCGTTGGGGAAATTACATAGTATCTTCTCGTCCATAATTCGATTCGTCAATAATTTTTCGAGCAATGTGTGTTGCTAGTGATGGCCTACGACGCCGAAACGTGGTCCTTCACTGTAGGCCTCATTCGGAGGCTCAGGGTCGTTCAGCGTGCCATGGAGAGGGCTATGCTTGGAATTTCGCTAAGAGACATGATTCGTAACGATAAAATTCGTAGACGAACAAAGCTTATCGACATAGCTCTCAAAACTAGCAAGCTCAAGTGGCAATGGGTCGGCCACATCGCTCGTAGAACCGATAACCGATGAGAAAGGAAGGTCCTCGAGTGACGACCACTTTTAGGTAAAAGGAGCACAGGTCCCCCCCCCCCCCCCCCACCAGGTGGATAGATGACCTGAACACTGAACCTGACGCTTTTCCTCCACACTTCCGGGGTGGTTCCATTATTGATGATAGAATCAAACAACTTTTGGAGCGCCACTAGTACGGGTTTGCCGCCAGCTTTTAGCAGCTCTGTTATGATTCCGTCATCGCCCGGTGTTTGTCAGCTGTTTGAGAGCCTGAATTTTTTTAACTATAGAACTATAGTTATAAATTAAAACTTTGAGGCAAAATTAAACGATGATGCGAATGGAATTTCTTCAAATAAAACTTACCTTTGTTATTCATCAAAGGATTGTTACTGAAAGATAAAAGAGGGTAAACGACGACATTATACAAAATTAAAGTGCATACGATTGCGTCTTAAAATTTTGTTATAGTAAGCGCGGCGTCCAGAGCATGTCTAAAACACGGTAGAATATTAATAAACTTGGTTTTAACCGGTTAATTGTTACAACCGAAACCTAAATTCGTGAAAAACCGGTACTTCGCATAAACCGGTATTAACCGGTTAAGTACAACCTTTAACCGATATTGATTTAGGTTTGGGGTCAATGACCGAAACCGGTTTTGAAATAGAACCGGTTTCCGAGCCTTGTTCATAATATATTCTCATAAACCGAAAAGGATGCCTAACCCAATGGATTAACTAAATTCATTACCGTGTAAAAAAACATGATTGTAATCATATTTAAAAAAATGATATAAATAAGAAAAAAGACAAACCCGCTGAGTTTCTTGCCGGATCTTCTCAGATGAGGTCGTATTCCGATCCGGTGGTAGTGTACGAAAAAAAATGTAACTGACAATTTGTGAGTGTCCCCGTAGGCCTATACAAAGCAAAGACATTTCATTTCATTTCAAATAAATATTAATCATCTTTAATACGTCAGAAAAAATACAATAATAAAGTTATATAAAATGCGTTTTCTTAAGTAAAATACGTTATGTAATTCAAATACGCAAGGTTACAACAATAATTAATTAATTCCCAATGTAAAAACTAAAAACAGTGCAGACGGATGCACGCGGCCGAGGTGTGCGGGAGCTCATGGTCATAAAATATGTATCTGATTAGAAGTCGCGATGGTGTGGATCGATAAAGCGTACTTGAACTTGAACTTATCGTAGCATTTGTGTGTACATTATCGATGAGCTCCATCGAACTAATTATGATGTATCTGTACTATTTACGATATACTAGACTTTTTTGTGGCTTTGCCTGTTTCGATGCACGTATGCTATGGCGTCCTATGTGTTTCAAAATAGGGCTACGGCATCCCCTGCCTGTAGTAAGAGGCGACTAAAAGCGGCTTCCGGGCTTGCGGGCGGCGTTCAAAACAAATTGGGTTTACCAACTTTATTTGATTGACTTGCTTTCCTTTATGACAAAATACACTGTATATAACATATATATATGTATGTACGTCATAACTCTTTTCTTACAGATGTCAAAAAAACTAGTTCTAGAAAACGGACAGTAGCGTCTTCTTACAAAAAACGCTTTCTACTCTCATAGCCCCTCACTAGGACTTTCTCCTGTGTCGTGGGTACCATGGACACACACAAGACGAATACACAAACACCCAGACCCAGAACATGAATCTGAACTCATCATTCAGATACCTGGCCGGGAATCGAACCCAGGACCCATTGCGCGTCAGACCAGTATGGTAACCGTTCCGCCACGCGGGTCGTCAACGTTATTCATTTACTAATGTGGCCAACAAGCAAAATTTTCTGCACTAATCAAGATGAATCCTCCTTATGTAAGAAGGATGTATTCATCATAATATATATGAGTGGAAACAATAGATATTTAACACGGTAAGACGTTCATACATACATAATTATCTTAACACACCTTTGCTATTTGCTCTAGGATTATTTGCAAAACTGTACGGAACAGATGGATGTTTGTTCCGCTATACATGACCTCACGAGCAAGCTGGTCAAACGCCTAGGATCTGTCAATATTATTATGCACACTCGAAACTTCCATACGAGCCGTCAATCAACAAACTATTAATCGGAGATGTGAGCCATACTGCCTCTACATACGTCTTATATGAGCTTATCCATACAAAGTATCTACAATAATTACTAGGATTAGCAAAAAATTAACCAGTTTTAACATTTCTACATGTTAACTTTTTATAGATAGCAAAAACAAAAAAAAAATTCTCGACTGCGTCAGAATGATGTTAATGTTTTTCAAGCGTAAGTATGTATGTATATATGTATACGTATGTTTGTATATCTGTATATCCATTTCTTTAGCACGCGCTACAGCCTAAATATCTTAACGTATTTTAACATATGACATATCATTGAAATCGACTCAGTTTGCAAAGTGACATAAGCTTTATAATTTTTAAATTAAAATCATTTGCTATCGGAGAAAACGGGAGGAAAGGGGCGATTTTTTTATCACCAAGTGTGCTCTTCGTTGAATAGTATAGTAAATTTATCTCCATTTTTTTTATAGTTAGACCTAACGGCTGACGGGCCACCTGATGGAAAGCAGTCACCGTCGCCTATGGACATTTGCAACACCGGAGGAGTCGCCAATGCTTCGCCGGCCTTGGAGGAGAGTTCTTTTTACACTTTTAAATAAAACCTCTCAATTTATTCCTAAGAGGTAGTAATATCAGCAGTCGACCGCAGGAAGGATTCTTTCTGGAGTTCCTATCGTCCTGGATTGTACATAATACTATTTTGGGTTGGTTTGTGGCTATGGCCATTTGTCATTGAATAGTACACTCAAGTTCGTACTAAGATATTATATGAATATCCTAAAAATGAGTGTATTTCTTAAAAGTTAAAAAAAATCGAAATACGTCTAGTATAAACTATTTGCCTATCAAAGTAAAATAATAAATCAATCTTTAATGACAAGGAAATAGTATTTTTTCAATTAAACATTGTGTTGAAAGATGAGCAACGATAAATGATTAATTATGTATATACGTAATCACTGCTGTTATTGTAACAATAATTACATCATTTGCACAAAGCACTGACTGTTTTACATACTACCGTCAACAAAGAACAATACAGGTATAAGTACCAGCAAGTAGTTTTATTAATTCTCAGAGGCTTGGAACAAAATCACCAGCAGTCGCAGCGGTCGCTAATGGTTGAAACTTGACCTCTCGATCGGGAGGTCCGAGCTTCAAACCCTGGCACGCACCACAGATTTTTTTAAATTATGTGCGTATTAGAAATTAACTATCACTGCTTTTCGGTGAAGGAAAACATCGGAGGAAACCTGCACATCCGGGAGTTCTTTAAAAAAAAAATCTCAGAAGAGTGTGAAGTCCACTTGGCCAACGTGGTGGACTGTGGCCTAAAACTCTCTCGTTCTGAGAGAAGATCCGTGCCCAGCAGTGGGACAATAATGGGTTAGCACCATAGCCCCTGGAGATATATTTTTTATCCTATTAAAGTAGCAAACGAGAATGTCCACTTGATGAGAAGTTCTCAATAACTCCCATTGACATTTGTGAGCAACTTCATACAGAACAGCGTTTCTATCTCAGGTAAATCATAGATGCGTTGCTACGTCCTGAAGACTAAGTTGATCGCCTCATATAAAAGTGCGCCGGCAGACACATACTATCATCGAAACTCGAGAACTGCTTCATGCTAGGAATTAGTATGGTGGTGGTTAAACTACACTGGTTCTACCACCTGCTAAGACTGGTCTTGTTAAGAGAGATCCAAGAACGGCGGTCGACAAAGAAAAGATGGACTAGTTTAAGATTTTTTCTCACCTAATGCTAAGGTAGAGTCTGGTTTATATAATAGTTTATTTTAAAATTGGTCAAACAAACACCCTTGTTGTTCTGTCAACCAACCCTTCTCTCCAGCTTATATGCTCATGCTTTCTCTCGATATTTCCTTCTTATATAACTATAGATTATTTTTGAAGTCACAAATAAGAAGACTAGATTTATTAAATGCAGCTGTAAGATAATTTGTTTTATGACCCAGAAGAAAAAAATAACTCAATTTTGTCGATAATATAATGGGTTAGTTCCGATATTATACACTTTAGAATTAACATTGACTGTTGCAAATTGCATATAATGGACATATTTTTTATACATACTTAATTAAGTGCTATTTAGAGATAGATACGCTATCTGAAATATCCGTAATGCTATTTGAATCTATAACCACTTATTATTTAAAACATAGACGCAATAAATTATACATATATTCCGGTTTTTTCCCGGTAACATTCTTTCCATTGACGTCATACGGGTCAAATACTATAGACACCTCATAGCAAAAAACAGATAAAAACAGTTTTTAGAGTTCAAAAAAACACGGTCAAGATAAATCCATCATCAGTTCTCTTTCAAGTTCAATGTTAATCATTGTATTGCATTATTTCCTGATTGTAACCTTGTATTAACTTGATTATCAATGATGAATTTAACTTTTTGATTTCTTGAAGTGCGTATTTTTTTGTTCTACTTTAAAAAACAATCAACATCATATTTAACAAAAACATGCCTTATTAGATTTCGGCTAGCCTTTAGCCTTTAATAACATATTTAATCTAATCCTTTAAGATCAATGTGGCAACACAGGTAAAAATTTAACAGTAAAGAGGCAACGCAACTAGTCAGTTTCAGGTGTAAGGAAGTCCATAAGTGACAGTAATCAGTTTTATCTTATAGATCTTGATTCTTGGTTACTTTGATGACATAAAAAGTTTTTTATGTCATCAAAGCTGCTGCTGGGTACTTTGTTACCCGGCTGTCGGACAATGAGGGAAATTTTGGTAACGATTATGCTTGTTTTATTAAATGCATTGCCATTTTATTTACCTTATTCTTAAAAGTATCACAAACGGTATTTCAAAGATCATATCTACAAAACAATATATGTTTACGTTTTCGCCCATCACTACAAAATCTTCAAAAACGAAGAAAAAGTAATAAACACTTACTAAGGGTACAAGAGGTTATTGCAAAAAAATTCATTGTAAATCACTAAACTATCTAAACTAAGTCACTCCTACGCATGTATACAACACCATTCAAAATTCGTTACTTGGATAGAGAAACAGTTTAATTCAAGAAGGGATTGGAAGGTATAGCCTGGTGCTCTTACTACATATGGTTAATGGTCCATATATTTTCGTTATATAAACTTCATTCATAAAAAAAAAACAAAATATATTATTTAGTTTTTACTTGGCTCTACCGTAATATTTTTCGATTTTGGGTTGTTATTATTATTCAATCGAAGCAGCGAAGTATGTAAAAAAATATTTGTCCTACAATTTCCTATTCGGGTTCAATTCAATGTATTTGGTTGTCTTGATCACGTTTGTTATTAATAGACCTAATGGTAACTCGATATTAGCACAGCGTACACAATACAACTCTCCCACTGACACCATTTGAACTGGGAATCAGTCCAATAAATGTGCTGACCCACTTGGCAGGCATCCGCTCGCATCGGGACAAATGACTGAGTGCAGCACAATACAACCGGAAACAAGCTGATGTTCTTGCTGATAACTCGGCTTAACGAGATTACGTTTAGTACGAGTTCATGATTTCTAAAAACGATCATCATTTACGTTTTTCTATTATTTCAAACTACATCGCAAAGTATGGCCGAAAGGAAAAGGTAACTGCGGAATATGCGTTTGGATTTATGGACGAAATTGGATTCAGATGGTTGGAGTGGCGTTATTTAGGGGAGGCCTATGTCCAGCAGTGGACCTCAAAGGACTGATGGATGGATGTATTGACGAAAACGGTAACAATCACTGTTTTAAGGGAACTTGAGTAACTCGTAGTGACACTTGAAATCACAGTCACGCTGTTCATGTTAGACTTCTTTATTTGCTAACACCATCCCGTGATTATGTTTCTAATCAATTCTACATTTAATAGCTATATTAACTGTAATGTGTTGGTTCAAAAAGTGTGACACAGATACCCGAATAAATGAACCCGTTTTGTAATCAGATCGTATTATGAAAATTTTAATATATATTTGTCGGAAATGGCGGTATTGTGGCAACACCGGAACGCCAGCGCCATCTAGTGGCGTTCGATGAAGTTAGGGTTGTACCAGTTTAATGGCTGACATCTCATTCTATCGTTGACGGTCGGCCGAAGCAGACGACTCTAAAATCATCCCGCGTTCTTAGTGCTACGATTACTTGCCTACTTAATTTAGTTTGATTAATTCAGTGATTGTAACAAGTTTAATTCGGCAGTAAACTGTGTGTTAAAATCAAGTCTGCAATTTATTCTCGTGCTAACATTCCCTAACAGAGCCCACAGTAGGTTATCCTGATACGATGAGCGAAAAAGAACCACCCCCTCCGTCATATTTTATTTTAGCTATGTTTTGGTAAACCATGATCGTATCTTCTCTAATGTTAATAAAATAATAAAATTTGAATCCCGTTATGTAAAGATATAAACGCAGTAATCGCTTAATCTCGTTTTTGTACTAACAATAACGTTGCCATTGTTATGGAAACGTTATTCAAATTTACGAACTTTGACATTTCTCACCGATCTTGATATCCTACTATAGACTCATCACGTGTAAAGTCACATGGATTTTATCTATCGTGTCAAAACTGGCTTCTTATCTTTGATATTGAATGTGTCCTTGGCAATTCATCCAACGCGCCCATGGCAGTAACATTTAATATGTTTATAACCCTTATAATTCGTTGTTTTCCTATGTTTTTGCGCATTGTTAAGTTCGTTTTACTTGTCTATAATTAGGATTATATGTTTATCATATTTATGGCCTTGTATTAGATAGTAACTTGTCAAATATGTAATCTAATTGACAAGTCTTATAAATTAAAAAAAAAATACCTTTTTTGGACTGAAACTTCTTAGAATAGATTATTAGGAGAAACAAACTTTTGTTTCAAAAGCAGTTGTCAGTGCTACAAATAGATGGCGTTGTACCCATATCTGAATCACGCTAAAAGTTTTACCACAGTAGACATATTAGACCAGTAGGGAAACTGCCTATAAGCGCTCGAAAACGGCACACACACAAACATCGCATCGACGAGGCCGCTATGCTTCATTAGCGCAAAAACCCTATAGCGGCCTTATAGGCAGTTTCTCTACTGTTCTAATATATCTACTGTGGTTTTACTAAAAGCGTAGCGTGTACAAGAGCTCCAATGCGTAGTGAGATGTCCCAATATTGGCTGCAGTTCGTACTTCATTGATTTTTGAAAAATAAGTACAAGCATAACTTTATTATATAATTATCTCTTTTTATTTGTTATCTCTTGGAGGCTACTGTTCCGAACGTTTGTCGTCTGTGAATTTCACACTCCCACTTTTTATTTTTTTATATTTGAATCGTAATACGATTTTTCACTACTTATTCTGAAAGGTGACATGTTTCTGTAAGCATTTGTAGTAGTTTTCTTTTTCAAACCGAAAAATATCTAAGCCATAAGTCAAAATTATTAAATTTCTGCAAAACATATCTACTCTATTTGTGTTGATCACATACATTCTAAGACAAATTCAATTCTGATGTTTATATATTCCGAGACATATTACGTTTGGGACAATAAAATTAAGGTGAAAAACCTTAAAACAACAAAAATAATTCACCTTCAATTTTATTTGAATTAGACATGTTAATCGAAACGGACATGACACAATTATATTGATTATCTAAGTCAAAAGACATTGTAAAGATCTATAAAAAGTGTGAACTGAAAATAAAACATACAAATTAATTCCTTGCAAAGCAATTCCTTGAAAACTAAGCAATATGAACGGTAGCAGTGAATAATTATGGTAATATCATTAAATTTTCTACAGTTAAAATGCGTATAGCGTTGCCGATGTTCTTTATTCAATTCTCTTCTTTAATTCTCGTTTTTAGCTCCCGTGTATCTAAACCGTGCATCGAACTTTTATCTTTCATCGCTCTACTAACAAATGTACTACTAGTTTACAATTTTACATCATGGTGTTATGCGACTTCTTATATGTACTTGTCTAGCTTTGTTGCTTATCCTTGGGCCATCTTTATTAAAATTCAGTCAGTCAATCTCTACTATCCTAGCCTCAGCTTGATACATGTCAACTCTACTGGCCTCTTTTAATTCCGTAAAGTAGGTTTAAAAAACTTCTAGTTCTTTTAGGAATTTTAGTAATTAGGAAGAAAACTACTTACTACAATATCATAATTAATGCAATATTTCCCATAAGTACGTCAATGGTAGGATAGATATAAATATAAAGAGTGGACACTACGAAGGTTCCTAATTTGTTAAGTTAGTACCGACTTTCCTTACATCGTAGAGATTACAGTGAAAAGTTTAAAAAACACAGTTGTAACCAGATTTAGTTAATCTACCCCTACTTAGTAAGAGCTTCATAAAAAATTAAATAACGCGTTTATAAACATAAGCGACGTTTCCCAAACGTTGAAATAAAACAATCAGTTGCAACTGCGTTCTAAATAAATCGGAATCACCGCATAGTACGCGTAATGCGTAGACGCAGGGCCGCGTGGCGCAACCGTCTTGTGCGCGTCCTCACGGCAAGGCCGCGCTCCCCTCCGCCTCCCCATTCACAATAGGAAACTCACGTGGGGAAACTCGCCAAATTAATTTGTGTTCGTCAATTGTAATTATAAATAGAACGGTATCTTTCAGGTATTGAACGCTAGAATCAGGTACATGCGACACTTTTGTGTATAATAATACTGTTAATTATAAATGTAAATACTGTAAATTAAAAAGTAGAGAACTTCGAAGATTGGAATCCAACACTTGGAATTTCACGTGAAAAATCTCATCAAATAATCCATTGCGTCCTTTAATTATAATTATAAATCTCACAGGTATATGTATGTGATATACTTCTATCGCAAATAGTTTTGTCAATTTAAATGTAGATTTTTTTTTAGGTATAGAATTCATTACAATAGGAATCGAATGTAGCGAAACGAGACAAATTACCGATTATGATCGGTGATTGTAATTAAGAACAGAAGTCTCTCTCAGGTAGTCGATCGTAAGATGCTTCTGTGTATATACTGTTAAATTAATAGTTGGTAGGAAACTTCTTAGATTTACAATTGAACTATAGGAGAATTACGTTGCTAAAACACCAAATTATCAACTATAAATATTATTAGAACAGTTTTTATTATATTATCATGATAGCTATCTGTACAATATAAATTTTACAATAATGAAACTTTATAGGTCTATAAAGTTTTGTTATTTTAAAATTTATATATTTACCAATACAAAACTATAAAAAAATCTAAGGGAAATCACGAAAATATCAGCTATGTTATTCAATTATACAGCTCTACAAAAGTCTCTTTAACATCACCATGATTATCTGTTTTATAATATTGTCAACTAACTTGAAAGGTGGTGAAACACTTGTGGATTTACTCACAGAAGAGGTTTGACTGCCGACGTCATCGCCACACCTTTTTCTGTTTTATAGCATTTGTATTCGAGGTGCTATGTTCTGGTTTGGAATGTTTGGTAATAAGATCCTCCGAGGCATAATCTGTGATTTCAGTGATCTGAGTTCACAGACCATGGTTTATATCATTACTATATCTAACACTTAAAATACGTTTCATGTAATTGTTAAGTGTGTGGCGTCATACGTTTGATATCACACATTGTCACGTGACAAATTTTGGGAGAGAGATATATTTTTAAGGTTCCAAAAACATGAATTAACGTTGAATGAAAAAGATCTAAACGGCCAAAGTCACTATGCTCCAAATAAGACAATAAACTGTTTTTTGCTCAACAGTCAGTGAACTACGAAGTATTATGTAGTTTTTCAGTGCACAAGCAATGTTGCGTACACTTCCGTTTTTAAACCCGTGTTATTGACAGCGCTCAAACTCATAAATACAGATTAAAAGGAGTCTATGAGAGTAGAAATAGAGTAGCAAATGAACTGAGCGGAGTTCTCGTCAATTGCAGTGATATAGATTGTAAAGACGTTTGATTGTTTATTATGTTAATGAACTGTGACTCGTCTTGCGAAACGCAACCTTGCGAAGTTGTCGTCGTAACTCGTAATGTCTACAGGCATTGAATCAGCGTGCGGCCTCATTTGGCTTTCGTGGCGATTAATATAAGAACAAGAGGCTAATTTGTTAATTAAACTACTTCTCGCCGACTTTTGCATTATTGATACAGGTATTACATTTTCTAGAATGTCCTACTTCCGCATGTCTTTGGTTTTTTAACTAATGTATATTTACATTAGGTCGGTTGGTTGTATTTGACTGCAAACAACTTCGGTCTCCGATCAATGTGAACGGCAATTCGATAGTCGTATTCGAATGCAGCCTAGTAGTTAGAATGCAGAATGCAGTTAGTAAGCCGTCTATCTATCCAGCCTATCTGTCTATCTAACAAATCTAATGTAGAATTTATAACGATTAATCGTATCGATCATAACTGCTGGTTAAGGAACACGGATAGTGGAGGTCGCCTAGCTGAATGTAGGCGACGTGTTCAATGACCGACCTGATGTGATCGAACTAAATCGATTAAACTCATCACATGTGTCTCATTCCATGAACGACCTAATGTAAACACACCATAATATATACTATCGCCGCAGTTAGGAAAAGCGGGGCAGACTTCTCTCCACTGTTGGACATAGGTCGCTCCAAAGGTGTTTTTTTTGAAGTAGCAAACAAGCATGCAGTCCACCTGATTGTAAGTAGTCGATGCTGCCCATCTAGAACATAGGTTCCATCTGAATTCAGTCACAGATGAGCAACGACAGCCGCCAGGCTGAGCTTGGGGCCCACATGTTGCACTATATATATTTATTAGTACTAGTATGCACGAGTACTAGTATCTACCTACTTACTTCTGTGTAGTGATAATTGTCTAAGAACGTTCGGTTTAGGATAAAAGCCCTAACTCTATATTTCTACAGAAATTATTTTAATATATACCTAATGCCGAAATATATTTTATCTTTATAAATACAGTTTTGCTTAACGTTAAATACAAAATGCGCAAAATATATTATTGATATAAAATTATATTACAACAATCAAAAAGTCATAAATCATCCTAATTAAAATCATAAAAATACTGTGTATTATGCTAATGATCCTCAGACACGTGACAAAAAGAAATAACAGATTGATCACTGGCTTCCATCAATAACTTCTGAAATAAACACCATAAATGCGTTTATTTAAGAAGCATTTATTTCTAACTAGTTGCCCGGCGAACTTTGTTCCGCCTAAAAGTCAATAATCTAAAATTATTAGTGTTCCTCCACTATATTAGGTATGTATATATTGTAAAAAAACTGCATTAAAATCCGTTACGTAGTTTTAAAGATCTAAGCATACATAGCTGGCTGTGTGGTGTCGGTCTTGAATAGCACCACTCCCTCTCTTCCCGTGGATGTCGTACGAGGCGACTAAGGGATAAAACATCCAGGAGATGGGCAGCAGCATCTCCTGTGAAATTCCAACATTTACTGCGGTCACCAACACGCTTGCCAGGCGCGGTGACTACTGGCAAAACCCCCTTATGACAGGTGCAGAAAAGCCACGGCCCCCAGTCCCCGGCGGCCCCGCTATTCCGGGCTATGGTAGCGGCCAAGGTAACGGCGGGGCAGGGGGTGCTAAGAATCTCCGGAAGAGATCCGGCTACCACAACCGACGACTTCTGCACCTGGCAACATACAACACCAGGACACTGAGGACCGACGAGAAGATACAGGAGCTGGAAGAAGAGATAGACAAGTTAAACTGGAGTGTTTTGGGATTGTCTGAAGTCCGAAGACAGGGGGAGGACACGATAATCCTCAAATCTGGAAACTTGCTCTATCACCGGGAGGGCGATCACCTGTCCCAGGGTGGTGTCGGGTTCCTCGTCCACAAATCCCTCGTGAACAACGTTGTAACAGTCGACAGTGTGTCGTCAAGGGTAGCGTACCTTATACTCAGAATATCTAAACGGTATTCGCTGGAGGTCATACAGGTATATGCGCCAACTTCGACACACCCAGACGATGAGGTTCAGGTCATGTATGAGGACATAAGTAGAGCCATACATACCTCAAAAACCCATTTTGCCGTTGTCATGGGGGATTTTAATGCAGGACTAGGCGTGCGAAATGGTGACGAACGGAGGGTGGGGCCCTTTGGAATTGGACAACGTAACCACCGAGGTCACTTGCTTGCCAACTTCTTGGAGAGGGAAGACTTCTTTATGATGAACTCTTTCTTCAAGAAGAAGGCACAGCGAAAGTGGACTTGGATAAGTCCTGATGGTTCCACTAAGAACGAGATAGACTTCATTTTGGCAGACAAACAGCACATATTTAATGATGTCTCTGTGATCAACAGGGTGAAAACCGGAAGTGATCACCGGATGGTAAGAGGCACATTAAATATCAATGTAAAGCTGGAACGGTCACGCCTGATGAAGTCTACGCTCCGACCAACACCTGTCCAAATCCAGGGCTCCGAAGAGTTCCAGCTACAGGTCCGAAACCGTTTCGCGTGTCTCGATTCTTGCGTTTCTGTGGACGAAATTAACACCAAGGTAGTAACAACTGTCCACGACGTGGGGTCTAAGTATTTTAAGACCCACTCCAGTGGTGGCTCTCAGGTTCTGTCAGAGCATACTCTCGGTCTTATGAGGGAGAGGCGAGAACTATGTGTGCAGTCTCCAACCTCAATGTCGAGATACAGACTGCTCAATAAACAGATCTCTCAGAGTAGGCGACGCGATTGGCGTGCTCACAACACCCGACGCGTAAAAGACGCTATTGAGCGAAACCGGGGCTCAAGAGTGTTCGCCAGGGATCTGTGCATTGGGCAGAGCCTGCTGACGAGGTTGAAGACCGAATCGGGCACCGTAGTTTCGTCTCAGCCCGATGTTCTGAGAGAAATTGAGAAATACTACGGACAGTTGTATGCTTCCGCACGAGCTCCCGCCCGTAACAAGGCGGACGACAAACGTGCCAAATTGACCCGACACTATACTGAGGACCTCCCGGACGTCAGCCTGTACGAGATTAGAGAGGCTCTCAAACAGCTGAAAAACCACAAGGCACCGGGGGATGACGGAGTCACAACAGAGCTGCTAAAAGCTGGCGGTAAACCCGTACTAGTGGCGCTCCAAAAGTTGTTCGATTCCGTCATTACTAGCGGGACAACCCCGGAAGCTTGGAGCAGAAGCGTAGTGGTACTGTTCTTCAAAAAGGGCGATAAAACCCTCCTGAAGAACTACAGGCCCATTGCGCTTCTGAGCCACGTGTATAAGTTGTTTTCGAGAGTCCTCACTAACCGTATTGCACGCAGGCTTGACGACTTCCAGCCTCCCGAACAAGCCGGATTCCGAAAAGGCTACAGCACCATGGACCACATACACCCGCTTCGGCAGATTATACAGAAGACCGAGGAGTATAGTCTGCCGTTATGTGTTGCTTATGTGGACTATGAGAAAGCCTTCGATTCTATCGAGCACTGGGCGGTGCTGGAGTCCCTTCAGCGATGCCAGATCGACTATAGGTACATCGAGGTGTTGAAGTATGTATACACAGCCGCCACCATGTCAGTCCGAGTACATGACCAAAGCACGAACCCCATCCAACTGCAGCGGGGAGTCAGGCAAGGCGATGTCATATCTCCGAAACTGTTCACCGCTGCGTTGGAAGATGTGTTCAAGCTGATGGAGTGGAAAGGTCTTGGCATCAACATCAATGGCGAACACGTCACACACCTTCGATTTGCCGACGATATAGTCATCTTGGCAGGTTCGCTGACGGACCTCAGCACAATGCTAGGCGACCTCAACAGTGCCTCACAACGGGTGGGTCTTAAGATGAACATGGACAAGACGAAAATCATGTCTAATGTCCATGTCACACCCGTACCGGTAGTTGTTGACGGCACTCCTCTCGAAGTTGTCGACGAGTACATTTACCTGGGACAAACGATCCGGATGGGTAAGTCCAACTTTGAGAGGGAGGTCACTCGAAGAATCCAACTCGGCTGGGCTGCGTTCGGGAAACTTCGTAGTATCTTTTCGTCCACAATTCCTCAGTGCCTGAAGTCGAAATTGTTCGAGCAATGTGTGTTGCCAGTGATGACCTATGGCGCCGAAACGTGGTCCTTCACTAAAGGCCTCATTCGAAGGCTCAGAGTCGCTCAGCGTGCTATGGAGAGGGCTATGCTCGGAATTTCGCTACGAGACATGATTCGTAACGATGAAATCCGTAGACGAACGAAGGTTACCGACATAGCTCTCAAAATCAGCAAGCTGAAGTGGCAGTGGGCCGGCCATATCGCTCGAAGGACCGATAACCGATGGGGAAGAAAGGTCCTCGAGTGGCGACCACGTTTAGGCAAAAGGAGTACAGGTCGCCCCCCTACCAGGTGGACCGATGACCTGAAGAAGACAGCGGGAAACCGTTGGATTCAGAGGGCACAGGACCGGTTGGAGTGGCGCCATTTAGGGGAGGCCTATGTCCAGCAGTGGACATCAAAGGGCTGATGGATGGATGGATGAAGCATACATAGGAGCAGACAGCGGAAAGCGACTTTGTTTTATACTATGTAGAGATTAATGTAGTTATCATAAAAAAGTTGCATAATCGACGACCTTTTACAACTTTTTGTAATTACTTAGAACTAAAGTGGAGTCGATTTTGTTATAATTGAAAAACTAGTTGTAGCTTCCCTACTTATGATCTACTAATTTAAAAAACTATTTTAACATGATCCATACTCTAGAATAAGAACGTTCCTTCCCTTACTGTAGATGACATATTGTTATGAAACAAATTCAAAACACCACAACGTTTTCCTTCTTCGACTTCACTGAGTACTGATGTCACACGCAAGTGAAGTAACTACGGAAAAAACTTCAAGTGAGGTAGGTTTCCAGTAGTGGGACTTCTAAGTGACTTCTAAGGACTTATAAACGTAGTAGTTAAACGCCGAATGAAGTAGATACTTGAGTATTTCTAATCTAAGTAGGTATCTTTTCGTTCAGTAAACCCCCTCTCATACCTCTTATTAGCATATGAGTTGGTAATATGTTTAACACATGTTTAACAATTGCAATGAATGCTCAATTAATTTTTATTATTTTTAGACAATTGTCTGTATAAAATATTACTACTCGTATTTACTCTTAATGTACAACTTACTTATTGCACCTAACCTATTCTTATATTTACCACTTACTTTAACTCCATACCTTTAGGTTGTCTGGAAGAAATCGCTGTTTAGCGATAAGACCGCCTTTTATATTGTTTTTATTTTGTATGTTTTTTGTTATCTATACTTTTTGGGTACAATAAAGAGTATTATTATTACAACCAAACTATATGTACATACATATGTATAGCTGTTAGTTACTGTATTAAGAAAAGTGTTGTAGACGCTACGCGACTTACCCCAGAGTCTATTCTCTCTCTTGTCAACCCATTATTGTCCCACTGCTGGGCATGAGCCTTCTCTCAGAATGAGAGAGTTAGGCCATAATCCACTTCACATACCTAATTATCTATAAAACTACAAGGTTATTTAAACATTTAAATATAATGTACAATTACAAGAATAGTTTTCAGCCCCATTGGGTACTGAGGCATCGTTTCGGAGCTGACGGTCAGCCTTCTGGTGGTCGGAGGTCGCCACACCATTCCTGCAGGAACGATCAACCCCCACGTGGCCGATCGTATACTCTTCCGTGCAAAGTCACGATAAACCTTGTACTTGTTAAGTACCCTATGATCGACTGGATAATACTTACACACGTATGCTGTTGCAACTTATTAAAGAATACTCCTGGCCTTTCTCTCAAAATATCAAGAACTTTGTCCATTAATATTTGGAATAGGTACAGATGCGTAACGATGATAGACATTTTGTTCTCTTTTAAAGAGATGTTTGATTCATATTCTAAATGAGATGGTGATGATGAAGGTACTTTCCAAGATTAATGTTTATTATCTACCAATTTTCTTTCTTTCACTCCCCCTGGATCGGAACACGACCTCAACTAAGAAGTTCGAGCAATAAACTGAGAGGATTTGTCCTTTTCCATAGTATGTAATCATCTTCGTTTTCTTTATATTATGCAATCTTGTTTGATTTTCTTACAATAAATATCCTTGTACTTCTATAGCTACATGTATATAGCTAAATATGTACTAAACGTAAAAAGTTTCAATTTTAATGTTACATGGGTTGTTTTAGTGGTAGCTATTATGGTGGTAGTTCGAATCGCCCTTGGCCAATTATTATTGCAATCATTTCAAAACGACACGTAATCTCGTCAGTGATTACGTATGTCATCAGTCATCATCATGCTACGGACACAAACGCAACACAAAATCTAGACGCTTCCTCTTCTCATGTGTCTTTTCTAAGCGTCTGACTCCACTCAGCGCCGAACACAATGGATCTCACATCCCTATTAACCGACAGCTTCTCACAGTACTGAGAATTGTCAACAAATTGTACTAAACTCATTCAATTTGTGCAGTCGAAACTTCTAGACGTGGATCGTACGATGTCTGGCGATTACGTCGCTAACTATTGCATAACAGTCTAATCTTTCTGTTACGCTCAATAAAAACCTACTGACCAACCGCTCACAAAGAAATTGGCTCGATGGTTGATGTAGGTGACTTTATGTTCTTCATTTGTTATGAAAGGAATACACTTCGAATATGTGGTTTGAGGTTTGTCGTCGAGGAATTGAAACATTTTGTTATTTTACACACAATATCTATATATTAATACGTGAAGCAAAAATATGTGATTCGTTTTTAAGATACTTGCCGCAGGCGGAGGAGTATGAAATTACGCACGGTTATAGCTGATGTAGAGAATGATTGCGCAATGCTAATATTTTTTTCAAATCCCTTATGCTTAAAACATGAATAAAATCAACTAAAAACACATTAAACTCACTACCTTGCATTTGACACAAACACATAGACGATAAACGAAACGTCAACGTCAAAATCAAAATGTCAGATATCTTTGTCAAAATACCCGCTATTGCTTTTAAATGCAACTTAGCTAATTAAATTCTTTTTACCTTTAACGGGTGCGAATAAATAACTTGAAAATTATTACAATTTATATAAATCAGAGAAATATTGGTCCTACTTCGGACAATATGAAGTTCAGTTTTTTAATTTATATTAGGTGCGGTCGAATTTCGGCCATTGCGACGAGTGACTAGTATGGATAAATACTAAAGTGGATGTCATTTCGTTATTGCGGTCCACTCACTAACGAGAAGATATGTATACTTCTTTTAGTACTAATAAAATTGTAACACGCAAATGCGGTAGCTAGCACGCAAAGAATTTATCGTTTTTCCTCTCCTAATTTTCTCGTATAAAATCTAATTATCAATATCGTATGAGTTTTTCCCGTATATGGTCAAATATTCATTTAATATACTTTGTCCTGAAAATTGAGGCCTTAAAGTTTATTTGTATCAAATGTAGTAATATGCGAGGCAACATGGGAAATAATCTTTAAATAATAATTATTCAACAATTTATATATTGTAAGAATACAAGACATTAACAATATATTAAATATATAAAATATATGGCTATATAGATTAACGATATTCACTTTATATTGCCTAATCATTAAGTCTAAAGTACTAAATAGCTAGACCATGAAATTTTGACAAAAGACAAGATTTATTTGTATTTTGTATGGAAGTTTTATAGTGGTTTAATGTTGACATGTAGCAACACTCAGTATAAAATGTTACTACTACCGTTCATTCAACAATAAGGTTTAAAGGAATTGGTCATTCAATATATGTATACACTATTAATATATTTTGTAAATTATGACATCAGCCACCATGTCATATTTGGTAAATAAAGGATCACTTCAATCACATTACCACGTCCACAATTTCTTAGGACAGGTATGAAAGTTATGTTATAATTTAAAAAAAAATCTTAAAACATGTTCATCAATATTCCTTAGAATAACTTTGGTTAAGAGATCTTTTGTGTAAACTAACGCCTCGCCATCACTGCTTTTTGAAATATATTTTGTAGCTGTAGCTGATCTTAACGCTAACGATCTACCTTATGGCAAATAGTCACCGTCGCTCATAGACATTTACAATACCAGAAAAGTCGCCAATCCAATGGCGGTTTTGAAAGAAAGCTTTCCTAGCACCTTTCTCGAAGAGCTTCGTGTTACGCTCCGTGAATACCTCGGGAACCCATTCAACAACTTGCATGTATCTGGTAGAAAAGGATAAAGATAATAATAGAAATACAGAAATAGAAAAGGATAAAGATAATAATTTACATTTTCATAGTTAAAAAATAACAGTGTTTGAATATTGCCTATTATAAGTTTACACACAAATACGGGTACGGTAAAATAGTACGGGTGTTTTATATTTTCATTTTAAAGTTATTCAGCTTCTTGTGCGACGAAAATAAGAACTTCGATATATCCCATGTCCATCATTATTGTTATAAAGTTGGTCACCTTACTGTTGACTCAAATTGTCGTAGCTTTTGATTTTTTCTGACGTATTAAACCAACACTTGGCTTTGCTTACTTTCTTGTGTCATATTTGCGAAAATTAGCGTCAATCGATAAAGTTGTTAATAATGTAAACAGTGAATAAAAAGGATTAATAGCATTTTGTAAATAAATAGACTCATTGACATGTTTTTGCTCAATATTGAGTCGGATTTCCCATATGCGTGACAAATAGTAACACAATTGAATCTATGGAAGCGGTTGACGTAATGTCTTGAGTGATTCTTGTTTGGATTGTTTCACCACATGGGGTAATCCTACAGGATAGACGTCAAAACTACAGTAACCTAGTTAGCTATATGTTAGTAAATAATGAATAAATAACGCTATAATAATACTGTATACAGTCATAACCCCTGACCGATACTTTTTCCTGTGTCGTGAGTGCCATGACTACACAAACACCCAGCCCCAGACCAAAAATCTAAATTCATAATTTAGCAGATATCACTCTGACCGAAAAACACATGAAATGCCAGAAATATTACAGATTATCACAAGACATAACATTTATCGATTACAGGCTGAAGTAGCAAACGAGCATAGGTACAGTCAACCTGGTGGTAAGTGGTCGCTGCCGCTCATGGATATCTGTAATCAAGTTCATACAGAACAAGGGTTCTATCTGAAGTCAATCACAGATGCGTTGCTACTCCCGAGGACTATGATGGTGAATTTCTAAACCTGTAAGGTTTAGAAATTCACTTTGCAATAATGGGCGAAAACATAAACAATAATTGTTTTTTTAAACGTAATAATCTGACACTGTTAAAGGTGATTTGCATGGTCGTTTGCCACCTTAATCTTACACATATCCATCCTTCCATCTATCCATCTGCCTTTTGATGTACACTCTTCTTACCTCCTCTAAATGGCGCCACTCCAACCGGTTCTATGCCCTCTGAATCCAATAGTTTCCCGCTGCTTTCTTCAAGTCATCGGTCCACCTGGTAGGGGGGCGACCATGAATTCCTTTTGCCTAAACGTGGTCGCCACTCGAGGACCTTTTTACCCCATCGGTTATCGGTCCTAAGAGCGATTTGACCGGCCAATTGTTCCTTCAGCCTGCTAATCTTGGGAGCTATGTCGGTAAGCTTCGTTCGTCTACGGAATTCATCGTTGCGAATCATGTCTCGTAGCGAAATTCCGAGCATAACCCTCCCCATAGCACTCCTTATACATATATCTATAATATAAAAGATACGTTACATTATTAGTGTAATTACTTTAATTATAAATTTTAATTACAAAAACAACATAAAAACAAAAAAAACATTCATAATGAAATGCAAAATTACCAAGGATGTTACTTAACATACGCGATACTGGCGTAACCATGAGCCAGAAACCTTATAAATTAATGAGTAATAATGAATGAAACGATATTAATTTGAGGAAACAACAACAATATGTATCTCATAAGTTCCAATGTCAAAGGTACTTAATATCCTCAAAGTAACGTAACGTGGGCTAACACGAATTTAAAGGGGGTACCACTTCTTTGTTACTCGACTGCGGAAGCTCCCCGCTACACTATTTCTGTCCGGTAGCAGCAGTATTATACGCTGCTGTGTTGAGGTTTCAAAAGTGTGATGTATATGTCCTTCTTGACATACATATTGGAAGCATTCCATTTTAATCATCAGGGTAGCAACGCATCTGTAATTAACCACAAATAACCCAATGTCTTATTTGGTATTGATAACAGATATTCGTGGGAGATAGTACCATTAGGTGGACAGGCATGGGTGTAAGACTCCGGCTGTGTTCCGTGTGAGATCCCGGAGTCCTGCACGTAGCGCTGAGGACGGCCACTGGGGCGGTTTTAGTGAGGTAAAAATCTCACATAACCCGGCGTTGCTCATATGGTGGCGCGCGGCGGGCACCTTTTGAAGGTTTCCACCTCGATAACAAAAAAAAAGTATGAGTGTAAAAGAAGAGGTGGGCAAGTGGACCTAACTTATCATAGCATGAGAAAACGGAGTGAAAAGCTATAACCATAAGCCATAAACCTTATTAATTAATTACTAATAACCTGAATGAAATGATATGAATTTGAGGAAATAACAAGAACATGCATCTCATAAGTTTCAATGTCAAAGGTGCTTAATATCCTCAAAGTAATTATAAAGTAATGAATAGAACTAATTTAAAGCAGGTATAAATTCTTTGTTATTTGACTCCGGAAGCACCACCGCTACACCTATTTGTGTCCGATAACAGTAGTGTTATACGCTACTGTTTTCTGGTTTGAAGGGTGTGGTAATGGGAGCAACGCTGTGCCTGTAGTTGCGGGACCAGCATAGGGCTACAGTATCCTTTGCCTGTCGTAAGAGGCGACTAAAAGGGGCTTCCAGGGTTGCGGGCGGTAAAAGTGGGAGCTCGGACCGTCCAGCCAGTTGAACCCGGAAAGGACGATGGCATGTGTGGCCGCATGCCATCGTAAACATCGAAAGGCACGGTGACCATCAATCGGTCACCAAGTAAGGGCCCAAAAGGAGCATTACGGAGGACTCCGGTTGTGTTCCGTTAGAAATCCCGGAATCCTTCACGTAGCGCTGTGGCCGGCCAGGAGGGGTGTTTTAGAGAGCTAAAAATCTCACATAACCCGGAGTTGCTCCTACGGCGGCGGGTACCTTTTAAACGTTTCTCCCTCGATAGAAAAAAAGGTGACTAACCCAAGGTAAGTATTTGATCTCATCTGGGATTTACAGGTGCTCACGGGAGGCATTGGTATTGCCATCAGATGAGCAGGCATAGTTGTATAAGGAGCGGAGGGGGCGACTGTCGCCATTGCTCAGTGACTTCACTTAGCAAAGGCATCACAGTAAATTACAAAAATAAAAATTGAACAGAATTTGATTGTAACATGTTTTTGTTTTTTCTTGCCAACATATTTAATAGACTATCTACATATTTATTCCGATTTCTCTCTCCTCCCCTAGCATAGGGTAAAAAAAACAGAGACTAGCTGAGCTTTTTTCGCCTACCACCGGTGCTTCTTTCCCTTAGCTTTCTTAAGAGGTTGAGTTACAGAAAGAATTCTGTAACTTAGGTGTGCTATACACCTATGAGCATATATTAGATTAAAACACAGTTATGTAGAGCGAAAAGTCGAATTCAAGACAAAGGGAATGAATGAATTATTTTCGTTTTTTTTTTAAATGATAAATATCATAATTATTTTATGTAAGGTCATGTGAAAAAAAGTAGCTAAGCTGCTTTTTAAACAATCACACCACATTTGCATCGATCCAAGTACCTACTTACGATTCGTACTATTATTTGACGATTCCCGTAGCAGAACATCAAAGCTATCTATTCTGCATTGAATTCCGGGTTCTATCTCCGGGCAAACAGAAATCATAATAATGAATTAAAATTTCTGTTCTGAGTCCGAGTGTTTATTAATGGCCTTCGTATGTAGCATAGAAGTCACAGGAAAAATCTCGTGTGAGCCTATGAGTCCATAGCACCCACGACACAGGAGAAAATCCTACTGTGGGGCTATGAGTGTAGAAAGCGTTTTAAAGCGTTTAGCTTAAGAATCAACATCTATGAGTGCGTTATGATTTCGAGTTCACTAGTAATATCACAATATTATGTAAACAAACATTATTAGTAATGCGTGCATTACGCTGATCCATTGAGAAAATTATTTCCTTGTACACGTCGGTGACAATAATTGCAAGTTAATTGTCTTGCGTCAATATTACGTTTGGCGCAACTTCCTGACGTAATTACTGTAAGAAAAACCAGTGCAAACAATTAGATTATGTTTTACCTATATTTTGGTATATAACCTATAGCTAACTTTGGCTATAACTTTTTGTATTTTGTTTTTATGTGAATCGACCGGCAAATCTTATCGTTTTTAACAATTATATATATATTTTTTTTATTTGACTGAATTAGCAATCGAGCATGCAGTCCACCTGAAGGTAAGTGGTCACTGCCGCCCATAGACATCTGTAATCAACTTCATACAGAACATGGGTTCCATCTGAAGTCAATCACAGATGCGTTGCTACTCCTGAGGACTATGATGGTCGCCTCATGTGAAAGTGTGCCGGCAACCACACCCTTCTATCGAAACGCAAGAAATGCTTCACGCTAGAAATAAGTGTGGCGGTGGTACTTCCCCGGTCGAACTACACTGGTTCTACCACCTTGAGAACCTTATATGTCTACTTACATGACATACAAATATATGTATTATAAAAATGACAGTACTCTGTGTGTATAAATAATAAAAATAAATAAATAAATAAATAAATAATGAATTTATTGTCTCATACAACACTTAAAATTACATTACATAAGTATCTCACATGGTACCGAGTGTATGACCAGTAGGAGGTGGCTCAGCTTGAGCTGACATAGAGATATAGTCTTACGCTGCGCTGTTTTTTAGCCACTTCCTATCCCTGTGCTGATGGAAGGGAGTAAATAAGACTGCTCCCCAGTTTCCTTATAGTTCTTAACACGTATCCTCTTAGGTCACCCTTGCAAAAAAATGTATATTTGTGTGTGTGCATGTATGCGTGAGAGTGTGTGTGTACGTACGTGTAACGATGATCACAAAAATATTTTTGAATAAAGGAGTTTCCAGTAAGCATAGTTTAGATTTTCTGCACCAGATTGTCGTTTCAGCAATGCCGATCGATGCTTAAACTCAAATGTTGTAGTACGAAATCGCATATATTCCAAAAAAGATTTAGATTGAAAGTTTAAGAATAATAAGTAAGTAAGTAAGTAAGTAATGTTAGAAATGTCTATTATTTTTTCAACGTTTATCTGTCTGTTTGTCTGTATGTTGGATTTCATCACACAAAAATTACTGAATTCAATTGAATGGATCAAAGTTTGTTTTTTAATTAACAGTCAGTCTCTGTTTCTTTCATAGGTATCTACTTTATCAAACATTCGCATAATTTTAATTTGTGTTCATTGTTTTTAATTATACTAATAATGATCTAAAAATATACGGAAATATCGGTAGTCAATCTAAAGAACTAGCAGTTTATTTATTGTTTTCACAATTTGTGGATTCTACCAATAAACGCACTATAAGTAGGACATTAAGAAAAAGATGATTCTAATGACGAATTATCCTCCGAAATTACTACACAGTCGAAATTCGAAGGTTCTATGAAAAACACCGTCTGTAAACACTTATATGCTAAACCACTTTACTCTCATAGTCTGAATAAAATCATATAATCATGGTTATCATACACATATCATACGATATGTCTGCGAATTTAAGGAAATTATCCAATTTTATCAAAATTTGATAAAATCAATAAGTCATAACAGCGAAATAGCAAAAAATATTTTATCATAGACTCATAATGTTTTTGCCATGATAAGTTTTTTAGTAGAAATAATAATAAGTTAAAGATAAGAAATGAATCACAATCGTAGGTGTATGGCACAAAATTGATATCAATCTAGACATTAATCGCTATCTTTCCCGACGATGACGACCCGCGTGGCGCAGCGGTTACCATACCGGTCTGACACGCAGTGGGTCCCGGGTTCGATTCCCGGCCAGTCAGGTATCTGAATGATGAATTTAGATTCTTGTTCTGGGTCTGGGTGTTTCTGTATTCGTCTTTGTGTGTGTCCATGGCACCCACGACACAGGAGAAAATCCTAATGTGTGGCTATGAGTGTAGAAAGCGTGTTAGAAAGCGTGTTTCCCTTTAGTATAAACATAAATGTTGAATATTAGCTTAGAGATAAGTTTACAAAAATTTGTATTTCATTGAGGTTTAAAAAATGTTGATTTGTAGTTTCATTACTTTATTTTATTAGCTTTATTCAACTTTATTCATTCTTCATTGGATTTCTTTGATTTGTAATATAAATCTTACGTAAAAAGTTTTGTCTTTTGCTTCTATACTGTGAAGTGCCGCCCTCAAACTTGAAAGTCTCCATTTTTCCCCTTTTAAGACAGGCTCTTTCTATCTACTTTTATGAGAAATAAATAGTTATGTAAGTTTAAACTATAAGTATATCTCTATATATAGGGAAAACTGACTTAGTTTCTGACATATCAACGCAAACTACTGAGATTGGAAACTTGAAATTTTGCACAATGTTCGCTTTTGTGCTGAAGGTGAGCACTAAGAAAGGATTTTTGGAAATTCATCCCCAAAGAGGGTGAAAAACGAGGTCGTAGTTTGCGTGGGACAATGTGATTTCTTGGTCCAATCGACTTCAAATTTGATCTGTCAGTCTGTAAGAGTATAAAGTATACACAAAATATTATTTCTTTGTAATATCATAATGAGATACGTGAGGAAACTTATGTGGTATTTCACACGAAGTACTTTAACATCACTCTTAGGCCCGTTATTAGGTCTTTAGAAAAATACTAATTACTGATAAACGTTGATGCAAAAAACATTCCTGTAAACCGTAATTAAGTCAAACATAATGAGTCAAACCCACCTCTCTAGTCAGTTCCACCCGGGTGCTTATCTTATGAAGTATTACTATTTAGTGGCATTAACCTAACCTCCCGCGATTTAACGATTAGTTACGCGTGTCATTGACTCTGCTTAGCCTCTGTACAAGGAATGTAGTTAGTTTTGATAAGTATGATACTGATTTAAAAAATATAGGGGTTGTTGGGGCATAATGAGGTTTGGGGCAGAACGGGAAATGTGTGTGTTTCTTTTATATAGTATATCGTACTTGCGACGTTATCATTTTTCTTTTATTCAGATGCTTCACAGAAGTCCACGCAGTGTACATGTTGCTGCAGGTAATGGCGTCATAGCATTCTACTTATTATTCTTAAGTGGATTTTTAAATAATTTTCCTACAAAATATCAATGTAAAAAAAGGTATGTGTGTAGTTCTTTTAATTATTTTTCAGGGGTGATAATAAAGTCTTGGTCGTATATTATTTATAAACTAAAAGAGAAAAGATATTATAAAACCTGAAACGGTAAAATGTCAAGGTAGGAAATTGATCGAGGCATTATAAGATGGTATCCCGTGACCGTAGAGGCACGGGATACCGCGAATACACAAACACTTACTTACCTTTGATGGCGCATTAGTCACGATACCGGTTTGACACACAATGGATTTCGGATTCGAGTTCCTAAATGTATGCATTCCTTAATTAGACATCCAAATAAATAAATTTAATTGCCATGCCCTTAAGACGAGCCGGAGTAACACTAAAGTGTCTATGTATAGCAAACTATTTCTGAATGTCTATAAAGGTATCCAGTATGTAGAAGGTACTTAGTAAATGAATGACAAAAATACTCATGATAAAAATACTCGAAGAACAACATTTAAAAATAATTAATAAGGTTTGGTATCAGAATATCAACGCAGGGTCAATTTACTTTGTCATAGGTGATAATATTGATAATCAAATAAGCATAATTATATTAAATAGTCTTATTACATAATACCTACAAACTCATTAACATTCTGACCTATTTCCGCATATAGACACAGAGAGATATAAGAACTAAATAGGTAAGAAATCCGTTGCTATCAATTGTGATAAGTTACAAAATAAACTGTATTAACATAACAATGGCTGGAGGGCATAAAGGTTCGGATTATCGTTCAATAGTCAAAAATTGGACCAGTACGTGCCACTTGGAAATTAATTGAATTCCCCAAGCCACTTTCTAATGCATTTGGGCTGAGTGGTTAGATTGAAGTCGTATAAATCTTAAATAATTACCACACAAAAGCAAAATCTACATTAACTCAAGTCACATAATTATAATATGTTACGTAACATTCATTTCATTAAATAAGTTTATTTTTAACACAAACATTGTGTTAACTAAATATTCCCGCCGCGTCCTATCTGTTAATTAGTCCTTCCTATTGTTATAAACTATGTATCTTAGTGCAAACATTTATCCAAATCAGATCTGAAGGTGTAGCGCAAAAGTAACAAACACAAAATATCTATAGTCACACACTTTCGCTTTTATAATATTAGTTACCACCAATTCGCACTTGGCCAGCGCGGGGTGGAGTATGGCCTAAACTCTCTCGTTCTGAGAGAAGACCCGTGCCCAGCAGTGGGACAATAATGTGTTGACGAGAGACAATATTAGTAAGAAAGTAAACGAAAACTTTAAATCATTGTTGTCAACAAATAATACATGCGAGCTTGATGTTAATCAAATTATTTTTTAAATTAACATGTCTTTTTTAAATTCTGTACCAATGTTTAGTAGTATATATTTTAAATAGATTAAGGAAATTATACAGAAAGTAATTTCGAAGCAACGCGTAATGGAGGTAATGAGCAGTCACAAGTCGCACATCTATCTTCAGGAGTTCATAGTCAAAAATTACGATCTTATATTAGTTTATTACTTCAACTTCTGAGATTAGTTAAACAAGGATATGTTCGAGATAAATTACAACCTCTACTATACGCAAAATAATATGCCTCTTCAACTTAACAAATGTTGTAATTTGAACAATAAACGGCAGGATCTTCCTTGATCGTTAAAATTTTTAATATAAATACTGGTAACATCATTAACTAGTAATCAATAACTAAAAGAATTTCCTTTCCTACGTCAATGGTACATTATTCTGTATAAATATTTCCGTTTGAATAACAAATTTACCTACAACGTGTTATTAATTATACTATTTTTACTGTATAAATTTAAATTCCTTCTTTTATTACGTTGTGTTATTAGGTCATTGAAATATTTACTACTTATAGAATTGGGCGCTTATTTATATTATAGAGATTTTTGATACCCTTATATTTTCTATAATTTGCCTAATATCTAACATGTAAAGTTTTAATCAACGCAATCTTAATTGCTGAACGAATCATTGAAATAAATCTGATTTTGTTTTAATTCATCTTTCTCTTCTACATATTTCGTAGTTCATAATTTCACTAGTTGCTTTAACTAATTTTGTTTCGATTAACCACAAAGGTTTCTTTTTTACAAAATACACAAAGGTAAGGGAATAAAATCAAAAAATACTACTTTAAGTCCCTTTTTATCCCAAAACACTAAGGCTTAGGGCCGGCACTCATATGACGGAGCGCAGCGCAGCGCATTTTTTGCTGTCAAACTATTATCGTCAATGTCCCTTTAGAAATAATATCCAAAATTAAATAACAGCAATTTATTTCTGAGGAGCATGGAAGCGCATGCTCGCGCATCCGCGCGCATTCGCGCGCATCCGCGCGCATTCTCCCAGTAATTAGCGCGAATTTCGGCTAGTGTGTGATTCGTTAAGAAAATTTCGCGGGCATGCGCTGCGCTGCGCTGCGCTGCGCTGCGCTGCGCTGCGCTCCGTCATATGTGCGCCGGCCCTTAAAAAGATGAAAAATATATTCTTTGCACTAATAGTGATAATATAAGGCAGAAATTTGTTACATTAAACTTTGAAGTTGAACATCTATACTAATATATAAAGCTGAAGAGTTTGTTTGTTTGAACGCGCTAATCTCAGGAACTACTGGTTCGAATTTAAAAAAAATTATATTATTACGTTGATACAACTCTTAACTAATTTCGACCGAATTTGATTACCATGAAAACGGTTCTAGTGAGTTAATCTTAAAATATAGACATATACTGTCGCGGACATTTTTTTAGATCATTTCAAGAGAAATAATTCTTTCATACATATATTTTTGGTATCTTGTACCGTTTTCGCAGCGCACGCAACGGAAGCCCTCAAGGATGAATAATTTTCCCCGTTTTTTTCACATTTTCCATTATTTCTTCGCTCCTAATAGTTGCAGCGTGATGTTATATAGCCTAAAGCTCCTCGATAAATGGTCTATTCAATACAAAAAGAATTTTTAAATTCGAACCAGTAGTTCCTGAGATTAGCGCGTTCAAACAAACAAACAAACAAACAAACAAACAAACAAACAAACAAACAAACAAACAAACAAACAAACAAACAAACAAACAAACAAACAAACAAACAAACAAACAAACAAACAAACTCTTCAGCTTTATATATTAGTATAGATATAGATAAAGCTGAGGAGGTTGTTTGCAAAAATAAATTATGCCCAAAATAACTATTCCACGCGGACGAAGTCGCGGGCACAGCTAGTTCATATATATATGAATGTTTCCTAGAAATGTTTCTGTTCATCGTTAAAGTAAATGATATTTAATTTCTAATTATTCCATTACCTAATAGAAAATAGTAGCCAAAAAAATTACCAATTATTGTAGCTAAGTACTAATTAGATATAAAATTTAGTAGCAACATCGTAACATTAAGGATGCTGGGGTAGTAGCGCGTCAACGACAAAATCGTATCTCGAGAAATGCAATTTTACACCAGAACAAAAAAATATATTTTAATGGTCTACTAATATCTCAGTAATTCAAATATTTAATTTTAAGCTCAAACCTACTTTGAAGGTGGTAGACTCATTGTAGTTCGACCGGAAATACCAACGCCACACCTATTTTTAGCGTGAAGCATTATTTGCGTTTCGATAGAAGGGTGTGGTTGTTGGCACACTTTCACAAGAGGCGACCATCATAGTCCTCGGGAGTAGCAACGTATCTGTGATTGACTTCCAATGGAACCCATGTTATGTATGAAGTTGATTACAGTGCATTGGTGGCAGTGACCACTTACCATCAGGTGTACTGGATGCTCGCTTGCTACTTCAGTCAGATAAAAAACAATATTATGTCTATGAAAAAATGTAATATTGATTTTATGTATACCACAACCAAAATTCATTTTTTTGCAAAATACTATGTATATGTTTTCTTGCCCGTTACGATATACATATAGTACTATGTATTTAAGATGTCGATATAAGTATACATAGTGTAATGCTTCTAAAATTGCAATTTGCATTTAAAAGAGAATTTAATATTTAGTTTATTATGTAGGCTAAGCACACACATTTATCACCGAGATGAATACCAGTGTTACGTCATTTGAGATAAACATGTCACATGTAGAGTTGTGTAGAGCAAGAGATTACGGAATAGTGCATATCATTCATAAGACACACGAGAAATTCAGCGTTTATTGCTGTAGGTCATAGACATTACATACATCCTGACAATACTTACCTATTTTACGTGGTACTTTAACATAATGCAAATTACACTTAAGTCTCATGTTATAAACTCACCGTTGTAAGACAATTTTTTAAGTGCAGTCATCAAAACTATATTAATTGCAACGACGAAACAGATCAATCTTGTATATAACGTTCAGAAATCTTTTAATTAATTATATGAATAACTAAAAATGTGATTTTCTTAGATTTAAAATAATTAATAATGGACGGACAGTGGTGTTTACTGTCGATTTTGACTTTGATTCCTTTTCTTCCCGTAAATATTGTGCAAAGTGACTAAGGAATACAATCCAGGAAATGGTTTTGCAGTGTGTCATTAACACCCATTGCGCTAAAAGGCTGATGGATAGATAGATACTTATAACAAATAACAGAAATGATCAACATTAAAACAAAAAACATTTGCTTCGTATTACCCGCTTTGCGCTTAGAAAGCGAATGCTGTCTGAATTAAATACATTTATCTCATAACAGCCCTGCTCCACTTAATACAAAGAAACGACACGCGTCCCTTACAACGTCTTTGTTTATAAGTACACATTTAGTTTGATAATCACGCGCCATGTCAAGACAGGTGGCATGCACGCACTCGATGCATGCATAAGCAGCATGGAAATACTTATAAGCACGCGTTTCATTAGAAACGAGTAACGAGTAGCGGGTTTTTACGCGGTATAACACGTGTGAAAGATTAAACGGTTCAATTGTAAATCTATATGTATATCTAGAAAGAGGAAGGATGCTCACCTTTGATTAACGATCGCAGAGTCTAAACTCCTAAAATTAGAACCATGAAAGAATAATTGATTCATTTTATAGGATAGATACGCAATAAGATATTATTTTTAGATATAAATTCGCCCCAAAGTCTATAAATGTTTGTTTTATTTATTTTATTTATGCACACACAAAGAAATCTAAATACAAAAACTTATAAATATCATTTAGTGCAATGGATTGTTTGTACAAAGTCGCGCGCAACGTGTAGTATATATCGGTTTTTATCTCATTTAGTTAAATTATCGTTTACTATCGTTTACTAGCAGATTGCTTGGCAACTACCAAGAAAACTAAATAGTTTTATCTGCCTTTTGTTACTCAAATAATATATTAATCAGTATAAAGGTACTAACCAAGTACACGTATTGGCATTCGAGTGGAACTTTACTAAACAGCGCCTTATATTATGTTATTATTATAATAATTTATTCAATTGACACGCACATAAGTTAATGTAAATATTCCTTATATATGAGGCACTAATAACTTATTACTACTACTTATTAGTAATAAGTAGTAATGAGCTCTAAGAGACCCAACATATTCTACCAATAAAAAAACATTGTTTTACTTTTTATTTGAACTTATCTTTTATCGCCTAAACTTATTTGGAGACGCGTGTCGAAATAACTCAACTATAATTGTACGTATATGAACGTATAGAAATATTCTAGAGCATGCCATATACATTGAATAGGTACGTCACAGTGATTTGAAATAGTTACCATTTTCGACGAATAATGTCATCGGGGGTGTAACTCAGTGGTAGAGTGTCTGCTTCGCATGCTGAAAGTCCTGGGTTCAAATCCCAGCACCTCCAAAGCTTTATTTTTGATTATTTTATCTACGATCACAATGTGGTCCCACAAATTTAAACTTTTATCAATTATATTAATATCTTATTAATAATTTATTTAAATTTATATGTGATTTATCCTCTAACAAAAATATTTATAAAGCCGTAATCGTTTTTGCAATTTGAAAGTAAACTGAGTTTAAATTTAGTCGTTGGACTTTAAATTCATTCAATATTATACTTGTTTTTGTATAAAAATATATATATATTTTTATTATATTACCATCGAATATTACTTTACGACAAAATGGAGTATGACATAGTAACAATCCCAATCTTTAAATACGCGTTTATCAACGGATACGATGCATTAATGATTTCGATAGCTTTGTTTTTATGCAATTCAATAAAATGAAATTAACTACATTCCTATCGCAATTAATCTAGAACGTTCTATTGACAAAATGATCTATAGATCTTGAAACTCATAATGCCATCTAGCGTACGCAATGAAAATAAAACTTACAGCGCCATCTATGTACAACTTAACAAATGATCAGCTTTTAGGATTTGCCAACAGATGGCAATGAAACTAATGAACACAATGTAATATTTTAATGAAAATCAACTAAACGTATAAATCTTATTTATACTTATAATAAACAAGTAAATGGATAAATATTTACATATAGCTGGAGGTTATGTCGCATACATTGCATGTGTACCTCCAAAATTGCACTAACAAAATATGGGCTTCCAATACTGGGCGCCATTGTAGTTCGATTTATGTTTGGATTTCAAAATTAATTAAAACATTTGTATTAATCCTATATTCATTTGATTACATTATTATTTCAACAATTTTATCATTAATAAAATGTGCTACAGCTATGATCTCAAAAAAGTTAGTAAAAGTGTGATAATTGTAAGCATCAAAATATTTATTACTAATGAAAGCATGGGCGTAGCTACCATCGTAGAACCGTAACAATAATACAAACAACTGTTATCCGCAATCTTACTTAAACTCAAAATAGGCTGTTCTACTTAAAGAAAAATGAGTTGGCATGTAGGTACCAGAAGAAAACTGTATTGACTTTAACGAAGCTACCTTAATTTGTAAGAGCATTATTATTTATTTGTAAGTAGTAACTTATATTTTTTATACGTAGATTTATGTCATGAGCGAGGATTTTCCTTTCTTTTGTCAAAAATCTTTACCTTTTAGGCCAAAAGGCCTCCCAACCAATATTGATTCAGTGCCGGTATAGAACACGTTACGCCCTTATATGAAAATAAACTTAATCGTAGATTATCCTATTGCAGTTAAACTTACAGTATACACAGTAAATGTCAGTATCATGCCAACCTTACATTTTGTTGTTGATAAGTATTGGATTCTTCTTTTTCCATATCTTATAAAATCTTAGAAAAAGGCATTTAGGTACAAAATCGTAGATGGCTTTCAATTTCTGACATACCAAATAATAATACCAAATAGTGCATTAAAGTGGTTTCACGCCCTAAAAATGTTAGTATTAGCATCAGATGAAGCAAAAATACACAAGCAAGTTTAACACTTATTCATTTTGAAACATTAATAATACTTTAATAATAAGAAACCCAAACATAACTCGAACGCAAAGATATAACGAGTAAACATTGTGTATAATTATCATAACGCAGTCTTAGTACGCCGTAATGTGGCCTCGGTTCGCTCTAGACCGATCGCTAGTGCTAATACTACGGCGCTACTCGAGTACATGTGCTATTCAGAACATCTAACCTGTTTGTCCGGCTGTTGGTGTAAAATGAGAAATTATATGGAATGTGGTTTGAGCTACAAGAAACCCTTTTGACACAGAGATGGAAGAATACGGAAGCACTGAGAATGTCATACTAATATTAATTACGTAAGTTTAATTATCATATTGTGATCCACATAATAACAATAATACTCTGAAGATAAGAAAGTATTATCTGTGATTGCAGATGTTTTGATACCCTTGAAGTCTATAAATACTTCAAACCACGATGCAATTTCTGAGAATTGATACAAATTTTCATTTCACGTTATTAGCGTCGAATATGCAAGTAGTGAGTATTATATATGTCTTGAGAATTTTTATACAATTTAATATAACAAAAGAAGTCGATTAGTGAATAAAGTTGACTTCGCTCACGACCATGACAGTGATTGAACTTACAATCTTAACAATAGGCGTAAAGCGAAAAGCATTAAATTTATTGTCCTTGAACTTGCACTGCAGACACCAACAGCCGAGTTACTACACTACTAATAAAATGACACTACAAGTATTAATGGAGTAATAGAGTGGCCTCGCCTAGAAACGATAACAAGACACTACTAACTACCTTAACTAATGACCACTAGACTAGAACATTGGAGGGATTTGTAGAGGAAATATGGAAGAACTACTGGCTTTTCGTACTTCCGCTCTGAATAGAAAAGAAGAGTTATCGGTAAAACAAAACATATTAGGATAATTCTTGCTCATTTAAGCAAATCTTATTGTATCATATTCAAAATACGCCATTTTTATAGGATACGCTATTTTTCTTAAAATTCAGACTAGTGAGGCATTTGTCCATAAAATTATAATATCTAGATGTTGAAATATTAATTAATATGACATGATGTCATGTAAAGACAACATTAATATTAAATTTTCTATTATCTACAAATATTTGAATAAACCTAATAGCAACGTCAATTTAGAAGAAAGGACGACTCTTAATAATATATTTGCTAATATTTTTGACTCTATAGATTCTGCATTCTAGGTACATATTTGACTATTCAATCAGCACATAGCTTGATTTTTACAAAACCAAATCAAAATTTTCAATTTAAGGAGGAAATGGACCAAATCTTCAGATGGAAGTACAGCAGCCTTTAACTACGAGGATATGTTAATAACAAAAAAGGGAACTACTTCAGTTTGGCAAGGAATGGAAGAAGAGGTTATAGCGAATCGAGACGAGTACGCTGCACGGCTAGCAGCGCAGACTGTTGCTGCAAACTCTTCCGTAACCCCTCCAAGGTCTGCAACACCTGGAATCATGGTAACAGCTGATTAGAAACGTATAGATGCAATAGCAAATGCTTATAACACGGTATACCGTGAGATATTAAGTTGTGTTAGGTTATTGAATCATATTATCGTTCTTGGTCTTTAACCGGCGATATTAAATAATATATAGTAGGTAATAAATGATCAACGTCATATAAAATTAAAGTTTTATCCATAAACGGTCATAGCTACCTTGCTACCCTTGAACTGAAGCGAAATTTAAAAGTTGGTGGCTTAGCTTGTCTATATTATGACAACTTTTAGATCAAAACTATCGGTGTAAGAATTGTTTAAAGATCTAAGTCTATTTATTTCAAAGCATGTTAATCTCAATTGATATTTATCCTCCAACTTGGTAAGCCAAAACCAATTTGGATATAGCTTTGAAATTGGATCTTACCTGAATGAAATTATAAACATTTACTACAAAAAATATTATCACACACATGCTCCGCTAAAACGCAACGGCATGTCGTAGAACTCCTAATTCTATTGTACCTACGTACTCACTAAAGACAATAAGAATAAGAAATATCATAAATCTAGAAGAACACACATTAAAGGCACTTACAAAGTCCAAAGATGCAGTTTTTCGTTTTAGGGATAAGAAAAGCCCTGTCAAAATAGTTGTAGTGAAGAGGACACTGACCTCATCCCGAGCATACGCCTTCCGTTTCGGCGGCTCCGAGTGCGGCCTGTCGGTCGGCGAGGGGGGGTGGAACTGGGCAGCAGTGGGGGGAGGGGGATTTGCAAGAGGGGAACGTCGAGCGACAGGAGAGAGCCGGCGAGGAGGGTCGGGGGAGTTCGCCCGCATAAAGTTTGTGATATGCGTTCGCTCGGGACTCCGCCGGGGAGCTTCCACCTTGAAACCGACAGCATGCGCATCATCAATAATCCACATATTGTATCGATTTTGTGTCAATCACAAATCACAGTATAATGAGAATCATCTTTTGATCGTTTGCTTTTAAAGAAAATAAAGACTAATTCATGCAAGTTGGGTCTAGAGAATTTTAGATCTTCATGCTTATGCATGCGCGCTAAAAAAAATTCTAAGCGTCAAGGTAACAATTGAAAAGAAATGTATGTAAACGAATGGCACAAGTGAATAATAGTTTAAATTATAAGCTAATTATTTAATAAGAAGTGTAACTCTAGATAATTCTGAAAAATCTCTATCACGACAGTCAGGTGTATTCATTAATTTCATTATTGGATACAATGAACAAGAGAAAAACTAACAATTATTACCTCTGTGGCCCTGAGCTCCCTCACTCTGGGATTGTGCGGGGGCTCGATAGGTGCTCTTGAAACAGTCACCAGCAACTTTTCGGCTTCTCGGATGAGCTCCCTGTATTTCCTTTCAGCTTCTCTATCAGCTTCTAGCAATGGATCTCGTTCACGGACTGGGGGCGCAGACGGCGCGTGGCATCGACGTCTGGCGCGAGGTGGAGTTGCTCCTAAAATATGGAAAAATATAAAATGAATATATAACTAATAAATTCGTCCACCATCAATCCGTTTAATCATGTGTTTATGTCCTTTGGGATGTTCTATAAGGCTTCATTGAATATATAGAGCAAAAGATTAGGGGATTCGTTAATTTTCATGTATTTCTTTTTATTTATTATATTAAGTCTATAAATATTGCATTGCAGCTATCGGCAATACATAAGCTTCGCAATATCACAAAAATCAAAACTCAGCACAATGTAAATCATAACATAATGGGCCAAAACAAATTAAAACTAAAATATGATTAAAAAGAGTCCTAACAAATATTTACCTGCAGAACGTGGCGGTCGTCTTGGAGGCCTTCGCCGTCTTGCTCTCCGTCTACCAGGCGAAGCCGTGCTATCAGGCTCGTCTTCGTCACCGCCGTCGAGCCCCGTATCACCATCTGAATCGACATCAGCATCAGATAATATTGCCGTTTCTCGTCCTCGTGTCCTCATGCCCCGACATTCTTCGTCACTGGATGCTCCACCTCGGTAATAAGGGGACACGTGAGGCTCTGGTGATAGATGCGGTGAGAGATGAGGAGACCTGAAATATTCAAGATAGCACTTATAAAATATACCCCATTTTTAACAACTCCTAACGCAATTAATCCTAAGATGTTGTTTCTCAAAAGAGGGGTCGTGTCCCAGGAGGCTCGTAAGCCGTAAAACGTGAATGCATAAAATAAGAAATGTTTCATTTGTAAGTAACTATAATCCCTCCACACTTCGCACGCGTATAATCTACTTATACGAAATATTAGATATTGACATTGTTAAGTATTATCATTTTATAATGCTCTTTATTTATTAATATGCACTAATAGAAGCGTCAAACAAGTAGTACCTAAATAAGTAGTTTAAATGAAGGAGACTGACAAACAGGCAGAAAGTGGACAGTGATTTTGCTCTACACTATATATAAGTGTAGGCGGATCAAATTAACCATAACATAATTAAAAGTAATACAACTATATTTCTTTATAAGTTTACCCTTGATAATATTAGAATATTATCTGAGGTTGGCCAAAGACGATGTCAGCCGAAGACTAATTGTTTTTTTTATCTGACTGAAATAGCAAACGAGCATGCAGTCCACCTGATGGTAAGTGGTCACTGCAGCTCATAGACATCTGTAATCAACTTCATACAGAACATGGGTTCCATCGGAAGTCAATCACAGATGCGTTGCCACTCCCGAAGACTATAATGGTCGCCTCATATAAAAGTGTGCCGGCACCGGCAACCACACCCTTTCATAGAAACGCAAGAAATGATTCACGCTAGAAAAAGGTGCGGCGGTGTTACTTCCTCGATCGAACTACACTGGTTCTACCACTTTAAAAATTGGAATGCTTCCTCTAACACAGCCTCCATACAACAGCGCTTAACACTGCTACATTTGGCAGAAACAGGTGTGGCGGTGGTGTCTTCACAATCGAACCACGAATAATCCTCCAAAAAGTAGAAACTATAAGTTTTGCTAGATTTATACTATTTGCCTTGATAACTACAATAAAGTAGAGTATTTAGAACAAGGTTGAATAAGCTACTTAAAGTTGTAAGTATCGGTGTTACGGCATTTAATTGAATTACTCCGCTACTAAGCTTTAGGTCTATAACCTTCGTGTGAGTCTGATATGTTTACAAATTTTTGTCATGAATCACCAGTTTTAAGAAATCTTCAGATTCTGCATTATTGCAATATCAGTTAGTGTTGGTCATGATATTATTTATTGACAGCAGGTTCATTACAACACAATAAAGGTAAAAACATTACCGTACTTATGTACTTATGTAGTCGCGTAAAAAGGTACAAATAAGATACAAATCTTAATTAACGCATAAAAAAATGACACGGAAGAAAATCTGATTATATTTTCTTCGTAGTTATTGTGTATTGATTTGGAATCGTTCTATAAACAACATTGAAATGAAATACAAGGTTACAAATTTTCTGTCCTGTCTCTCACCTGGATCCATATACAAAAGAGTAAGAGTCTAGAGAGTACGGCGCGTGGTGTAACACGGGTTGCTGTGGACATTGCAGAGACTGCTGCTGCAGCACTTGGGGAGGTTTTCGTCGGACGCTGGGGGATGTGGCGCCCAGCCACGGATTGGTTCGGATGCGACACCGAGGCCGGGGCGACGGCGTCGCACACACCACCGGCTCGGGCGCACAGCGACGCACCCCGGGCTGGGACCGACGCTGAAATTTAAAATACAATTCATTATTTATAGATTTTGTAGACTATTTTTAGGGTTCACCAATACACAGTGAATAAATATGTAAGTAGATCTTATCAATTATAAATGTAAAAGTTTGTTTCTCTCTCTCTCTAGCAATAATTTCTAATTTAATTTTACTGAAATTTGGCACACAGGTATTTTTTGACCCAGATTGCACATGAGACACTCAATATTACGATACGTGATCTAAGCAGGCGAAGCCACGGAAATATGGTAGTAAATATATAAGTAGATTTTAATTAAAGTTGGTGCGTGGCAATTCTATATCAAAACAATTAAGCTGCATTGCCATAAAAAAGTAGCTCTTAAATTATCGTCTGTTGTTGATTTAATAGTATTTGTACAATTGAACGCAAGGAAAAATAATAATTGCGATATTCGCAACCCTAACATAAGATTCTCAGTCTCGCTAAGAGATGACGCTACCAGTCTTCTGAAACGCGCTAACGTATGATCGCTGTAGTATTCACATATACAGCGCGCGGCGACAATAAATAACTTCCTTGTCTTGGGGAGCATAGTGCACAGTGATCGTAAAGTGAGGGCACTGATGCTGACACCCAATGTTATTATCATAACAAACCGCGCCCGGCTTTCGTGAGGGAGTCCGAGCGCAATTTTTAACAGGCTCTCTTACTTTATAGAGGGCTTATTATTTTGATTTCGGCGCATATAGAATAGATTAAAGTCGTAGGCGTAGGACTCGAGGGTACTCAAATCATAATAAAAAAAGCTGGATGTACGCCTTATCTTCCTAATTTGGCTGTAGGTATTCTAAGACCTTAAGTTATACAAATATAATGAAAAAAAAATCAAATAAAAACGAAGTTTGCTAACTTTAATAAATTAATATTTACATTAGACATATTCGCATAATTATGCACGAAAATGAAGTGATATTAAAAAGAAAGAGATTTTATCTAAGGATTAACTTGAGATAAAACAAGTGTTATTTTAGTACATTACAGTACCTACATACCCTATTTTATTATAACTTAGCTCGATGAAAGCAGTGACAGACACATATAAAAATAGCAGTTTCATTGTTTGTTTCGAAATATGCTTATATCTCTATTCTCTACATATTAATGTATCTATATACATCGATGCCTCACGCCTGATACAAGGTATAAGCAAATTATTTAACTTGAAAATATCATTGGTATTTTTACTGCACGATTCCATTAATCAATAAAATTTTAATCAACTTAGCGAAATTATTCATCATACATTTTACTATTACTAACTTATACTTTACATTAACGTGATATCGACTTCCGGCTTTAAAAGTAATCGTTACATAAAATGTTAAAGTAACAAACATTATTATGTTAGCCCCGAAAAACGGTCGGAAGGTTTATTCAAACAAATTACGTTTCGCTTTACCCTACTAATGCAGTATTAGTGGTTTCGTACAGGGTGGTCCAAAGTTAAAGGATAATAATATTAAGGACGGGAACACGACCGCCTTATTCTATTTAAATTATATATTAATTACTAGCTGTACCCGCGGCTACGCCCGCGTGCAAATCAATGTATCGCAAAGTTTTTCCCGCGCAAATCTCCACTCAGTGGGAATTCTACGATAAAAGTAGTCTACATGTTGTTCCATAACATTTTCTATAGTAAAAACCCGTAAAAATCGGTTTAGCCGGTCAAGGATTACCCGGACAAACACAGAGTGAAAAAAACGAATTTTAAGTGTGTATTTGTGGGTAGGTGCATATTGTTATGTAAAATGTTATGAAAATAAGACGAATCAGAATATCGTAAATCCCTTTTTTGAACCAATTTACAGTCTTAGTGGTCACATTAACAATATCGGAATACATCTTTTCAAATAACGCCTCCACATTTAAACCAAAGCGCACCGATTTTAAAGATGGATTTTAACTTTTATGAATTGAAAAATACTATTTTAAGTAATTTTGGTCCTTTTAAATTTCTGAGTAAGATTACATATGGGTGAACCTACTTTTAACATTAATTTGACAACCTTGACGACCCGCGTTGCGGAGCAGCTACCACACCCGGTTCGACTCCCGGCCAGACAGGAATCTGAATAGATTAATGTTCTGGGTCTGGGTGTTTCTATATATGCCTTGTGTATCCATGGTACCCACGACACAGGAAAAAATCCTAGTGTGGGGCTATTGCAGAAATTGAAATTGTAGAAATTTTCCATTTTATTGAGTGTAGAAAGCGTATTTTTATTAAAAAAAAGTTTGTGTGGAGGAGTACCGGGAGGCGGGTCGAAGGAATCCAAAAATTTTGTTGGATAATGTCTTCGATCTCGATGGCTGTATCTACAAAATCTTCATCCCAAATAAGTAGTCAAATAACAATCCCGCATTGAATTTCCAGTATTCCTTTGATTTGAAATATAAAAAATGTTAGAGAAATCGTTGCTACAAATCTTGAGTAGACGCTCAAAGGCGAATAGGCAGGCATTATGACCGCTTTTTAAAAGTGTGGGCGCAACGCTGGACGACGCCACGGCAATAGCTATTTTCCTATCAGATCTTATATTTTTCGCTAATAGTAAATTTATTAAAAACGTTTTACCCGTGCGTCCTAATGCCTCGAACTAAAACTAAAAATCTAATGACAGTATCAATGATACGTAAACTAATTTTGGTTCTACTAACATTTAAGCGGCGCTCAGGTATGTTTTTAGTTTATCTTTATTAAGCCTTGTTTGTGGTTTATTACATTAAAATTTGAATTTGTCGGCAAGGTAAATCTAAATTATTTTGTACTTTTACCTGACAGAGGTTAAACCTCTATTAATTTCATATAAACTTTGTGATACATTGATTCCCAGGCGGGCGAAAGCTTTGCATTTCCGATACTAAATAATATTTAAAAATGAGCTGGTTATAGAAAAAAAAAATACTAAAATTAGTATTTATTAAAACTACAGATAATAATAATAATAATGTACATAAGACAACTGGATTCGAACCCCAGACCTCGCATTTCTAATCCGCCCGACTTGGCACCACACGGCTATCACGATTTTAATAACAGATGCGAATTTCACATACTTATGAGTTAAGAACATCATCTATTTTGGCTTATTTTGACACACTTTGTTATTCTAAAATTAATTTAAAATATGTTGATTAAGTGCATGTTTTCTATAACATTATTTATAATGAACATATCATAAATATAAAAAGAACAATAATGTTGACCTTGCTCCTTTGTTATTAGAGCCAAGTGTTCATCAACCATGCTTCAATATTCATTCAATTATTTATCACAAAAGTTGCAAAAGCTTCTTTATAATAATAATTCATGATATAATTGTTATACCATAATTAGATACTGATCGACTTTATAATGTTAGTATTTTGCATAAAAAACTATCAATTGTATTTTGTCCATAATATTTATTTTCGCTAAAAATGTACGGGTATGGTCAATAACATAACTATAATTAAGCAATAATAGTTATGAAACTATTTAAGTAACAATGTGCAAATGTTTTAAATATTGTAGTAGTTTATTTTTGAAACATAATTTAATTACGTGGGTTTTTCGAACTTACTGTATTTTATTATATGAAACATATTGTTGACTAACATTATAGTTAGACAGTCCACTTCCTTCCTTGTTTGGATAGGGTGTAATGTTGTAAAATAATAAAAGAAAGAGATCGAAAATTGCGATGATTGGAACAATAAAGTTCTTAGTATATCTATTTTTTATTTGCTGTTGGCAATTAAGTAAAATAAACAGTTGAACATGGAGTGATAAATAGAGTCGATAATTTTATTTTAAAACAATGTTAAAACATTTTATCGTCTTTGAATTATTGGTTTCGATTATCTTTTTTACTATAATAGTATGAAGCGCCATCATACCGCCGTTGCATACTTATTATGTAACTTATCGGAAATTCTTCGTAATTGTATCTTTCGTATTATAAATACATTTTTGTTTTATAAATTCATAAACTATGGGTAAATTAAAATCAATTTAAATCACATCTATTTTTAAGTTATTTGATAGTTACAAATTTATACGTATTTTTTTTAATGAATTCAGAATTCATCCGTAGCCATATTGGTGACATGACATGTTGGCGTCCGGGCGGCCATTATGGCTACTGTCATGTTATTTGTATTAGAATTTATCAAAATCCACGACAATCCGAATTTTACGGATATATGTTGTCGACTCGAAATCAATGTTTTTTTATGTTCTATTATTTAGATAAGGTTTCAAGTAAGTCTATCGTACCCCTTGACGGACTTGTCAATATGAGACTTTGTCGAAAACGAACTCCCATACAAACATTAATGCCTGATTTTACCGCTTTCAACCCATTTTTTTCGATAAAAAGCAGCCTATGTCCTTTCTCGATGTCAACATTGTCTGTGTACCCAATTTCATAAAGATCAGTTCAGTTGTTTAAGCGTGAATATGACTTGTCAATATGAGACTTTGTCGAAAACGAACTCCCATACAAACATTAATGCCTGATTTTACCGCTTTCAACCCATTTTTTTCGATAAAAAGCAGCCTATGTCCTTTCTCGATGTCAACATTGTCTGTGTACCCAATTTCATAAAGATCAGTTCAGTTGTTTAAGCGTGAATAAGTAGCAGACAGACAGACAGACAGACAGAGTTACTTTCACATTTATAATATTAGTAGGGATGGTGGATTAATTGAATTTTGATAATAGCTAATGGAAAAAGTAGGATGAGTTAAATGCTGCCTTGTTCTGGGGATTTGTGAATGCGGGTGGTACCTATAAATATTACACGATCAGCTTAATCATAGGATGTGTCATTTTGACGACCCGCGTGGCGGAGCGGTCACCATGCTAGTCTGGCGCGCAATGGGCCCCGGGTTCGATTCCCGGCCAGACAAGTGTCTAAATCTAAATGAGTTTAGATTCGTGTTCTGGGTCTGGGTGTTTGTGTATTCGTCTTGTGTGTGTCCGTGGTACCCACGACACCGGGGAAAATGCTACTGTGGGGCTATGAGTGTAGAAAGCGTGTGTCATTTTTCATCAGCGCTAAAGAAATCCGTGAGCTTCATATAAGTGGAGTTACATGTGCCTATGGGAGGCAATGACCATTTACCATAAGATTAAACTGCAGGCTTCAGGACTAAATAAATAAATTTTATTAAAAAAAATACACAAAAAAATGTAGCCGTATTTTTTGTGCATTTAAAAACAAATGTTTTAAAGTAGGTGCTTAAATTATCGTGTATGCAGAAACCTAATTTGTCTTCAACAAGGCAAGATACTGGAGCTATCTTTCATTACCATGTAAAAAACGTGATTGTAACGATATTTACAAAAACATTGATATGAATAACAAAAAAGACAAACCCGCTGAGTTTCTTGCCGGATCTTCTCAGTTGAGGTCGTATTCCGATGCGGTGGTAGTGTAAGAAAAAAAATGTAACTGACAATTTGTAAGTGCCCCCGTAAGCGTATACAATATAAAGACATTTCATTTAATTTCATTTCAACACACAAGGTCAACAAAAAATTTTATAACTGTAACAAAATCTGTTAGTAATAATTTTGTCGCTGTCGAGTTTTAATATTACACATTTATGACACCCTTTTTTGGTTAATGGGCTATCTGCGGCATGGGACAGGAACATGTCCTATAAATAGGATACGATTACCGCAGGGAAATCCCTTCCACCTCAATATCCGGTCTGAAATAAACAAAGGCAGCATTTTTGAATAACATTGCGTCTAATAACGAAAAAAATGTTGGCACGTACGCACGTAGTTCACGCCTATAACAACAACCCTAACACGCATTTTATTGTTTTTCCGCATTAACATTCCGAGGTTAAGATCTAATTTTGGATATTTCTAGAAAAATATAGGCTGTAGTCAAAATGCGTAGTTACATAACTTTTAGAACTCATAAACCTAAAAATATTACCTCACGATATTTTCTTGATCATAACTTCAAAGAGAAGATGTATTTAATTTGTGATACCTACACACGTTATTAAAAAAATAGAACCTACAAGGTACGGTTTAGAAAGCGAATATCATGCAACTTTCATTGCGCTATTTTTTGCCACGTGTCCTAAGATTACATAATATTAGTTATATATAATATCAATAAGATGTACCACTGTAATTAAGTAACGAGATATTAAAACAGATTTCTGCTTTCATCGTCCTACTTAATAGATCCCTTCAACCTCCTACTTATGGAGTTAATAGCAGGTCGGAAAAAGGTAAAAATAATAAAGTTACGGATAAGCGACTAACCCGGCTAATTTAATCCGTTCTAGTTAATAGGTGAAGCCGGCCGCAATATTAATAACATAGTCTAGGAAACTCTATTATAGGTAGTAGTAGATTTTATTAAAGTCGTAGGACTCCTTGACGACCCGCGTGGCGGAGCGGTTACCATACCGGTCTGACGCGCATTGGGTCCCGGATACGATTCCCGGCCAGACAGGTATCTGAATGATGAGTTTAGATTCATTTTCTGGGTCTAGTTGTTTGTGTATTCGTGTTGTGTGTGTCCATGGTACCACGACACAGGAGAAAATCCTAGTGTGGGGCTATGATTGCAGAAAGCGTGCACCACCAAAGATACTAATTCTGCCTAATAACAGCATGGCTATGCGCTGCTGTGTTCTGGTCTCGGTGTCATAAGAGAGACGTACTTACCCGAGGCTCAGTGGTAGCAACGTTTCCATGACACACTTCAGGTAATATTTCGATCTTATTTGAGGTTGAATAAAGATAATTTTAAAATAATTCTCAGGCGGTTTCTTCACGATTTATTTTCAGCGTTTAAACGTGATCATCTGTAATCTAGTAATAATAACTACGTATAATTACTATATTCCGGTCCATTAAAAATGTAGATTGATTTAATGATAAATAAATTCGCACTAGCGGTTACTACTAAAGCTAATACGGTTTTTGCCAACCCTACCAATAAAATATTTTTACTAAGCCTTTAAAATATTTTAGTCAAATTTAAAAATTGTATTTTTCCTTTGCAGTTAAAAAAGTTAAAATCAGATCATCCGTTTTCATTAAAGAGACAAATGAGGAACAGGCAACATCTTAAATAGAGGGGAAGTGTTTATTTGTTTTTGTATTATGCAAATAAGCATGGGGCTTAGAAAAAAGCGAACAACATCGCGAATTATTTTGAAGTAGGTAACTTATTCGTGCGTATTCTCGCGTTCTGATCACATTTACTGTAGTAATAAGTAACCCATGTGTTAATTCAAGTCATAAATCATCTATGTATGTGCCAATTTTCAGCGAAATCCTTACAAATTTACGAACTTATAACATTAATTTATAATTTTCTTAAATTTATTCATATTATTTTGAAAGTGGACGAACCAGTGTAGTTCGGCGGGGATGTACCACCGCCACCCCTATTTCTAGCGTGAAGCTTTTCTTGCGTTTCGATGGAAGGGTATGGTTGCCGGCACACTTTTATGTGAGGCGACCATCATAGTCTTCGGGAGTAGCAAAGCATCTATGATTCACTTGAGATAGAATCCATGTTCTGTATGAAGTTGATTACAGATGCCCATGAGCGACAGTGACCACTTACAATCAGGTGGACTGCATGCTCGTTAGCTTCTTCAGTCAGATAAAAAAAAAATAAGTAAGATTGTAGACACATTATACCCAGAGTTTAATTTTACGCCTAAGCTATTCAAAAATTCACACATAAAACCTTTAAAAGCCTTGTGATAAAAAAACGTATGAGCGATGAAAAATTACATCAATATTTTGCTTCACGTAATGTATACAAAGATCATTGGATAAAGCGAAAAATTGGTTGATGAAAACGAATGACGTTATTTTCCGTAATGAATGAACCGTTCGGAAAAGGTTAGAATATCCATGCAGAACGGGAGGAACCCTCGCTAATTTAATCCGGTCTAGTTAATGAGTGAGGCGACGCCGGCCGGCACCGACACATTCGATCGATATTCATCTTGTAAAGTCAACATTGTCTACATTTTACATATTTGAATACGGTTAATATATTGCAGGTTAAAGTGCGTAGACATTGCTGCCAGGTAGTTCTATCGTAACGGTGAAAACATATTTCGGATTTAGTCATCCATTTTCTATTCTTATGTTTGAAATTTTAAAATATTTTACTCGTTTTTTTACTGAAGTAGCAAACGAGCGTGCAGTCCACCTGATGGTAAGTGGTCACTGCCGCCCATGGACATCAGTAATCAACATCATAAAGAACATGGATTCCATCTGAAACTAATCACAGATGCGTCGCTACTCCCGAGGATTATGATGGTCGCCTCATGTGAAAGTGTGCCGGCAACCACACCTTTCTATTATATAAAGTATACTTAAAAGTTCTGAGGTAACAAATATAATGAAACTACAGGCGAAATAAATAGAGTAAAGTAAGAGTAGAGTTAAGATGAAAATAGACTTAAGTAAGAATATACTATTGAGTACTATCAAATTTCTAGGACAAATTAATTTTAAGCAAACACGCAAATAAAATTCTCTCCGCGCTATATGTTTGCGAATACTATTACACATTTTATGATAATTATTTTAAATTAGGCACAATTAAGTTAAGTTCAGTATTGTGGTAGATAATAAGTTAGATAAGTCCACTCCGCGACCACTTCCCAAACTAGGACTCTGGAATATTATGTCAGCTAGACGAAACTAGACGAAGGGTGAACTAAAGTCAAGCCTAACTAAGCAGAATATAAGAAATATTGATCTGCTTTATGTTTTTATCATATTAAAAAATGTAGTAGGGTGTAATCCAGGTATCCCCGAGTTTTGGAGATAATCAGGTGGCTTATAGCGAGACCAAAAGATGGATAAAAATAATAGTTACTGTTGGATTTTTTTGGAACGGAAGCACCATAACTCCATCTGGCTCTGCCTTATAACCAGTGGTGGCGCAACACCTAAACTTAATGTGAGCAAGCTACAATTTTCGAGGCACGTTGATTAAAGTCGAATTACAGTTTGGCCACCAAAAAAAGGTCACCAAATGTAATTTGACGATCAAAAAAAAGGTCATCCAGATCCAGGCCTCCAACACTATGTCTTGGAGGCCCTGCGTCTGTGAGGCGCGAGGCCGTAGGCAGTTGCCCACACCGCCCATGCCTTACACCGCCACTGCTTATAACAACCGTGTTAAACGTTGCTGTATACTGGTTTATATTAAATACTGGAACGAAATATTCCCAGCAATCCTTAGGGATAATAATGCAACTGTAGAAGAACTTCCGTAGAAGAACTGTGCATATTATCTGTGCATTCTATCTGACATAGGGCGGCAGTAGCTACTTATTATTGGATGCAGCGCATACTGTTTCTACTTCTATAACATAAGAAATATAAGCACTCAAAGCTACATATATTTTATTCATGTGCATATAACAATTCACATTATTAAAACTAAAAGTAACACTGTACATAGTAGCATCATCAGCGTAATATAATACTTAATGACAGTACTTATAACAGAGACTTTGACAAACTCATTTGTACGTGGAACAAAAGCTTGTAAAAAGCTTGAGATCTGGCGTCTATTGTAATCGCTGTAGGCAATATTGACTGGCATTCACAAAATGAACACTTCGCTTGGCGTCCACTCATCGGCAATCTTGCTGCCGCTAACAATGCTCGTTTTCTCATTCACTCGAAAACGATCGATGTAAATGCGGAGAAGTTTTGTGTTATTATTAAAAGTCTACTAATATCCTCGTTAATTAAAAATATGAGCTTTCATTTTTTATTTTCGAAATTTGATTTTACTCGCGAGCGTGTATGGGGTACGTTTAGGATCAATGATTTTTGATAATTTTTGATTTTTGTTTTTTGATACTTAGTTTTTTGCATGAGATACAGCTGACAAATCAACAGACTTTATCTTAATCATTTACTTTTCATTTGGTCGTGCATAACTAGCACGAATAAGACCAGGTATAAATAATACAATCAATAAATGAGACTGCAAGCGAAAGCCACTTTTAGTGTGTTTAATGTAATAATCTGACTTATTACAACAATATCAGCAACTAAAACTACATTAAATAATACAGATTATTTTATAACACCGACGCAGCTAAGTCGCAAAGAGTCTAGCTGCTTCAGAATTATTGTCTTGCTATAAATGAAAGCATCTTACAGAAACCTGCTTAAAAATTGCTCTCAATGTTCTTAAAGGCGTGTGAAACCTACCTACTCATTCCTATTGTTTAAGGAGTGGTTTAACGTTTGTATATGCATATTTTTGCGTCATTTATTTATTTATTTATTTAGATATACCATTGACTTATATGACATTATTGACACTATACATTGTTAAAAAAAATACAATTTGTTTGGTTCAGTGTTAATCGCCATTACAGGTATATACAACTCACCTAATGTGAACAAAGTGTAATATCCAACTAAATCTAAGAACAAAAAAGATAAACATAAAACAAAATAAAACTAAATATAGGTATTTATGAGAATTTAAAAGGGATGATTTATTTATATTATGTCTTAGTGCGAAAAATTAGATAAGATTACTATCTTATCTGATATTTGTGAATCTGATAGTTTGTGAGGAAGTATGTGTGTTTATTAACCTTGCACGCAAAAACTAGATATCGCCTTTCGTAGAAATTTGCACACAGTTTATTACCTGGATACCGATTAGGTACTATAGACACGATTGAATCGGAATTGCGGACATAAGCTAATGATGCCTGGATAATTACAGTCCCATAAAATATACTCATTCATAAATATTTTTCGCTGTTATTTCATATTAATTATTTTAAAATTATAAACGTTATATTCGGCATTATTTTGTCGCAAAATGTTGCTAATAGCTATTATTATAACTGTGTATTTTTTAGAATTCCCTGAACGTAATTAATCCAATTAAGCTTGAAAGCAAAGTTTTAATGTCTTAATCGCCCCTATTTCGATAAATAAATGATGGCCGTTTTGTTTCTCCAACTTAACGGGCTTCGCGGATAAAGTTCGCCTTAGAAATTCAGGTTAATTACGATAAATAGGCAGTCGCGGTGTAAATAATTAAAAGTTTTTGACGAAACTGCCAAGTCTTTTGACGTTGAGAACTTATTGTAATAATATTTAAAGATAGAAGTTTTATAATTGTGTGAAATCTGAAAACTAGTGCCATAAAATACATATTTAAAAGATAATATGCTTGTCTACGTTTCTTAATGATGACCATTGGTTGAAAGTTAAACACGCACCTTGTTACTGTTTATATATTTACAATGAAAACGGCTTCGTCAACCTACACTTGAAGCGTTATTAAAACACCTAAGTTTACAGAAATAAAGACGTAAAACCGAGCTCTTTTGATAAAAAGACCACGATACTTAGAGTACGTAGAGTTTTGAAAGAGCTTTTTATGCACTTAAGAATAAATTTGTTTAAGTGACTCATGATTAAAGGAACATTAAAATAAACTTTTGGTTGCTTAGCATTTTATGGTACGAAAAATTGTAAGACGGGGTTTTTTAGGATGAAGCAGTCCTTGCAAATAGGTAAAAGGGTAAAGTTGGTTACAAATTTTCATATGACCATTCTCCTCGGTAGCCCTCGGGAGTAGCAACGCATCTGTGAATGACTCTACATAGATACAAAGTATCTATTCAAAATTGCTGACAAGATTTCCATGGGTGTCACCACACTGACCACTTACTTTTAGGTATAACACGCTCGTTTTCTACTTCAATATTATGAACAAAGATAGCCGAGCACATTTAGAATACTTAAATAAAATCAATTTCACAGTCACACCGCACAGGACCCGATCTGAATTGAAATTCCTCACATAAATTTATACGGAAAACTACTATCTACGAGGCGAGCGCAGTCCCGGTCAATTTTCGTCCTTAAAATAGTTGCCGTTTTATATAGCCTCAGACTTTGACAAAATAGAGCTTTGAACGTTTTGTTACGAAGCGAGGATGTATTTTAGATTTAAGCGTTGATACCACGAGCGCAGGAAGTCGTTATTTTACTCGTTCATAACTACGAAGTATTTATTGGTATACATATTTTGGTAGGTACCAATAGGTATTGGTCTTAAAATTAAAGTAATCCTGCAAAGGATACTCATTGTCATGTCTTCCATGACAATGAGTATCCTTTACAGGGTGTAATCGTTAAGTGTGCATAGGCTATTCTTCCGTAACTATTACAGGTATCAAAAAGCTTTTAACTGATATCATAAGTACTTTACCTAATGAGTAAAATGACAATAATAAGTTTTTAAAAATAAAACCTGAAATATCTAAAAACTTTTCGATATCTGTAATAGTTACGGAATGCACCTGTGCACACTTAACGATTACACCCTGTTTATTAATGTAGGTCATTAAATATATGTGTTCCAAATGTCAGCGAAACCTGACAGGTTGTTTTTGCGTGAAAGAGTAACAAATCTACATACATCCTCACAAACTTTCGCACTTGTAATGTTAATAAGACCTGATAAAATGAAATGAAATGAAATGTCTTTATTTTGTATAGTAAAAAAAATGTAACTGACAATTTGTAAGTGCACGGGGGCACTTACAAATTTTTTTTTCTTACACTACCACCGGATCGGAAAACGACCTCAACTGAGAAGACCCGGCAAGAAACTCAGCGGGTTTGTCTTTTTTCTTATTTATATCCATTTTTTTTATATATAATTACAATCATGATTTTTTACATGGTAATGAAAGTTAGCTCTAGTATCTTGCCTTAAGATAGTTTTAAAATAAGACGTAAGATAAGACGTAGATGTACAAGATAGGTACTTACTTTCGCCGGTTCATGGTATAGATGTGTGGTAGGCGGCGCGGGCGGCGGCGGGGGCGCTACGAGCGGCGCGGCGAGCACCGCGGGCGGCGCGCCCGGCGACGTGCCATCAGTGGAGTACCCGGTGCTGTAGGCGCTCTCCGGGGAGGACAGGTGCGGGGGCGGCGCGGGGCCGGTGGGCGTGGTGCTTGTTTGCCGTGTCTGCTTCTGCTTACGCTTCTTGGCCCGCCCGAGCTGCGCTTCCATCCATGACTTCAGCCGCGCGCCTAGCATGCCGCCGCCGACGCCTGTAACACGTATACCGACTAAAACTAAAAAAAATAGTGTCGCCGACTGAACAAAACTAATTTGATACAAGTTGGTTACTGATTTCCTTTTATGACATACACAAGTCTATGTCTACCAATTCGCATTTAGTCAGCGCGGTAGACTATGGCCTAAAACTCTCTCATTCTGAGAGAGCACTTGTGCCCAGCATTGGGACAAAAATGGGTTGACACCGTAATAAATTAAATAAATAAATATGTTACTAGTGCAAGTTATTAGTTAACGAATATTCTCACTCGCATTCACATTCGCTAATGTCAATAATAACATTCATTACATCATAACGTGTTCTAAGAAGTTATTATTTGATATTGTATCTATTAAGGGGTTAATTAGATGTGAAAATTTGTCTGAAAATCCGTCAATTTCGAAAGTGCTATGATCTAGTTTGAAGGGTGTGGTAAGGGAGATATAGATATCCCCACTTACTCCTTGGAGATAGAAACTTTAGCAACGCATCTGAGGCTAACCTAAAGTAATTTTTAATTTTAGACTCTAATTTTATTGAGGGCTGATTACGGATGACCATGGGCGGCAGTGGCCACTTACCATCAGGTTGTATTCTACTTCCAAAAGAAACGCTAATAAGATAATAATATTTACATTTTCGATAATTATTCAGTATTAAAAAAAATAAAGTGTCAATCAGACTATAATTTATAAGCATGTTAAAAGTGAAGTAATAGTAAGTAAAGTACGTTAGTATCTATTTCCGACAAAAACTCATACACAGAATCAAGAGAGAAAAGAGCTTACGCGTACTCAAATAGGATTAGCATACTAATTTTGTAGACGTTTTTAATTTACAGAAACCATAAACGGGATCTCGGAATGGTATGCAAATGAAGCTGTGATTATTCTGCAAAAATATAATTATACAAACGCGGAATGTACAACACAAACCGTGCGAGATGCTCCCGAGGCTCACATTATTTAATGCTTGATGAATGCGAAACAGAATTCAACAGGATTATAATCATACTCGTGTGAGCGTGGATTCATTTTAAATTTAAAATAATTATTTTTTGTATATAACATTTTGTACATAATGTTTTGAATGTCTATCTCCCTGGTCTGACGCTTTAATTATGTGTAGATAATATCTTGTCGTCCCGTTTCTTTTTTGTGATTCCTAAGGCAATCTGGAGTTAACGATAACATTGTCTTTTGCATATATTTTCGTTTAGTAAAGGAAACATTTGTTAAATAACGTATGTAGGTTTAGGGTAAAATGTGTTAAATAAATAAAATTGAATACACTGAACGCTTTCTTTGAGACGTAAATAAATTGAACTGTAATATGATACAAATAAGGCTAGGCTAACCAATAGTTTGTCTGTCAAGAGGAATAACCTCTTCTACCTTTGAAAATTAAGTTCCATTGACGTGTAAGACTATCTCCTTTACCACATCAAAGTTCTAGGAAAACCTCAAATATACATATTTTTAAGAATATTAGAAAATAGTTCAAAGTTATAAAATTTGTCGCGAAAGTGACATCTACTATTTTGAGATTTTCTTTTTCCCTCGTAATTTTCTCGTAACTTTCGTAATACGAAATACATTCAGGATTATCCTCAAACAGGCTTCACTGTATAAAACTGTTTTCGTGTGAAAAGGGTACACAATACCCCTTCTATCTTGAAACTTGTACCTTACAAATAATTTTAGGCGGCAGCAACGCCAAAAGCGAACACAAGCACAATAAAGTTTCCCTCCCTCTACATTCGCCATCTCACCCTCGCTTTGAAGTAAAACAAAGTGGGAATGTTTTGTATTATAACTGTCAACACTGAATCTCTTTGGAATCGTAAGTGTTCCATTCTAACGCCGCTAAAACAATTTCAGGTAAAACCTTTTGGTGTGTGGGAAAAGGGTGACAGCATCCTATCATAAATAATTGTTTTAAGTAAAAATTGTAACCCTATTCTATACTGTATCTTTATACCCTTGCCTTCGAGACTTAGTTAGAAATATTTGTTATATGTACTCTATTCTCAATATTGCAAGTAAAAAAATATAGGTATTTTTTTTCATAAATATTTGTCACCGATGTCTGATGATTATTTGTAGTGATCAAATATGTTGATGCGAGGACCATGTTTTTTTTTTTTTTTTTTTTTTTTTATACGTAAACCTAACGATAAGGCAGACGGGCTACCTGATGGAAAGTAATCACCGTCGCCTATGGACACTTGCAACACCAGAGGAGTCGCCAATGCATCGCCGGCTTTGAAGGAGAGCTCTTTTCGCACCTTTTTTGAAGAGCCCCATGTCATAACGCCCCGGGAATACCTCAGAAGGAAGCTCGTTCCACATCTTGCACGTCCGTGGCAGAAACGAGCGTGCAAACCGAACCGTGGAGGACCGCCACGGGTCCAGTTGATGTGGATGGAACCTCATCCTTCGGCGAGTGGTGCGGTGGTGGAAAGGTGACGTAGGCACCAGGTCAAAAAGTTCCTCGGAGCACTCACCATTATAAAGCCGGTAGAACACGCAGAGGGAGCCTATGTCCCTCCGTAGACTCAAGGGTTCTAACCGTTCGGTGATCCGTGGGTCGTTGACGATTCGGATCGCGCGTTTCTGGACGGAGTCAAATGGGTTAAGTTGGTATTGGGGCGCCCCTGCCCAGAGATGCGAGCAGTACTCCATGTGGGGTCTCACTTGTGCTTTATAAAGCAGGAGGAGATGCCCCGCAGTGAAGTACCGCTTGGCCCTGTTCAGAACGCCCAACTTTTTGGATGCCAACTTGGCTTTGCCTTCCAAATGACTCCGAAACTGCACATCACACGAGATGTCAACGCCCAGGATTCCCACGCTTTTTTCAACGGTGAGAGAGGTCCCTTGGAACTTTGGCGCCATGACAAATGGGGCTTTTTTAGCGGTAAACGCGCAGACTTGCGTCTTCGTGGGGTTGAACTCAACTAAGTTAAGTCGACCCCATTCTGAGACCCGCTCCAGAGAGTGCTCGATTTCAGACACAAGTCGGATTCTGCTTTCCTGCACGAGTATCCGAGAGGTGTTTGCACGGCCTGTGTACAAAGCGTCCCCTGTGCTGTCATCTGCATAGCAATGCATGCTACCGATTTGTTGCAACATATCATTGATATGCAGAATGAACAGCGTGGGGGAAATAACAGACCCTTGAGGGACACCAGCATTGATGGACTTCGTGTCCGAGCAGCAACCATCAACCACGACCTTGATTTGCCGCTCAGACAAGAAACTGGTAATCCAATTACACAGCCTCTCGGGAAGACCGTATGATGGAAGTTTCGCGAGAAGGGCCCTATGCCAAACCCGGTCAAAGGCCTTCGCAATATCAAGGCTTACAGCCAACGCCTCTCCATTGCTCTCAATGGCTTGTGCCCATCGGTGAGTAAGGTACACCAGAAGATCACCAGCTGACCGGCCCTGGCGAAAACCATATTGGTGATCGCTGATCAGCTGGTGCTCTTCGAGGTACTTGAGCAACTGTGAGTTAACAACTCGTTCCATTACCTTTGAGAGCAGGGAGGTTATTGCGATAGGCCTGTAGTTGGCGGGGTCGCTGCGTTCACCCTTTTTTGGGATCGGGTGAACGAGGGCTACCTTCCACGAAGACGGTACTTCTCCCGCCGCGTAGGAAAGCGAGAATAGGCGCGTTAAGATGGGAGTCAGCTCGGGAGCGCACGTCCTTAACACCAATGCGGGGATTTCATCTGGCCCGCTCGACTTTTTGACATCGAGGGACAATAGAGCACGCCTTACAGCCTTTTGTGTAAACCGTATATTAGGCATGGAGCTCTCACACCGCGGGATGGTAGGCGGTGTGGCCCCCCGATCGTCAAGAGTCGAGTTTGAGGCAAAAAGGGTACCAAGAAGGTCGGCTTTCCCTTTTGCCGTATGGGCCAGAGAATCGTCTGGTTTCCGCAGGGGTGGTAGTGAGGAGCGACAGAAATTACCCTCGACAGCTTTGGCCAGCGACCAGAAGGCTCGACTCCCGGAGGGATAACCTAGTAGTCGCTCGCCAACTCTGCCGATGTGCCTACACTTCGCCTTGGCCATATACTTCTTTGCTGAACGAGAGGCAGCATTGAGCGCGGTTCGAAGTTCGGGGTGCTTCGGATCCTTGCACGCGTGCGCAGAT